>JAQSEB010000005.1:117500-717500 GCA_030063045.1 Pratylenchus scribneri
AATATTTACTTTAAACTTAAATGACAATGATAGAGTTTATTAGAAAGGGATGGTATTTAATTTTACGAATAGAGTATTGAAAATTGCGAATAGAGTATTGAAAATTGCGAATAGAGTATTGAAAATTGCGAAAAGTTAACGGTTTAACGGTTTGTACTAGACCCCCAAATACCCAATCGATAGTTCTCGTCAAGACGCGTCGATTGGTATATTTTTCGTCATGGTTTGGTCAAAATGAAAGGGTTTAAACCACTTAAACCATCATATGGGTTTTTGTTAAAACCAATTAAACAATGACAAATTATATACCATTCGATGCGTCTTTACGAGATCCATCGATTGGGTATAAGGTTTGGGGGTCTAGGACAAACCGTTAAGCCGTAAAAAACTTTTCGCAATTTTCAATACTCTATTCGCAATTTTCGATACTCTATTCGCAATTTTCGATACTCTATTCGCAATTTTCAATACTCTATTCGCAATTTTAAATACTCTATTCGCAATTTTCGATACTCTATTCGCAATTTTAAATACTCTATTCACAATTTTCAATACTCTATTCGCAATTTTAAATACTCTATTCGCAATTTTCGATACTCTATTCGCAATTTTAAATACTCTATTCGCAATTTTAAATACTCTATTCGCAATTTTAAATACTCTATTCGCAATTTTAAATACTCTATTCACAATTTTCAATACTCTATTCGCAATTTTAAATACTCTATTCGCAATTTTCAATACTCTGTTCGCAATTTTCAATACTCTATTCGCAATTTTCAATACTCTATTCGCAATTTTCAATACTCTATTCGCAATTTTCAATACTCTATTCGCAATTTTAAATACTCTATTCGCAATTTTAAATACTCTATTCGCAATTTTAAATACTCTATTCGCAATTTTCAATACTCTATTCGCAATTTTCATACTCTATTCACAATTTTCATACTCTATTCACAATTTTCATACTCTATTCACAATTTTCATACTCTATTCACAATTTTCAATATTCTACGCAATTTTCAATACTCTATTCGCAATTTTCATACTCTATTCGCAATTTTCATACTCTATTCGCAATTTTCATACTCTATTCACAATTTTAAATACTCTATTCACAATTTTCAATACTATATTCGCAATTTTAAAAACTCTATTCACAATTTTCAATACTCTATTCGCAATTTTCAATACTCTATTCGCAATTTTCAATACTCTATTCGCAATTTTAAATACTCTATTCGCAATTTTAAATACATTTTAAATACTCTATTCACAATTTTCAATACTCTATTCGCAATTTTAAATATTTCGCTATTAGAAAGATAGGTAGATTAGAAAAAAGTATAAATTCCCCACCTAAATAAACGTCATCCCAAATGACCGGTTTGACATATTGCATTGCAATTTGGAAGGCTTTAACCGTTCTCTGCGACATCAACATTGCATTCCCTTGAATGTATGGAGGATATTGATCAAATGGATATTCATCAATGGTGATCTGAAAATGAAAAATTTATTAAAATTATAAATTATTTTGTGGCCCACCTGCCATTTACTGAACGCAGTTCTTGCTGGCCAAACATCATGGACCGCATCACCACTGTACAAATGTTCATTGGGATTAATTTTGGCCAAAGCATTTGCCAAATTCCAGGGAACCAGGAATTCGTCGTCGTCGAGAAGAAAAGCAAAATGAGGTGAATAATTTGTGGCACAATGGAATGGAGGGGATGAGGGATGGCCAGCGGCAAAATTCAGGGCATATTGGGTCTATAAATGAAGTGGGAAATTGATGTATTCAAAAAGGATAGTATATTTAATTTGTCGAAAAAGAGTACACGATGATAGAATAAAATTATAATGGTTTAAGGATTTGTCCTAAATTCGTTTGGATAGAGCTTGTCAAAACACATTGAATGGTATATAATTTGTCCTTTGTCATGGTTTGGTCAATAATTAAAGGGTATTTTAAACGTTTTAAACCAATTTTGGTTTAAAGGTTCAAAAATAAGAATTGATTAACCCAAGCCAAAACTTAATCAAATGAATCGATTAAGTATAAGATTTGTGGATTTAGGTAAACATGTAAACAATTTATTTCGGTAAATTAAATAAATTTGCCTATTCAAAAATATCAAAAAATGAATTAACTCTACCTTCAATGTCGCATTGTTGTAATGATCAAAAAATTGGCCGACCAATAAATCCCCATATTTTCCATTTTCTTCCGCCAATTCCTGCTCGAAATCGTCGGCTTCAAGTTGGGAACCAAGAACAAAAATTGTTCGAAAATGGCAGCCTCCATAATTTGGTCCATTCAATCCCCAAGTTGTCCGAATTGCTTGACGACGCTGAAAATTAATAAATATTAAAAAATAATTTGAACAAAATTACTTCATTTCTGTCCGGCGCAGATCGAACCACAATTAGCACGGAAGAATTGGCCGAATCCATCCAATTTGTACATTTTGGGCTGATTATTGGCGCAAATTGGGATAAATTGTAAAAGACGGGAATTTTGGCTGGCATTCCCTGCATTTGAAGATGGACCTAAAAATGTGAAAATATTGATTTTATATTAAATCAATTTCATCCCCATTCTTACCTCATTCCGTAGTTTTTCTGCTTCTAAATGTGGCCATTGAAGTTGGGAATAACTGGTCAAATATAAATAATTGAATAGGCCAATCGCCCTGAGCAAAAGGATGAAAGCAAAAATGAAAAGCACCCGCTTTAGCCATCTTTGGTAAATTGGAGGCATTCGAGTAAGGAATAAAACCCTAAATAAATAACACCATCAATTATGTTTTATTAAAAATTCATGATGGACCGCGAAATGGAAAGTTTTATATTTTTCGAAATTATTCTATTCTAGACATTAGACTTATTTGGATAAGTTTACTAGGATAAAAATTACAAAAAATTATGGATTGACGCATAAATTTTATTTTATAGTTGATGATCAGATCAGTCTAATAAATAAATAAATAAATTTCTTCTATTTTTTATAATCAGTCAACTGGCTGGCAATTATTTTTATTTTATAGAATAATCTATTCTCAAGCAAAATATTTGGTTTTTTCATTTTTTTACACATAAATTTTGAAGAAGACTGAAAATTTTATTCAATCTTTTATTTTATGAATTTTGATTGGCATTTTATTTTAATTTTTTGAATTTTTAAAAAATTTTATCTGAGTACAATACGCCAACCCTAAGAATTGGCCGAATTGAATTTTTCTGCTGGATAAATTAAATAAGTTTTTTTTTAACATAATTTTATAATGCTAAAGAAAATTGATAAGTCAGAGGTGGAAATCGATGATGATCATAAATTTATAGTGGAAAGGGAAATTGTTTTGGAGAAGCACCGGCGACGAGAGCACCGCACCTCAAATTGTTGAAAAACATTAAAGAAAAAAGGACCGATCAGAATTTTTTATCAGTTTTATAAAATGGAAAAGAAAATGAGAAGGATGGATGGAAATTTGAAAGCAAATATTCCTTTCTCTACATAAATGGGGCATGACGAATTGGATGAGAAGGGAAAAATAAATAATAAAATGAGCGGCGAGTGGAAGGGAAGAAGGTGAATATTTAAAAAAGGGCGATGGAATGGATGGCTTCTCCTCATTCAATCCACCAGCCGCCAAACAAAATTCAACTGGCCATAAAAAAATTGCCAGCTAATAATAATAATCGATTAATTGCGAATGAGCAGCGGAGTGCGTGAGGGGGGGGGGTCGAAAAGAGAGACAATAATTTTTTCACTTGAGGGTCTCTTTAATAGGTTGACAAACGGTTTATTTATCTACCAAATCATAAATTTCTAATAGGGTTGCTGGCTTAAAAATAAATACCAAAAAAGTAATAAAACGAAAGAATAAAATTAGTATTTTTTGACATTTCAATTTGATAAAATTTTGAAACAATAAAATAAATTTTTCCAATTCTTCCACAAATCAAAATTCATCGGACTCCTGAATAATTTCTTCGGCATTTTCTTCGATGATATCTTCCAGCTCAAATGGATTTCGGGCATCTTCATATTCGGTTTCTTCGCTAATTGAGTTCATCTAAAAAACATATGGAAAAATATATTTAAATTTTCAAAAACTTCAATTTCTTCCTCTCCATCATCTTTCTCATCAATTTCTTCCTCTTCCTCCGGTTCCAATTCAATTCGTTCCTTGGCAACAATTTTCAACGTGAAATGACCGGCCAAAAAGCATAAAAATCCAATGAAAGGGAGAAATTGTAGCGTGAAAGTAACTAATATATAAAATTAGAATATTTATTTATAATTAATTTAACTGCTTTTTCCGTGCACCCAATTTACTGTATAAATGGCAAATATTGTGGAGAGAATTCCCAAAAAGAATTGTGCCCAAGGGAATAATGAAGAGAAGGAGAAAATAGCCGGAAGGCATTGGCCAAATATTGGGAGCCACTTTAATGGGAATATTTTAAAATTAATTTTTATTTCTACCAATTTAATTAGAATAATCAAGGGAAGAGCACAAAAGATGGCGAAAATGTAGAAAATTGGATTGAATTTGAAATTGCAAGTCTAAAATTATTATTTTTGACTTATTTCGCACTATTCATTAAATTGACTTCAATTGGCTTGAAAATGTGCTCAATTTCGGATTGAATTTCAAATTTTGGGAATCGATTTCGGGGCTCATAGCTTCGGGGTTCCTGGGTTTTGGCCTAAAATAATTTTAAAATATTTTTATTAAATCCATTTTTAAATTCGGTTTAAAACCTTTGGCACATCAACGAATGCATCAATAAAATGCCATCGAATCCCCTTTTTGACCCTTTGATCGCCAACTATCAATTCACAACTATATCGACCCGGTTTAGCCTTGAACCGAGTTTGATCCTTTTGCATATCCTTTTTAATTTTTAAAATTATTTTAGGCCATTATTTTATAATAATTTTACAATTTTCAGCAAATATTTTCCCCTTTCTTCGCGATTTTCCTTGGCAATGAAGAAAACTTCATGTTCGGTTCTTTTTGAATGCCAAAGGCGCAAAAATGCTTGTTGAATGCCTATGGAAAATTTTGCTTAAAAAATTATTTTTATTTTTGTGGAATTTGCCTTCAATCAATTTTCCCTCATTTTCATCGACAATTTTGAATTCAATTTTGACAGCAATTTGTTTTTCTAAACGAAGAATTTTTGGGAATTTTTCGCCATCTTTGATACTAAATTTTAAATATTTAAAAATTTCTGAATTATTTTACTCAAATTTTCCGAACAATTTTCCACTTTTTGCGTCCTCCACTTGAACTTCCAAATTACTCAATTGAACCGTTTTATATGAATGAGATGATGCAAAAATTGGAAGCAAAATGATGACGGAAATGAATTTGAAAAAGGCAAAATTCATTTTAATCTTTGGTGAAATTTGTTCAAAATTGGTTCATTCAAATAAATTATTACAATTGAAGCAATAATTTGAGAGGAAAAATCCATCAACAAATTCGAAGGCATCATCGATTGATTTGAAATTGGAATTGGGCCAAATCCATCCAGCAGCCAGAGCCAGCTTGGCCCAAAAAGGCATTCGCCAATATCGTCCCAAATTGGATCCCAATTCAATCCAAAAACCCTTGTTAATTGATGACAAAAATATTTCCTCCAGTGATTATTTTTGGCCATCAATTACATAATGCTGTGCAATTTTAAAGCAACATTGATATGGGCATTGAATTAAAATTCTGCTTTAAATCAAATCCAAAATTGTCTGAAATAAATCAAATTAACATTAATTTGCCGAGAAAGAAGGACTAATTGTAAGCTAAAAAATTTTGATGAATTCAATGTGTTTATGTAATTTAGAATTTTGTTCTTCCATAATTCAATATATTTTGAATATTTTCATTACCATTTTTTTATTCATCTTTGGAAATAAGCAAAGAAATGAAGAAAAAGGCAAAACAAAAGGAGGAGGCAAATTTGATTGCGTAAAATGACCGGAAAATTGCAGCATTCCGCCTTTCTTCTTTTGTTCATTAATTTTTTGGGGATTTGGTTCATCACAAATTGCGCAATTTTGTCCCTTTTATACCCTTCTCTTCTTTCTAATCCGTCGGCACAAATTCATCCACTCCCCCCTTTTTGACAATCTAATTATCCCCCAATTCCCCATTCATTCTTTCCCATCTTGACTTGACCCCTTTTGTTTTCGCTGTGACGGCAAAATCCCTTCATCCTCCCTTTGATCATCCAATCTTTGAAAAAGGTAACCAATGAAAAGGGGTTTTTGTGTTGGACAAACAGTGACCCGTCATAATAAAAAAACGAACGAAACCACAGCAATGGACGGTCATTGCGCGAAATGTGACACCGAGAGGGCTGCCCATTGGATGGAAAATAGCCTTTGAAATGCCGACAAAGGAATTTGGCAAAATAACGAGGCAATGGGCATTGGGCATTCTAACAAAGCCATTATATACGTGTCCAGCTGTGATTGTGAAGACATTTTTCGATACTATAAATTTATTAATTAGGAATTGGATTTATAACTAAATTATTTTCAAATATAATAAAAAATATACTTTTTTTTCTTCAAAAATTTTTCCTTTAGTTCAATTTTTCATTATATTTTGAGTCCCATTCACATCCTCCTAAACTCAATTAATAAAAATGCAAATTAGTCGAGATCCAATGCCATCCATTTCAATTTAATTTACCGTACCACAAATCAATTGGGGGCCAAGAAATGGCCTTTAGCAAGTCAAGCATTTTGACAGTCTAGACGAGAAATGGCGAAGATAATAAATTAGCAATTCAGTGCCGAAAATGCATTCAAATTTGATGAGCAAATGATGGAATGTGCCATTCTCACATAATGAGGGGGTGGGGGGGGGGTGGGGGGGATAAATGCATTTGGAAGGGCATTCGGTAGTGGCATAATATGTCTCTGGTGGAAAAACCGTCCTCGTCTCAATTCAGAATTGGAATGGATTTTAATAGGGCAAATCCATCCGCCCATCCTTGAAGCAACAAAATTCTCCCGCTGTGCTTTGGTAAATTCTCGGATTCAAAATGGGAGACATGATGAATTGTCACAATTGGGATTTGAGAATCGAGAAGAAGATATTTCCATTTGTAATTGATGATATTTTTCTATTTTTCAGCTTTAATATAAAACATATAGGTATCTATTCTGTTCTGATGATTCACGAAAAACAAAAATACAAATTCTGATTTGCGAAAACACATAACACACATTCTGATTTGAGAAAACACAAATTCTGATTTACGAAAATACAAATTCTGATTAGCAAAAACACAAATTCTGATTTGAGAAAACACAAATTCTGATTTACGAAAACACAGATTCTGATTAGCAAAAACACAAATTCTGATTTAAGAAAACACAAATTCTGACTTACGAAAATACAAATTCTGATTTACGAAAACATAAATTCTGGTTTACGGAAATACAAATTCTGATTTACGAAAACATAAATTCTGATTTACGGAAATACAAATTCTGATTTGCGAAAATATAAAAAAATACAATTCTTATTTACAAAAAGACAGCGAAAACAGAAAAATTCTTAACCCTTAAAAAGAAATATATTCAATTTTCTAAATATTTTTAAATTTTTTAAAAATATTCTAAAAACCCAAAGGGTATATTCTTATAGCCCTAATTCCATTTAAAATTGGAAGAATATCCCTTCAGCCAAAAAATATTCCCCTGACAATCAAATCATCACCATGGGCCAAGACGGAATAGTGGCGGTGGTTATGATTGGTATGGAAAGAAAATATGGAGAAGGTTGGCTGTTGGCTCATAATATTCATTCCGAATAATTCCTTTTCTTCCCATTTTCTTCATAAAGTCCATTTTCCATACAGCCAACCTCATCTTCTTTTTACCCATTTTCCAGGGTGACCGGTTTTAGCCCTCTGGGAATTTTCATGGCAAAGAGGTGGGCTCGCCCAAAATTGGCCAGAAATAAGGCAACGGGTGGAAGGAAAATGATAATAATCTGGCCATGGCCCAAAACCCCACTATCTTCTTTTTGGTAATTTGAGAGAAAATATCCCAGCGAAAGTATCGTATTATATATATAAAATTTTATAGAAGGGAATAATTTCGGCAAATAATTTTGAAGAAATTTAGCGATTTTGGGAAAAAGAAAAAGAATTGCGAAAATGAGAGAATTAAAAATTAATTTAAACATTTCATCTTGTTTGAATTTGAATTTAAATTATTCTATTCAAAGTCTAATTTTATATCAAATAATCATTAAACCTGGTCAAATTACAAACCAAATTCAAATTATTGCCTTTCATTTCAAATCTATACTCCAAAGTTGGTCCAACAATTTTCTTTCAATTTAGCAGCAAGGATGAGCCACAACGACGATTGCTTTTGATGAAGGAGGGGAAGGGGAAGGTTGCCTTTTCCCCCAATAATTAAGGGATTACACGGCTTTTCCCCTGCCGGACCAATCCTCCCCACATTTCCAGGGGAAGCTGGAGATTGGACAGGGCCAAACCAATTCTCGGTCCGCCCTCAAGGGAATTGGGGGTAAGAAAAGGTTGGCAAAATGTAGGATTGGGGACATGTTGTGGGGCCAAGAGGAGGAAATGGTGGGGGCGGCCATTCGTGCGCCATAAAAATCCAATCACCACCGTCCCTCCCTCAATGGAATTGACGGAGGAAGGGGAAAATTGTCGATGGCCAAGGAATAAAGGGGATGAGGAATAAAAGAGAAGGGGATTTGGCCATCAGAAAACAACAAAAATAACAATTCATTCAAATGGAGGATATCATCGAGAAAGGTAGAATTATTGAAATGGAAAATTTGAGATTGAAATGAAATTGAAATTATAAATTATTATTTAGAATTTTGTTTCATCAAAATGGTCACAAAATGTGCCAAATAAGGGAAGGGATAAACAAATTTTGTTCCTGGAGGAAAAGCCAAAGAAATTTGACACCCCAAATTTTCAATAGAGTAGAAAGAATTAAAAAGGCGGAAGGAAGCAATGAGGAATGAAATGAATGGAACAAGGGGATATTCATTGAATGAATGTGAACATGGAACGGCATTGGAATAGAGAATGAAATAAATTAATGAAATTGGCGTTCCAGAATTTGGACAGCTAATAATTCAAGTTTGATAAAGCCTAAGTACACTCTGGTTGTAAAATATTCAATTTAAATTAATTAAGGGCTAAAACCATGGGTTCATAATTTCACAATAATACATTTCTGTTTTCTATTCACCCAAATTTTGCCTAAATTGAAAATTGTTTGAATGAATGCATTTTTGATGATTCCAGCTTTTTCCCAATTCCCGCACATTTTTGCTTTTATTAAAAGGCGGAGCCATCTCCAAAAAGAGCATTTCTCCGTGATAAGGGCGAGAATAAGCACATCTTCCATTTTGGCCCTCCCCATTTTTGGGGGCCACTTTCCTCTGCCACTGCACACATTTGCGTGCCCTTTGAGTGGGGGACGAGTTTTTGGAGAGGAAAGGAGGAGAGGAAGCTGTTGGGCCAATCACAGAGCAGGGCGGGCGGGGCCACGAATGTCGAGAATGCGGCTGCGGCACAGAATGGTGTGCCATTCTCGCCCCAGACTACTTTCCACACACCGCCCTTTCTGTCTTTGCTTTCGGTCGACACAGTCAATTGGAGGCGACATTGGTTTCCTGTCCTAAATGCTGAGAGGAAAAATCTCGAATTCTGTTTGATTATTTGATTTTCTTCAGATCATTCAAAAATTTGCTAGCCAAACCATAAAACTTTTTCCATCCAATTCAAATTAAATTTATGAAAAAATTATTTTCTAAATTTTAAAAGCCTAATTTTTTTATAGAATTTCGCTTAAATTTATATTCAAAAAATGGCTGCTGGCCGTGGACAACACAGCATTAGCCGATTGTTGGAGGAGCCAAATGGACAACAAAATGGAAGATGTGCTAACAATGCTGCTAGACATCAAAGGAAACAACAGAAAATTGAAGAAGCAAAAAATGAGGTGAATTAAAAACCGATTATATGGCCTAAGTATAATAAGACATGCAATTAGCCATCCAATTAATTGTAAGAGAGATATTGTGATAAAGGGAGTAAAATGCTCAAAGTATTTTTGTTGTAACATGCATAAGAACAGATTTGAGAGCATAAAAAATTATTTCTAATTTTTTAATTTAATTCGATTCTAATTTTTATGAGCTGACACAAATTCTTTAATTTTTTTTATCAATTATTAAAAAAATAATGTCAATTTTTCAATTCTAGGCTGCAGAGGAAGTAAAGCGAGAAATGTTGAAAATGGAAGAAAATGGCGAAGAAGAGGAAGATGGAGTGAATTCGACAATGGCAATGGCATTTTTGCACCAAAAATTGTTGATGGCTGCAGCGATGACCACAAATGGAATGCGCAATGGAAATAATGGTGAAGGAATGGGAATGGATAGAGAGGCTACGTCAAATGGTCAAACTCGAATTGAAGGTGGGCAATATACAAAAATTATTATAAAAAATATTAAAATTTGAGAGATTTTTATTTTTTTAACGAATTTTCTTTTTTATTAATTTAAATTCGACAAATCATGTAAATTCAGAATTCTTTCCGGAATGAAAATCAGAATTCTTTCCGGAATGAAAATCAGAATTCTTTCCGGAATGAAAATCAGAATTCTTTCCGGAATGAAAATCAGAATTCTTTCCGGAATGAAAATCAGAATTCTTTCCGGAATAAAAATCAGAATTCTTTCCGGAATGAAAATCAGAATTCTTTCCGGAATGAAAATCTGAATTCTTTCCGGAATGAAAATCAGAACAATTCTTTCCGGAATGAAAATCAGAACAATTCTTTCCGGAATGAAAATCAGAATTCTTTCCGGAATAAAAATCAGAATTCTTTCCGGAATGAAAATCAGAATTCTTTCCGGAATGAAAATCAGAATTCTTTCCGGAATGAAAATCAGAATTCTTTCCGGAATAAAAATCAGAATTCTTTCCGGAATGAAAATCAGAATTCTTTCCGGAATAAAAATCAGAATTCTTTCCGGAATGAAAATCAGAATTCTTTCCGGAATGAAAATCTGAATTCTTTCCGGAATGAAAATAAGAATTTTTCCAAATTAATTCTAAATCCAAAAATTTGTGCTGCATAAAGCACAGCCACAGTAACCCCTCCCTCTTCATCCATTCCCCATTTGTCCCTTCCTTTTTCCCTTTTTCCATTTCCTTCCCTTCACATTTTGCCTGGGGCAATCAAGGCGGATTGCTTTTCCATTCCCCCTCATTCCGCCTCTTTGCCCCCAAATGCTGTCACCAATTCCCACAAATGGCAGGATAGGGTAGGGAATGCTTCAAAGTCCTTCCCATCAATAGGGGCAAAAGCAAAAATGGAAAGGGAAAGGTGAAAGCATAGGCCTAGCAGCATGTCGCGACGGTGCTTTCTCGATTTGGTGGGCCCCACTATTGGTTTGAAGGGGCCAAGCACTGCTCCACCTAGATTGTGAGAGGCCCGGTTTCAGATTTCATCGCATTTTGTGCCAGAATATATGTGGCCAAAAAGGTGGATGGAAGGAAGCACGGCATATTGGCCGGAAATAGAGGAATGTGCATGCGAGGCCATGGTTTTGGGGAAATATTTGGGGATTGGCACATTTGGGGAAGGGGGAGGGGAGAGGGGACTAATCTGGCACTGAATTGAGTCCATAAAATACCCAACCAAATGTTTTTTTTAATTACAGAAGAATTCAATTCATATAACTTTATTGTGATTTGTAAGAATATTTAAAAATAATTTAACAATCTTTGATCTGTATTTCTACTTTCAATGTTGAATCTATTTGCCCATTTAAATCGCGCATTTCCGGTGTGTCCCATCGGCCATCATGGTCGAGTACCCCACCTGTCCCACTTAAAAAAGGAGTGAAGTGGATTGACCGAACCTCACATCGACGACCAAATTTTGACCATTTAATGTCCCACAAAAACAACATGCTAAAATGGGGGAACACCAAAAATGGAAGAAGAAGAAGCGAAGGATGGGACATGGCTTGAAGTGGAATTGAGGGAGATAGAAAGCGCGGGAATTGTATCCATTTTTATGGTAACAGCCAACTTTGGGTTCCTGTTTTGTTTGACTAACCAATTTTTGGCCATTCGCGCAGTGGGAAGCCATCATTGACCGTTATTGGCCAGAAAGGGGGCGGCAGAGGCAAAAGAGGGGTAAAATGTACAAAGAGGCAATTAAGGGAATCGAGAGGGAAGGGAATTGTTGTTCAAACACTTGTGGACTGAATAAATTTGGAAAATAGATAAAAAGGAAAAATATATGGTAACATTGGAGGGATTGAAATAATGGAAAGACTTCAAGAAAAATGGCAGCAAAACATTAAAGACTATTATCAAGCATGATGGACAAAGTCGGTTAATTAACCGGATTTTCAAAATATTTATTTTCAGTTATTGAAAAATGTCAGTCTTCAGCTTCTTATTTTGAGGAAAATTTCCCAATGTTTGAAATTTCATTGATATTCTCAAACCGAAACCGACTAAGCCAAAACATATCCGCAATATGGCTTCTTTTCTTTGTCCAAAACATTGATTCCACTTCCGTCAATCCAAATCCAATCTCGCGCGTCTCCTTTAATTTCTTCTCGATTCGCATGTCATTTGATTGACATATTCCACCCTCCATTTCAATCCAAAAAGCACATCGTCTTGAAATTGGCGAAAGCAAAGGACGATCTTGGGCACAAATTCTATTCCTGAAGATGTGTGGAGAGGGAGGAAATCGTCGCCCCCGAAGGGAATGTGGCCGAGTAAGGCAGCATATTGCGCACCCATCAAATCCTCCTTTTGGGGTCATTCTCGTTGACAGCTTTTGGGTGCCTTACACAATGAAAGAGGAGGAGGGGAAGGCAAAGCTTAATTAGACTCTGGGGACCAAATGAATTGAGGGGGACATTTTGAAAGGCCAAGGATATTGGGGAACATTGAGGAAGAAATTTATGGCAGAAAACAAAAGATTGAGGAGTACACCGAAGAATGAAATTGGATTATCCAAGAGGGAAGAAAAACAAAAGAAATTTGTTTAGATCTTTGAAAGCCAAATTGTCCATAAAAACCTAAATATAAGCAAAAATGATTCGATCCATCCTAGACCTATTTCTTTACTAAAATATAGTCCAAAATTTGAAAATTTTATTTAAGTTCTCGAAATATTATAAAGGTAAATGAATTGACATTAGTTTTACTTAAAGATCTAATAAATTTGGACTTTTGGGACACTTTTTCTGGGCACCGATTGGACAGTACTTATTTATTTTTCCTTTTAATTTGCTTTTTTTTTTGTCAGAATTCATGAATTTTTTTAATTTGCATAGGAATTTCAAGCGTGATTAAAATCCCAATAGACCATTTCAAAATTAGAAATACATATTTTCTTCCTTGCATCTTTTATATTAGAGCGCGAACTTCTCGAAGGGTTTACATTGTTTAAAGATGATATTGAATTAATCTGGGGAAAATGAAAAAGTTGAGTTGAGTGTCTTCTTTCGAGTGGTCCAATCCCGGTTCAAGAATGTCCTCCCACTCATCATTGTGCCCCAATCTCTCATTGGCCAAACAATGAATGGGGTTATTGTAATCCAATCCAATTGGAAGGAATCAAGGTGGAAATATTAATAAATAAATAATATAATATAAATTAAATTAAAATAATTTTGAATAATTAAATGATCGATTTCTTCCAATTTATTAATTATTCCCGATTCCATGTTAAATTATTGTTTGGGTAAGATAAGAATTTTCTCTATTGGATCAATGTTATCCTCTGTCATTTTAAATTTCATAGCTTCGGCTTATCATCGTTATGCAACCAAAAATTGACCTCCAAATCCTCTCCCTCTCAGAGTCCATCCATTTTTGGACAAACAAATACAGGTGTGTGTGCCATTTTCCACTTCACACACCAATTCCCCCGCCATTCCCATCTTCACAAAATTTTATATTATGGCACATTTTTGGGCTTTTTGTTTGTTAAACAAGAATGAGAGGAAAGATATAGAATTGAATTGGAAAATAATTTTTATAGCGCAAGATTTATTTAAATCGAAAAAGATGGCATTTATTAAAAAGGAATAGAAATTAATTTTTAACTAAATAGTGATGACACAAAAATAAAAGTCCCATTTTCTGAATATTTTTCTATTATTGTCCATAATTCAAATTAAAACTACTTTTAAAATAATTAAATCATATTAAATTTTAAATGCCAAAAGCTAATCAAAATCCTTCGCAAAAAATGGCCTTAAAATTTTCGTTGTTTTCCTCTTAAATTGTCAGTAACCCCTTCCACCTTTCTTTTATCAAAATGTTGTGCCCTGCGTTGCGGAAAAATCCTGCCTCATCCAAAAATGTGGCAAAAGGCCACAATCATTTTTGCCTCATTTGATGGCCAACAAAAAATTTAATATTTTCCATTTGTTAAATTGCTTCATTTTTCCAAAATATTTGTTTGCATTTGGAATTGGATTTTGGATGGACAATCAAAATTATTATTATGGCAAAAATGATGTGATGGAATTTATGATGGGAAAATAATGGTCGAAAATTTGGAGGGAAAATTGAATTAAAAATCGAAAATTTGAGGGAGTTGAAGGGATTTGAATAAATTTTTTTGCCAATAACTTGGCACAATCGATTCTAATAAATAATAAAATTCATTCAAAATTGCTCATAATAATTAATTATTCTAATTTGGCGCACTTTTCCCCATCCACAGGAATTGGCCCCAACCTCAACCAATCCTCAATCAATCATCCCCAACAACCTTTTGGATGGCCATGGCCGCCTACTTCAATTGGCAATGCTTCCTCCTCCTCTTCTGCCCTTTTACCCCCATTAATTCCGCTATCATCAATTTCGGCCAATTTTGGGGCCACTACTTTTCCATTCCCATCAGCCATTCCACTCACATTCAACAGTAGCCAATCATTCCATCATCTTCAAAATTCGCAGAGAATTGCCAATGGATTGCCGCCGCCGCCAACCAAAAATGGAGGACTTTTCCCGCTTTTGCCAATTCCCGGAGGACATCATCAACAAAGGGTAAATATATAATTGGTGGGCTTATGGTGGAGAATAATTAATTAGGTGGGAAATGAAGATGGAATTAAATTCGATTTGAGGATTTTTGGGGGTCGCCTGTGGTTTAAAAAATAGATAATATAATATTTATATTTATGGTGAAAAAGAATATTTTACCGGACTGCCGAAGAAATTGTACATAAAGCTTAAATAATTATAATGGATTATGATGGGTTTATCCGATACATTCACAAACCATATACCCAAAATTGGATAGAGCTGGTCAAGACGCATTGAATTGTATATAATTTGTGAATGGTTTGGTCAACAATTAAAGGGTATTAAACGATTTTTAAACCAATTTTGGTTCAAAACTAAGTTAGAGAATTTATTAAACCCTAACCAAAAGATATTCAAATAATAAAACCATTGAACCTTTTCATTTTTTCAGCATCTTCAGCATTTTTTTCAACAAATTAAAAATTTCCCATTTTAAATTAAAAATAATCAGAACATAATTTTAGTCCCCATCTGGAGCATTGTCGACTCCATTTTTTCCATTTCCATCCGGTCCATCCTCATTTTTTGCTTCCATCCTCCAGCAGGTAAATTAAAATTATCTCAATTTAATTTTAATAAATAATAATTAAATTAAGCATTTTTTGGCCCAACAATTTCGGCCATCTTCCTTCCCATTTTCGGCATTCTCATTTGCCAATTCCTCCACAAATTCCAATGCATCTTCCTCCTCCATTTTTGGCCATTCAAATGTTCCTTCATTTGTGCCACCCAAAACGTCGATGACAAATGGAGAAGAAAATAAAATGTTGCGAATGAAAATGTTCAATTCGGATTTGAATTCATCGAGAAAGACAATCACAAAATATTCTCGCCGAAAATCACATCATCCAAAACAAAGGGTCGGGGAAAATTAATTAATTAATTATTATAAAATAAAAACTTGAAAAAATAACGATAAACAGAAAATATTATAATATTATATAAATAAAAAAAATAAATAATTTCTTTCCAGAAACAACAAAATGAGGAGAATGGCCTAATAAACAGTAGGAATGAATCACCGTCGAATTCTGCCGAAGGGAATAAAAATGTCAAGGCTTTGGCCCCAATCAAAATTGAAATGCCCACAATGGATGGAGTGAATTCCCAATCAAAAATGAATTTTACGAATAATAATAGGTAATTTGAAAATGGAATTTCTGTAAAGATTTATTAAATTTTATCAAATATTTTTGAATAAAATTATTATAATGATTATAAAAATATTAAGTGGGGGCAATTCGAATGGTTCGACGGCTTCCAATAGTAACAATCAAAATGGAAATAATGGTGGCCGACATTTTGAGTGCCAACAATGCGGCAAATGCTTCAAACGGTCGAGCACACTTTCCACCCATTTGCTGATTCACAGTGACACGTGAGGAAAAAATGCATAATTAAAATAATTAAATTAGAGTGAAATTAATTTTATTAAATTTTTGTTTATTAAATTCTAATTTTGAAAAATATAATAATAAATTTTTTTAATTATTTGATTAAATTCCTTCCAGTCGCCCATATCCCTGTGAATATTGTGGCAAAAGATTTCATCAAAAATCGGACATGAAAAAGCATACATATATCCATACGGGTACATTAAAAGAAAATAATTTTAAAAAATAATTTTTTTCAGGCGAAAAACCGCATAAATGTGCCGTTTGTGGGAAGGCATTTTCGCAATCTTCAAATTTAATTGTGAGTTTAAAATTGAAATTTAAATGATAATTAAACTATTAAATCATATTTCAGACCCACACCCGAAAACATTCCGGTTATAAACCATTTTCCTGCGAACACTGTGATCGAACATTTCAGAGAAAAGTAAGCTAATTAAGGGAATGAAAATTGTTTTAAATATGATAAAGAATTAATATAAATGAATGAAATTGTTTTATTCGTTAAAAATAAATATTAAATTATATACTGTAGGACTACCGTAATTCTTGAGATAAACAATTAATAAAAAATTTTGGCAAGAAGGGCGAAATAGACAAAAACTTTTTTTTGGATTTTTTACATTTTTGACCAAATATTCTTATTTAAATTATTTTTTAAAATGAAATTGACATTTTTAAAGTGGCAAAAATATTGGCAATTTCATAAATATTTTTATAAAAAATATTTTAATTGTTTAAAAAGGTGGATCGTCGACGCCACATGGACACGCATCATCCAACATTGGCTGGCAGAATTTTGGGAGAAGGCAAAAATAGCGGCATAAAATTTGCCAATGGAATTAATGGGAATAATGGAAAAGGCAAGAATAAAAAAAATAATTTTGAATATTTAATATTTAATTATTTAAGAATTAAATGAATTCAATGAAAATGGAGGAAATGTGGAGAATGCTGAAATGGATTTATTGAATGAAACCCATGGAAAATGCAAATACAATAATGAAGAAGGAATAATGCCAAAAGCAGAAGGTGGAATAATTCAATATCATAGGATAAATATTTTAATTAAGACCTAAAAAGATAAATTTAAGGAGGCAAAATTTTGAAATTTAAACAAATTTAATTATAATTAATAAAATAATATCTTTTATTAGCCATCGATCAAAATGAGGAAGAAGAAAATGGGCGAATTAGCACAGAAAGTCCATCGAGCATTTTGCAACGTTTTGGATTGGCCCAATTATTTGCCACTTTAACTGGGGCGAACAATAGCGACCAATAAAACAATGATGATCAACAACAAATTATGATGGAGACAAATGAAATTGGCCAAAATGATCAAAAGGTAAAAATAAGAAAAATAGATTTTTTTTAAAATAAAATAAAAATTTCCAGATGGAAAATGCCGAAGAATTGCCGCCGTCAATTGAGGATTGCTTTTTTGAACCACGACAAATGGCCAAGCTTAATAAATTCCATTGATTCATTCCACCATTTTAAATTTGCCAAAAATATTTCCATAATAATTCGTGCATCCAAATTTTATATTCCCAGTATATTGTATATCAAACAATTTATTGCATATTTTATTTTCCATCCCTAATATCAAAATATAAATATGTCTACTAATTTTATTGTTCACATATCTATTTTTTGTGCATTTGCTTATAAAGATTTTGGCCATAAAATTAAAGGCATTCAATATTTGCCAAAAATTTAAGTATGGGAAAATTCTTTTGAACAATGAATTTTTTTGGGCACATTGCTCTTCAATTTTCTTTATATTCTGCAATAACAATTAAGCACAAAATATTTGCATTTATTTTTGTCGCTAATCTTTTTATCATCAATTGCTCCAAGCCACTCATCTTAATGCAGACAGGAATGAAAAGGTGATAAAATGATAACAAATTAATAAAGGCGAAATAAATGTTGCCCAAAATTTGAGTGTTATTTCTAATATATTCTATATTATTAACATTTTGCGAATGAATTTGATTAGCAGCAATTTTTGAATAAAATAACCTACATATAAAATTTTCATTTAAACGTATTTAATAAGTTCGATTATTAATAGAATTTGGCCTTATTTTTGTCTCTTTCCCAGATTATTATTATTGCGAATATTAGTGCCAAAAATGGCTATGAATTGACAGCAAATTTGTTGCTGATATGTAAATGTTTTAACACAAAAGAAAGCTATTAATTTAAATACTTCTTCTAAGTTCTAATTCTAACCATTCCTCTTTTTTATATAATTTAATGACCAATTTCTACATTTAATTTTGCCATAGATTGTTCTTTAAAGTTTACCATATGATTCATTTTTTTGAAATAGTCAATTTAGTGTCAAAAATTGAATAAAATAGATCTATGATATATGAAACGGAATTCAAGAAATTAAAAGCAAAAAATAAATTAATAAAAAGCGCCAAACCCAATTGGTGTTCATCCTTTCGTCCAATTTCCTCTCCCAATTTCTTCTTTATTAAAATTGTTGCCAGTCACCAATACCATTTCCGGCTGCCCCATTTGCTCCTTAAAGCAGAGCAGATTAATTCAACGAGAATTGGGGAGGATGGGAAGGAGAAGGCGGAATTAGGAAAATATTCACAAATAAAATGGAAGAATTTTGGATTGGAAAATTAATCGGAACCATCAATCATCCAAAGTGGCAAATTCCAATCACCAAAAACTCCACATTGAAATCAATTCCTAATTCCCGCATAATTAATTTTAATTCAAATTTCAATCAAATTCTTCAGAAATTTATTTTTAAAATTATTTTGTATTTAAATTTGATTTATGCCTAATTAATAAAATATGTTTAAGGGCAAAATGGTTGGAAAATCCAATGGCAAAAAGTCACCATTGCCAACAACAAATTGTGCATTGATGAATGCATTTTGGAGAACCCAACGAAAATCCAATTTGAAGAAGAATGGAAATGGAAGCGGCCCAAAAGAAGTGGATGAGGCAAATTATGGATTTGGCCACAATTTAGGCCATTCAATGAGAATTCAACAGAATCAAAAGGAAAAGGAGGAGGAAAGAGCCACGGCAAATGTTAAATAAAATTATTGAATAAATTTATAATAATTTACATTAAAATTATCATTTTAGACTATGTTCCATTGGAAATGCCATTTTTGAAAAAGCCGTCAATTTTTGCTGCCGACAAAAAATTGAAAAAATCAAAATTTGCTGGCGGAAATGAAGATGAAGGAGAGGTAATAAATATAAATATTTAAAAAAATATTTTGGACATAAATTGTGAATTAAATTTAAAAAATTAATAAATAATTTAAAAATAACTTTAAAATTAATTAATAATAAAATTCCCTTATTAAAATAGTATGAAGAAATTGACAATTTTGTTGTGGACATTTTTCGGCTAAAAAATCGAGAATTACTCAAAAACATGCAAAATAAAAATGGAAAATATGAAAACAAAATTAATGGATTGGAAAATGCAGCCAACAAATTTGGTGGATCCGCTAAAAACATTTTCACAAATTCAAATGAAGGTAAAAATTTTAGGAAAATAATTTAAAAAATATACTTAAAAAAAGATTTGCCTCGTCAATTTTGCCGTTCAAATTTGGATCTTAATTTTTATTACGAAAATTCTTCTCTTGAAATTGGGCAAATAAATGGAAAAATGATTTCGCCAACAATTTTGCCGGCTCCATTTCCAACAACAATGAATGGTAATAAAAATTAAATTAATTTAAAAATTAATTTTAAAAAATTAATTTTATAAATAAGTGAAATTAATTAAATGAAAGTGTCATTTTTTAGGAGGCTTTGAATGAAAAATACGGTCTATGCCAATAATGCTTAAGGGCTTTTCCTATTCATCCTACTGTACCCCCACTTTTTTCTTAGTCATCCATCATCCTGTGCCATCCAATCAATCAAATATTGCCTCAATCTATTTTTTTAAATCCGCTCATTTTCCACCCAACTATTCATTTTTCCATCACTTTTGAAACATTCTATCATCGTATTTTTCCCGCATAACAGATAAATAATAATTTAAGCTCTCGTTCCAAACAAGTTTATCCCTAGATTAATACTAATAAATCTGTCAAATTTTTAAATAATTAAATATTAAAATATAATTTTTTAGCCCATAAAAGCACAGTTGCTGGTAAAAGTTGCAAACAACAAATTGCCCAGCAGCAAATTCAACGGTCATTGAGTCCAGAATGCCCTAAAAAAGTGTTCGGACAATTTAATCGGACAATTTCCTGCCAAAATTTGAACAATGATAATTTTGAATTGCAAAATGCCATGAAATATGCTAAACAAAATGCACATAGAAGGGGCCATGCAAATAAGTTGGAATAATGAATTTTAAAAATGATTTATTAAAATTTTAAGTATAAATTTATTTTTAAATTTTTTAATGTTTTAAAATTTTTTCAGTGAATTTGAAGGCCGATTTTCTGATGCTAGACAATTTGGGACTGAAAGTTCGTCAATGAACGTCCTCCAACGATTTCCAAAAATGCGAATTGAACCGGCACCAAATTTACCCAAAAGAAAATCTGCCCAAAATGGGGAAGAAATTGACAATAAAAATATGGAAATTGAGGAGGAAAAAGATGGAGCATGGCGAAAGGCGGAAATAAATTTGCAAAAATTAATAAATGTTAGAAAATTAATTTTAAAAATTTATATTGAATTTTTAAACTTTAAATTTTTAAAAATCAACTAGATAATAATAATTTAAATGGAAATTATAAAATATTTTAATATAAATCAAATTAATTGTTGAAAAATATTAAATAAAATTGTCTAAAATTTTTATATTTTATTAAAAACTATAATTTTTAGACAATGGAAGGGAAAACAAATTCATCTAATAATTATGATACTGGCTATTTGGAATTGCCACTGAAAAATGCCATAAATAAAAATGCCAACGATGATTATGATGAATTGGGCCAAATTAAGGGAAGAATGGCCGAGAATAAGTTGGAAGAAAATAATTTATTAATAAATTATTAAAATTTGGTACAGTAAATCAAAAATATTAAATATGGAATTGGAGAATGAATATGATGAAATTGGATGGCAAAATATTTACAAGAATGGCACAAAAATAGGCAAACATTTTAAAATCAAGTAAAATGGGAAATCAATTAAATATATTTAAATTTTAAATAAATTAAAGAAAATTTCTGGACAAATTTTTGACTAGCAAAATTCGTGAAATGGCCTTGTGGATGTGCGAGGCGGATTGTCAAGCATTTGGATGGCCTCCAACCCAAAAGTCGGGGCAACATTCTTATTTTTGGTCAATTGACGAAAATGGAACCAAAATTCGGCAACAAATTGTGGAAAGGTGAATTAATGGCGGGGAATATATTTAACTAAATGAATAAAGTTGGCAATTTGGGAAAATATTTAATAAATAATATTTTTGATGGTTGGCTGAGAGAAATGTGATCAATTTCTTATAAATTTATCGCTAAAAATTTGATAATATTAATGTCAATGTTTAATAAAAACTATGTTTAATCAAATTAAAATAAATTCCGTTAATTTGGTAATAATGAAGTAAACAAATAAAACATCATAATTCTTTAAATTTAAGGTCAAAATTTGTGCAAAATTTGGTGGCAAATTCCCTTGAATATCCAAAATCTTCATCGATGGAAATACTTGGAAAATGGATTGAATTGTCCAGGGAATTATTCAATGAATTTGGCAATATTTTTGTATTTATGAATATTTTTGGCATTTTAATGGGAAAAATGATGGTAAATGGGGGAATTAATTTAAATAAATTAATTTTAATTTAAGGGAAAATTTCCAGCAATTTTTGATGAATTTGAAAATCAAAAATTGGTGGCCGCATTCATTTCTATAAAAAATGGTGACAAAATTGATGGAAATGGCCAAATTCTGCTTCCATTTATTCAACCATATTTTGATGAATTATTTGATGGAAAATTGCAGAATAATTTTGAAGAATCAAATTTGAATGCAAAAATTGGTAAAAATAATAAATTAATTTAATTAAAATATTTTAAAGATTTTCTTTGGACAATGACAAAATTGGGACGAAAAATGTTCGCCAAAATGGAAGAAAAATGTCCCAAAAAAGAAGAAAAAGAGGGAGAAAATGTAAAAATAGTTGAAAATATTTTTGGCAATGTTCAAATTTAATTAATTTGATATTAATTTTAATTTTTAAATTTATATTATTTGTATAAATAGCTCATTCAATATTATTTAAATATATCAATTTGATGGGTGGGAAAGAGGTCAATTCCCGCAGGGAAAATTCAAATAAAATGAGAATATTTTTAATTTTTACAGGGGATTATTTTCGAATGTTTTGGGAAACTTTCCATTCTCCATTGATTTTGATTTATCATTCCCAATCCAATATCACTCTTCATTTATTGAATTTCCTGTTCTATAAATTGTTTACCATTGAAATATGCAAAATTATTTGCTCAACTTCCAAAAATTCGATTATTATTGATTTTTAACTTGATACATTCAATATTGAGAGCAAAGGCTTAAAATGAATACCTAACTATGTTTGTTTAGCAAATAAAACTAGTAAGAAATGGCAGTAAATACATTCTACTTATCTTTATTCATATTCTCGACATTCTTGTCCATTTTTACAGCGATGGAAAATAAAAATACCACTTCATCATTATTGGATCAAAATAATTTCAATTTGAATAATTCGTATAGCAAAAATAAAGGTAGGAAAATTAATGCAAAAATTAAATTAAAATAAATTAAATATTAGAAATTTGGGTCAATTAAAATTAACTAACAGCATAATTAGATTAGAATTAAAATATATAAATTAGTCAATTTCAATTCTACAAAATTAGGGCCTAAAGAAAATATTTTTTATTACCGTATTCGGCATAATTAGAATTTCATTAAGTATTTTTATTTATTTTCTAAAATTAAATTTACAGAAGAAGGATTGTTTCCGCATCATCAATCGAATATTTTGTTTGTTGGCATTTCTGCCGTGCTCACGGTTGGATGTGCGGCCAGTGCAATTTATTGGGGCCAAAAGAAATGGAAAAAGAGTTTCAAACAACAAAATGATGGACAAAATGATGATAAAATGTTTGTTGTTCGAATGGAGGATTTAATGGATGAGGAGGAATAAAATTATGATGACCAAGTTGACATTAACATATTTGGATTTATTTATTTTATTCAATGTTTTTTTTTGCCATAAATTTAAATTAATAAAAATATGTTTAAAATTTTGATATCAAAAAATAGGTAATTCCATTTATCCCTCTCTATAAGGAAAATAAATTTTCCAAAATGGATTTTTAATTGAATTAAGTTAAAAATTAAGCAGAATTTATCATTATATTAAAAGTTAAAAATTGAAATTAAAAAACATTAATTTAATTACATTTTAAAATTACTCTTACGATGCAAAAAACATTATCATCAGGTGTTCGGTGTCGAATCTAAAAATTAAAGAAAATTTTTAAAATCACATAAGAAGACGAATTGGTGGGGGGGGGGGGGGGGAATTAATTTTTAAAGATTTAGACTAATTCTTTTGAATTCCCTCAATATCAATAGATATATTCAATGTGAGCAATGTTCATGGAATAACCGAAAATGAAGTCCCCGAAAGATGTAAATACTCCCAATGTTGGCAATTGGAAAATAATCTTGACAATTCTCCCTTTCCATTCCAGTGTATTCTGAAAATTAAATGATTATTTTGGCAACCGTGAAATAACGATGAAATGAAGAATTTTTTTAGCTTTGGCATTTGCGGCCATAAGATACTAAAAATATGTCAAGAGAATGTGCGATAACAATAACCCAATATAAAATAAGAATTATTCAAAAAATTTTTAAAAAGCAAAATACTCAATATATAGACGCTCGATTACGAATTCTTTTTCCTTATTTCATTTTTAAGCTTCCGGATTCCCCGAAAGCAATTCCAAAAATTATAAACCAAACACGGTATTACCCGGCTTGGATTATTTTAGTACTTTATATCAATAAGGTACTAGACCGATGTTGCTTGCTAATTAATTTATTTTTATTATAATTTTACCATCAAATTGCAGATGAGTTGGAAGTGCAAAAAAGGTCACAAATTCCATCCACTTTATTTTCATTATTTTATCGTATTGTACACTATTTTATCTAATTTCTCGTTTCTTTTCCTGCAGTGAAGGGAATGAGGCAGCTCCCTCCCCTCAGATTCTCTATCCCACTTCTTTGTTTTCCATGCGCAGCGAAGCAGTGGAAATAGTGAATGAACTATTCAGTGGAAGACGGTTAGAAAAGTGAAAGGATAGTGATGTGATTACATATCAGTCCCCTCTTTAGTTGAATCTCAAGATGACGGAAAATGAGGCCTTTTGGTGTCCCTCCAACGTATCTACAATTTGATGGTAAAATTACAATAAAAGTAAATTCATTTGCAAGCAACATCGGTCGAGTACCTTTTGAAATAAAGTACTTAAAATAATCCAAACCGGGGTAAAACCGTGTTTGGTTTATAATTTTTGGAAATTGCTTTCGGGGTAACCGGAAGCTTAAAATAAAAGTTTGAAAGTACCTATTTTCCTACGCGCTTGTTAGAATTTGGGAAGGCTTCATTTTGCAATTGTTTATTGTTCTTATTTCTTTTTAAAATATTTATTCGTGGTTAAAAATTTCACTATTAAAAAAGGCATTATTTAAATTCATTTCTCATCAAAATTCTTTTTCTGTTCTCTTCAATTTATTTTTGTGGCACTTTTTCCAATGCCGATGCCCATTGTTTGTTGTTGTTGATTCGTTCCATAATTTGTTCGAATGTTTCTTGATGGCCCATTGCCGCCGTTTCGTCTCGAATGTCCGAATAGAGTGGCGAAGACCTTAAAAATATTTATAAAAATTTAAATAATAATTTTTTATTATTTACAAATATCTTTCGCCACAACTTGGCAAAATTGTGACCACCAATTTTCCGGCCAATTCAGGTTTTTGGGCGACTTGAATGGAGGCAACAACGGCTGCACCGCTCGAAATTCCTGTATGGAAAAATTTAAATATATTCGGTTAATTTCTTGATTTACCGCAAAGTAGTCCTTCTTCCAGTGCCATTCGTTTGGCCATTGCGATTGCATCGTCTCCTTTCACTTTCACAATTTCATTGTAAATTTTGGTGTCCAAAATGGCCGGAATAATCCCAGCTCCAATTCCTGAATTGGAAATATATTTTAAATAAAGGAAAATATTAAATGAATTTTTTACATTAATTTATTAGTATAATTTCTGTAAAATTTATCTAATTCAATAAGGTTTATATTTATTTTCTAATAAGTATTTTTTAAAAAATTTTCCGCCTTGGGCCATAAAAGTTCAATGGGTTCAGGGTCTATAATTAATTTGTTTTTCAAGATTTTTAAAACAGTTATTTTATTTTTTTGTTTGTTTAAAAATGAATTAATTAATATTCCACCTTGAATTTTATGTGGTCCTCCTTTGCCACCACTTAAAACTGGGCTTTCTTCCGGTTCAACTGCATAAATCTTTAATTCATTCAAAAAATTAATTTATTTTCTTCCTATTTCCAACCAAAATGTTTGGATTTTTCTCGCGCAAATATTTCCCTGCTCCGGTGATCTGAACATTTAATTTTTTGAAAATTTCATTTAATCAATTTTCTACCGTTCCTCCGGTGCCAATCCCAAAAACGCAAGCATCCACTTTTCCCTGGGTTTGATGCCAAATTTCGGGACCCGTTGTAGCATAATGTATTTCTGGATTGGCCGCATTTTCAAACTGCGAAATTAAAAAAATTTTTTAAATTGTCCAAGGAATTTTGGATCCGTATTTTTTCTCATTTATTAATATTTAATATTTCAATTATTTATGCCATTGAATTGCAATATCCACCAACAGTAAATAACTAATCAAATTAATTAGCCATATTATTTTTTGATCGAAATATAAAATGACAAGAAGTCTGTCTAATTTGTAATCTTTTTGGTAATATCTTCTGAATTTCTATGAAACTGATCAAATCTTATTATCTTATCATAATCGGTCTTAAAATGATCATAATTTTGTTATTTAATAAATATTAAATTTATTTTTTACGAATATATCCCTACTCATAAAAGAGATATTTTTAATCATATTTTGTTAAAAGAAGATCGCTAAATTTAAAATTCCTTTCGTTTGAACCTGCAATGGCATAAACGAATTCGGAATATTCTGGGCCAGCTTCTCTGCTGCCTCAATGCAACCTTTGATGCCCAATGCCGGATCGGTCAAATACATTTCGGCACCGAAAGCGCGCAAAAGGGTTCGCTACAAATTGTGATGATAGAATTGAATTACTCGAATTAATTCTCAAATGGATTTACTCTTTCTCCACTCATTGTCGATGGCATTGTCACAATTAGACGATAGCCACGCGCAGCCGCCACAAAACCCAATGCTAGAAAAAGAATTTTTTTCCAAATGATCCATTTTATAAATTTTATAGTATTTAATTTGGCGAAAAAGCATTGAAAATGGCGAAAAGATTACAAAGATTCATTCCTTTGCCCTAAACCTTAAACCATATATCCAAAATTGGATAGAGCTGGTCAAGACGCATTGAATGGTATATAATTTGTTATGGTTTTGGTCAACAATTAAAGGGTATAAACAATTTTAATCAATTCTGGTTTTTGGTTCAAAACTAGATTAGAATTGGTTGAACCTAAGATAACATAATGAAATGATGCGTCTTGAGGAGTTTATCAATTTGGTATAAGGTTTATCGGTCTAGGATAAACCAATGAATTATTACAATCTTTTCGGCAATTCCATATTTTCTCATTTCAAATTAGTCTAATTTTCTTTTGTCAAACCAATTCCAGTATTCCCAGAAGTCGGCTCGATCAAAGTAGTAACGCCCGGTTTAATTTTGCCTTCACGTTCAGCAGCCTCGACCATGGCATAGCCAATTCGGTCCTTCACACTGCCGGCTGGATTCATCCATTCAATTTTGGCAGCTATATTGGAAAAGAGGGCAATTCATTTCAATTTTTGTTGGATGCTACCAATTTTAGCTTTACATCCTTTCGTCAATTTGTTCAAATAAACCATCGGCGTATTCCCAATCGAAAAATGTTTGAAAAATTAAATTAAACCAAAAAAAGGAAATAAAACCAGGCTGCATGCATCCTCGCCAATTTCATTACGAGAAGCCATTTTTTAATAATGGTTTCTTTTAATACAAATTTAATTATAAATTTCCTTAAATTTTAAAAAATATTAAAAATATTCGAGATTCGGCAATTCGGGAGAATATATTTTAATAAATTTGAGAAAATTTTTTTAATTTTGTCAATTTTAAAATTCACATTTTTAATTGAGATGTTTTTATTTAAAATATTGGCGAATGAATTGATGGAGAATTTGTTTGTTTGTTTGGAGGATTAGTCGAATCAAAAAGGAAATTGCATTCCACTTTGATTTGTTCTTTAAAACCAGTTCCATCTAAAACACTAATTCAAAAAAGTGGTTTGGGCGAAAATAAGAAAGATAATTTGGTTGCTGAACAAATGACATTTTGAAGGAGGAAAAAAAGAGAATTGAAAAATGTTTGTCATGGTTTGTTGTATTTTCTTTTTTATCATCTATTCAATTACATATAGTCGCCTTTTAAAATAAATGGTGCTAGGTCATCTCCACAATTCTGCAAATATGGGCATGTCCACAATTCTGCAATTATGGGCGTTTTTGACTTCTAACAGATCAGAAACCGGTTTTAGACCCAACAACCCTTATACCATTTTGTAGATCTCATAGAAACGCATCGATTGGTATATAATTTGTTTTGGTTTGGCTCAAAATGAAAGAGTTTTAAACCAAAAACATGAAAAATGGTTTAATACCATTAAATTTTGATCAAACCATGACAAAATATATACCATTCGATGCGTCTTGATGAGATCTACAAAATGGTATAAGGTTTGTTGGGTTTATAACCGGTTTCTAATTTATTATAGTCGAAAACGCCCATAATTGCAGAATTGTGGACATGCCCATAATTGCATAGCCCTTTATCTTTTGTGGAGATGACCCCGGACGAAAATAAATTATAGCCGATTTTAATTTATGCTAATCAAAACTTTTAAGCTATTAAAATAGGAAAAACTGCAAACTTTTATTCCAAGAGTTATTATGATTTAGCATAGAATTATTAAATGTCCATCATCCAACTATTTATTTAGTTTAGAGAATTTGGTAGTGTTCGGTGAAATTAAATATTCCGAATTCATCAAAAAAGGCCAGATTAGCAATAATATATTTAAATTATGCCAAATTATTCCCAAAAATATCACAAAAATCTGTTGGAAGGGCATAATCCGGTATATTGTCCCAGACTTTAATTTAATGACATCTAAAGCTATTTTCGGATATACAAATTTCTTATAAAGGATATATTTATCCACTATTAAAACAAATAAAAATTCAAAATGATTTATCAAATAAATTTGACTAGCTAATTTGAAAGAGCAAAATTAAATGTGAAAATGAAAAGCATTTGAAAACAAAATAGAAAAATGAAATCATTAGCCAAAATGGAATGTAAAAAAATTATGCAAAATTTTCAATAAAAGCCATAATCATTTTGGGTCCTGCTGCCATCATTAAAATGGAATCCACCATTTTCGGTATCTTCATCAATTGTTCTTCTTGATTCTTTTCGAGAACCACTTTTGCTGGGTGTTGGCGTTGATTCATCGTCTTCCTCGTTGAATGATTCCTCCGATGATGCACAATTTGCTGGGTTCGTTTCGCCCATAGAGCGTTTTGATTTCTTTGAAAAAATGGTAATCGAAAATTCTAATGATTATCTTTTAAAAATATTAAACTTATTTGAAGAAATATTGAAATATTAATCTAAGAAAAATATAAAAAATTTAAAAATCAAAATAATGTAAAAAATTGTGCACAAATTATTCTACAATTTATTTCTGAATTATTTCTCTTTTAAGCACAACCTCTTTGGTGCTATGCAATTCCAAAATTTTTGCGAATTTAATCGCAACAATGCTCGCGTACCTTTTACGCAGGGATTTATTCTAAAGATAATCAAATTTTTAGATGAATTTCTATAATTAAATTCATCAAATTGTAGACGCGTTGGAAGGGCACGAAAGGTCCACATTTCATGCATCTTTCCATTATTCGACCAAATAACAGGGATAGATAGTGTCTTTTCTCCATTCTTTCTTTGCCGTGGGCTCTCCTCTTCCTGTTGGAACACCCAAATTCCCCTCAATGCCTTCCCTTCTTCCCTCTTCCCTGCTACAGTAAAGTGAATAAAATATACCATTTCACCGTTATTGTTTGTGTTTGTGTCCCATAAACAAAAGACGGGAAGGGGAAGTGTTCTAATGGAGAGAGGAGAGTTCATACTTCATATTTAAGATAGGTGATAGAAATTCGTTGCATTTGATCAAAAATATGCAAAATGCATGAATGAGGGCGTTTTGACTTCCAACTCATTTAAAATTTGATTGAGTGGAATCTAGAAATTGCATATCAAAAATAAATTTCTTAAGCGCATCCATCAATAAAAGGTAAAGTATTTAGCGTTGGAATTGTCCAAATCAATTTGATTGGACAAAAAATAGAAAATATTGAAAGGATTTTAATGAGGGAATTTTAATTTTTTTTATTATTTTTTCCTGCAATTTTTTGCCAAATTAATTTTTTCTCACCGTTTTTTTGTTCTTTGTTTCTCCATTATTATTGTTGACGCTTTTGCTGTTCGAATCAGTCAACGAAGGAAGGGAGGTATTTCGGTCACTTTTTGCCGAGCTCACTTTTGCATTGGCCAATGATGCCTTGGCACTCAATGATGTCAGGGTGGAAGCGGATTTGTGCATTGCACTTAAATTAATAATTTAAATAATTAAATATTTTTTGTCACTTGGATCGTTTTGGGCCAAATGAATCGGCGCTTTTTTTGTTGATCACTTCGTCCAGATTAAATGAACGTCTTTCATCCTCATCGTAGATCTTTCGACGGCAAACAATTGTCAAAAGACGGAAAAGGAATACAATCACCTGCAAATATATTTTTAGGGCAAAAAATTAAAAAATGACTTCAAAAAGTGTCAAAATGCTAGCGCCCAACCAAAGGCCAGCTTGACCGCCCACATCCGAAATGAAATTGACCAACAAATATGATTCACTTTCAGTCAAAACTTCATGTGACATTTGCTCATAATAAATTTCCAACATTGCCGCCGATTGGCTTAAATAATTTAAAATTCTCTAATGTTTAAATTACTATAAATCACAAAATTATTTATGGAAATATAAAATATTTACGCATCAAAATTAGCTCCTTGGAATGCTTCGGTGGTCAGACGGGCCGATGAAAATGCAGTTGTATAAACGTCTAAAATTATTTTTAAAATGGAATTAATTTAAAATTTTTCTATTCAGACCATGAGTGCAGGGATGTTTACAATGGCATTGTTGGGCCCGAGTGAATTTGATGCTTTCAACCATCAAACAATTTCGATCCAACAAATCCGTACTGTTGCAAACCTTCAAAATTTAATTTATTTTTAATTTCATTCTATTTTCCCTTTTCTGACATTTCGAGGAATTCTTAATTATGAATATTTATTTTGTTATTTTATTTTAAAAAATCATTGAAATAATTTATGAGATTTAAAATTTTAAAGTTAAATGCTAAAAAAATAAATTAAAATTAATTAATTTATCTTAAATACTTTTGTATTTCCGAGTGTTGGAAATCGAGGATCACCGCAGCCACATTTACGAATTATTTGATGCTAAAATTGAATAAATTATTTTTATTTTGATCAATTTTATTTGCCTGATAACAACTTTTGTAACATCCCTCCGGCTCATATTTATAATTTCCATAAATATATCCCTCTGGCAATTCCCAGGGCATCAGACATTCTCCGTGTGGAACGGGAAGTCGATTCACTTTGCGCTTTAATTAATATAATAAAAAGTCTTTATTAAATTAAATATATAGTCAATTTAAAGCATTGAAAAATTAAATATGGTACTTGATAAGTTTGTATCCCCTTTTTGAAAAGTGCTTGGTCCCCCCTATGGGTCATCAGGTTTAGGGTTGGGGTCATTCATGGATATGTTAGGGATTGGATGATGTAAAAATCATCTCAAATGTACCCTAAACCCAAACCCATCCTAACCCTAACATCAAAGGGGGACCCTTCACTTTTTCCTCACTTTTTCCAAGGTGACCCAAAAAGGGGATACACAAACTTAACAAGTAACTTAAATATTTTAAAAGAAAAAACATGAATAACTTTTTTTATTTATTTATTTTTTAATCTTTTCCCCTCTAATTATTACCAATGCTATGCCAAATGATGAGAGTTGATTTGTGGGTGCCTGAACAAAAAAAAAGACACAATTTATAATAAATTTAAAATAAATTTACACTGTAGCCGAAAGCATCCGGGAATGGGTATTCATCTTGACTGTGAATGACAATTCTAACGCCAGCTAAAAATATGTCCAATTTTATAAAAATAATTCTTTAAAAATTGCGCAACCAGCTTGGGTGGTCGGCAAATATTCGGAGGTGTTGACGTGAATAAGCAGGCGAAGTCCTATAATTAATTTTTACAAAACTATTTATTTATTTTTTACCATAAGATGGTCCTGGCCGACTACTCATCTTAATATACAAAAATTAGTTTAAAATATTAAAAAAAATATTTAAAAAAACCATAGGATTGACGCGATTCCCATTAAATGTGTAGCAATTGCCAAAGGCAGGATCAGCATGAAGTTTAAAATCTGACAGGCAGAAAAATTTGCATATTTTAAATTTTATTCAATATAAAATTGTGAAATATGATTTGATCCAAATAAATTAAATTAAATTCCCAAAAAACAAACCATTAACAATGTTGCATTGTTGGCCATTGAATGAGCACATTTTAATGATTTCTCCGCGTCCATATGAAAGTGCCTTTCGCTGTTCCGGATGCAAACTGGCCATTGTCAAAACAAGCCTATGAAATTAAATAATTAAATTTATTTATTTGTAATTTTATACTTTTCTCTTGTTTTGGTTGTGATTGCCACTTCATCTGTCATATTCTCATAGCCCAATTCCTTGAGTTGAGCCAAAAAGTCTTGACGAAAAGGTGAATCTTAATGGGAAAAATAATAAAAATTCATATCAAAAAAATGGGCATTTCGAGAAAAATTTTAATTTTTGAATGAGTCAAAAATATATTTTAAAATTAATTCCCGCAATTTTCACCTTCATCAGGAATTTTCGTCCCGCGCACTTCCCACATTCTTTTCATTCTCTCTGGCCGAATTAGGCAATAATGCAAATTCTATAAAAAAATATTAATTGGATTAAAATATTTTTCAGACTCACCTTTTGGCAAATACAGGGAACTGTATTACTATAATTTTGGGTATTCGGAATTGTACAGTAGCCAATATCTTTAGAGAGAAATATAGAATAAAATTAATTATATAAAAACATTTTTTACCATTGCAATTTGGGCACCAATCTTCATACCAACTCCTGGATAAAATTATGTGTTTTATTAAATAAAAAATGGATCCAAATTTCATGGAAAATAAATAATTTTCTGTCCTTTTGAGATGAGATTGAGATTGATCGCTATTTTATTTTGATATCAAAATGTTCTAGAAAATTTATTAAATTTTAATATTAGGTTAGGTTATATATCCATTAGGAATTTGTTAAAAATTCATATACAGAAAATCGAGTAGTTGTTAAAAATTCAAATATTTAAATAAATTATATAATAAAATTTAACATAATTTTAATAATAAATTTTTAAAATGATTACGCTTTAGCATAACAAGGCCAGATTGTGGAATCCTGTCGATCATAATTGCAAATACATAGAGAAATATTGTCCTAAAAAACAATTTAAATATAATAAAAAATTTAATTAATTTCTAATTTTAATTATCAAGAATTATATAAATATTTAAAAATAATTTATTGAAATTATGAATATTTAAAATTATTAAAGATATTTAAAATAATAATTAATTTTATTTGACCTTTGGAATTGAATCCAGTTGTGCACAATCATGCCTTCCTTCCCCACTAAATCCCTCCAAGCATTCACAATCACTCATCACCTAAAAATTTATGGATAGAGTATAAAAATTGAGGAATCCCACCGGCTCAATTTGCACATATCGATAGCCTCCTGTGAATAAAAATTAATTTATAAATTATACATAAAATAATTGAATCACCCCGAATATTTCGCTTTTCTCTCGAGGCCGGCGTTTCATCATAATATTGGTCCGCATGTTTTGAATAGGTCACTGCTTGATGATAGGCATCCAATGTCTTTAAAAAATATTCATTTTTTAATTTAATTTTTTTAAATTTGAATAATTTTAAATAAATTTGTATTTTAAAAAATTTTGAAAAATTAGTAACCTCGCTAATTTCGTGGACTCTTCTTGCTTCTTCCCTCTTGAATGGATTCAAATTGCACACGGTGATGGCAGGGAATGGGACATTGTCGAAACGAAGCTGTCAAATTTATTAAAATTTAATTTAGTTGTACAATTTACTACGAATTTTGAGTGCTTTTCATAAAAATATGAAGCAAATGACAACCTGAACCGAAACAATTTTCTCCTTCTTTTGGAATTTCTCGAAAACACCAAAAACACTCCAAATAAAAATGGCACAGGATGTCAATGAAATGCAAATCCACATCCATTTTCCGTACCATTTTGTGGCTTGGGCTGCCTATCAAAAATTAAAAATAATTTTATTCAAATTTATTCAAATTTACCATTGGAATGCCGTGGGCCGTTGTGCGTGCCGCAAATCGAATTAGCTCATAGCGGAGCTCTTCTTCGGCCGCATTTTTCACCGATTGGGCCACATCCTTCATTTGGGCTAAATAATAAAAATAATTTTGATTAAATTTTAATTTATTTTTGGCACCTCCTAAATCAGCCACGGATGGACTTCGTTTCCTCAAAGTCGGGCTGCCTTCGCCCCCAGCAGCAGTTTTCAAAGGGAGCGAACTTCTTTGTTGTGCCGGCATTGGAAGTGCTTGGAAAATTGGCCGCTGTAAAATATTTTAAATTATTTTTGTAATTTATTTATTATTTTTATATTTTTTTTTAAAATTTAACCCCAAATTGTTGTTCCGATTGGGTCCGTTTGAACAGGCGGGTTGGTGTTGGCCTTGGCCCCGGCGTTGACCGTTTTTGATAATGGAATGGCCGGGAATAGACAATGCCTGACGAGGGCGTCCCTTCGGCTCCGGAATTGCCACCTGTCCGTCCCATTCCTCCTCCTCCTCCTCCTGCTTTTTCATGCGATGTGCTTCCTCTTTTTTCCGCTTCAGAATCCATTTTCCTTCCCTAAACAATTTTTAATATTTTTTATATGCAATTTTTTATATTCTGCACAAAACATTTGATCGATCTATTTTGGATGAGATCAACTAGTTGGAATTGAAATTTGATCCCAAATGGTCATCTCAAAATCCACAATCATAGGCAGTTGCCATTTTTATGGAATATGATAGTTGGGAAAGGGAAAAATAATAATTTTAAAGAAATCCAAAAATAATAATTTAAAAATTAAATTCGGTTTAGAATGGTTTTAGTTGTACACAAAAAATCGCTGAAATTTCGCTTTTCTATAGTAAAAGATCATTTAAATTTTTAAGCACAATTTCATCGTTTTAGTATCTATTTAAATAAAATTAATATTATTAGATAGTCAATAATCTAATAATTAATTTGATAAATCGTCAAAACATTTATAGGTCTTTGATGAGTGAATAGTCATAAACGGCGACAAGTCTAAAATTAAAATTTGATTTCAAAAACAGAAAATCTAAATGAATAAAGAGGAATGTGATGGCAAAAAAACCGTAAAAGGAAAATGAATGAGCCGTAGGGCTGATTCATCATTTATTTTTGGTTTGAACATTTCCGTCACAAATGTTGCCAAAATTGGCCACTTGATGTCTTTGCCTATCCATCTAGCTCCTTTACTTCAACTTTCTAATGAAGGGGAAACAATGTTCCAACATTTTTATGGCCCTATCCTTCTTTCGGCATTCCCACTTTTTGAGGTCCATTTTAAAAATTAATAAGTTGTGGGTGGACAGCAACAACAATTTCCTCTTCCCCTTTTATTGCTTTTTGTGCCGGGTAAAATTGGCAAAAAAGTTCGTGTCATTTTTGAATGCTTCCAAAATTGGGGAGGAAAATTCCATCCAATTCTACTCTAATGGGTTTTTCCACAGCAGCGGAAGATAGGGCCATTTTTAACCCTTTGCATTTTGGAGGAAGAAAAAATTAGTTGGGCTTAAAAATATTGAAAAAAAAAATAAAAAAAATTTAAATTAAAAATTTGAACACTATATAAAAACTTATTGTTTAATAAATTTAAATATTCAAAATAAATAACAAAAAGATTAATTCTAGATTTAAAAATATTTTAATTTATTAGGAAATAATGTATTAAATAGAAAATTAAAATAAAAAAATTTAAAAAATAGGACCAAAGAATTTTTATAATTGAAGGGCACTTTAATTCAACTATAAGCAATATGAGAATTTGTATTGCAATTTATCATTCATAAAGGATTAGAAAAATAATGAATTAATTATTGGGAATAATCTTATATTAAATAGGAAAAGGAATTAAAAAAGGTGGGTCTAGATTTGTACTTTTGTACGGTTGAAAATTTGTTACAAATTGAAGAAGGCGGATGGCACTTTTCGCCTTCCAAGGCCCAAGGCGGATTGGAAGCTTCATCGCATTTTAGCGCAAAATTTGTAGAGATGAGAGGGATGAAAAGCCACAAATGTTGGCCATGGTTCCTATTCCTACCACCTTTCCCCAATTTCTCATTTTCATCCATCCCTCATTTCATGCCACTAAAAAAACCTTTCTTTGGCCATTGCCCTCCAAAAAAACCCGCACTTCCATTTTTATCCCTTTCTTTTAGGCTAAACGCCGTTCTTCGCACATTTAAAATGAATTGCAAAAATTGGATTGGAGGGACCAAAAGGCAATGAAAATGACAAAAATGAATTTATAGAAATTTTTGAATGTTTATATTTTTAATGGAACAATTTGAAATGAAAATCAAGAGAATAATTTTTAATTATTTTTATATATATTAATATTTTTTAATAGATCCTTTTTTTTGTTTTGTAATTTTTAATTAATTTAATCTAATATTGTTGCATTAAAAAATTATTCAGTGAGTTTAATAGTTAATACTAAACTAAATCTTTTTGTTCTTGAGAAAAAAATTAAAAGACAATCCCAAAAATGATATTTGACTAAACGGAAATTAAATGGCCAAGATGTGGTAACAGAATAAAAATTTATCCACGAAATTAATGCACTTTTTAATTAAATAAAACTTTGGTTGTTACCAATTTCGTTTTATATCGCAACAATTTAAAAGGAATTTTTTTAAAATAATTCTCAAAAATATTTTATACACTTATTTTGAATTTATTTAAATGTTTCCTACCAATTTTCGGCCTCGATCCCGCCGTGCTTTTTCCTTGCTGATCAACGCCATCTTCTCCATTTCTCTTTGCGTCAATGGACTCGAATTTGAATTGCGGATCATTTTAATTTTTAATTTATTTTGGGAATGATTTAAATTCTTAAAAAAATATATTTAATTAACTATTAAAATTATTTAATATCAAAAAATAATTTATTATTTAATAAAATAAAATAAAATATTAAATAATTCTGCCAATTTTTTGTATTAATGTTAAAATTTTAATGGAATTCTAAAGTGATAACCCCATATTTGATTGTTGCTATTTTGGTGGAGTAATTTTGGTGCCAACATGTATCGGTCAGAGGCAGAAGGACATTGCTGGAATTGTTCTAATTTTCTTGGAAGGATGCTTTTCCTCTTTTCTAATTAAATCATTGCCCCGCCCGAATGCACAAAACCAAAGTTTTGTTGAAAGGAGAATACCCAAAAATGGGCCATAAATGTGGGCATTTGGGCATGTCTGGGTACAAAAAGGAATTTTGGCCGCCTCAAATATTCCACGGGATTATGCCCTCGGGAATTCGCGGGAATTGCCCTTGAGGGATTTTTATATTTGATTTCAATTTCAATGAAGAATATGCTTCCTTTGCCGGCAGCTTTTTTTGATGATTTATTTTGGGTTCATTTTATTTTAGTCTTCTAAACTTTAAAAGGCATTTTGTTTTTGTTTAAAAATATTTTTAAAAAAATTTCTAAAAATTTGAATGAATGCGATCAGTTTAAGATTAATTAAATAATTAATAAAATTATGGAAAAATGATTTAAAATTTATTAAAAAATTAAGCAAATATTATTTATTCAATATTATTTATATAAAATAATAAAAATATTGTAAACATTTTGTTATTCATCTTCGTTCCTGCACAGTTTTGCAAGCATCAGTCGCATTTTTTATATTATAATGGACTTGACTGAAATCACAGAAGCCACAGGTTTTTCGGCAAGCTCTGAAGGCCATATAAGGGCTGTAAAATTTAAAAAAATTTAAAATTATTAAATAATTTCTAAAATATTTAATTAAATTTATTCCAATTTTTGTGACCTGTATCCGCTGCAGGACCATTGTTTGTAGGTCTCAAAATCATTATAAAAGGGAGATAATTTTATTTTAGGCTAATGGCAAAAATTCAAAATTACATTTGTACTTACCCAGACGTCCAAATCGTTCACATATCTTTAAAATGAAATTTTAATAAATATTTTTAAAATAATTGCACACTTTTTGCAAAATGATTCTCCGTATCGATCCTCGCAATTCATTCGAACCAATGAAGGTGCCACCCGATCATAGGGAATTGACCGTTTGAATCGATTACAAGTTGAACAACATTGAATCAAACTGGCAAATATAATTTTAATTAATTTATTTTTATTTAATTAGGCATAAAAAATTTTAATTGGCCGAATTAAATTTTATTTCTTTTAAACGAATTTTTATTATTTTTAGGAATTTAAATGGAAAATTAAAAGAATTTTTATATTATCTTTAAGGCATTAAAAAATATTCACCGAAATTCAATGTCATGATTGCATCTTCGAGCAAAATGAACTTTCTTTTCGCGTCTTAGCCTCTGGCAAGCCGATGAACTCAAAGTGTCCATGCAACTAAAAGAAAATAAAAATTGGGAAATAAAATTAAAAATTCACCAAGGTGGCTTTTTCGTTTTCTCAATAGCTAAAAATTTAAATTTATAAATTTAATTATTCAATGTTTTATTCACCCGAAAGCATTGTAAAAATGCTGCAATAAATGAGGAAAATATTGGCCATTTCAGCGGAATTCATTTCTTTAATAATAATTGGCTAAATTGTTGTTTAAAAATATTTTTTTAATAGTAGAATATGAAATTATTCAATGATTTTCTACATATGGAACGGAAAAATTCATCGATGACCATCCTTTTCATATCCAGTATTTTTTAAAGCAATCCGAGCAGTCGGATGAGGTCAATTCGGTCATTTTTTTTGAATAGAAATAGAAGGATGGTGGAAGGGAAAGGGAAATCCATTTTAGGACAAGGAAATTGCAAAGAATTAATATTTGCATTGCACAAATAAATTCCACAAAAATGTAAAAATTTGATGTTATAAAAATGTAAATTTTATTTAATTAAATCTAAATGAATATTTTAAAGAGAAGCGAAATCTTAGGATTTTAAAAGATATCAATTGGCATCATTGTTGACAATTCAGGCATGATTGTGCCTTGGAGGATATTTAATAAAAAAATACAGTTCTATATTTTTTATTTTATTAATATACCCTCATATTGATTTTTTATGAATTTCTAAAAAATGGTCACAAATTCAATTATGCCTAGGGTATATTTGACATGTTTTAATTCAGGATTTGAATTTTTTGCAATTCTCTTAATAGAATCATATTCCTCATCAAAAAATACAGTCCTATATTTTTTATTTTATTAATATACCCTCATACCAAAAAAATGATTTTAAATTTTTAAAAAGTTGATTCTAGTAGTATTTTTTATGTAGATTCTGAATCTGTAAACGAAAATTCAATATCTTCAAAAATTGGCGAATTATGGCCTTCCGTCGATTTGACCCTCAAATATGACCCTCAAAATATACCTAGTTTGGTAAAAAATACGATTTCTTGAAAAAAATAAGTACAATTGCCCTTATTCTTATTGTATTATTTTTCCAATATTAAACTATATTTTTTCCCAAAAAATTAGAAGATTTGTTAGAAAATTTTAAGAGATATGGCCATCCGTCGATTTGACCCTCAAAATATACTGCGTCATAAATTCGATAATAGAAAAATTTTCAAAAAAATGGTTTTAAATTTTTAAAAAGTTGATTCTAGTAGTATTTTTTATGTAGATTCTGAATCTGTAAACGAAAATTCAATATCTTCAAAAATTGGCGAATTATGGCCTTCCGTCGATTTGACCCTCAAATATGACCCTCAAAATATACCTAGTTTGGTAAAAAATACGATTTCTTGAAAAAAATAAGTACAATTGCCCTTATTCTTATTGTATTATTTTTCCAATATTAAACTATATTTTTTCCCAAAAAATTAGAAGATTTGTTAGAAAATTTTAAGAGATATGGCCATCCGTCAATTTGACCCTCAAAATATACTGCGTCATAAATTCGATAATAGAAAAATTTTCAAAAAAATGGTTTTAAATTTTTAAAAAGTTGATTCTAGTAGTATTTTTTATGTAGATTCTGAATCTGTAAACGAAAATTCAATATCTTCAAAAATTGGCGAATTATGGCCTTCCGTCGATTTGACCCTCAAATATGACCCTCAAAATATACCTAGTTTGGTAAAAAATACGATTTCTTGAAAAAAATAAGTACAATTGCCCTTATTCTTATTGTATTATTTTTCCAATATTAAACTATATTTTTTCCCAAAAAATTAGAAGATTTGTTAGAAAATTTTAAGAGATATGGCCATCCGTCAATTTGACCCTCAAAATATACTGCGTCATAAATTCGATAATAGAAAAATTTTCAAAAAAATGATTTTAAATTTTTAAAAAATTGATTCTAGTAGTATTTTTTATGTAGATTCTGAATCTGTAAACGAAAATTCAATATCTTCAAAAATTGGCGAATTATGGCCTTCCGTCGATTTGACCCTCAAATATGACCCTCAAAATATACCTAGTTTGGTAAAAAATATGATTTCTTGAAAAAAATAAGTACAATTGCCCTTATTCTTATATATTATTATTTTTCCAATATTAAACTATATTTTTTCCCAAAAAATTAGAAGATTTGTTGAAAAATTTTAAGAGATATGGCCATCCGTCAAATTGACCCTCAAAATATACTGCGTCATAAATTCGATAATAGAAAAATTTTCAAAAAAATGATTTTAAATTTTTAAAAAGTTGATTCTAGTAGTATTTTTTATGTAGATTCTGAATCTGTAAACGAAAATTCAATATCTTCAAAAATTGGCGAATTATTGCCTTCCGTCGATTTGACCCTCAAATATGACCCTCAAAATATACCTAGTTTGGTAAAAATACGATTTCTTGAAAAAAATAAGTACAATTGCCCTTATTCTTATAGTATTATTTTTCCAATATTAAACTATATTTTTTCCCAAAAAATTAGAAGATGTGTTAGAAAATTTTAAGAGATATGGCCATCCGTCAAATTGACCCTCAAAATATACTGCGTCATAAATTCGATAATAGAAAAATTTTCAAAAAAATGGTTTTAAATTTTTAAAAAGTTGATTCTAGTAGTATTTTTTATGTAGATTCTGAATCTGTAAACGAAAATTCAATATCTTCAAAAATTGGCGAATTATGGCCTTCCGTCGATTTGACCCTCAAATATGACCCTCAAAATATACCTAGTTTGGTAAAAAATACGATTTCTTGAAAAAAATATGTAAAATTGCCCTTATTCTTATAGTATTATTTTTCCAATATTAAACTATATTTTTTCCCAAAAAATTAGAAGATTTGTTAGAAAATTTTAAGAGATATGGCCTTCCGTCGATTTGACCCTCAAATATGACCCTAAAAATATACCTAGTTAGGTAAAAAATACGATTTCTTGAAAAAAATATGTAAAATTGCCCTTATTCTTATAGTATTATTTTTCCAATATTAAACTATATTTTTTCCCAAAAAATTAGAAGATTTGTTAGAAAATTTTAAGAGATATGGCCATCCGTCAATTTGACCCTCAAAATATACTGCGTCATAAATTCGATAATAGAAAAATTTTCAAAAAAATGATTTTAAATTTTTAAAAAATTGATTCTAGTAGTATTTTTTATGTAGATTCTGAATCTGTAAACGAAAATTCAATATCTTCAAAAATTGGCGAATTATGGCCTTCCGTCGATTTGACCCTCAAATATGATGAGATATGATTTTCGAAATTTAATTAAATAGAGGGAAGGAGGGTTGAGGCCAGGGTTTGAAACCGAATATTTCAAAACTGTTACAGTAAAATCGGCTGAATTTTTTTTGATTAAATTCCATTTTTCATTGGCTATTCAAATCTTTTGATTTCAGGAAAAAATCTTCTCCAGGCTCTGAGATATGATTTTCGAAATTTATGTATAATTAAATAGAGGGAAGGAGGGTTGAGGCCAGGGTTTGAAACCGAATATTTCAAAACTGTTACAGTAAAATCGGCTGAATTTTTTTTGATTAAATTCCATTTTTCATTGGCTATTCAAATCTTTTGATTTCAGGAAAAAATCTTCTCCAGGCTCTGAGATATGATTTTCGAAATTTAATTAAATAGAGGGAAGGGTTTGGGTCCAAGGTTTGAAACCGAATATTTCAAAACTGTTACAGTAAAATCGGCTGAATTTTTTTGATTAAATTCCATTTTTCATTGGCTATTCAAATCTTTTGATTTCAGGAAAAAATCTTCTCCAGGCTCTGAGATATGATTTTCGAATTTTAATTAAATAGGGGGAAGGGTTTGGGTCCAAGGTTTGAAACCGAATATTTCAAAACTGTTACAGTAAAATCGGCTGAATTTTTTTTGATTAAATTCCATTTTTAATTATCTATTCAAATCTTTTGATTTCAGGAAAAAATCTTCTCCAGGCTCTGAGATATGATTTTCGAATTTTAATTAAATAGAGGGAAGGGTTTGGGTCCAAGGTTTGAAACCGAATATTTCAAAACTGTTACAGTAAAATCGGCTGAATTTTTTTTTAAATTCCATTTTTAATTGTCTATTCAAATCTTTTGATTTCAGGAAAAAATCTTCTCCAGGCTCTGAGATATGATTTTCGAAATTTATGTATAATTAAATAGAGGGAAGGAGGGTTGAGGCCAGGGTTTGAAACCGAATATTTCAAAACTGTTACAGTAAAATCGGCTGAAATTTTTTTGATTAAATTCCATTTTTCATTGGCTATTCAAATCTTTTGATTTCAGGAAAAAATCTTCTCCAGGCTCTGAGATATGATTTTCGAAATTTAATTAAATAGAGGGAAGGGTTTGGGTCCAAGGTTTGAAACCGAATATTTCAAAACTGTTACAGTAAAATCGGCTGAATTTTTTTTGATTAAATTCCATTTTTCATTGGCTATTCAAATCTTTTGATTTCAGGAAAAAATCTTCTCCAGGCTCTGAGATATGATTTTCGAAATTTAATTAAATAGAGGGAAGGAGGGTTGAGGCCAGGGTTTGAAACCGAATATTTCAAAACTGTTACAGTAAAATCGGCTGAATTTTTTTTTAAATTCCATTTTTAATTGTCTATTCAAATCTTTTGATTTCAGGAAAAAATCTTCTCCAGGCTCTGAGATATGATTTTCGAAATTTATGTATAATTAAATAGAGGGAAGGAGGGTTGAGGCCAGGGTTTGAAACCGAATATTTCAAAACTGTTACAGTAAAATCGGCTGAAATTTTTTTGATTAAATTCCATTTTTCATTGGCTATTCAAATCTTTTGATTTCAGGAAAAAATCTTCTCCAGGCTCTGAGATATGATTTTCGAAATTTAATTAAATAGAGGGAAGGGTTTGGGTCCAAGGTTTGAAACCGAATATTTCAAAACTGTTACAGTAAAATCGGCTGAATTTTTTTTGATTAAATTCCATTTTTCATTGGCTATTCAAATCTTTTGATTTCAGGAAAAAATCTTCTCCAGGCTCTGAGATATGATTTTCGAAATTTAATTAAATAGAGGGAAGGAGGGTTGAGGCCAGGGTTTGAAACCGAATATTTCAAAACTGTTACAGTAAAATCGGCTGAATTTTTTTTAATTAAATTCCATTTTTAATTGTCTATTCAAATCTTTTGATTTCAGGAAAAAATCTTCTCCAGGCTCTGAGATATGATTTTCGAAATTTATGTATAATTAAATAGAGGGAAGGGTTTGGGTCCAAGGTTTGAAACCGAATATTTCAAAACTGTTACAGTAAAATCGGCTGAATTTTTTTTTAAATTCCATTTTTAATTGTCTATTCAAATCTTTTGATTTCAGGAAAAAATCTTCTCCAGGCTCTGAGATATGATTTTCGAAATTTATGTATAATTAAATAGAGGGAAGGAGGGTTGAGGCCAGGGTTTGAAACCGAATATTTCAAAACTGTTACAGTAAAATCGGCTGAATTTTTTTTGATTAAATTCCATTTTTCATTGGCTATTCAAATCTTTTGATTTCAGGAAAAAATCTTCTCCAGGCTCTGAGATATGATTTTCGAAATTTAATTAAATAGAGGGAAGGAGGGTTGAGGCCAGGGTTTGAAACCGAATATTTCAAAACTGTTACAGTAAAATCGGCTGAATTTTTTTTGATTAAATTCCATTTTTCATTGGCTATTCAAATCTTTTGATTTCAGGAAAAAATCTTCTCCAGGCTCTGAGATATGATTTTCGAATTTTAATTAAATAGAGGGAAGGGTTTGGGTCCAAGGTTTGAAACCGAATATTTCAAAACTGTTACAGTAAAATCGGCTGAATTTTTTTTTAAATTCCATTTTTAATTGTCTATTCAAATCTTTTGATTTCAGGAAAAAATCTTCTCCAGGCTCTGAGATATGATTTTCGAATTTTAATTAAATAGAGGGAAGGAGGGTTGAGGCCAGGGTTTGAAACCGAATATTTCAAAACTGTTACAGTAAAATCGGCTGAAATCTTTTTGATTCAATTCCATTTTTAATTGTCTATTCAAATCTTTTGATTTCAGGAAAAAATCTTCTCCAGGCTCTGAGATATGATTTTCGAATTTTAATTAAATAGAGGGAAGGAGGGTTGAGGCCAGGGTTTGAAACCGAATATTTCAAAACTGTTACAGTAAAATCGGCTGAATTTTTTTTTAAATTCCTTTTTTCATTGTCTATTCAAATCTTTTGATTTCAGGAAAAAATCTTCTCCAGGCTCTGAGATATGATTTTCGAATTTTAATTAAATAGAGGGAAGGAGGGTTGAGGCCAGGGTTTGAAACCGAATATTTCAAAACTGTTACAGTAAAATCGGCTGAAATTTTTTTGATTAAATTCCATTTTTCATTGGCTATTCAAATCTTTTGATTTCAGGAAAAAATCTTCTCCAGGCTCTGAGATATGATTTTCGAAATTTAATTAAATAGAGGGAAGGGTTTGGGTCCAGTGTTTGAAACCGAATATTTCAAAACTGTTACAGTAAAATCGGCTGAATTTTTTTTGATTAAATTCCATTTTTCATTGGCTATTCAAATCTTTTGATTTCAGGAAAAAAACTTCTCCAGGCTCTGAGATATGATTTTCGAAATTTAATTAAATAGAGGGAAGGGTTTGGGTCCAAGGTTTGAAACCGAATATTTCAAAACTGTTACAGTAAAATCGGCTGAATTTTTTTTGATTAAATTCCATTTTTAATTATCTATTCAAATCTTTTGATTTCAGGAAAAAATCTTCTCCAGGCTCTGAGATATGATTTTCGAAATTTATGTATAATTAAATAGAGGGAAGGATGGTTGAGGCCAGGGTTTGAAACCGAATATTTCAAAACTGTTACAGTAAAATCGGCTGAAATTTTTTTGATTAAATTCCATTTTTCATTGGCTATTCAAATCTTTTGATTTCAGGAAAAAATCTTCTCCAGGCTCTGAGATATGATTTTCGAAATTTAATTAAATAGAGGGAAGGGTTTGGGTCCAAGGTTTGAAACCGAATATTTCAAAACTGTTATAGTAAAATCGGCTGAATTTTTTTTGATTAAATTCCATTTTTCATTGGCTATTCAAATCTTTTGATTTCAGGAAAAAATCTTCTCCAGGCTCTGAGATATGATTTTCGAAATTTATGTATAATTAAATAGGGGGAAGGGTTTGGGTCCAAGGTTTGAAACCGAATATTTCAAAACTGTTACAGTAAAATAGGCTGAATTCTTTTTGATTAAATTCCATTTTTCATTGGCTATTCAAATCTTTTGATTTCAGGAAAAAATCTTCTCCAGGCTCTGAGATATGATTTTCGAAATTTATGTATAATTAAATAGGGGGAAGGGTTTGGGTCCAAGGTTTGAAACCGAATATTTCAAAACTGTTACAGTAAAATAGGCTGAATTTTTTTTGATTAAATTCCATTTTTCATTGGCTATTCAAATCTTTTGATTTCAGGAAAAAATCTTCTCCAGGCTCTGAGATATGATTTTCGAATTTTAATTAAATAGAGGGAAGGGTTTGGGTCCAAGGTTTGAAACCGAATATTTCAAAACTGTTACAGTAAAATCGGCTGAATTTTTTTTGATTAAATTCCATTTTTCATTGGCTATTCAAATCTTTTGATTTCAGGAAAAAATCTTCTCCAGGCTCTGAGATATGATTTTCGAATTTTAATTAAATAAGGGGAAGGGTTTGGGTCCAAGGTTTGAAACCGAATATTTCAAAACTGTTAAAGTAAAATCGGCTGAATTTTTTTTGATTAAATTCCATTTTTAATTATCTATTCAAATCTTTTGATTTCAGGAAAAAATCTTCTCCAGGCTCTGAGATATGATTTTCGAATTTTAATTAAATAGAGGGAAGGGTTTGGGTCCAAGGTTTGAAACCGAATATTTCAAAACTGTTACAGTAAAATCGGCTGAATTTTTTTTTAAATTCCATTTTTAATTGTCTATTCAAATCTTTTGATTTCAGGAAAAAATCTTCTCCAGGCTCTGAGATATGATTTTCGAATTTTAATTAAATAGAGGGAAGGAGGGTTGAGGCCAGGGTTTGAAACCGAATATTTCAAAACTGTTACAGTAAAATCGGCTGAAATTTTTTTGATTCAATTCCATTTTTAATTGTCTATTCAAATCTTTTGATTTCAGGAAAAAATCTTCTCCAGGCTCTGAGATATGATTTTCGAATTTTAATTAAATAGAGGGAAGGAGGGTTGAGGCCAGGGTTTGAAACCGAATATTTCAAAACTGTTACAGTAAAATCGGCTGAATTTTTTTTTAAATTCCTTTTTTCATTGTCTATTCAAATCTTTTGATTTCAGGAAAAAATCTTCTCCAGGCTCTGAGATATGATTTTCGAATTTTAATTAAATAGAGGGAAGGAGGGTTGAGGCCAGGGTTTGAAACCGAATATTTCAAAACTGTTACAGTAAAATCGGCTGAAATTTTTTTGATTAAATTCCATTTTTCATTGGCTATTCATATCTTTTGATTTCAGGAAAAAATCTTCTCCAGGCTCTGAGATATGATTTTCGAAATTTAATTAAATAGAGGGAAGGGTTTGGGTCCAGTGTTTGAAACCGAATATTTCAAAACTGTTACAGTAAAATCGGCTGAATTTTTTTTGATTAAATTCCATTTTTCATTGGCTATTCAAATCTTTTGATTTCAGGAAAAAAACTTCTCCAGGCTCTGAGATATGATTTTCGAAATTTAATTAAATAGAGGGAAGGGTTTGGGTCCAAGGTTTGAAACCGAATATTTCAAAACTGTTACAGTAAAATCGGCTGATAAATTCCATTTTTAATTATCTATTCAAATCTTTTGATTTCAGGAAAAAATCTTCTCCAGGCTCTGAGATATGATTTTCGAAATTTATGTATAATTAAATAGAGGGAAGGAGGGTTGAGGCCAGGGTTTGAAACCGAATATTTCAAAACTGTTACAGTAAAATCGGCTGAAATTTTTTTGATTAAATTCCATTTTTCATTGGCTATTCAAATCTTTTGATTTCAGGAAAAAATCTTCTCCAGGCTCTGAGATATGATTTTCGAAATTTAATTAAATAGAGGGAAGGGTTTGGGTCCAAGGTTTGAAACCGAATATTTCAAAACTGTTACAGTAAAATCGGCTGAATTTTTTTTGATTAAATTCCATTTTTAATTATCTATTCAAATCTTTTGATTTCAGGAAAAAATCTTCTCCAGGCTCTGAGATATGATTTTCGAAATTTATGTATAATTAAATAGAGGGAAGGAGGGTTGAGGCCAGGGTTTGAAACCGAATATTTCAAAACTGTTACAGTAAAATCGGCTGAAATTTTTTTGATTAAATTCCATTTTTCATTGGCTATTCAAATCTTTTGATTTCAGGAAAAAATCTTCTCCAGGCTCTGAGATATGATTTTCGAAATTTAATTAAATAGAGGGAAGGGTTTGGGTCCAAGGTTTGAAACCGAATATTTCAAAACTGTTACAGTAAAATAGGCTGAATTTTTTTTGATTAAATTCCATTTTTCATTGGCTATTCAAATCTTTTGATTTCAGGAAAAAATCTTCTCCAGGCTCTGAGATATGATTTTCGAATTTTAATTAAATAGGGGGAAGGGTTTGGGTCCAAGGTTTGAAACCGAATATTTCAAAACTGTTAAAGTAAAATCGGCTGAATTTTTTTTGATTAAATTCCATTTTTCATTGGCTATTCAAATCTTTTGATTTCAGGAAAAAAACTTCTCCAGGCTCTGAGATATGATTTTCGAAATTTAATTAAATAGAGGGAAGGGTTTGGGTCCAAGGTTTGAAACCGAATATTTCAAAACTGTTACAGTAAAATCGGCTGAATTTTTTTTTAAATTCCATTTTTAATTGTCTATTCAAATCTTTTGATTTCAGGAAAAAATCTTCTCCAGGCTCTGAGATATGATTTTCGAATTTTAATTAAATAGAGGGAAGGAGGGTTGAGGCCAGGGTTTGAAACCGAATATTTCAAAACTGTTACAGTAAAATCGGCTGAAATTTTTTTGATTCAATTCCATTTTTAATTGTCTATTCAAATCTTTTGATTTCAGGAAAAAATCTTCTCCAGGCTCTGAGATATGATTTTCGAATTTTAATTAAATAGAGGGAAGGAGGGTTGAGGCCAGGGTTTGAAACCGAATATTTCAAAACTGTTACAGTAAAATCGGCTGAATTTTTTTTTAAATTCCTTTTTTCATTGTCTATTCAAATCTTTTGATTTCAGGAAAAAATCTTCTCCAGGCTCTGAGATATGATTTTCGAAATTTAATTAAATAGAGGGAAGGGTTTGGGTCCAAGGTTTGAAACCGAATATTTCAAAACTGTTACAGTAAAATCGGCTGAATTTTTTTTGATTAAATTCCATTTTTCATTGGCTATTCAAATCTTTTGATTTCAGGAAAAAATCTTCTCCAGGCTCTGAGATATGATTTTCGAATTTTAATTAAATAGGGGGAAGGGTTTGGGTCCAAGGTTTGAAACCGAATATTTCAAAACTGTTAAAGTAAAATCGGCTGAATTTTTTTTGATTAAATTCCATTTTTCATTGGCTATTCAAATCTTTTGATTTCAGGAAAAAAACTTCTCCAGGCTCTGAGATATGATTTTCGAAATTTAATTAAATAGAGGGAAGGGTTTGGGTCCAAGGTTTGAAACCGAATATTTCAAAACTGTTACAGTAAAATCGGCTGAATTTTTTTTTAAATTCCATTTTTAATTGTCTATTCAAATCTTTTGATTTCAGGAAAAAATCTTCTCCAGGCTCTGAGATATGATTTTCGAATTTTAATTAAATAGAGGGAAGGAGGGTTGAGGCCAGGGTTTGAAACCGAATATTTCAAAACTGTTACAGTAAAATCGGCTGAAATTTTTTTGATTCAATTCCATTTTTAATTGTCTATTCAAATCTTTTGATTTCAGGAAAAAATCTTCTCCAGGCTCTGAGATATGATTTTCGAATTTTAATTAAATAGAGGGAAGGAGGGTTGAGGCCAGGGTTTGAAACCGAATATTTCAAAACTGTTACAGTAAAATCGGCTGAATTTTTTTTTAAATTCCTTTTTTCATTGTCTATTCAAATCTTTTGATTTCAGGAAAAAATCTTCTCCAGGCTCTGAGATATGATTTTCGAATTTTAATTAAATAGAGGGAAGGAGGGTTGAGGCCAGGGTTTGAAACCGAATATTTCAAAACTGTTACAGTAAAATCGGCTGAAATTTTTTTGATTAAATTCCATTTTTCATTGTCTATTCAAATCTTTTGATTTCAGGAAAAAATCTTCTCCAGGCTCTGAGATATGATTTTCGAAATTTAATTATAATTAAATAGAGGGAAGGGTTTGGGTCCAGTGTTTGAAACCGAATATTTCAAAACTGTTACAGTAAAATCGGCTGAATTTTTTTTTAAATTCCTTTTTTCATTGTCTATTCAAATCTTTTGATTTCAGGAAAAAATCTTCTCCAGGCTCTGAGATATGATTTTCGAATTTTAATTAAATAGAGGGAAGGAGGGTTGAGGCCAGGGTTTGAAACCGAATATTTCAAAACTGTTACAGTAAAATCGGCTGAAATTTTTTTGATTAAATTCCATTTTTCATTGGCTATTCAAATCTTTTGATTTCAGGAAAAAATCTTCTCCAGGCTCTGAGATATGATTTTCGAAATTTAATTAAATAGAGGGAAGGGTTTGGGTCCAGTGTTTGAAACCGAATATTTCAAAACTGTTACAGTAAAATCGGCTGAATTTTTTTTGATTAAATTCCATTTTTCATTGGCTATTCAAATCTTTTGATTTCAGGAAAAAAACTTCTCCAGGCTCTGAGATATGATTTTCGAAATTTAATTAAATAGAGGGAAGGGTTTGGGTCCAAGGTTTGAAACCGAATATTTCAAAACTGTTACAGTAAAATCGGCTGAATTTTTTTTGATTAAATTCCATTTTTAATTATCTATTCAAATCTTTTGATTTCAGGAAAAAATCTTCTCCAGGCTCTGAGATATGATTTTCGAAATTTATGTATAATTAAATAGAGGGAAGGATGGTTGAGGCCAGGGTTTGAAACCGAATATTTCAAAACTGTTACAGTAAAATCGGCTGAAATTTTTTTGATTAAATTCCATTTTTCATTGGCTATTCAAATCTTTTGATTTCAGGAAAAAATCTTCTCCAGGCTCTGAGATATGATTTTCGAAATTTAATTAAATAGAGGGAAGGGTTTGGGTCCAAGGTTTGAAACCGAATATTTCAAAACTGTTATAGTAAAATCGGCTGAATTTTTTTTGATTAAATTCCATTTTTCATTGGCTATTCAAATCTTTTGATTTCAGGAAAAAATCTTCTCCAGGCTCTGAGATATGATTTTCGAAATTTATGTATAATTAAATAGGGGGAAGGGTTTGGGTCCAAGGTTTGAAACCGAATATTTCAAAACTGTTACAGTAAAATAGGCTGAATTCTTTTTGATTAAATTCCATTTTTCATTGGCTATTCAAATCTTTTGATTTCAGGAAAAAATCTTCTCCAGGCTCTGAGATATGATTTTCGAAATTTATGTATAATTAAATAGGGGGAAGGGTTTGGGTCCAAGGTTTGAAACCGAATATTTCAAAACTGTTACAGTAAAATAGGCTGAATTTTTTTTGATTAAATTCCATTTTTCATTGGCTATTCAAATCTTTTGATTTCAGGAAAAAATCTTCTCCAGGCTCTGAGATATGATTTTCGAATTTTAATTAAATAGAGGGAAGGGTTTGGGTCCAAGGTTTGAAACCGAATATTTCAAAACTGTTACAGTAAAATCGGCTGAATTTTTTTTGATTAAATTCCATTTTTCATTGGCTATTCAAATCTTTTGATTTCAGGAAAAAATCTTCTCCAGGCTCTGAGATATGATTTTCGAATTTTAATTAAATAAGGGGAAGGGTTTGGGTCCAAGGTTTGAAACCGAATATTTCAAAACTGTTAAAGTAAAATCGGCTGAATTTTTTTTGATTAAATTCCATTTTTAATTATCTATTCAAATCTTTTGATTTCAGGAAAAAATCTTCTCCAGGCTCTGAGATATGATTTTCGAATTTTAATTAAATAGAGGGAAGGGTTTGGGTCCAAGGTTTGAAACCGAATATTTCAAAACTGTTACAGTAAAATCGGCTGAATTTTTTTTTAAATTCCATTTTTAATTGTCTATTCAAATCTTTTGATTTCAGGAAAAAATCTTCTCCAGGCTCTGAGATATGATTTTCGAATTTTAATTAAATAGAGGGAAGGAGGGTTGAGGCCAGGGTTTGAAACCGAATATTTCAAAACTGTTACAGTAAAATCGGCTGAAATTTTTTTGATTCAATTCCATTTTTAATTGTCTATTCAAATCTTTTGATTTCAGGAAAAAATCTTCTCCAGGCTCTGAGATATGATTTTCGAATTTTAATTAAATAGAGGGAAGGAGGGTTGAGGCCAGGGTTTGAAACCGAATATTTCAAAACTGTTACAGTAAAATCGGCTGAATTTTTTTTTAAATTCCTTTTTTCATTGTCTATTCAAATCTTTTGATTTCAGGAAAAAATCTTCTCCAGGCTCTGAGATATGATTTTCGAATTTTAATTAAATAGAGGGAAGGAGGGTTGAGGCCAGGGTTTGAAACCGAATATTTCAAAACTGTTACAGTAAAATCGGCTGAAATTTTTTTGATTAAATTCCATTTTTCATTGGCTATTCATATCTTTTGATTTCAGGAAAAAATCTTCTCCAGGCTCTGAGATATGATTTTCGAAATTTAATTAAATAGAGGGAAGGGTTTGGGTCCAGTGTTTGAAACCGAATATTTCAAAACTGTTACAGTAAAATCGGCTGAATTTTTTTTGATTAAATTCCATTTTTCATTGGCTATTCAAATCTTTTGATTTCAGGAAAAAAACTTCTCCAGGCTCTGAGATATGATTTTCGAAATTTAATTAAATAGAGGGAAGGGTTTGGGTCCAAGGTTTGAAACCGAATATTTCAAAACTGTTACAGTAAAATCGGCTGATAAATTCCATTTTTAATTATCTATTCAAATCTTTTGATTTCAGGAAAAAATCTTCTCCAGGCTCTGAGATATGATTTTCGAAATTTATGTATAATTAAATAGAGGGAAGGAGGGTTGAGGCCAGGGTTTGAAACCGAATATTTCAAAACTGTTACAGTAAAATCGGCTGAAATTTTTTTGATTAAATTCCATTTTTCATTGGCTATTCAAATCTTTTGATTTCAGGAAAAAATCTTCTCCAGGCTCTGAGATATGATTTTCGAAATTTAATTAAATAGAGGGAAGGGTTTGGGTCCAAGGTTTGAAACCGAATATTTCAAAACTGTTACAGTAAAATCGGCTGAATTTTTTTTGATTAAATTCCATTTTTAATTATCTATTCAAATCTTTTGATTTCAGGAAAAAATCTTCTCCAGGCTCTGAGATATGATTTTCGAAATTTATGTATAATTAAATAGAGGGAAGGAGGGTTGAGGCCAGGGTTTGAAACCGAATATTTCAAAACTGTTACAGTAAAATCGGCTGAAATTTTTTTGATTAAATTCCATTTTTCATTGGCTATTCAAATCTTTTGATTTCAGGAAAAAATCTTCTCCAGGCTCTGAGATATGATTTTCGAAATTTAATTAAATAGAGGGAAGGGTTTGGGTCCAAGGTTTGAAACCGAATATTTCAAAACTGTTACAGTAAAATAGGCTGAATTTTTTTTGATTAAATTCCATTTTTCATTGGCTATTCAAATCTTTTGATTTCAGGAAAAAATCTTCTCCAGGCTCTGAGATATGATTTTCGAATTTTAATTAAATAGGGGGAAGGGTTTGGGTCCAAGGTTTGAAACCGAATATTTCAAAACTGTTAAAGTAAAATCGGCTGAATTTTTTTTGATTAAATTCCATTTTTCATTGGCTATTCAAATCTTTTGATTTCAGGAAAAAAACTTCTCCAGGCTCTGAGATATGATTTTCGAAATTTAATTAAATAGAGGGAAGGGTTTGGGTCCAAGGTTTGAAACCGAATATTTCAAAACTGTTACAGTAAAATCGGCTGAATTTTTTTTTAAATTCCATTTTTAATTGTCTATTCAAATCTTTTGATTTCAGGAAAAAATCTTCTCCAGGCTCTGAGATATGATTTTCGAATTTTAATTAAATAGAGGGAAGGAGGGTTGAGGCCAGGGTTTGAAACCGAATATTTCAAAACTGTTACAGTAAAATCGGCTGAAATTTTTTTGATTCAATTCCATTTTTAATTGTCTATTCAAATCTTTTGATTTCAGGAAAAAATCTTCTCCAGGCTCTGAGATATGATTTTCGAATTTTAATTAAATAGAGGGAAGGAGGGTTGAGGCCAGGGTTTGAAACCGAATATTTCAAAACTGTTACAGTAAAATCGGCTGAATTTTTTTTTAAATTCCTTTTTTCATTGTCTATTCAAATCTTTTGATTTCAGGAAAAAATCTTCTCCAGGCTCTGAGATATGATTTTCGAAATTTAATTAAATAGAGGGAAGGGTTTGGGTCCAAGGTTTGAAACCGAATATTTCAAAACTGTTACAGTAAAATCGGCTGAATTTTTTTTGATTAAATTCCATTTTTCATTGGCTATTCAAATCTTTTGATTTCAGGAAAAAATCTTCTCCAGGCTCTGAGATATGATTTTCGAATTTTAATTAAATAGGGGGAAGGGTTTGGGTCCAAGGTTTGAAACCGAATATTTCAAAACTGTTAAAGTAAAATCGGCTGAATTTTTTTTGATTAAATTCCATTTTTCATTGGCTATTCAAATCTTTTGATTTCAGGAAAAAAACTTCTCCAGGCTCTGAGATATGATTTTCGAAATTTAATTAAATAGAGGGAAGGGTTTGGGTCCAAGGTTTGAAACCGAATATTTCAAAACTGTTACAGTAAAATCGGCTGAATTTTTTTTTAAATTCCATTTTTAATTGTCTATTCAAATCTTTTGATTTCAGGAAAAAATCTTCTCCAGGCTCTGAGATATGATTTTCGAATTTTAATTAAATAGAGGGAAGGAGGGTTGAGGCCAGGGTTTGAAACCGAATATTTCAAAACTGTTACAGTAAAATCGGCTGAAATTTTTTTGATTCAATTCCATTTTTAATTGTCTATTCAAATCTTTTGATTTCAGGAAAAAATCTTCTCCAGGCTCTGAGATATGATTTTCGAATTTTAATTAAATAGAGGGAAGGAGGGTTGAGGCCAGGGTTTGAAACCGAATATTTCAAAACTGTTACAGTAAAATCGGCTGAATTTTTTTTTAAATTCCTTTTTTCATTGTCTATTCAAATCTTTTGATTTCAGGAAAAAATCTTCTCCAGGCTCTGAGATATGATTTTCGAATTTTAATTAAATAGAGGGAAGGAGGGTTGAGGCCAGGGTTTGAAACCGAATATTTCAAAACTGTTACAGTAAAATCGGCTGAAATTTTTTTGATTAAATTCCATTTTTCATTGGCTATTCAAATCTTTTGATTTCAGGAAAAAATCTTCTCCAGGCTCTGAGATATGATTTTCGAAATTTAATTAAATAGAGGGAAGGGTTTGGGTCCAGTGTTTGAAACCGAATATTTCAAAACTGTTACAGTAAAATCGGCTGAATTTTTTTTGATTAAATTCCATTTTTCATTGGCTATTCAAATCTTTTGATTTCAGGAAAAAAACTTCTCCAGGCTCTGAGATATGATTTTCGAAATTTAATTAAATAGAGGGAAGGGTTTGGGTCCAAGGTTTGAAACCGAATATTTCAAAACTGTTACAGTAAAATCGGCTGAATTTTTTTTGATTAAATTCCATTTTTAATTATCTATTCAAATCTTTTGATTTCAGGAAAAAATCTTCTCCAGGCTCTGAGATATGATTTTCGAAATTTATGTATAATTAAATAGAGGGAAGGAGGGTTGAGGCCAGGGTTTGAAACCGAATATTTCAAAACTGTTACAGTAAAATCGGCTGAAATTTTTTTGATTAAATTCCATTTTTCATTGGCTATTCAAATCTTTTGATTTCAGGAAAAAATCTTCTCCAGGCTCTGAGATATGATTTTCGAAATTTAATTAAATAGAGGGAAGGGTTTGGGTCCAAGGTTTGAAACCGAATATTTCAAAACTGTTACAGTAAAATCGGCTGAATTTTTTTTGATTAAATTCCATTTTTCATTGGCTATTCAAATCTTTTGATTTCAGGAAAAAATCTTCTCCAGGCTCTGAGATATGATTTTCGAAATTTATGTATAATTAAATAGGGGGAAGGGTTTGGGTCCAAGGTTTGAAACCGAATATTTCAAAACTGTTACAGTAAAATAGGCTGAATTTTTTTTGATTAAATTCCATTTTTCATTGGCTATTCAAATCTTTTGATTTCAGGAAAAAATCTTCTCCAGGCTCTGAGATATGATTTTCGAATTTTAATTAAATAGAGGGAAGGGTTTGGGTCCAAGGTTTGAAACCGAATATTTCAAAACTGTTACAGTAAAATCGGCTGAATTTTTTTTGATTAAATTCCATTTTTCATTGGCTATTCAAATCTTTTGATTTCAGGAAAAAATCTTCTCCAGGCTCTGAGATATGATTTTCGAATTTTAATTAAATAGGGGGAAGGGTTTGGGTCCAAGGTTTGAAACCGAATATTTCAAAACTGTTAAAGTAAAATCGGCTGAATTTTTTTTGATTAAATTCCATTTTTAATTATCTATTCAAATCTTTTGATTTCAGGAAAAAATCTTCTCCAGGCTCTGAGATATGATTTTCGAATTTTAATTAAATAGAGGGAAGGGTTTGGGTCCAAGGTTTGAAACCGAATATTTCAAAACTGTTACAGTAAAATCGGCTGAATTTTTTTTTAAATTCCATTTTTAATTGTCTATTCAAATCTTTTGATTTCAGGAAAAAATCTTCTCCAGGCTCTGAGATATGATTTTCGAATTTTAATTAAATAGAGGGAAGGAGGGTTGAGGCCAGGGTTTGAAACCGAATATTTCAAAACTGTTACAGTAAAATCGGCTGAAATTTTTTTGATTCAATTCCATTTTTAATTGTCTATTCAAATCTTTTGATTTCAGGAAAAAATCTTCTCCAGGCTCTGAGATATGATTTTCGAATTTTAATTAAATAGAGGGAAGGAGGGTTGAGGCCAGGGTTTGAAACCGAATATTTCAAAACTGTTACAGTAAAATCGGCTGAATTTTTTTTTAAATTCCTTTTTTCATTGTCTATTCAAATCTTTTGATTTCAGGAAAAAATCTTCTCCAGGCTCTGAGATATGATTTTCGAATTTTAATTAAATAGAGGGAAGGAGGGTTGAGGCCAGGGTTTGAAACCGAATATTTCAAAACTGTTACAGTAAAATCGGCTGAAATTTTTTTGATTAAATTCCATTTTTCATTGGCTATTCAAATCTTTTGATTTCAGGAAAAAATCTTCTCCAGGCTCTGAGATATGATTTTCGAAATTTAATTAAATAGAGGGAAGGGTTTGGGTCCAGTGTTTGAAACCGAATATTTCAAAACTGTTACAGTAAAATCGGCTGAATTTTTTTTGATTAAATTCCATTTTTCATTGGCTATTCAAATCTTTTGATTTCAGGAAAAAAACTTCTCCAGGCTCTGAGATATGATTTTCGAAATTTAATTAAATAGAGGGAAGGGTTTGGGTCCAAGGTTTGAAACCGAATATTTCAAAACTGTTACAGTAAAATCGGCTGAATTTTTTTTGATTAAATTCCATTTTTAATTATCTATTCAAATCTTTTGATTTCAGGAAAAAATCTTCTCCAGGCTCTAAGATATGATTTTCGAAATTTATGTATAATTAAATAGAGGGAAGGAGGGTTGAGGCCAGGGTTTGAAACCGAATATTTCAAAACTGTTACAGTAAAATCGGCTGAAATTTTTTTGATTAAATTCCATTTTTCATTGGCTATTCAAATCTTTTGATTTCAGGAAAAAATCTTCTCCAGGCTCTGAGATATGATTTTCGAAATTTAATTAAATAGAGGGAAGGGTTTGGGTCCAAGGTTTGAAACCGAATATTTCAAAACTGTTACAGTAAAATCGGCTGAATTTTTTTTGATTAAATTCCATTTTTCATTGGCTATTCAAATCTTTTGATTTCAGGAAAAAATCTTCTCCAGGCTCTGAGATATGATTTTCGAAATTTATGTATAATTAAATAGGGGGAAGGGTTTGGGTCCAAGGTTTGAAACCGAATATTTCAAAACTGTTACAGTAAAATAGGCTGAATTTTTTTTGATTAAATTCCATTTTTCATTGGCTATTCAAATCTTTTGATTTCAGGAAAAAATCTTCTCCAGGCTCTGAGATATGATTTTCGAAATTTATGTATAATTAAATAGGGGGAAGGGTTTGGGTCCAAGGTTTGAAACCGAATATTTCAAAACTGTTACAGTAAAATAGGCTGAATTTTTTTTGATTAAATTCCATTTTTCATTGGCTATTCAAATCTTTTGATTTCAGGAAAAAATCTTCTCCAGGCTCTGAGATATGATTTTCGAATTTTAATTAAATAGAGGGAAGGGTTTGGGTCCAAGGTTTGAAACCGAATATTTCAAAACTGTTACAGTAAAATCGGCTGAATTTTTTTTGATTCAATTCCATTTTTAATTATCTATTCAAATCTTTTGATTTCAGGAAAAAATCTTCTCCAGGCTCTGAGATATGATTTTCGAATTTTAATTAAATAGAGGGAAGGGTTTGGGTCCAAGGTTTGAAACCGAATATTTCAAAACTGTTACAGTAAAATCGGCTGAATTTTTTTTTTAAATTCCATTTTTAATTATCTATTCAAATCTTTTGATTTCAGGAAAAAATCTTCTCCAGGCTCTGAGATATGATTTTCGAATTTTAATTAAATAGGGGGAAGGGTTTGGGTCCAAGGTTTGAAACCGAATATTTCAAAACTGTTACAGTAAAATAGGCTCAATTTTTGTTGATTAAATTCCATTTTTAATTATCTATTCAAATCTTTTGATTTCAGGAAAAAATCTTCTCCAGGCTCTGAGATATGATTTTCGAATTTTAATTAAATAGAGGGAAGGGTTTGGGTCCAAGGTTTGAAACCGAATATTTCAAAACTGTTACAGTAAAATCGGCTGAATTTTTTTTGATTCAATTCCATTTTTAATTATCTATTCAAATCTTTTGATTTCAGGAAAAAATCTTCTCCAGGCTCTGAGATATGATTTTCGAAATTTATGTATAATTAAATAGGGGGAAGGGTTTGGGTCCAAGGTTTGAAACCGAATATTTCAAAACTGTTACAGTAAAATAGGCTGAATTTTTTTTGATTAAATTCCATTTTTCATTGGCTATTCAAATCTTTTGATTTCAGGAAAAAATCTTCTCCAGGCTCTGAGATATGATTTTCGAAATTTATGTATAATTAAATAGGGGGAAGGGTTTGGGTCCAAGGTTTGAAACCGAATATTTCAAAACTGTTACAGTAAAATAGGCTGAATTTTTTTTGATTAAATTCCATTTTTCATTGGCTATTCAAATCTTTTGATTTCAGGAAAAAATCTTCTCCAGGCTCTGAGATATGATTTTCGAATTTTAATTAAATAGAGGGAAGGGTTTGGGTCCAAGGTTTGAAACCGAATATTTCAAAACTGTTACAGTAAAATCGGCTGAATTTTTTTTGATTCAATTCCATTTTTAATTATCTATTCAAATCTTTTGATTTCAGGAAAAAATCTTCTCCAGGCTCTGAGATATGATTTTCGAATTTTAATTAAATAGAGGGAAGGGTTTGGGTCCAAGGTTTGAAACCGAATATTTCAAAACTGTTACAGTAAAATCGGCTGAATTTTTTTTTTAAATTCCATTTTTAATTATCTATTCAAATCTTTTGATTTCAGGAAAAAATCTTCTCCAGGCTCTGAGATATGATTTTCGAATTTTAATTAAATAGGGGGAAGGGTTTGGGTCCAAGGTTTGAAACCGAATATTTCAAAACTGTTACAGTAAAATAGGCTGAATTTTTGTTGATTAAATTCCATTTTTAATTATCTATTCAAATCTTTTGATTTCAGGAAAAAATCTTCTCCAGGCTCTGAGATATGATTTTCGAATTTTAATTAAATAGAGGGAAGGGTTTGGGTCCAAGGTTTGAAACCGAATATTTCAAAACTGTTACAGTAAAATCGGCTGAAATTTTTTTGATTCAATTCCAATTTTAATTATCTATTCAAATCTTTTGATTTCAGGAAAAAATCTTCTCCATGCTCTGAGATATGATTTTCGAATTTTAATTAAATAGGGGGAAGGGTTTGGGTCCAAGGTTTGAAACCGAATATTTCAAAACTGTTACAGTAAAATCGGCTGAATTTTTTTTTTAAATTCCATTTTTAATTATCTATTCAAATCTTTTGATTTCAGGAAAAAATCTTCTCCAGGCTCTGAGATATGATTTTCGAATTTTAATTAAATAGAGGGAAGGGTTTGGGTCCAAGGTTTGAAACCGAATATTTCAAAACTGTTACAGTAAAATAGGCTGAATTTTTGTTGATTAAATTCCATTTTTAATTATCTATTCAAATCTTTTGATTTCAGGAAAAAATCTTCTCCAGGCTCTGAGATATGATTTTCGAATTTTAATTAAATAGGGGGAAGGGTTTGGGTCCAAGGTTTGAAACCGAATATTTCAAAACTGTTACAGTAAAATCGGCTGAAATTTTTTTGATTCAATTCCAATTTTAATTGTCTATTCAAATCTTTTGATTTCAGGAAAAAATCTACTCCAGGCTCTGAGATATGATTTTCGAATTTTAATTAAATAGAGGGAAGGGTTTGGGTCCAAGGTTTGAAACCGAATATTTCAAAACTGTTACAGTAAAATCGGCTGAATTTTTTTTGATTAAATTCCATTTTTAATTATCTATTCAAATCTTTTGATTTCAGGAAAAAATCTTCTCCATGCTCTGAGATATGATTTTCGAATTTTAATTAAATAGGGGGAAGGGTTTGGGTCCAAGGTTTGAAACCGAATATTTCAAAACTGTTACAGTAAAATCGGCTGAATTTTTTTTTTAAATTCCATTTTTAATTATCTATTCAAATCTTTTGATTTCAGGAAAAAATCTTCTCCAGGCTCTGAGATATGATTTTCGAATTTTAATTAAATAGGGGGAAGGGTTTGGGTCCAAGGTTTGAAACCGAATATTTCAAAACTGTTACAGTAAAATAGGCTGAATTTTTGTTGATTAAATTCCATTTTTAATTATCTATTCAAATCTTTTGATTTCAGGAAAAAATCTTCTCCAGGCTCTGAGATATGATTTTCGAATTTTAATTAAATAGGGGGAAGGGTTTGGGTCCAAGGTTTGAAACCGAATATTTCAAAACTGTTACAGTAAAATCGGCTGAATTTTTTTTGATTAAATTCCATTTTTAATTATCTATTCAAATCTTTTGATTTCAGGAAAAAATCTTCTCCATGCTCTGAGATATGATTTTCGAATTTTAATTAAATAGGGGGAAGGGTTTGGGTCCAAGGTTTGAAACCGAATATTTCAAAACTGTTACAGTAAAATCGGCTGAATTTTTTTTTTAAATTCCATTTTTAATTATCTATTCAAATCTTTTGATTTCAGGAAAAAATCTTCTCCAGGCTCTGAGATATGATTTTCGAATTTTAATTAAATAGGGGGAAGGGTTTGGGTCCAAGGTTTGAAACCGAATATTTCAAAACTGTTACAGTAAAATAGGCTGAATTTTTGTTGATTAAATTCCATTTTTAATTATCTATTCAAATCTTTTGATTTCAGGAAAAAATCTTCTCCAGGCTCTGAGATATGATTTTCGAATTTTAATTAAATAGGGGGAAGGGTTTGGGTCCAAGGTTTGAAACCGAATATTTCAAAACTGTTACAGTAAAATCGGCTGAATTTTTTTTGATTCAATTCCATTTTTAATTGTCTATTCAAATCTTTTGATTTCAGGAAAAAATCTTCTCCAGGCTCTGAGATATGATTTTCGAAATTTAATTAAATAGAGGGAAGGGTTTGGGTCCAAGGTTTGAAACCGAATATTTCAAAACTGTTACAGTAAAATCGGCTGAATTTTTTTTGATTCAATTCCATTTTTAATTGTCTATTCAAATCTTTTGATTTCAGGAAAAAATCTTCTCCAGGCTCTGAGATATGATTTTCGAAATTTAATTAAATAGAGGGAAGGGTTTGGGTCCAAGGTTTGAAACCGAATATTTCAAAACTGTTACAGTAAAATCGGCTGAAATTTTTTTGATTAAATTCCATTTTTCATTGGCTATTCAAATCTTTTGATTTCAGGAAAAAATCTTCTCCAGGCTCTGAGATATGATTTTCGAAATTTAATTAAATAGAGGGAAGGGTTTGGGTCCAGTGTTTGAAACCGAATATTTCAAAACTGTTACAGTAAAATCGGCTGAATTTTTTTTGATTAAATTCCATTTTTCATTGGCTATTCAAATCTTTTGATTTCAGGAAAAAAACTTCTCCAGGCTCTGAGATATGATTTTCGAAATTTAATTAAATAGAGGGAAGGGTTTGGGTCCAAGGTTTGAAACCGAATATTTCAAAACTGTTACAGTAAAATCGGCTGAATTTTTTTTGATTAAATTCCATTTTTAATTATCTATTCAAATCTTTTGATTTCAGGAAAAAATCTTCTCCAGGCTCTGAGATATGATTTTCGAATTTTAATTAAATAGAGGGAAGGGTTTGGGTCCAAGGTTTGAAACCGAATATTTCAAAACTGTTACAGTAAAATAGGCTGAATTTTTGTTGATTAAATTCCATTTTTAATTATCTATTCAAATCTTTTGATTTCAGGAAAAAATCTTCTCCAGGCTCTGAGATATGATTTTCGAATTTTAATTAAATAGGGGGAAGGGTTTGGGTCCAAGGTTTGAAACCGAATATTTCAAAACTGTTACAGTAAAATCGGCTGAAATTTTTTTGATTCAATTCCAATTTTAATTGTCTATTCAAATCTTTTGATTTCAGGAAAAAATCTACTCCAGGCTCTGAGATATGATTTTCGAATTTTAATTAAATAGAGGGAAGGGTTTGGGTCCAAGGTTTGAAACCGAATATTTCAAAACTGTTACAGTAAAATCGGCTGAATTTTTTTTGATTAAATTCCATTTTTAATTATCTATTCAAATCTTTTGATTTCAGGAAAAAATCTTCTCCATGCTCTGAGATATGATTTTCGAATTTTAATTAAATAGGGGGAAGGGTTTGGGTCCAAGGTTTGAAACCGAATATTTCAAAACTGTTACAGTAAAATCGGCTGAATTTTTTTTTTAAATTCCATTTTTAATTATCTATTCAAATCTTTTGATTTCAGGAAAAAATCTTCTCCAGGCTCTGAGATATGATTTTCGAATTTTAATTAAATAGGGGGAAGGGTTTGGGTCCAAGGTTTGAAACCGAATATTTCAAAACTGTTACAGTAAAATAGGCTGAATTTTTGTTGATTAAATTCCATTTTTAATTATCTATTCAAATCTTTTGATTTCAGGAAAAAATCTTCTCCAGGCTCTGAGATATGATTTTCGAATTTTAATTAAATAGGGGGAAGGGTTTGGGTCCAAGGTTTGAAACCGAATATTTCAAAACTGTTACAGTAAAATCGGCTGAATTTTTTTTGATTAAATTCCATTTTTAATTATCTATTCAAATCTTTTGATTTCAGGAAAAAATCTTCTCCATGCTCTGAGATATGATTTTCGAATTTTAATTAAATAGGGGGAAGGGTTTGGGTCCAAGGTTTGAAACCGAATATTTCAAAACTGTTACAGTAAAATCGGCTGAATTTTTTTTTTAAATTCCATTTTTAATTATCTATTCAAATCTTTTGATTTCAGGAAAAAATCTTCTCCAGGCTCTGAGATATGATTTTCGAATTTTAATTAAATAGGGGGAAGGGTTTGGGTCCAAGGTTTGAAACCGAATATTTCAAAACTGTTACAGTAAAATAGGCTGAATTTTTGTTGATTAAATTCCATTTTTAATTATCTATTCAAATCTTTTGATTTCAGGAAAAAATCTTCTCCAGGCTCTGAGATATGATTTTCGAATTTTAATTAAATAGGGGGAAGGGTTTGGGTCCAAGGTTTGAAACCGAATATTTCAAAACTGTTACAGTAAAATCGGCTGAATTTTTTTTGATTCAATTCCATTTTTAATTGTCTATTCAAATCTTTTGATTTCAGGAAAAAATCTTCTCCAGGCTCTGAGATATGATTTTCGAAATTTAATTAAATAGAGGGAAGGGTTTGGGTCCAAGGTTTGAAACCGAATATTTCAAAACTGTTACAGTAAAATCGGCTGAATTTTTTTTGATTCAATTCCATTTTTAATTGTCTATTCAAATCTTTTGATTTCAGGAAAAAATCTTCTCCAGGCTCTGAGATATGATTTTCGAAATTTAATTAAATAGAGGGAAGGGTTTGGGTCCAAGGTTTGAAACCGAATATTTCAAAACTGTTACAGTAAAATCGGCTGAAATTTTTTTGATTCAATTCCATTTTTAATTGTCTATTCAAATCTTTTGATTTCAGGAAAAAATCTACTCCAGGCTCTGAGATATGATTTTCGAATTTTAATTAAATAGAGGGAAGGGTTTGGGTCCAAGGTTTGAAACCGAATATTTCAAAACTGTTACAGTAAAATCGGCTGAATTTTTTTTGATTAAATTCCATTTTTAATTATCTATTCAAATCTTTTGATTTCAGGAAAAAATCTTCTCCATGCTCTGAGATATGATTTTCGAATTTTAATTAAATAGGGGGAAGGGTTTGGGTCCAAGGTTTGAAACCGAATATTTCAAAACTGTTACAGTAAAATCGGCTGAATTTTTTTTGATTAAATTCCATTTTTAATTATCTATTCAAATCTTTTGATTTCAGGAAAAAATCTTCTCCAGGCTCTGAGATATGATTTTCGAATTTTAATTAAATAGGGGGAAGGGTTTGGGTCCACGGTTTGAAACCGAATATTTCAAAACTGTTACAGTAAAATCGGCTGAATTTTTTTTGATTAAATTCCATTTTTAATTATCTATTCAAATCTTTTGATTTCAGGAAAAAATCTTCTCCAGGCTCTGAGATATGATTTTCGAAATTTATGTATAATTAAATAGAGGGAAGGAGGGTTGAGGCCAGGGTTTGAAACCGAATATTTCAAAACTGTTACAGTAAAATCGGCTGAATTTTTTTTGATTCAATTCCATTATTAATTGTCTATTCAAATCTTTTGATTTCAGGAAAAAATCTTCTCCAGGCTCTGAGATATGATTTTCGAAATTTAATTAAATAGAGGGAAGGGTTTGGGTCCAAGGTTTGAAACCGAATATTTCAAAACTGTTACAGTAAAATCGGCTGAATTTTTTTTGATTAAATTCCATTTTTAATTATCTATTCAAATCTTTTGATTTCAGGAAAAAATCTTCTCCAGGCTCTGAGATATGATTTTCGAAATTTATGTATAATTAAATAGGGGGAAGGGTTTGGGTCCACGGTTTGAAACCGAATATTTCAAAACTGTTACAGTAAAATCGGCTGAATTTTTTTTGATTAAATTCCATTTTTAATTATCTATTCAAATCTTTTGATTTCAGGAAAAAATCTTCTCCAGGCTCTGAGATATGATTTTCGAATTTTAATTAAATAGAGGGAAGGGTTTGGGTCCAAGGTTTGAAACCGAATATTTCAAAACTGTTACAGTAAAATCGGCTGAATTTTTTTTTAAATTCCATTTTTAATTGTCTATTCAAATCTTTTGATTTCAGGAAAAAATCTTCTCCAGGCTCTGAGATATGATTTTCGAATTTTAATTAAATAGAGGGAAGGAGGGTTGAGGCCAGGGTTTGAAACCGAATATTTCAAAACTGTTACAGTAAAATCGGCTGAAATTTTTTTGATTCAATTCCATTTTTAATTGTCTATTCAAATCTTTTGATTTCAGGAAAAAATCTTCTCCAGGCTCTGAGATATGATTTTCGAATTTTAATTAAATAGAGGGAAGGGTTTGGGTCCAAGGTTTGAAACCGAATATTTCAAAACTGTTACAGTAAAATCGGCTGATTTTTTTTTGATTAAATTCCATTTTTAATTGTCTATTCAAATCTTTTGATTTCAGGAAAAAATCTTCTCCAGGCTCTGAGATATGATTTTCGAATTTTAATTAAATAGAGGGAAGGAGGGTTGAGGCCAGGGTTTGAAACCGAATATTTCAAAACTGTTACAGTAAAATCGGCTGAATTTTTTTTGATTAAATTCCATTTTTCATTGGCTATTCAAATCTTTTGATTTCAGGAAAAAATCTTCTCCAGGCTCTGAGATATGATTTTCGAAATTTAATTAAATAGAGGGAAGGGTTTGGGTCCAAGGTTTGAAACCGAATATTTCAAAACTGTTACAGTAAAATCGGCTGAATTTTTTTTGATTAAATTCCATTTTTAATTATCTATTCAAATCTTTTGATTTCAGGAAAAAATCTTCTCCATGCTCTGAGATATGATTTTCGAATTTTAATTAAATAGGGGGAAGGGTTTGGGTCCAAGGTTTGAAACCGAATATTTCAAAACTGTTACAGTAAAATCGGCTGAATTTTTTTTGATTAAATTCCATTTTTAATTATCTATTCAAATCTTTTGATTTCAGGAAAAAAAATTCTCCAGGCTCTGAGATATGATTTTCGAATTTTAATTAAATAGGGGGAAGGGTTTGGGTCCAAGGTTTGAAACCGAATATTTCAAAACTGTTACAGTAAAATCGGCTGAATTTTTTTTGATTAAATTCCATTTTTAATTATCTATTCAAATCTTTTGATTTCAGGAAAAAATCTTCTCCAGGCTCTGAGATATGATTTTCGAATTTTAATTAAATAGAGGGAAGGGTTTGGGTCCAAGGTTTGAAACCGAATATTTCAAAACTGTTACAGTAAAATCGGCTGAATTTTTTTTGATTAAATTCCATTTTTAATTGTCTATTCAAATCTTTTGATTTCAGGAAAAAATCTACTCCAGGCTCTGAGATATGATTTTCGAAATTTATGTATAATTAAATAGGGGGAAGGGTTTGGGTCCACGGTTTGAAACCGAATATTTCAAAACTGTTACAGTAAAATCGGCTGAATTTTTTTTGATTAAATTCCATTTTTCATTGGCTATTCAAATCTTTTGATTTCAGGAAAAAATCTTCTCCAGGCTCTGAGATATGATTTTCGAAATTTAATTAAATAGAGGGAAGGAGGGTTGAGGCCAGGGTTTGAAACCGAATATTTCAAAACTGTTACAGTAAAATCGGCTGAATTTTTTTTTTAAATTCCATTTTTAATTGTCTATTCAAATCTTTTGATTTCAGGAAAAAATCTTCTCCAGGCTCTGAGATATGATTTTCGAATTTTAATTAAATAGAGGGAAGGGTTTGGGTCCAAGGTTTGAAACCGAATATTTCAAAACTGTTACAGTAAAATCGGCTGAAATTTTTTTGATTCAATTCCATTTTTAATTGTCTATTCAAATCTTTTGATTTCAGGAAAAAATCTACTCCAGGCTCTGAGATATGATTTTCGAATTTTAATTAAATAGAGGGAAGGGTTTGGGTCCAAGGTTTGAAACCGAATATTTCAAAACTGTTACAGTAAAATCGGCTGAATTTTTTTTGATTAAATTCCATTTTTAATTATCTATTCAAATCTTTTGATTTCAGGAAAAAATCTTCTCCAGGCTCTGAGATATGATTTTCGAATTTTAATTAAATAGGGGGAAGGGTTTGGGTCCAAGGTTTGAAACCGAATATTTCAAAACTGTTACAGTAAAATCGGCTGAATTTTTTTTGATTAAATTCCATTTTTAATTATCTATTCAAATCTTTTGATTTCAGGAAAAAATCTTCTCCAGGCTCTGAGATATGATTTTCGAATTTTAATTAAATAGGGGGAAGGGTTTGGGTCCAAGGTTTGAAACCGAATATTTCAAAACTGTTACAGTAAAATCGGCTGAATTTTTTTTGATTAAATTCCATTTTTAATTATCTATTCAAATCTTTTGATTTCAGGAAAAAATCTTCTCCAGGCTCTGAGATATGATTTTCGAATTTTAATTAAATAGGGGGAAGGGTTTGGGTCCAAGGTTTGAAACCGAATATTTCAAAACTGTTACAGTAAAATCGGCTGAATTTTTTTTGATTAAATTCCATTTTTAATTATCTATTCAAATCTTTTGATTTCAGGAAAAAATCTTCTCCAGGCTCTGAGATATGATTTTCGAAATTTATGTATAATTAAATAGGGGGAAGGGTTTGGGTCCACGGTTTGAAACCGAATATTTCAAAACTGTTACAGTAAAATCGGCTGAATTTTTTTTGATTAAATTCCATTTTTAATTATCTATTCAAATCTTTTGATTTCAGGAAAAAATCTTCTCCAGGCTCTGAGATATGATTTTCGAAATTTAATTAAATTGAGGGAAGGAGGGTTGAGGCCAGGGTTTGAAACCGAATATTTCAAAACTGTTACAGTAAAATCGGCTGAATTTTTTTTTTAAATTCCATTTTTAATTGTCTATTCAAATCTTTTGATTTCAGGAAAAAATCTTCTCCAGGCTCTGAGATATGATTTTCGAATTTTAATTAAATAGAGGGAAGGGTTTGGGTCCAAGGTTTGAAACCGAATATTTCAAAACTGTTACAGTAAAATCGGCTGAAATTTTTTTGATTCAATTCCATTTTTAATTGTCTATTCAAATCTTTTGATTTCAGGAAAAAATCTACTCCAGGCTCTGAGATATGATTTTCGAATTTTAATTAAATAGAGGGAAGGGTTTGGGTCCAAGGTTTGAAACCGAATATTTCAAAACTGTTACAGTAAAATCGGCTGAATTTTTTTTGATTAAATTCCATTTTTAATTATCTATTCAAATCTTTTGATTTCAGGAAAAAATCTTCTCCAGGCTCTGAGATATGATTTTCGAATTTTAATTAAATAGGGGGAAGGGTTTGGGTCCAAGGTTTGAAACCGAATATTTCAAAACTGTTACAGTAAAATCGGCTGAATTTTTTTTGATTAAATTCCATTTTTAATTATCTATTCAAATCTTTTGATTTCAGGAAAAAATCTTCTCCAGGCTCTGAGATATGATTTTCGAATTTTAATTAAATAGGGGGAAGGGTTTGGGTCCAAGGTTTGAAACCGAATATTTCAAAACTGTTACAGTAAAATCGGCTGAATTTTTTTTGATTAAATTCCATTTTTAATTATCTATTCAAATCTTTTGATTTCAGGAAAAAATCTTCTCCAGGCTCTGAGATATGATTTTCGAATTTTAATTAAATAGGGGGAAGGGTTTGGGTCCAAGGTTTGAAACCGAATATTTCAAAACTGTTACAGTAAAATCGGCTGAATTTTTTTTGATTAAATTCCATTTTTAATTATCTATTCAAATCTTTTGATTTCAGGAAAAAATCTTCTCCAGGCTCTGAGATATGATTTTCGAAATTTATGTATAATTAAATAGGGGGAAGGGTTTGGGTCCACGGTTTGAAACCGAATATTTCAAAACTGTTACAGTAAAATCGGCTGAATTTTTTTTGATTAAATTCCATTTTTAATTATCTATTCAAATCTTTTGATTTCAGGAAAAAATCTTCTCCAGGCTCTGAGATATGATTTTCGAAATTTAATTAAATTGAGGGAAGGAGGGTTGAGGCCAGGGTTTGAAACCGAATATTTCAAAACTGTTACAGTAAAATCGGCTGAATTTTTTTTGATTAAATTCCATTTTTCATTGGTTATTCAAATCTTTTGATTTCAGGAAAAAATCTTCTCCAGGCTCTGAGATATGATTTTCGAAATTTAATTAAATAGAGGGAAGGAGGGTTGAGGCCAGGGTTTGAAACCGAATATTTCAAAACTGTTACAGTAAAATCGGCTGAATTTTTTTTGATTAAATTCCATTTTTAATTATCTATTCAAATCTTTTGATTTCAGGAAAAAATCTTCTCCAGGCTCTGAGATATGATTTTCGAAATTTAATTAAATTGAGGGAAGGAGGGTTGAGGCCAGGGTTTGAAACCGAATATTTCAAAACTGTTACAGTAAAATCGGCTGAATTTTTTTTGATTAAATTCCATTTTTAATTATCTATTCAAATCTTTTGATTTCAGGAAAAAATCTTCTCCAGGCTCTGAGATATGATTTTCGAAATTTAATTAAATTGAGGGAAGGAGGGTTGAGGCCAGGGTTTGAAACCGAATATTTCAAAACTGTTACAGTAAAATCGGCTGAATTTTTTTTGATTAAATTCCATTTTTCATTGGCTATTCAAATCTTTTGATTTCAGGAAAAAATCTTCTCCAGGCTCTGAGATATGATTTTCGAAATTTAATTAAATAGAGGGAAGGAGGGTTGAGGCCAGGGTTTGAAACCGAATATTTCAAAACTGTTACAGTAAAATCGGCTGAATTTTTTTTGATTAAATTCCATTTTTAATTATCTATTCAAATCTTTTGATTTCAGGAAAAAATCTTCTCCAGGCTCTGAGATGTGATTTTCGAATTTTAATTAAATAGAGGGAAGGAGGGTTGAGGCCAGGGTTTGAAACCGAATATTTCAAAACTGTTACAGTAAAATCGGCTGAATTTTTTTTGATTAAATTCCATTTTTCATTGGCTATTCAAATCTTTTGATTTCAGGAAAAAATCTTCTCCAGGCTCTGAGATGTGATTTTCGAATTTTAATTAAATAGGGGGAAGGGTTTGGGTCCAAGGTTTGAACCGAATATTTCAAAACTGTTACAGTAAAATCGGCTGAATTTTTTTTGATTAAATTCCATTTTTAATTATCTATTCAAATCTTTTGATTTCAGGAAAAAATCTTCTCCAGGCTCTGAGATATGATTTTCGAATTTTAATTAAATAGGGGGAAGGGTTTGGGTCCAAGGTTTGAAACCGAATATTTCAAAACTGTTACAGTAAAATCGGCTGAATTTTTTTTGATTAAATTCCATTTTTAATTATCTATTCAAATCTTTTGATTTCAGGAAAAAATCTTCTCCAGGCTCTGAGATATGATTTTCGAATTTTAATTAAATAGAGGGAAGGAGGGTTGAGGCCAGGGTTTGAAACCGAATATTTCAAAACTGTTACAGTAAAATCGGCTGAATTTTTTTTGATTAAATTCCATTTTTCATTGGCTATTCAAATCTTTTGATTTCAGGAAAAAATCTTCTCCAGGCTCTGAGATATGATTTTCGAAATTTAATTAAATAGGGGGAAGGGTTTGGGTCCAAGGTTTGAAACCGAATATTTCAAAACTGTTACAGTAAAATCGGCTGAATTTTTTTTGATTAAATTCCATTTTTAATTATCTATTCAAATCTTTTGATTTCAGGAAAAAATCTTCTCCAGGCTCTGAGATGTGATTTTCGAATTTTAATTAAATAGGGGGAAGGGTTTGGGTCCAAGGTTTGAAACCGAATATTTCAAAACTGTTACAGTAAAATCGGCTGAATTTTTTTTGATTAAATTCCATTTTTAATTATCTATTCAAATCTTTTGATTTCAGGAAAAAATCTTCTCCAGGCTCTGAGATGTGATTTTCGAATTTTAATTAAATAGGGGGAAGGGTTTGGGTCCAAGGTTTGAAACCGAATATTTCAAAACTGTTACAGTAAAATCGGCTGAATTTTTTTTGATTAAATTCCATTTTTAATTATCTATTCAAATCTTTTGATTTCAGGAAAAAATCTTCTCCAGGCTCTGAGATGTGATTTTCGAATTTTAATTAAATAGAGGGAAGGAGGGTTGAGGCCAGGGTTTGAAACCGAATATTTCAAAACTGTTACAGTAAAATCGGCTGAATTTTTTTTGATTAAATTCCATTTTTCATTGGCTATTCAAATCTTTTGATTTCAGGAAAAAATCTTCTCCAGGCTCTGAGATATGATTTTCGAATTTTAATTAAATAGGGGGAAGGGTTTGGGTCCAAGGTTTGAAACCGAATATTTCAAAACTGTTACAGTAAAATCGGCTGAATTTTTTTTGATTAAATTCCATTTTTAATTATCTATTCAAATCTTTTGATTTCAGGAAAAAATCTTCTCCAGGCTCTGAGATATGATTTTCGAAATTTATGTATAATTAAATAGGGGGAAGGGTTTGGGTCCAAGGTTTGAAACCGAATATTTCAAAACTGTTACAGTAAAATCGGCTGAATTTTTTTTTTAAATTCCATTTTTAATTGTCTATTCAAATCTTTTGATTTCAGGAAAAAATCTTCTCCAGGCTCTGAGATATGATTTTCGAATTTTAATTAAATAGAGGGAAGGGTTTGGGTCCAAGGTTTGAAACCGAATATTTCAAAACTGTTACAGTAAAATCGGCTGAAATTTTTTTGATTCAATTCCATTTTTAATTGTCTATTCAAATCTTTTGATTTCAGGAAAAAATCTACTCCAGGCTCTGAGATATGATTTTCGAATTTTAATTAAATAGAGGGAAGGGTTTGGGTCCAAGGTTTGAAACCGAATATTTCAAAACTGTTACAGTAAAATCGGCTGAATTTTTTTTGATTAAATTCCATTTTTAATTATCTATTCAAATCTTTTGATTTCAGGAAAAAATCTTCTCCAGGCTCTGAGATATGATTTTCGAATTTTAATTAAATAGGGGGAAGGGTTTGGGTCCAAGGTTTGAAACCGAATATTTCAAAACTGTTACAGTAAAATCGGCTGAATTTTTTTTGATTAAATTCCATTTTTAATTATCTATTCAAATCTTTTGATTTCAGGAAAAAATCTTCTCCAGGCTCTGAGATATGATTTTCGAATTTTAATTAAATAGGGGGAAGGGTTTGGGTCCAAGGTTTGAAACCGAATATTTCAAAACTGTTACAGTAAAATCGGCTGAATTTTTTTTGATTAAATTCCATTTTTAATTATCTATTCAAATCTTTTGATTTCAGGAAAAAATCTTCTCCAGGCTCTGAGATATGATTTTCGAATTTTAATTAAATAGGGGGAAGGGTTTGGGTCCAAGGTTTGAAACCGAATATTTCAAAACTGTTACAGTAAAATCGGCTGAATTTTTTTTGATTAAATTCCATTTTTAATTATCTATTCAAATCTTTTGATTTCAGGAAAAAATCTTCTCCAGGCTCTGAGATATGATTTTCGAAATTTATGTATAATTAAATAGGGGGAAGGGTTTGGGTCCACGGTTTGAAACCGAATATTTCAAAACTGTTACAGTAAAATCGGCTGAATTTTTTTTGATTAAATTCCATTTTTAATTATCTATTCAAATCTTTTGATTTCAGGAAAAAATCTTCTCCAGGCTCTGAGATATGATTTTCGAATTTTAATTAAATAGAGGGAAGGGTTTGGGTCCAAGGTTTGAAACCGAATATTTCAAAACTGTTACAGTAAAATCGGCTGAATTTTTTTTTAAATTCCATTTTTAATTGTCTATTCAAATCTTTTGATTTCAGGAAAAAATCTTCTCCAGGCTCTGAGATATGATTTTCGAATTTTAATTAAATAGAGGGAAGGGTTTGGGTCCAAGGTTTGAAACCGAATATTTCAAAACTGTTACAGTAAAATCGGCTGAATTTTTTTTGATTAAATTCCATTTTTAATTATCTATTCAAATCTTTTGATTTCAGGAAAAAATCTTCTCCAGGCTCTGAGATATGATTTTCGAATTTTAATTAAATAGGGGGAAGGGTTTGGGTCCAAGGTTTGAAACCGAATATTTCAAAACTGTTACAGTAAAATCGGCTGAATTTTTTTTGATTAAATTCCATTTTTAATTATCTATTCAAATCTTTTGATTTCAGGAAAAAATCTTCTCCAGGCTCTGAGATATGATTTTCGAATTTTAATTAAATAGGGGGAAGGGTTTGGGTCCAAGGTTTGAAACCGAATATTTCAAAACTGTTACAGTAAAATCGGCTGAATTTTTTTTGATTAAATTCCATTTTTAATTATCTATTCAAATCTTTTGATTTCAGGAAAAAATCTTCTCCAGGCTCTGAGATATGATTTTCGAATTTTAATTAAATAGGGGGAAGGGTTTGGGTCCAAGGTTTGAAACCGAATATTTCAAAACTGTTACAGTAAAATCGGCTGAATTTTTTTTGATTAAATTCCATTTTTAATTATCTATTCAAATCTTTTGATTTCAGGAAAAAATCTTCTCCAGGCTCTGAGATATGATTTTCGAAATTTATGTATAATTAAATAGGGGGAAGGGTTTGGGTCCACGGTTTGAAACCGAATATTTCAAAACTGTTACAGTAAAATCGGCTGAATTTTTTTTGATTAAATTCCATTTTTAATTATCTATTCAAATCTTTTGATTTCAGGAAAAAATCTTCTCCAGGCTCTGAGATATGATTTTCGAAATTTATGTATAATTAAATAGGGGGAAGGGTTTGGGTCCACGGTTTGAAACCGAATATTTCAAAACTGTTACAGTAAAATCGGCTGAATTTTTTTTGATTAAATTCCATTTTTCATTGGCTATTCAAATCTTTTGATTTCAGGAAAAAATCTTCTCCAGGCTCTGAGATATGATTTTCGAAATTTAATTAAATAGAGGGAAGGAGGGTTGAGGCCAGGGTTTGAAACCGAATATTTCAAAACTGTTACAGTAAAATCGGCTGAATTTTTTTTTTAAATTCCATTTTTAATTGTCTATTCAAATCTTTTGATTTCAGGAAAAAATCTTCTCCAGGCTCTGAGATATGATTTTCGAATTTTAATTAAATAGAGGGAAGGGTTTGGGTCCAAGGTTTGAAACCGAATATTTCAAAACTGTTACAGTAAAATCGGCTGAAATTTTTTTGATTCAATTCCATTTTTAATTGTCTATTCAAATCTTTTGATTTCAGGAAAAAATCTACTCCAGGCTCTGAGATATGATTTTCGAATTTTAATTAAATAGAGGGAAGGGTTTGGGTCCAAGGTTTGAAACCGAATATTTCAAAACTGTTACAGTAAAATCGGCTGAATTTTTTTTGATTAAATTCCATTTTTAATTATCTATTCAAATCTTTTGATTTCAGGAAAAAATCTTCTCCAGGCTCTGAGATATGATTTTCGAATTTTAATTAAATAGGGGGAAGGGTTTGGGTCCAAGGTTTGAAACCGAATATTTCAAAACTGTTACAGTAAAATCGGCTGAATTTTTTTTGATTAAATTCCATTTTTAATTATCTATTCAAATCTTTTGATTTCAGGAAAAAATCTTCTCCAGGCTCTGAGATATGATTTTCGAATTTTAATTAAATATGGGGAAGGGTTTGGGTCCAAGGTTTGAAACCGAATATTTCAAAACTGTTACAGTAAAATCGGCTGAATTTTTTTTGATTAAATTCCATTTTTAATTATCTATTCAAATCTTTTGATTTCAGGAAAAAATCTACTCCAGGCTCTGAGATATGATTTTCGAATTTTAATTAAATAGGGGGAAGGGTTTGGGTCCAAGGTTTGAAACCGAATATTTCAAAACTGTTACAGTAAAATCGGCTGAATTTTTTTTGATTAAATTCCATTTTTAATTATCTATTCAAATCTTTTAATTTCAGGAAAAAATCTTCTCCAGGCTCTGAGATATGATTTTCGAAATTTAATTAAATTGAGGGAAGGAGGGTTGAGGCCAGGGTTTGAAACCGAATATTTCAAAACTGTTACAGTAAAATCGGCTGAATTTTTTTTGATTAAATTCCATTTTTCATTGGCTATTCAAATCTTTTGATTTCAGGAAAAAATCTTCTCCAGGCTCTGAGATATGATTTTCGAAATTTAATTAAATAGAGGGAAGGAGGGTTGAGGCCAGGGTTTGAAACCGAATATTTCAAAACTGTTACAGTAAAATCGGCTGAATTTTTTTTGATTAAATTCCATTTTTAATTATCTATTCAAATCTTTTGATTTCAGGAAAAAATCTTCTCCAGGCTCTGAGATATGATTTTCGAAATTTAATTAAATTGAGGGAAGGAGGGTTGAGGCCAGGGTTTGAAACCGAATATTTCAAAACTGTTACAGTAAAATCGGCTGAATTTTTTTTGATTAAATTCCATTTTTAATTATCTATTCAAATCTTTTGATTTCAGGAAAAAATCTTCTCCAGGCTCTGAGATATGATTTTCGAAATTTAATTAAATTGAGGGAAGGAGGGTTGAGGCCAGGGTTTGAAACCGAATATTTCAAAACTGTTACAGTAAAATCGGCTGAATTTTTTTTGATTAAATTCCATTTTTCATTGGCTATTCAAATCTTTTGATTTCAGGAAAAAATCTTCTCCAGGCTCTGAGATATGATTTTCGAAATTTAATTAAATAGAGGGAAGGAGGGTTGAGGCCAGGGTTTGAAACCGAATATTTCAAAACTGTTACAGTAAAATCGGCTGAATTTTTTTTGATTAAATTCCATTTTTAATTATCTATTCAAATCTTTTGATTTCAGGAAAAAATCTTCTCCAGGCTCTGAGATGTGATTTTCGAATTTTAATTAAATAGAGGGAAGGAGGGTTGAGGCCAGGGTTTGAAACCGAATATTTCAAAACTGTTACAGTAAAATCGGCTGAATTTTTTTTGATTAAATTCCATTTTTCATTGGCTATTCAAATCTTTTGATTTCAGGAAAAAATCTTCTCCAGGCTCTGAGATGTGATTTTCGAATTTTAATTAAATAGGGGGAAGGGTTTGGGTCCAAGGTTTGAAACCGAATATTTCAAAACTGTTACAGTAAAATCGGCTGAATTTTTTTTGATTAAATTCCATTTTTAATTATCTATTCAAATCTTTTGATTTCAGGAAAAAATCTTCTCCAGGCTCTGAGATATGATTTTCGAATTTTAATTAAATAGGGGGAAGGGTTTGGGTCCAAGGTTTGAAACCGAATATTTCAAAACTGTTACAGTAAAATCGGCTGAATTTTTTTTGATTAAATTCCATTTTTAATTATCTATTCAAATCTTTTGATTTCAGGAAAAAATCTTCTCCAGGCTCTGAGATATGATTTTCGAATTTTAATTAAATAGAGGGAAGGAGGGTTGAGGCCAGGGTTTGAAACCGAATATTTCAAAACTGTTACAGTAAAATCGGCTGAATTTTTTTTGATTAAATTCCATTTTTCATTGGCTATTCAAATCTTTTGATTTCAGGAAAAAATCTTCTCCAGGCTCTGAGATATGATTTTCGAAATTTAATTAAATAGGGGGAAGGGTTTGGGTCCAAGGTTTGAAACCGAATATTTCAAAACTGTTACAGTAAAATCGGCTGAATTTTTTTTGATTAAATTCCATTTTTAATTATCTATTCAAATCTTTTGATTTCAGGAAAAAATCTTCTCCAGGCTCTGAGATGTGATTTTCGAATTTTAATTAAATAGGGGGAAGGGTTTGGGTCCAAGGTTTGAAACCGAATATTTCAAAACTGTTACAGTAAAATCGGCTGAATTTTTTTTGATTAAATTCCATTTTTAATTATCTATTCAAATCTTTTGATTTCAGGAAAAAATCTTCTCCAGGCTCTGAGATGTGATTTTCGAATTTTAATTAAATAGGGGGAAGGGTTTGGGTCCAAGGTTTGAAACCGAATATTTCAAAACTGTTACAGTAAAATCGGCTGAATTTTTTTTGATTAAATTCCATTTTTAATTATCTATTCAAATCTTTTGATTTCAGGAAAAAATCTTCTCCAGGCTCTGAGATGTGATTTTCGAATTTTAATTAAATAGAGGGAAGGAGGGTTGAGGCCAGGGTTTGAAACCGAATATTTCAAAACTGTTACAGTAAAATCGGCTGAATTTTTTTTGATTAAATTCCATTTTTCATTGGCTATTCAAATCTTTTGATTTCAGGAAAAAATCTTCTCCAGGCTCTGAGATATGATTTTCGAATTTTAATTAAATAGGGGGAAGGGTTTGGGTCCAAGGTTTGAAACCGAATATTTCAAAACTGTTACAGTAAAATCGGCTGAATTTTTTTTGATTAAATTCCATTTTTAATTATCTATTCAAATCTTTTGATTTCAGGAAAAAATCTTCTCCAGGCTCTGAGATATGATTTTCGAAATTTAATTAAATAGAGGGAAGGAGGGTTGAGGCCAGGGTTTGAAACCGAATATTTCAAAACTGTTACAGTAAAATCGGCTGAATTTTTTTTGATTAAATTCCATTTTTCATTGGCTATTCAAATCTTTTGATTTCAGGAAAAAATCTTCTCCAGGCTCTGAGATATGATTTTCGAAATTTAATTAAATAGGGGGAAGGGTTTGGGTCCAAGGTTTGAAACCGAATATTTCAAAACTGTTACAGTAAAATCGGCTGAATTTTTTTTGATTAAATTCCATTTTTAATTATCTATTCAAATCTTTTGATTTCAGGAAAAAATCTTCTCCAGGCTCTGAGATATGATTTTCGAATTTTAATTAAATAGAGGGAAGGGTTTGGGTCCAAGGTTTGAAACCGAATATTTCAAAACTGTTACAGTAAAATCGGCTGAATTTTTTGATTAAATTCCATTTTTCATTGGCTATTCAAATCTTTTGATTTCAGGAAAAAATCTTCTCCAGGCTCTGAGATATGATTTTCGAAATTTAATTAAATAGGGGGAAGGGTTTGGGTCCAAGGTTTGAAACCGAATATTTCAAAACTGTTACAGTAAAATCGGCTGAATTTTTTTTGATTAAATTCCATTTTTAATTATCTATTCAAATCTTTTGATTTCAGGAAAAAATCTTCTCCAGGCTCTGAGATGTGATTTTCGAATTTTAATTAAATAGGGGGAAGGGTTTGGGTCCAAGGTTTGAAACCGAATATTTCAAAACTGTTACAGTAAAATCGGCTGAATTTTTTTTGATTAAATTCCATTTTTAATTATCTATTCAAATCTTTTGATTTCAGGAAAAAATCTTCTCCAGGCTCTGAGATATGATTTTCGAAATTTATGTATAATTAAATAGAGGGAAGGAGGGTTGAGGCCAGGGTTTGAAACCGAATATTTCAAAACTGTTACAGTAAAATCGGCTGAATTTTTTTTGATTCAATTCCATTATTAATTGTCTATTCAAATCTTTTGATTTCAGGAAAAAATCTTCTCCAGGCTCTGAGATATGATTTTCGAAATTTAATTAAATAGAGGGAAGGGTTTGGGTCCAAGGTTTGAAACCGAATATTTCAAAACTGTTACAGTAAAATCGGCTGATAAATTCCATTTTTAATTATCTATTCAAATCTTTTGATTTCAGGAAAAAATCTTCTCCAGGCTCTGAGATATGATTTTCGAAATTTATGTATAATTAAATAGGGGGAAGGGTTTGGGTCCATGGTTTGAAACCGAATATTTCAAAACTGTTACAGTAAAATCGGCTGAATTTTTTTTGATTAAATTCCATTTTTAATTATCTATTCAAATCTTTTGATTTCAGGAAAAAATCTTCTCCAGGCTCTGAGATATGATTTTCGAATTTTAATTAAATAGAGGGAAGGGTTTGGGTCCAAGGTTTGAAACCGAATATTTCAAAACTGTTACAGTAAAATCGGCTGAATTTTTTTTTTAAATTCCATTTTTAATTGTCTATTCAAATCTTTTGATTTCAGGAAAAAATCTTCTCCAGGCTCTGAGATATGATTTTCGAATTTTAATTAAATAGAGGGAAGGAGGGTTGAGGCCAGGGTTTGAAACCGAATATTTCAAAACTGTTACAGTAAAATCGGCTGAAATTTTTTTGATTCAATTCCATTTTTAATTGTCTATTCAAATCTTTTGATTTCAGGAAAAAATCTTCTCCAGGCTCTGAGATATGATTTTCGAATTTTAATTAAATTGAGGGAAGGGTTTGGGTCCAAGGTTTGAAACCGAATATTTCAAAACTGTTACAGTAAAATCGGCTGATTTTTTTTTGATTAAATTCCATTTTTAATTGTCTATTCAAATCTTTTGATTTCAGGAAAAAATCTTCTCCAGGCTCTGAGATATGATTTTCGAATTTTAATTAAATAGAGGGAAGGAGGGTTGAGGCCAGGGTTTGAAACCGAATATTTCAAAACTGTTACAGTAAAATCGGCTGAATTTTTTTTTGATTAAATTCCATTTTTCATTGGCTATTCAAATCTTTTGATTTCAGGAAAAAATCTTCTCCAGGCTCTGAGATATGATTTTCGAAATTTAATTAAATAGAGGGAAGGAGGGTTGAGGCCAGGGTTTGAAACCGAATATTTCAAAACTGTTACAGTAAAATCGGCTGAATTTTTTTTGATTAAATTCCATTTTTCATTGGCTATTCAAATCTTTTGATTTCAGGAAAAAATCTTCTCCAGGCTCTGAGATATGATTTTCGAATTTTAATTAAATAGAGGGAAGGGTTTGGGTCCAAGGTTTGAAACCGAATATTTCAAAACTGTTACAGTAAAATCGGCTGAATTTTTTTTGATTAAATTCCATTTTTAATTATCTATTCAAATCTTTTGATTTCAGGAAAAAATCTTCTCCAGGCTCTGAGATATGATTTTCGAATTTTAATTAAATAGGGGGAAGGGTTTGGGTCCAAGGTTTGAAACCGAATATTTCAAAACTGTTACAGTAAAATCGGCTGAATTTTTTTTGATTAAATTCCATTTTTAATTATCTATTCAAATCTTTTGATTTCAGGAAAAAATCTTCTCCAGGCTCTGAGATATGATTTTCGAATTTTAATTAAATAGGGGGAAGGGTTTGGGTCCAAGGTTTGAAACCGAATATTTCAAAACTGTTACAGTAAAATCGGCTGAATTTTTTTTGATTAAATTCCATTTTTAATTATCTATTCAAATCTTTTGATTTCAGGAAAAAATCTTCTCCAGGCTCTGAGATATGATTTTCGAATTTTAATTAAATAGAGGGAAGGAGGGTTGAGGCCAGGGTTTGAAACCGAATATTTCAAAACTGTTACAGTAAAATCGGCTGAAATTTTTTTGATTCAATTCCATTTTTAATTGTCTATTCAAATCTTTTGATTTCAGGAAAAAATCTTCTCCAGGCTCTGAGATATGATTTTCGAATTTTAATTAAATAGAGGGAAGGGTTTGGGTCCAAGGTTTGAAACCGAATATTTCAAAACTGTTACAGTAAAATCGGCTGAATTTTTTTTGATTCAATTCCATTATTAATTGTCTATTCAAATCTTTTGATTTCAGGAAAAAATCTTCTCCAGGCTCTGAGATATGATTTTCGAAATTTAATTAAATAGAGGGAAGGGTTTGGGTCCAAGGTTTGAAACCGAATATTTCAAAACTGTTACAGTAAAATCGGCTGATAAATTCCATTTTTAATTATCTATTCAAATCTTTTGATTTCAGGAAAAAATCTTCTCCAGGCTCTGAGATATGATTTTCGAAATTTATGTATAATTAAATAGGGGGAAGGGTTTGGGTCCATGGTTTGAAACCGAATATTTCAAAACTGTTACAGTAAAATCGGCTGAATTTTTTTTGATTAAATTCCATTTTTAATTATCTATTCAAATCTTTTGATTTCAGGAAAAAATCTTCTCCAGGCTCTGAGATATGATTTTCGAATTTTAATTAAATAGAGGGAAGGGTTTGGGTCCAAGGTTTGAAACCGAATATTTCAAAACTGTTACAGTAAAATCGGCTGAATTTTTTTTTTAAATTCCATTTTTAATTGTCTATTCAAATCTTTTGATTTCAGGAAAAAATCTTCTCCAGGCTCTGAGATATGATTTTCGAATTTTAATTAAATAGGGGGAAGGGTTTGGGTCCAAGGTTTGAAACCGAATATTTCAAAACTGTTACAGTAAAATCGGCTGAATTTTTTTTGATTAAATTCCATTTTTAATTATCTATTCAAATCTTTTGATTTCAGGAAAAAATCTTCTCCAGGCTCTGAGATATGATTTTCGAATTTTAATTAAATAGGGGGAAGGGTTTGGGTCCAAGGTTTGAAACCGAATATTTCAAAACTGTTACAGTAAAATCGGCTGAATTTTTTTTGATTAAATTCCATTTTTAATTATCTATTCAAATCTTTTGATTTCAGGAAAAAATCTTCTCCAGGCTCTGAGATATGATTTTCGAATTTTAATTAAATAGAGGGAAGGAGGGTTGAGGCCAGGGTTTGAAACCGAATATTTCAAAACTGTTACAGTAAAATCGGCTGAAATTTTTTTGATTCAATTCCATTTTTAATTGTCTATTCAAATCTTTTGATTTCAGGAAAAAATCTTCTCCAGGCTCTGAGATATGATTTTCGAATTTTAATTAAATAGAGGGAAGGGTTTGGGTCCAAGGTTTGAAACCGAATATTTCAAAACTGTTACAGTAAAATCGGCTGAATTTTTTTTGATTCAATTCCATTATTAATTGTCTATTCAAATCTTTTGATTTCAGGAAAAAATCTTCTCCAGGCTCTGAGATATGATTTTCGAAATTTAATTAAATAGAGGGAAGGGTTTGGGTCCAAGGTTTGAAACCGAATATTTCAAAACTGTTACAGTAAAATCGGCTGATAAATTCCATTTTTAATTATCTATTCAAATCTTTTGATTTCAGGAAAAAATCTTCTCCAGGCTCTGAGATATGATTTTCGAAATTTATGTATAATTAAATAGGGGGAAGGGTTTGGGTCCATGGTTTGAAACCGAATATTTCAAAACTGTTACAGTAAAATCGGCTGAATTTTTTTTGATTAAATTCCATTTTTAATTATCTATTCAAATCTTTTGATTTCAGGAAAAAATCTTCTCCAGGCTCTGAGATATGATTTTCGAATTTTAATTAAATAGAGGGAAGGGTTTGGGTCCAAGGTTTGAAACCGAATATTTCAAAACTGTTACAGTAAAATCGGCTGAATTTTTTTTTTAAATTCCATTTTTAATTGTCTATTCAAATCTTTTGATTTCAGGAAAAAATCTTCTCCAGGCTCTGAGATATGATTTTCGAATTTTAATTAAATAGAGGGAAGGAGGGTTGAGGCCAGGGTTTGAAACCGAATATTTCAAAACTGTTACAGTAAAATCGGCTGAAATTTTTTTGATTCAATTCCATTTTTAATTGTCTATTCAAATCTTTTGATTTCAGGAAAAAATCTTCTCCAGGCTCTGAGATATGATTTTCGAATTTTAATTAAATTGAGGGAAGGGTTTGGGTCCAAGGTTTGAAACCGAATATTTCAAAACTGTTACAGTAAAATCGGCTGATTTTTTTTTGATTAAATTCCATTTTTAATTGTCTATTCAAATCTTTTGATTTCAGGAAAAAATCTTCTCCAGGCTCTGAGATATGATTTTCGAATTTTAATTAAATAGAGGGAAGGAGGGTTGAGGCCAGGGTTTGAAACCGAATATTTCAAAACTGTTACAGTAAAATCGGCTGAATTTTTTTTGATTAAATTCCATTTTTCATTGGCTATTCAAATCTTTTGATTTCAGGAAAAAATCTTCTCCAGGCTCTGAGATATGATTTTCGAATTTTAATTAAATAGAGGGAAGGGTTTGGGTCCAAGGTTTGAAACCGAATATTTAAAAACTGTTACAGTAAAATCGGCTGAATTTTTTTTGATTAAATTCCATTTTTAATTATCTATTCAAATCTTTTGATTTCAGGAAAAAATCTTCTCCAGGCTCTGAGATATGATTTTCGAATTTTAATTAAATAGGGGGAAGGGTTTGGGTCCAAGGTTTGAAACCGAATATTTCAAAACTGTTACAGTAAAATCGGCTGAATTTTTTTTGATTAAATTCCATTTTTAATTATCTATTCAAATCTTTTGATTTCAGGAAAAAATCTTCTCCAGGCTCTGAGATATGATTTTCGAATTTTAATTAAATAGGGGGAAGGGTTTGGGTCCAAGGTTTGAAACCGAATATTTCAAAACTGTTACAGTAAAATCGGCTGAATTTTTTTTGATTAAATTCCATTTTTAATTATCTATTCAAATCTTTTGATTTCAGGAAAAAATCTTCTCCAGGCTCTGAGATATGATTTTCGAATTTTAATTAAATAGAGGGAAGGAGGGTTGAGGCCAGGGTTTGAAACCGAATATTTCAAAACTGTTACAGTAAAATCGGCTGAAATTTTTTTGATTCAATTCCATTTTTAATTGTCTATTCAAATCTTTTGATTTCAGGAAAAAATCTTCTCCAGGCTCTGAGATATGATTTTCGAATTTTAATTAAATAGAGGGAAGGGTTTGGGTCCAAGGTTTGAAACCGAATATTTCAAAACTGTTACAGTAAAATCGGCTGATTTTTTTTTGATTAAATTCCATTTTTCATTGGCTATTCAAATCTTTTGATTTCAGGAAAAAATCTTCTCCAGGCTCTGAGATATGATTTTCGAAATTTAATTAAATAGAGGGAAGGAGGGTTGAGGCCAGGGTTTGAAACCGAATATTTCAAAACTGTTACAGTAAAATTGGCTGAATTTTTTTTGATTAAATTCCATTTTTCATTGGCTATTCAAATCTTTTGATTTCAGGAAAAAATCTTCTCCAGGCTCTGAGATATGATTTTCGAAATTAAATTAAATAGAGGGAAGGAGGGTTGAGGCCAGGGTTTGAAACCGAATATTTCAAAACTGTTACAGTAAAATCGGCTGAATTTTTTTTGATTAAATTCCATTTTTCATTGGCTATTCAAATCTTTTGATTTCAGGAAAAAATCTTCTCCAGGCTCTGAGATATGATTTTCGAATTTTAATTAAATAGAGGGAAGGGTTTGGGTCCAAGGTTTGAAACCGAATATTTCAAAACTGTTACAGTAAAATCGGCTGAATTTTTTTTGATTAAATTCCATTTTTAATTATCTATTCAAATCTTTTGATTTCAGGAAAAAATCTTCTCCAGGCTCTGAGATATGATTTTCGAATTTTAATTAAATAGAGGGAAAGAGGGTTGAGGCCAGGGTTTGAAACCGAATATTTCAAAACTGTTACAGTAAAATCGGCTGAATTTTTTTTGATTAAATTCCATTTTTCATTGGCTATTCAAATCTTTTGATTTCAGGAAAAAATCTTCTCCAGGCTCTGAGATATGATTTTCGAATTTTAATTAAATAGAGGGAAGGGTTTGGGTCCAAGGTTTGAAACCGAATATTTCAAAACTGTTACAGTAAAATCGGCTGAATTTTTTTTGATTAAATTCCATTTTTAATTATCTATTCAAATCTTTTGATTTCAGGAAAAAATCTTCTCCAGGCTCTGAGATATGATTTTCGAATTTTAATTAAATAGAGGGAAAGAGGGTTGAGGCCAGGGTTTGAAACCGAATATTTCAAAACTGTTACAGTAAAATCGGCTGAAATTTTTTTGATTCAATTCCATTTTTAATTGTCTATTCAAATCTTTTGATTTCAGGAAAAAATCTTCTCCAGGCTCTGAGATATGATTTTCGAATTTTAATTAAATAGAGGGAAGGGTTTGGGTCCAAGGTTTGAAACCGAATATTTCAAAACTGTTACAGTAAAATCGGCTGAATTTTTTTTGATTAAATTCCATTTTTAATTATCTATTCAAATCTTTTGATTTCAGAAAAAAATCTTCTCCAGGCTCTGAGATATGATTTTCGAATTTTAATTAAATAGGGGGAAGGGTTTGGGTCCAAGGTTTGAAACCGAATATTTCAAAACTGTTACAGTAAAATCGGCTGAATTTTTTTTGATTAAATTCCATTTTTAATTATCTATTCAAATCTTTTGATTTCAGGAAAAAATCTTCTCCAGGCTCTGAGATATGATTTTCGAATTTTAATTAAATAGAGGGAAGGAGGGTTGAGGCCAGGGTTTGAAACCGAATATTTCAAAACTGTTACAGTAAAATCGGCTGAATTTTTTTTTAAATTCCTTTTTTCATTGTCTATTCAAATCTTTTGATTTCAGGAAAAAATCTTCTCCAGGCTCTGAGATATGATTTTCGAATTTTAATTAAATAGAGGGAAGGAGGGTTGAGGCCAGGGTTTGAAACCGAATATTTCAAAACTGTTACAGTAAAATCGGCTGAAATTTTTTTGATTCAATTCCATTTTTAATTGTCTATTCAAATCTTTTGATTTCAGGAAAAAATCTTCTCCAGGCTCTGAGATATGATTTTCGAATTTTAATTAAATAGAGGGAAGGGTTTGGGTCCAAGGTTTGAAACCGAATATTTCAAAACTGTTACAGTAAAATCGGCTGATTTTTTTTTGATTAAATTCCATTTTTCATTGGCTATTCAAATCTTTTGATTTCAGGAAAAAATCTTCTCCAGGCTCTGAGATATGATTTTCGAAATTTAATTAAATAGAGGGAAGGAGGGTTGAGGCCAGGGTTTGAAACCGAATATTTCAAAACTGTTACAGTAAAATTGGCTGAATTTTTTTTGATTAAATTCCATTTTTCATTGGCTATTCAAATCTTTTGATTTCAGGAAAAAATCTTCTCCAGGCTCTGAGATATGATTTTCGAAATTTAATTAAATAGAGGGAAGGAGGGTTGAGGCCAGGGTTTGAAACCGAATATTTCAAAACTGTTACAGTAAAATCGGCTGAATTTTTTTTGATTAAATTCCATTTTTCATTGGCTATTCAAATCTTTTGATTTCAGGAAAAAATCTTCTCCAGGCTCTGAGATATGATTTTCGAATTTTAATTAAATAGAGGGAAGGGTTTGGGTCCAAGGTTTGAAACCGAATATTTCAAAACTGTTACAGTAAAATCGGCTGAATTTTTTTTGATTAAATTCCATTTTTAATTATCTATTCAAATCTTTTGATTTCAGGAAAAAATCTTCTCCAGGCTCTGAGATATGATTTTCGAATTTTAATTAAATAGAGGGAAAGAGGGTTGAGGCCAGGGTTTGAAACCGAATATTTCAAAACTGTTACAGTAAAATCGGCTGAAATTTTTTTGATTCAATTCCATTTTTAATTGTCTATTCAAATCTTTTGATTTCAGGAAAAAATCTTCTCCAGGCTCTGAGATATGATTTTCGAATTTTAATTAAATAGAGGGAAGGGTTTGGGTCCAAGGTTTGAAACCGAATATTTCAAAACTGTTACAGTAAAATCGGCTGAATTTTTTTTGATTAAATTCCATTTTTAATTATCTATTCAAATCTTTTGATTTCAGAAAAAAATCTTCTCCAGGCTCTGAGATATGATTTTCGAATTTTAATTAAATAGGGGGAAGGGTTTGGGTCCAAGGTTTGAAACCGAATATTTCAAAACTGTTACAGTAAAATCGGCTGAATTTTTTTTGATTAAATTCCATTTTTAATTATCTATTCAAATCTTTTGATTTCAGGAAAAAATCTTCTCCAGGCTCTGAGATATGATTTTCGAATTTTAATTAAATAGGGGGAAGGGTTTGGGTCCAAGGTTTGAAACCGAATATTTCAAAACTGTTACAGTAAAATCGGCTGAATTTTTTTTGATTAAATTCCATTTTTAATTATCTATTCAAATCTTTTGATTTCAGGAAAAAATCTTCTCCAGGCTCTGAGATATGATTTTCGAATTTTAATTAAATAGAGGGAAGGAGGGTTGAGGCCAGGGTTTGAAACCGAATATTTCAAAACTGTTACAGTAAAATCGGCTGAATTTTTTTTGATTAAATTCCATTTTTAATTATCTATTCAAATCTTTTGATTTCAGGAAAAAATCTTCTCCAGGCTCTGAGATATGATTTTCGAATTTTAATTAAATAGGGGGAAGGGTTTGGGTCCAAGGTTTGAAACCGAATATTTCAAAACTGTTACAGTAAAATCGGCTGAATTTTTTTTGATTAAATTCCATTTTTAATTATCTATTCAAATCTTTTGATTTCAGGAAAAAATCTTCTCTAGGCTCTGAGATATGATTTTCGAATTTTAATTAAATAGAGGGAAGGAGGGTTGAGGCCAGGGTTTGAAACCGAATATTTCAAAACTGTTACAGTAAAATCGGCTGAATTTTTTTTGATTAAATTCCATTTTTCATTGGCTATTCAAATCTTTTGATTTCAGGAAAAAATCTTCTCCAGGCTCTGAGATATGATTTTCGAATTTTAATTAAATAGAGGGAAGGGTTTGGGTCCAAGGTTTGAAACCGAATATTTCAAAACTGTTACAGTAAAATCGGCTGAATTTTTTTTGATTAAATTCCATTTTTAATTATCTATTCAAATCTTTTGATTTCAGGAAAAAATCTTCTCCAGGCTCTGAGATATGATTTTCGAATTTTAATTAAATAGAGGGAAAGAGGGTTGAGGCCAGGGTTTGAAACCGAATATTTCAAAACTGTTACAGTAAAATCGGCTGAAATTTTTTTGATTCAATTCCATTTTTAATTGTCTATTCAAATCTTTTGATTTCAGGAAAAAATCTTCTCCAGGCTCTGAGATATGATTTTCGAATTTTAATTAAATAGAGGGAAGGGTTTGGGTCCAAGGTTTGAAACCGAATATTTCAAAACTGTTACAGTAAAATCGGCTGAATTTTTTTTGATTAAATTCCATTTTTAATTATCTATTCAAATCTTTTGATTTCAGAAAAAAATCTTCTCCAGGCTCTGAGATATGATTTTCGAATTTTAATTAAATAGGGGGAAGGGTTTGGGTCCAAGGTTTGAAACCGAATATTTCAAAACTGTTACAGTAAAATCGGCTGAATTTTTTTTGATTAAATTCCATTTTTAATTATCTATTCAAATCTTTTGATTTCAGGAAAAAATCTTCTCCAGGCTCTGAGATATGATTTTCGAATTTTAATTAAATAGGGGGAAGGGTTTGGGTCCAAGGTTTGAAACCGAATATTTCAAAACTGTTACAGTAAAATCGGCTGAATTTTTTTTGATTAAATTCCATTTTTAATTATCTATTCAAATCTTTTGATTTCAGGAAAAAATCTTCTCCAGGCTCTGAGATATGATTTTCGAATTTTAATTAAATAGAGGGAAGGAGGGTTGAGGCCAGGGTTTGAAACCGAATATTTCAAAACTGTTACAGTAAAATCGGCTGAATTTTTTTTGATTAAATTCCATTTTTAATTATCTATTCAAATCTTTTGATTTCAGGAAAAAATCTTCTCCAGGCTCTGAGATATGATTTTCGAATTTTAATTAAATAGGGGGAAGGGTTTGGGTCCAAGGTTTGAAACCGAATATTTCAAAACTGTTACAGTAAAATCGGCTGAATTTTTTTTGATTAAATTCCATTTTTAATTATCTATTCAAATCTTTTGATTTCAGGAAAAAATCTTCTCCAGGCTCTGAGATATGATTTTCGAATTTTAATTAAATAGAGGGAAGGAGGGTTGAGGCCAGGGTTTGAAACCGAATATTTCAAAACTGTTACAGTAAAATCAGCTGAAATTTTTTTGATTCAATTCCATTTTTAATTGTCTATTCAAATCTTTTGATTTCAGGAAAAAATCTTCTCCAGGCTCTGAGATATGATTTTCGAATTTTAATTAAATAGAGGGAAGGGTTTGGGTCCAAGGTTTGAAACCGAATATTTCAAAACTGTTACAGTAAAATCGGCTGATTTTTTTTTGATTAAATTCCATTTTTCATTGGCTATTCAAATCTTTTGATTTCAGGAAAAAATCTTCTCCAGGCTCTGAGATATGATTTTCGAAATTTAATTAAATAGAGGGAAGGAGGGTTGAGGCCAGGGTTTGAAACCGAATATTTCAAAACTGTTACAGTAAAATCGGCTGATTTTTTTTTGATTAAATTCCATTTTTCATTGGCTATTCAAATCTTTTGATTTCAGGAAAAAATCTTCTCCAGGCTCTGAGATATGATTTTCGAAATTTAATTAAATAGAGGGAAGGAGGGTTGAGGCCAGGGTTTGAAACCGAATATTTCAAAACTGTTACAGTAAAATCGGCTGAATTTTTTTTGATTAAATTCCATTTTTCATTGGCTATTCAAATCTTTTGATTTCAGGAAAAAATCTTCTCCAGGCTCTGAGATATGATTTTCGAATTTTAATTAAATAGAGGGAAGGGTTTGGGTCCAAGGTTTGAAACCGAATATTTCAAAACTGTTACAGTAAAATCGGCTGAATTTTTTTTGATTAAATTCCATTTTTAATTATCTATTCAAATCTTTTGATTTCAGGAAAAAATCTTCTCCAGGCTCTGAGATATGATTTTCGAATTTTAATTAAATAGAGGGAAGGAGGGTTGAGGCCAGGGTTTGAAACCGAATATTTCAAAACTGTTACAGTAAAATCGGCTGAAATTTTTTTGATTCAATTCCATTTTTAATTGTCTATTCAAATCTTTTGATTTCAGGAAAAAATTTTCTCCAGGCTCTGAGATATGATTTTCGAATTTTAATTAAATAGAGGGAAGGGTTTGGGTCCAAGGTTTGAAACCGAATATTTCAAAACTGTTACAGTAAAATCGGCTGAATTTTTTTTTAAATTCCATTTTTAATTGTCTATTCAAATCTTTTGATTTCAGGAAAAAATCTTCTCCAGGCTCTGAGATATGATTTTCGAAATTTAATTAAATAGAGGGAAGGAGGGTTGAGGCCAGGGTTTGAAACCGAATATTTCAAAACTGTTACAGTAAAATCGGCTGAATTTTTTTTTTAAATTCCATTTTTAATTGTCTATTCAAATCTTTTGATTTCAGGAAAAAATCTTCTCCAGGCTCTGAGATATGATTTTCGAATTTTAATTAAATAGAGGGAAGGAGGGTTGAGGCCAGGGTTTGAAACCGAATATTTCAAAACTGTTACAGTAAAATCGGCTGATTTTTTTTTTTTAAATTAAATTCCATTTTTCATTGTCTATTCAAATCTTTTGATTTCAGGAAAAAATCTTCTCCAGGCTCTGAGATATGATTTTCGAATTTTAATTAAATAGGGGGAAGGGTTTGGGTCCAAGGTTTGAAACCGAATATTTCAAAACTGTTACAGTAAAATCGGCTGAATTTTTTTTTAAATTCCATTTTTAATTGTCTATTCAAATCTTTTGATTTCAGGAAAAAATCTTCTCCAGGCTCTGAGATATGATTTTCGAAATTTATGTATAATTAAATAGAGGGAAGGAGGGTTGAGGCCAGGGTTTGAAACCGAATATTTCAAAACTGTTACAGTAAAATCGGCTGAATTTTTTTTTTAAATTCCATTTTTAATTGTCTATTCAAATCTTTTGATTTCAGGAAAAAATCTTCTCCAGGCTCTGAGATATGATTTTCGAAATTTATGTATAATTAAATAGAGGGAAGGAGGGTTGAGGCCAGGGTTTGAAACCGAATATTTCAAAACTGTTACAGTAAAATCGGCTGAAATTTTTTTGATTCAATTCCATTTTTAATTGTCTATTCAAATCTTTTGATTTCAGGAAAAAATTTTCTCCAGGCTCTGAGATATGATTTTCGAATTTTAATTAAATAGAGGGAAGGGTTTGGGTCCAAGGTTTGAAACCGAATATTTCAAAACTGTTACAGTAAAATTGGCTAAATTTTTTTTTTAAATTCCATTTTTCATTGTCTATTCAAATCTTTTGATTTCAGGAAAAAATCTTCTCCAGGCTCTGAGATATGATTTTCGAAATTTATGTATAATTAAATAGAGGGAAGGAGGGTTGAGGCCAGGGTTTGAAACCGAATATTTCAAAACTGTTACAGTAAAATCGGCTGAATTTTTTTTTTAAATTCCATTTTTAATTGTCTATTCAAATCTTTTGATTTCAGGAAAAAATCTTCTCCAGGCTCTGAGATATGATTTTCGAAATTTATGTATAATTAAATAGAGGGAAGGAGGGTTGAGGCCAGGGTTTGAAACCGAATATTTCAAAACTGTTACAGTAAAATCGGCTGAAATTTTTTTGATTCAATTCCATTTTTAATTGTCTATTCAAATCTTTTGATTTCAGGAAAAAATTTTCTCCAGGCTCTGAGATATGATTTTCGAATTTTAATTAAATAGAGGGAAGGGTTTGGGTCCAAGGTTTGAAACCGAATATTTCAAAACTGTTACAGTAAAATTGGCTGAATTTTTTTTTAAATTCCATTTTTAATTGTCTATTCAAATCTTTTGATTTCAGGAAAAAATCTTCTCCAGGCTCTGAGATATGATTTTCGAAATTTAATTAAATAGAGGGAAGGAGGGTTGAGGCCAGGGTTTGAAACCGAATATTTCAAAACTGTTACAGTAAAATCGGCTGAATTTTTTTTTTAAATTCCATTTTTAATTGTCTATTCAAATCTTTTGATTTCAGGAAAAAATCTTCTCCAGGCTCTGAGATATGATTTTCGAATTTTAATTAAATAGAGGGAAGGAGGGTTGAGGCCAGGGTTTGAAACCGAATATTTCAAAACTGTTACAGTAAAATCGGCTGATTTTTTTTTTTTTAAATTAAATTCCATTTTTCATTGTCTATTCAAATCTTTTGATTTCAGGAAAAAATCTTCTCCAGGCTCTGAGATATGATTTTCGAATTTTAATTAAATAGGGGGAAGGGTTTGGGTCCAAGGTTTGAAACCGAATATTTCAAAACTGTTACAGTAAAATCGGCTGAATTTTTTTTTAAATTCCATTTTTAATTGTCTATTCAAATCTTTTGATTTCAGGAAAAAATCTTCTCCAGGCTCTGAGATATGATTTTCGAAATTTAATTAAATAGAGGGAAGGAGGGTTGAGGCCAGGGTTTGAAACCGAATATTTCAAAACTGTTACAGTAAAATCGGCTGAATTTTTTTTTTTTAAATTAAATTCCATTTTTCATTGTCTATTCAAATCTTTTGATTTCAGGAAAAAATCTTCTCCAGGCTCTGAGATATGATTTTCGAAATTTATGTATAATTAAATAGAGGGAAGGAGGGTTGAGGCCAGGGTTTGAAACCGAATATTTCAAAACTGTTACAGTAAAATCGGCTGAATTTTTTTTTTAAATTCCATTTTTAATTGTCTATTCAAATCTTTTGATTTCAGGAAAAAATCTTCTCCAGGCTCTGAGATATGATTTTCGAATTTTAATTAAATAGGGGGAAGGGTTTGGGTCCAAGGTTTGAAACCGAATATTTCAAAACTGTTACAGTAAAATCGGCTGAATTTTTTTTTAAATTCCATTTTTAATTGTCTATTCAAATCTTTTGATTTCAGGAAAAAATCTTCTCCAGGCTCTGAGATATGATTTTCGAAATTTAATTAAATAGAGGGAAGGAGGGTTGAGGCCAGGGTTTGAAACCGAATATTTCAAAACTGTTACAGTAAAATCGGCTGAATTTTTTTTTTAAATTCCATTTTTAATTGTCTATTCAAATCTTTTGATTTCAGGAAAAAATCTTCTCCAGGCTCTGAGATATGATTTTCGAATTTTAATTAAATAGAGGGAAGGGTTTGGGTCCAAGGTTTGAAACCGAATATTTCAAAACTGTTACAGTAAAATCGGCTGAATTTTTTTTGATTAAGTTCCATTTTTAATTATCTATTCAAATCTTTTGATTTCAGGAAAAAATCTTCTCCAGGCTCTGAGATATGATTTTCGAATTTTAATTAAATAGAGGGAAGGAGGGTTGAGGCCAGGGTTTGAAACCGAATATTTCAAAACTGTTACAGTAAAATCGGCTGAAATTTTTTTTATTCAATTCCATTTTTAATTGTCTATTCAAATCTTTTGATTTCAGGAAAAAATTTTCTCCAGGCTCTGAGATATGATTTTCGAATTTTAATTAAATAGAGGGAAGGGTTTGGGTCCAAGGTTTGAAACCGAATATTTCAAAACTGTTACAGTAAAATCGGCTGAATTTTTTTTTAAATTCCATTTTTAATTGTCTATTCAAATCTTTTGATTTCAGGAAAAAATCTTCTCCAGGCTCTGAGATATGATTTTCGAAATTTAATTAAATAGAGGGAAGGAGGGTTGAGGCCAGGGTTTGAAACCGAATATTTCAAAACTGTTACAGTAAAATCGGCTGAATTTTTTTTTAAATTCCATTTTTAATTGTCTATTCAAATCTTTTGATTTCAGGAAAAAATCTTCTCCAGGCTCTGAGATATGATTTTCGAATTTTAATTAAATAGAGGGAAGGAGGGTTGAGGCCAGGGTTTGAAACCGAATATTTCAAAACTGTTACAGTAAAATCGGCTGATTTTTTTTTTTTTAAATTAAATTCCATTTTTCATTGTCTATTCAAATCTTTTGATTTCAGGAAAAAATCTTCTCCAGGCTCTGAGATATGATTTTCGAATTTTAATTAAATAGGGGGAAGGGTTTGGGTCCAAGGTTTGAAACCGAATATTTCAAAACTGTTACAGTAAAATCGGCTGAATTTTTTTTTAAATTCCATTTTTAATTGTCTATTCAAATCTTTTGATTTCAGGAAAAAATCTTCTCCAGGCTCTGAGATATGATTTTCGAAATTTAATTAAATAGAGGGAAGGAGGGTTGAGGCCAGGGTTTGAAACCGAATATTTCAAAACTGTTACAGTAAAATCGGCTGAAATTTTTTTGATTCAATTCCATTTTTAATTGTCTATTCAAATCTTTTGATTTCAGGAAAAAATCTTCTCCAGGCTCTGAGATATGATTTTCGAATTTTAATTAAATAGAGGGAAGGAGGGTTGAGGCCAGGGTTTGAAACCGAATATTTCAAAATTGTTACAGTAAAATCGGCTGATTTTTTTTTTTAAATTAAATTCCATTTTTCATTGTCTATTCAAATCTTTTGATTTCAGGAAAAAATCTTCTCCAGGCTCTGAGATATGATTTTCGAAATTTATGTATAATTAAATAGAGGGAAGGAGGGTTGAGGCCAGGGTTTGAAACCGAATATTTCAAAACTGTTACAGTAAAATCGGCTGAATTTTTTTTTTTAATTCCATTTTTAATTGTCTATTCAAATCTTTTGATTTCAGGAAAAAATCTTCTCCAGGCTCTGAGATATGATTTTCGAAATTTAATTAAATAGAGGGAAGGAGGGTTGAGGCCAGGGTTTGAAACCGAATATTTCAAAACTGTTACAGTAAAATCGGCTGATTTTTTTTTTTTAAATTAAATTCCATTTTTCATTGTCTATTCAAATCTTTTGATTTCAGGAAAAAATCTTCTCCAGGCTCTGAGATATGATTTTCGAAATTTATGTATAATTAAATAGAGGGAAGGAGGGTTGAGGCCAGGGTTTGAAACCGAATATTTCAAAACTGTTACAGTAAAATCGGCTGAATTTTTTTTTAAATTCCATTTTTAATTGTCTATTCAAATCTTTTGATTTCAGGAAAAAATCTTCTCCAGGCTCTGAGATATGATTTTCGAAATTTAATTAAATAGAGGGAAGGAGGGTTGAGGCCAGGGTTTGAAACCGAATATTTCAAAACTGTTACAGTAAAATCGGCTGAATTTTTTTTTTAAATTCCATTTTTAATTGTCTATTCAAATCTTTTGATTTCAGGAAAAAATCTTCTCCAGGCTCTGAGATATGATTTTCGAAATTTAATTAAATAGAAGGAAGGAGGGTTGAGGCCAGGGTTTGAAACCGAATATTTCAAAACTGTTACAGTAAAATCGGCTGAATTTTTTTTGATTAAATTCCATTTTTCATTGGCTATTCAAATCTTTTGATTTCAGGAAAAAATCTTCTCCAGGCTCTGAGATATGATTTTCGAAATTTAATTAAATAGAGGGAAGGAGGGTTGAGGCCAGGGTTTGAAACCGAATATTTCAAAACTGTTACAGTAAAATCGGCTGAAATTTTTTTGATTCAATTCCATTTTTAATTGTCTATTCAAATCTTTTGATTTCAGGAAAAAATCTTCTCCAGGCTCTGAGATATGATTTTCGAATTTTAATTAAATAGGGGGAAGGGTTTGGGTCCAAGGTTTGAAACCGAATATTTCAAAACTGTTACAGTAAAATCGGCTGAATTTTTTTTTAAATTCCATTTTTAATTGTCTATTCAAATCTTTTGATTTCAGGAAAAAATCTTCTCCAGGCTCTGAGATATGATTTTCGAAATTTAATTAAATAGAGGGAAGGAGGGTTGAGGCCAGGGTTTGAAACCGAATATTTCAAAACTGTTACAGTAAAATCGGCTGAATTTTTTTTTTAAATTCCATTTTTAATTGTCTATTCAAATCTTTTGATTTCAGGAAAAAATCTTCTCCAGGCTCTGAGATATGATTTTCGAAATTTAATTAAATAGAGGGAAGGAGGGTTGAGGCCAGGGTTTGAAACCGAATATTTCAAAACTGTTACAGTAAAATCGGCTGAATTTTTTTTTTAAATTCCATTTTTAATTGTCTATTCAAATCTTTTGATTTCAGGAAAAAATCTTCTCCAGGCTCTGAGATATGATTTTCGAAATTTAATTAAATAGAGGGAAGGAGGGTTGAGGCCAGGGTTTGAAACCGAATATTTCAAAACTGTTACAGTAAAATCGGCTGAATTTTTTTTTTAAATTCCATTTTTAATTGTCTATTCAAATCTTTTGATTTCAGGAAAAAATCTTCTCCAGGCTCTGAGATATGATTTTCGAAATTTAATTAAATAGAGGGAAGGAGGGTTGAGGCCAGGGTTTGAAACCGAATATTTCAAAACTGTTACAGTAAAATCGGCTGAATTTTTTTTTTAAATTCCATTTTTAATTGTCTATTCAAATCTTTTGATTTCAGGAAAAAATCTTCTCCAGGCTCTGAGATATGATTTTCGAAATTTAATTAAATAGAGGGAAGGAGGGTTGAGGCCAGGGTTTGAAACCGAATATTTCAAAACTGTTACAGTAAAATCGGCTGAATTTTTTTTTTAAATTCCATTTTTAATTGTCTATTCAAATCTTTTGATTTCAGGAAAAAATCTTCTCCAGGCTCTGAGATATGATTTTCGAAATTTAATTAAATAGAGGGAAGGAGGGTTGAGGCCAGGGTTTGAAACCGAATATTTCAAAACTGTTACAGTAAAATCGGCTGAATTTTTTTTTTAAATTCCATTTTTAATTGTCTATTCAAATCTTTTGATTTCAGGAAAAAATCTTCTCCAGGCTCTGAGATATGATTTTCGAAATTTAATTAAATAGAGGGAAGGAGGGTTGAGGCCAGGGTTTGAAACCGAATATTTCAAAACTGTTACAGTAAAATCGGCTGAATTTTTTTTTTAAATTCCATTTTTAATTGTCTATTCAAATCTTTTGATTTCAGGAAAAAATCTTCTCCAGGCTCTGAGATATGATTTTCGAAATTTAATTAAATAGAGGGAAGGAGGGTTGAGGCCAGGGTTTGAAACCGAATATTTCAAAACTGTTACAGTAAAATCGGCTGAATTTTTTTTTTAAATTCCATTTTTAATTGTCTATTCAAATCTTTTGATTTCAGGAAAAAATCTTCTCCAGGCTCTGAGATATGATTTTCGAAATTTAATTAAATAGAGGGAAGGAGGGTTGAGGCCAGGGTTTGAAACCGAATATTTCAAAACTGTTACAGTAAAATCGGCTGAATTTTTTTTGATTAAATTCCATTTTTCATTGGCTATTCAAATCTTTTGATTTCAGGAAAAAATCTTCTCCAGGCTCTGAGATATGATTTTCGAAATTTAATTAAATAGAGGGAAGGAGGGTTGAGGCCAGGGTTTGAAACCGAATATTTCAAAACTGTTACAGTAAAATCGGCTGATTTTTTTTTTAAAATTAAATTCCATTTTTCATTGTCTATTCAAATCTTTTGATTTCAGGAAAAAATCTTCTCCAGGCTCTGAGATATGATTTTCGAAATTTATGTATAATTAAATAGAGGGAAGGAGGGTTGAGGCCAGGGTTTGAAACCGAATATTTCAAAACTGTTACAGTAAAATCGGCTGAATTTTTTTTTAAATTCCATTTTTAATTGTCTATTCAAATCTTTTGATTTCAGGAAAAAATCTTCTCCAGGCTCTGAGATATGATTTTCGAAATTTAATTAAATAGAGGGAAGGAGGGTTGAGGCCAGGGTTTGAAACCGAATATTTCAAAACTGTTACAGTAAAATCGGCTGAATTTTTTTTGATTAAATTCCATTTTTCATTGGCTATTCAAATCTTTTGATTTCAGGAAAAAATCTTCTCCAGGCTCTGAGATATGATTTTCGAAATTTAATTAAATAGAGGGAAGGAGGGTTGAGGCCAGGGTTTGAAACCGAATATTTCAAAACTGTTACAGTAAAATCGGCTGAATTTTTTTTTTAAATTCCATTTTTAATTGTCTATTCAAATCTTTTGATTTCAGGAAAAAATCTTCTCCAGGCTCTGAGATATGATTTTCGAAATTTAATTAAATAGAGGGAAGGAGGGTTGAGGCCAGGGTTTGAAACCGAATATTTCAAAACTGTTACAGTAAAATCGGCTGAATTTTTTTTTTAAATTCCATTTTTAATTGTCTATTCAAATCTTTTGATTTCAGGAAAAAATCTTCTCCAGGCTCTGAGATATGATTTTCGAAATTTAATTAAATAGAGGGAAGGAGGGTTGAGGCCAGGGTTTGAAACCGAATATTTCAAAACTGTTACAGTAAAATCGGCTGAATTTTTTTTTTAAATTCCATTTTTAATTGTCTATTCAAATCTTTTGATTTCAGGAAAAAATCTTCTCCAGGCTCTGAGATATGATTTTCGAAATTTAATTAAATAGAGGGAAGGAGGGTTGAGGCCAGGGTTTGAAACCGAATATTTCAAAACTGTTACAGTAAAATCGGCTGAATTTTTTTTTTAAATTCCATTTTTAATTGTCTATTCAAATCTTTTGATTTCAGGAAAAAATCTTCTCCAGGCTCTGAGATATGATTTTCGAAATTTAATTAAATAGAGGGAAGGAGGGTTGAGGCCAGGGTTTGAAACCGAATATTTCAAAACTGTTACAGTAAAATCGGCTGAATTTTTTTTTTAAATTCCATTTTTAATTGTCTATTCAAATCTTTTGATTTCAGGAAAAAATCTTCTCCAGGCTCTGAGATATGATTTTCGAAATTTAATTAAATAGAGGGAAGGAGGGTTGAGGCCAGGGTTTGAAACCGAATATTTCAAAACTGTTACAGTAAAATCGGCTGAATTTTTTTTTTAAATTCCATTTTTAATTGTCTATTCAAATCTTTTGATTTCAGGAAAAAATCTTCTCCAGGCTCTGAGATATGATTTTCGAAATTTAATTAAATAGAGGGAAGGAGGGTTGAGGCCAGGGTTTGAAACCGAATATTTCAAAACTGTTACAGTAAAATCGGCTGAATTTTTTTTTTAAATTCCATTTTTAATTGTCTATTCAAATCTTTTGATTTCAGGAAAAAATCTTCTCCAGGCTCTGAGATATGATTTTCGAAATTTAATTAAATAGAGGGAAGGAGGGTTGAGGCCAGGGTTTGAAACCGAATATTTCAAAACTGTTACAGTAAAATCGGCTGAATTTTTTTTGATTAAATTCCATTTTTCATTGGCTATTCAAATCTTTTGATTTCAGGAAAAAATCTTCTCCAGGCTCTGAGATATGATTTTCGAAATTTAATTAAATAGAGGGAAGGAGGGTTGAGGCCAGGGTTTGAAACCGAATATTTCAAAACTGTTACAGTAAAATCGGCTGATTTTTTTTTTAAAATTAAATTCCATTTTTCATTGTCTATTCAAATCTTTTGATTTCAGGAAAAAATCTTCTCCAGGCTCTGAGATATGATTTTCGAAATTTATGTATAATTAAATAGAGGGAAGGAGGGTTGAGGCCAGGGTTTGAAACCGAATATTTCAAAACTGTTACAGTAAAATCGGCTGAATTTTTTTTTAAATTCCATTTTTAATTGTCTATTCAAATCTTTTGATTTCAGGAAAAAATCTTCTCCAGGCTCTGAGATATGATTTTCGAAATTTAATTAAATAGAGGGAAGGAGGGTTGAGGCCAGGGTTTGAAACCGAATATTTCAAAACTGTTACAGTAAAATCGGCTGAATTTTTTTTGATTAAATTCCATTTTTCATTGGCTATTCAAATCTTTTGATTTCAGGAAAAAATCTTCTCCAGGCTCTGAGATATGATTTTCGAAATTTATGTATAATTAAATAGAGGGAAGGAGGGTTGAGGCCAGGGTTTGAAACCGAATATTTCAAAACTGTTACAGTAAAATCGGCTGAAATTTTTTTGATTCAATTCCATTTTTAATTGTCTATTCAAATCTTTTGATTTCAGGAAAAAATCTTCTCCAGGCTCTGAGATATGATTTTCGAAATTTAATTAAATAGAGGGAAGGAGGGTTGAGGCCAGGGTTTGAAACCGAATATTTCAAAACTGTTACAGTAAAATCGGCTGAATTTTTTTTGATTAAATTCCATTTTTCATTGTCTATTCAAATCTTTTGATTTCAGGAAAAAATCTTCTCCAGGCTCTGAGATATGATTTTCGAAATTTATGTATAATTAAATAGAGGGAAGGAGGGTTGAGGCCAGGGTTTGAAACCGAATATTTCAAAACTGTTACAGTAAAATCGGCTGAATTTTTTTTTAAAATTCCATTTTTAATTGTCTATTCAAATCTTTTGATTTCAGGAAAAAATCTTCTCCAGGCTCTGAGATATGATTTTCGAATTTTAATTAAATAGAGGGAAGGAGGGTTGAGGCCAGGGTTTGAAACCGAATATTTCAAAACTGTTACAGTAAAATCGGCTGAAATTTTTTTGATTCAATTCCATTTTTAATTGTCTATTCAAATCTTTTGATTTCAGGAAAAAATCTTCTCCAGGCTCTGAGATATGATTTTCGAAATTTAATTAAATAGAGGGAAGGAGGGTTGAGGCCAGGGTTTGAAACCGAATATTTCAAAACTGTTACAGTAAAATCGGCTGATTTTTTTTTTTTAAATTAAATTCCATTTTTCATTGTCTATTCAAATCTTTTGATTTCAGGAAAAAATCTTCTCCAGGCTCTGAGATATGATTTTCGAAATTTAATTAAATAGAGGGAAGGAGGGTTGAGGCCAGGGTTTGAAACCGAATATTTCAAAACTGTTACAGTAAAATCGGCTGATTTTTTTTTTTAAATTAAATTCCATTTTTCATTGTCTATTCAAATCTTTTGATTTCAGGAAAAAATCTTCTCCAGGCTCTGAGATATGATTTTCGAAATTTAATTAAATAGAGGGAAGGAGGGTTGAGGCCAGGGTTTGAAACCGAATATTTCAAAACTGTTACAGTAAAATCGGCTGAATTTTTTTTTAAATTCCATTTTTAATTGTCTATTCAAATCTTTTGATTTCAGGAAAAAATCTTCTCCAGGCTCTGAGATATGATTTTCGAAATTTAATTAAATAGAGGGAAGGAGGGTTGAGGCCAGGGTTTGAAACCGAATATTTCAAAACTGTTACAGTAAAATCGGCTGAATTTTTTTTGATTAAATTCCATTTTTAATTGTCTATTCAAATCTTTTGATTTCAGGAAAAAATCTTCTCCAGGCTCTGAGAAATGATTTTCGAAATTTAATTAAATAGAGGGAAGGAGGGTTGAGGCCAGGGTTTGAAACCGAATATTTCAAAACTGTTACAGTAAAATCGGCTGATTTTTTTTTTTAAATTAAATTCCATTTTTAATTGTCTATTCAAATCTTTTGATTTCAGGAAAAAATCTTCTCCAGGCTCTGAGATATGATTTTCGAAATTTAATTAAATAGAGGGAAGGAGGGTTGAGGCCAGGGTTTGAAACCGAATATTTCAAAACTGTTACAGTAAAATCGGCTGAATTTTTTTTTTAATTCCATTTTTAATTGTCTATTCAAATCTTTTGATTTCAGGAAAAAATCTTCTCCAGGCTCTGAGATATGATTTTCGAATTTTAATTAAATAGAGGGAAGGAGGGTTGAGGCCAGGGTTTGAAACCGAATATTTCAAAACTGTTACAGTAAAATCGGCTGAAATTTTTTTGATTCAATTCCATTTTTAATTGTCTATTCAAATCTTTTGATTTCAGGAAAAAATCTTCTCCAGGCTCTGAGATATGATTTTCGAATTTTAATTAAATAGGGGGAAGGGTTTGGGTCCAAGGTTTGAAACCGAATATTTCAAAACTGTTACAGTAAAATCGGCTGAATTTTTTTTTAAATTCCATTTTTAATTGTCTATTCAAATCTTTTGATTTCAGGAAAAAATCTTCTCCAGGCTCTGAGATATGATTTTCGAATTTTAATTAAATAGGGGGAAGTGTTTGGGTCCAAGGTTTGAAACCGAATATTTCAAAACTGTTACAGTAAAATCGGCTGAATTTTTTTTTAAATTCCATTTTTAATTGTCTATTCAAATCTTTTGATTTCAGGAAAAAATCTTCTCCAGGCTCTGAGATATGATTTTCGAAATTTAATTAAATAGAGGGAAGGAGGGTTGAGGCCAGGGTTTGAAATCGAATATTTCAAAACTGTTACAGTAAAATCGGCTGAATTTTTTTTTTAAATTCCATTTTTAATTGTCTATTCAAATCTTTTGATTTCAGGAAAAAATCTTCTCCAGGCTCTGAGATATGATTTTCGAAATTTAATTAAATAGAGGGAAGGAGGGTTGAGGCCAGGGTTTGAAACCGAATATTTCAAAACTGTTACAGTAAAATCGGCTGAATTTTTTTTGATTAAATTCCATTTTTAATTGTCTATTCAAATCTTTTGATTTCAGGAAAAAATCTTCTCCAGGCTCTGAGATATGATTTTCGAAATATATGTATAATTAAATAGAGGGAAGGAGGGTTGAGGCCAGGGTTTGAAACCGAATATTTCAAAACTGTTACAGTAAAATCGGCTGAAATTTTTTTGATTCAATTCCATTTTTAATTGTCTATTCAAATCTTTTGATTTCAGGAAAAAATCTTCTCCAGGCTCTGAGATATGATTTTCGAAATTTAATTAAATAGAGGGAAGGAGGGTTGAGGCCAGGGTTTGAAACCGAATATTTCAAAACTGTTACAGTAAAATCGGCTGAATTTTTTTTTGATTAAATTCCATTTTTCATTGTCTATTCAAATCTTTTGATTTCAGGAAAAAATCTTCTCCAGGCTCTGAGATATGATTTTCGAAATTTATGTATAATTAAATAGAGGGAAGGAGGGTTGAGGCCAGGGTTTGAAACCGAATATTTCAAAACTGTTACAGTAAAATCGGCTGAATTTTTTTTTAAAATTCCATTTTTAATTGTCTATTCAAATCTTTTGATTTCAGGAAAAAATCTTCTCCAGGCTCTGAGATATGATTTTCGAATTTTAATTAAATAGAGGGAAGGAGGGTTGAGGCCAGGGTTTGAAACCGAATATTTCAAAACTGTTACAGTAAAATCGGCTGAAATTTTTTTGATTCAATTCCATTTTTAATTGTCTATTCAAATCTTTTGATTTCAGGAAAAAATCTTCTCCAGGCTCTGAGATATGATTTTCGAAATTTAATTAAATAGAGGGAAGGAGGGTTGAGGCCAGGGTTTGAAACCGAATATTTCAAAACTGTTACAGTAAAATCGGCTGAATTTTTTTTTGATTAAATTCCATTTTTCATTGTCTATTCAAATCTTTTGATTTCAGGAAAAAATCTTCTCCAGGCTCTGAGATATGATTTTCGAAATTTATGTATAATTAAATAGAGGGAAGGAGGGTTGAGGCCAGGGTTTGAAACCGAATATTTCAAAACTGTTACAGTAAAATCGGCTGAATTTTTTTTTAAAATTCCATTTTTAATTGTCTATTCAAATCTTTTGATTTCAGGAAAAAATCTTCTCCAGGCTCTGAGATATGATTTTCGAATTTTAATTAAATAGAGGGAAGGAGGGTTGAGGCCAGGGTTTGAAACCGAATATTTCAAAACTGTTACAGTAAAATCGGCTGATTTTTTTTTTTTAAATTAAATTCCATTTTTCATTGTCTATTCAAATCTTTTGATTTCAGGAAAAAATCTTCTCCAGGCTCTGAGATATGATTTTCGAAATTTATGTATAATTAAATAGAGGGAAGGAGGGTTGAGGCCAGGGTTTGAAACCGAATATTTCAAAACTGTTACAGTAAAATCGGCTGAATTTTTTTTTTAATTCCATTTTTAATTGTCTATTCAAATCTTTTGATTTCAGGAAAAAATCTTCTCCAGGCTCTGAGATATGATTTTCGAATTTTAATTAAATAGAGGGAAGGAGGGTTGAGGCCAGGGTTTGAAACCGAATATTTCAAAACTGTTACAGTAAAATCGGCTGAAATTTTTTTGATTCAATTCCATTTTTAATTGTCTATTCAAATCTTTTGATTTCAGGAAAAAATCTTCTCCAGGCTCTGAGATATGATTTTCGAATTTTAATTAAATAGGGGGAAGGGTTTGGGTCCAAGGTTTGAAACCGAATATTTCAAAACTGTTACAGTAAAATCGGCTGAATTTTTTTTTAAATTCCATTTTTAATTGTCTATTCAAATCTTTTGATTTCAGGAAAAAATCTTCTCCAGGCTCTGAGATATGATTTTCGAAATTTAATTAAATAGAGGGAAGGAGGGTTGAGGCCAGGGTTTGAAACCGAATATTTCAAAACTGTTACAGTAAAATCGGCTGAATTTTTTTTTAAATTCCATTTTTAATTGTCTATTCAAATCTTTTGATTTCAGGAAAAAATCTTCTCCAGGCTCTGAGATATGATTTTCGAAATTTAATTAAATAGAGGGAAGGAGGGTTGAGGCCAGGGTTTGAAACCGAATATTTCAAAACTGTTACAGTAAAATCGGCTGATTTTTTTTTTTTAAATTAAATTCCATTTTTCATTGTCTATTCAAATCTTTTGATTTCAGGAAAAAATCTTCTCCAGGCTCTGAGATATGATTTTCGAATTTTAATTAAATAGAGGGAAGGAGGGTTGAGGCCAGGGTTTGAAACCGAATATTTCAAAACTGTTACAGTAAAATCGGCTGAAATTTTTTTGATTCAATTCCATTTTTAATTGTCTATTCAAATCTTTTGATTTCAGGAAAAAATCTTCTCCAGGCTCTGAGATATGATTTTCGAATTTTAATTAAATAGGGGGAAGGGTTTGGGTCCAAGGTTTGAAACCGAATATTTCAAAACTGTTACAGTAAAATCGGCTGAATTTTTTTTTAAATTCCATTTTTAATTGTCTATTCAAATCTTTTGATTTCAGGAAAAAATCTTCTCCAGGCTCTGAGATATGATTTTCGAAATTTAATTAAATAGAGGGAAGGAGGGTTGAGGCCAGGGTTTGAAACCGAATATTTCAAAACTGTTACAGTAAAATCGGCTGAATTTTTTTTTAAATTCCATTTTTAATTGTCTATTCAAATCTTTTGATTTCAGGAAAAAATCTTCTCCAGGCTCTGAGATATGATTTTCGAAATTTAATTAAATAGAGGGAAGGAGGGTTGAGGCCAGGGTTTGAAACCGAATATTTCAAAACTGTTACAGTAAAATCGGCTGATTTTTTTTTTTTAAATTAAATTCCATTTTTCATTGTCTATTCAAATCTTTTGATTTCAGGAAAAAATCTTCTCCAGGCTCTGAGATATGATTTTCGAAATTTATGTATAATTAAATAGAGGGAAGGAGGGTTGAGGCCAGGGTTTGAAACCGAATATTTCAAAACTGTTACAGTAAAATCGGCTGAATTTTTTTTTTAATTCCATTTTTAATTGTCTATTCAAATCTTTTGATTTCAGGAAAAAATCTTCTCCAGGCTCTGAGATATGATTTTCGAATTTTAATTAAATAGAGGGAAGGAGGGTTGAGGCCAGGGTTTGAAACCGAATATTTCAAAACTGTTACAGTAAAATCGGCTGAAATTTTTTTGATTCAATTCCATTTTTAATTGTCTATTCAAATCTTTTGATTTCAGGAAAAAATCTTCTCCAGGCTCTGAGATATGATTTTCGAATTTTAATTAAATAGGGGGAAGGGTTTGGGTCCAAGGTTTGAAACCGAATATTTCAAAACTGTTACAGTAAAATCGGCTGAATGTTTTTTTAAATTCCATTTTTAATTGTCTATTCAAATCTTTTGATTTCAGGAAAAAATCTTCTCCAGGCTCTGAGATATGATTTTCGAAATTTAATTAAATAGAGGGAAGGAGGGTTGAGGCCAGGGTTTGAAACCGAATATTTCAAAACTGTTACAGTAAAATCGGCTGAATTTTTTTTTTAAATTCCATTTTTAATTGTCTATTCAAATCTTTTGATTTCAGGAAAAAATCTTCTCCAGGCTCTGAGATATGATTTTCGAAATTTAATTAAATAGAGGGAAGGAGGGTTGAGGCCAGGGTTTGAAACCGAATATTTCAAAACTGTTACAGTAAAATCGGCTGAATTTTTTTTGATTAAATTCCATTTTTCATTGGCTATTCAAATCTTTTGATTTCAGGAAAAAATCTTCTCCAGGCTCTGAGATATGATTTTCGAAATTTATGTATAATTAAATAGAGGGAAGGAGGGTTGAGGCCAGGGTTTGAAACCGAATATTTCAAAACTGTTACAGTAAAATCGGCTGAAATTTTTTTGATTCAATTCCATTTTTAATTGTCTATTCAAATCTTTTGATTTCAGGAAAAAATCTTCTCCAGGCTCTGAGATATGATTTTCGAAATTTAATTAAATAGAGGGAAGGAGGGTTGAGGCCAGGGTTTGAAACCGAATATTTCAAAACTGTTACAGTAAAATCGGCTGAATTTTTTTTGATTAAATTCCATTTTTCATTGTCTATTCAAATCTTTTGATTTCAGGAAAAAATCTTCTCCAGGCTCTGAGATATGATTTTCGAAATTTATGTATAATTAAATAGAGGGAAGGAGGGTTGAGGCCAGGGTTTGAAACCGAATATTTCAAAACTGTTACAGTAAAATCGGCTGAATTTTTTTTTAAAATTCCATTTTTAATTGTCTATTCAAATCTTTTGATTTCAGGAAAAAATCTTCTCCAGGCTCTGAGATATGATTTTCGAATTTTAATTAAATAGAGGGAAGGAGGGTTGAGGCCAGGGTTTGAAACCGAATATTTCAAAACTGTTACAGTAAAATCGGCTGAAATTTTTTTGATTCAATTCCATTTTTAATTGTCTATTCAAATCTTTTGATTTCAGGAAAAAATCTTCTCCAGGCTCTGAGATATGATTTTCGAAATTTAATTAAATAGAGGGAAGGAGGGTTGAGGCCAGGGTTTGAAACCGAATATTTCAAAACTGTTACAGTAAAATCGGCTGAATTTTTTTGATTAAATTCCATTTTTCATTGTCTATTCAAATCTTTTGATTTCAGGAAAAAATCTTCTCCAGGCTCTGAGATATGATTTTCGAAATTTAATTAAATAGAGGGAAGGAGGGTTGAGGCCAGGGTTTGAAACCGAATATTTCAAAACTATTACAGTAAAATCGGCTGAATTTTTTTTTTAAATTCCATTTTTAATTGTCTATTCAAATCTTTTGATTTCAGGAAAAAATCTTCTCCAGGCTCTGAGATATGATTTTCGAATTTTAATTAAATAGAGGGAAGGAGGGTTGAGGCCAGGGTTTGAAACCGAATATTTCAAAACTGTTACAGTAAAATCGGCTGAAATTTTTTTGATTCAATTCCATTTTTAATTGTCTATTCAAATCTTTTGATTTCAGGAAAAAATCTTCTCCAGGCTCTGAGATATGATTTTCGAATTTTAATTAAATAGAGGGAAGGAGGGTTGAGGCCAGGGTTTGAAACCGAATATTTCAAAACTGTTACAGTAAAATCGGCTGAAATTTTTTTGATTCAATTCCATTTTTAATTGTCTATTCAAATCTTTTGATTTCAAGAAAAAATCTTCTCCAGGCTCTGAGATATGATTTTCGAATTTTAATTAAATAGGGGGAAGGGTTTGGGTCCAAGGTTTGAAACCGAATATTTCAAAACTGTTACAGTAAAATCGGCTGAATTTTTTTTTAAATTCCATTTTTAATTGTCTATTCAAATCTTTTGATTTCAGGAAAAAATCTTCTCCAGGCTCTGAGATATGATTTTCGAAATTTAATTAAATAGAGGGAAGGAGGGTTGAGGCCAGGGTTTGAAACCGAATATTTCAAAACTGTTACAGTAAAATCGGCTGAATTTTTTTTTAAATTCCTTTTTTAATTGTCTATTCAAATCTTTTGATTTCAGGAAAAAATCTTCTCCAGGCTCTGAGATATGATTTTCGAAATTTAATTAAATAGAGGGAAGGAGGGTTGAGGCCAGGGTTTGAAACCGAATATTTCAAAACTGTTACAGTAAAATCGGCTGAATTTTTTTTGATTAAATTCCATTTTTCATTGGCTATTCAAATCTTTTGATTTCAGGAAAAAATCTTCTCCAGGCTCTGAGATATGATTTTCGAAATTTATGTATAATTAAATAGAGGGAAGGAGGGTTGAGGCCAGGGTTTGAAACCGAATATTTCAAAACTGTTACAGTAAAATCGGCTGAAATTTTTTTGATTCAATTCCATTTTTAATTGTCTATTCAAATCTTTTGATTTCAGGAAAAAATCTTCTCCAGGCTCTGAGATATGATTTTCGAATTTTAATTAAATAGGGGGAAGGGTTTGGGTCCAAGGTTTGAAACCGAATATTTCAAAACTGTTACAGTAAAATCGGCTGAAATTTTTTTGATTCAATTCCATTTTTAATTGTCTATTCAAATCTTTTGATTTCAGGAAAAAATCTTCTCCAGGCTCTGAGATATGATTTTCGAATTTTAATTAAATAGGGGGAAGGGTTTGGGTCCAAGGTTTGAAACCGAATATTTCAAAACTGTTACAGTAAAATCGGCTGAATTTTTTTTTTAAATTCCATTTTTAATTGTCTATTCAAATCTTTTGATTTCAGGAAAAAATCTTCTCCAGGCTCTGAGATATGATTTTTGAAAATTTAATTAAATAGAGGGAAGGAGGGTTGAGGCCAGGGTTTGAAACCGAATATTTCAAAACTGTTACAGTAAAATTGGCTGAATTTTTTTTTTAAATTCCATTTTTAATTGTCTATTCAAATCTTTTGATTTCAGGAAAAAATCTTCTCCAGGCTCTGAGATATGATTTTCGAAATTTAATTAAATAGAGGGAAGGAGGGTTGAGGCCAGGGTTTGAAACCGAATATTTCAAAACTGTTACAGTAAAATCGGCTGAATTTTTTTTTTAAATTCCATTTTTAATTGTCTATTCAAATCTTTTGATTTCAGGAAAAAATCTTCTCCAGGCTCTGAGATATGATTTTCGAAATTTAATTAAATAGAGGGAAGGAGGGTTGAGGCCAGGGTTTGAAACCGAATATTTCAAAACTATTACAGTAAAATCGGCTGAATTTTTTTTTTAAATTCCATTTTTAATTGTCTATTCAAATCTTTTGATTTCAGGAAAAAATCTTCTCCAGGCTCTGAGATATGATTTTCGAATTTTAATTAAATAGAGGGAAGGAGGGTTGAGGCCAGGGTTTGAAACCGAATATTTCAAAACTGTTACAGTAAAATCGGCTGAAATTTTTTTGATTCAATTCCATTTTTAATTGTCTATTCAAATCTTTTGATTTCAAGAAAAAATCTTCTCCAGGCTCTGAGATATGATTTTCGAATTTTAATTAAATAGGGGGAAGGGTTTGGGTCCAAGGTTTGAAACCGAATATTTCAAAACTGTTACAGTAAAATCGGCTGAAATTTTTTTGATTCAATTCCATTTTTAATTGTCTATTCAAATCTTTTGATTTCAAGAAAAAATCTTCTCCAGGCTCTGAGATATAATTTTCGAATTTTAATTAAATAGGGGGAAGGGTTTGGGTCCAAGGTTTGAAACCGAATATTTCAAAACTGTTACAGTAAAATCGGCTGAATTTTTTTTTAAATTCCATTTTTAATTGTCTATTCAAATCTTTTGATTTCAGGAAAAAATCTTCTCCAGGCTCTGAGATATGATTTTCGAAATTTAATTAAATAGAGGGAAGGAGGGTTGAGGCCAGGGTTTGAAACCGAATATTTCAAAACTGTTACAGTAAAATCGGCTGAAATTTTTTTGATTCAATTCCATTTTTAATTGTCTATTCAAATCTTTTGATTTCAGGAAAAAATCTTCTCCAGGCTCTGAGATATGATTTTCGAATTTTAATTAAATAGGGGGAAGGGTTTGGGTCCAAGGTTTGAAACCGAATATTTCAAAACTGTTACAGTAAAATCGGCTGAAATTTTTTTGATTCAATTCCATTTTTAATTGTCTATTCAAATCTTTTGATTTCAGGAAAAAATCTTCTCCAGGCTCTGAGATATGATTTTCGAATTTTAATTAAATAGGGGGAAGGGTTTGGGTCCAAGGTTTGAAACCGAATATTTCAAAACTGTTACAGTAAAATCGGCTGAATTTTTTTTTTAAATTCCATTTTTAATTGTCTATTCAAATCTTTTGATTTCAGGAAAAAATCTTCTCCAGGCTCTGAGATATGATTTTCGAAATTTAATTAAATAGAGGGAAGGAGGGTTGAGGCCAGGGTTTGAAACCGAATATTTCAAAACTGTTACAGTAAAATCGGCTGAATTTTTTTTGATTAAATTCCATTTTTCATTGGCTATTCAAATCTTTTGATTTCAGGAAAAAATCTTCTCCAGGCTCTGAGATATGATTTTCGAAATTTATGTATAATTAAATAGAGGGAAGGAGGGTTGAGGCCAGGGTTTGAAACCGAATATTTCAAAACTGTTACAGTAAAATCGGCTGAAATTTTTTTGATTCAATTCCATTTTTAATTGTCTATTCAAATCTTTTGATTTCAGGAAAAAATCTTCTCCAGGCTCTGAGATATGATTTTCGAATTTTAATTAAATAGGGGGAAGGGTTTGGGTCCAAGGTTTGAAACCGAATATTTCAAAACTGTTACAGTAAAATCGGCTGAAATTTTTTTGATTCAATTCCATTTTTAATTGTCTATTCAAATCTTTTGATTTCAGGAAAAAATCTTCTCCAGGCTCTGAGATATGATTTTCGAATTTTAATTAAATAGGGGGAAGGGTTTGGGTCCAAGGTTTGAAACCGAATATTTCAAAACTGTTACAGTAAAATCGGCTGAATTTTTTTTTTAAATTCCATTTTTAATTGTCTATTCAAATCTTTTGATTTCAGGAAAAAATCTTCTCCAGGCTCTGAGATATGATTTTTGAAAATTTAATTAAATAGAGGGAAGGAGGGTTGAGGCCAGGGTTTGAAACCGAATATTTCAAAACTGTTACAGTAAAATTGGCTGAATTTTTTTTTTAAATTCCATTTTTAATTGTCTATTCAAATCTTTTGATTTCAGGAAAAAATCTTCTCCAGGCTCTGAGATATGATTTTCGAAATTTAATTAAATAGAGGGAAGGAGGGTTGAGGCCAGGGTTTGAAACCGAATATTTCAAAACTGTTACAGTAAAATCGGCTGAATTTTTTTTTTAAATTCCATTTTTAATTGTCTATTCAAATCTTTTGATTTCAGGAAAAAATCTTCTCCAGGCTCTGAGATATGATTTTCGAAATTTAATTAAATAGAGGGAAGGAGGGTTGAGGCCAGGGTTTGAAACCGAATATTTCAAAACTATTACAGTAAAATCGGCTGAATTTTTTTTTTAAATTCCATTTTTAATTGTCTATTCAAATCTTTTGATTTCAGGAAAAAATCTTCTCCAGGCTCTGAGATATGATTTTCGAATTTTAATTAAATAGAGGGAAGGAGGGTTGAGGCCAGGGTTTGAAACCGAATATTTCAAAACTGTTACAGTAAAATCGGCTGAAATTTTTTTGATTCAATTCCATTTTTAATTGTCTATTCAAATCTTTTGATTTCAAGAAAAAATCTTCTCCAGGCTCTGAGATATGATTTTCGAATTTTAATTAAATAGGGGGAAGGGTTTGGGTCCAAGGTTTGAAACCGAATATTTCAAAACTGTTACAGTAAAATCGGCTGAAATTTTTTTGATTCAATTCCATTTTTAATTGTCTATTCAAATCTTTTGATTTCAAGAAAAAATCTTCTCCAGGCTCTGAGATATAATTTTCGAATTTTAATTAAATAGGGGGAAGGGTTTGGGTCCAAGGTTTGAAACCGAATATTTCAAAACTGTTACAGTAAAATCGGCTGAATTTTTTTTTAAATTCCATTTTTAATTGTCTATTCAAATCTTTTGATTTCAGGAAAAAATCTTCTCCAGGCTCTGAGATATGATTTTCGAAATTTAATTAAATAGAGGGAAGGAGGGTTGAGGCCAGGGTTTGAAACCGAATATTTCAAAACTGTTACAGTAAAATCGGCTGAAATTTTTTTGATTCAATTCCATTTTTAATTGTCTATTCAAATCTTTTGATTTCAGGAAAAAATCTTCTCCAGGCTCTGAGATATGATTTTCGAATTTTAATTAAATAGGGGGAAGGGTTTGGGTCCAAGGTTTGAAACCGAATATTTCAAAACTGTTACAGTAAAATCGGCTGAAATTTTTTTGATTCAATTCCATTTTTAATTGTCTATTCAAATCTTTTGATTTCAGGAAAAAATCTTCTCCAGGCTCTGAGATATGATTTTCGAATTTTAATTAAATAGGGGGAAGGGTTTGGGTCCAAGGTTTGAAACCGAATATTTCAAAACTGTTACAGTAAAATCGGCTGAATTTTTTTTTTAAATTCCATTTTTAATTGTCTATTCAAATCTTTTGATTTCAGGAAAAAATCTTCTCCAGGCTCTGAGATATGATTTTCGAAATTTAATTAAATAGAGGGAAGGAGGGTTGAGGCCAGGGTTTGAAACCGAATATTTCAAAACTGTTACAGTAAAATCGGCTGAATTTTTTTTTTAAATTCCATTTTTAATTGTCTATTCAAATCTTTTGATTTCAGGAAAAAATCTTCTCCAGGCTCTGAGATATGATTTTCGAAATTTAATTAAATAGAGGGAAGGAGGGTTGAGGCCAGGGTTTGAAACCGAATATTTCAAAACTGTTACAGTAAAATCGGCTGAATTTTTTTTTTAAATTCCATTTTTAATTGTCTATTCAAATCTTTTGATTTCAGGAAAAAATCTTCTCCAGGCTCTGAGATATGATTTTCGAAATTTAATTAAATAGAGGGAAGGAGGGTTGAGGCCAGGGTTTGAAACCGAATATTTCAAAACTATTACAGTAAAATCGGCTGAATTTTTTTTTAAATTCCATTTTTAATTGTCTATTCAAATCTTTTGATTTCAGGAAAAAATCTTCTCCAGGCTCTGAGATATGATTTTCGAATTTTAATTAAATAGAGGGAAGGAGGGTTGAGGCCAGGGTTTGAAACCGAATATTTCAAAACTATTACAGTAAAATCGGCTGAATTTTTTTTTAAATTCCATTTTTAATTGTCTATTCAAATCTTTTGATTTCAGGAAAAAATCTTCTCCAGGCTCTGAGATATGATTTTCGAAATTTAATTAAATAGAGGGAAGGAGGGTTGAGGCCAGGGTTTGAAACCGAATATTTCAAAACTATTACAGTAAAATCGGCTGAATTTTTTTTTAAATTCCATTTTTAATTGTCTATTCAAATCTTTTGATTTCAGGAAAAAATCTTCTCCAGGCTCTGAGATATGATTTTCGAATTTTAATTAAATAGAGGGAAGGAGGGTTGAGGCCAGGGTTTGAAACCGAATATTTCAAAACTGTTACAGTAAAATCGGCTGAATTTTTTTTTTAAATTCCATTTTTAATTGTCTATTCAAATCTTTTGATTTCAGGAAAAAATCTTCTCCAGGCTCTGAGATATGATTTTCGAAATTTAATTAAATAGAGGGAAGGAGGGTTGAGGCCAGGGTTTGAAACCGAATATTTCAAAACTATTACAGTAAAATCGGCTGAATTTTTTTTTAAATTCCATTTTTAATTGTCTATTCAAATCTTTTGATTTCAGGAAAAAATCTTCTCCAGGCTCTGAGATATGATTTTCGAATTTTAATTAAATAGAGGGAAGGAGGGTTGAGGCCAGGGTTTGAAACCGAATATTTCAAAACTGTTACAGTAAAATCGGCTGAATTTTTTTTTTAAATTCCATTTTTAATTGTCTATTCAAATCTTTTGATTTCAGGAAAAAATCTTCTCCAGGCTCTGAGATATGATTTTCGAAATTTAATTAAATAGAGGGAAGGAGGGTTGAGGCCAGGGTTTGAAACCGAATATTTCAAAACTATTACAGTAAAATCGGCTGAATTTTTTTTTAAATTCCATTTTTAATTGTCTATTCAAATCTTTTGATTTCAGGAAAAAATCTTCTCCAGGCTCTGAGATATGATTTTCGAATTTTAATTAAATAGAGGGAAGGAGGGTTGAGGCCAGGGTTTGAAACCGAATATTTCAAAACTGTTACAGTAAAATCGGCTTAAATTTTTTTTGATTCAATTCCATTTTTAATTTTCTATTCAAATCTTTTGATTTCAAGAAAAAATCTTCTCCAGGCTCTGAGATATGATTTTCGAATTTTAATTAAATAGGGGGAAGGGTTTGGGTCCAAGGTTTGAAACCGAATATTTCAAAACTGTTACAGTAAAATCGGCTGAAATTTTTTTGATTCAATTCCATTTTTAATTGTCTATTCAAATCTTTTGATTTCAAGAAAAAATCTTCTCCAGGCTCTGAGATATGATTTTCGAATTTTAATTAAATAGGGGGAAGGGTTTGGGTCCAAGGTTTGAAACCGAATATTTCAAAACTGTTACAGTAAAATCGGCTGAATTTTTTTTTAAATTCCATTTTTAATTGTCTATTCAAATCTTTTGATTTCAGGAAAAAATCTTCTCCAGGCTCTGAGATATGATTTTCGAAATTTAATTAAATAGAGGGAAGGAGGGTTGAGGCCAGGGTTTGAAACCGAATATTTCAAAACTGTTACAGTAAAATCGGCTGAATTTTTTTTTTAAATTCCATTTTTAATTGTCTATTCAAATCTTTTGATTTCAGGAAAAAATCTTCTCCAGGCTCTGAGATATGATTTTCGAAATTTAATTAAATAGAGGGAAGGAGGGTTGAGGCCAGGGTTTGAAACCGAATATTTCAAAACTGTTACAGTAAAATCGGCTGAATTTTTTTTGATTAAATTCCATTTTTCATTGGCTATTCAAATCTTTTGATTTCAGGAAAAAATCTTCTCCAGGCTCTGAGATATGATTTTCGAAATTTATGTATAATTAAATAGAGGGAAGGAGGGTTGAGGCCAGGGTTTGAAACCGAATATTTCAAAACTGTTACAGTAAAATCGGCTGAAATTTTTTTGATTCAATTCCATTTTTAATTGTCTATTCAAATCTTTTGATTTCAGGAAAAAATCTTCTCCAGGCTCTGAGATATGATTTTCGAATTTTAATTAAATAGAGGGAAGGAGGGTTGAGGCCAGGGTTTGAAACCGAATATTTCAAAACTGTTACAGTAAAATCGGCTGAAATTTTTTTGATTCAATTCCATTTTTAATTGTCTATTCAAATCTTTTGATTTCAAGAAAAAATCTTCTCCAGGCTCTGAGATATGATTTTCGAATTTTAATTAAATAGGGGGAAGGGTTTGGGTCCAAGGTTTGAAACCGAATATTTCAAAACTGTTACAGTAAAATCGGCTGAATTTTTTTTTAAATTCCATTTTTAATTGTCTATTCAAATCTTTTGATTTCAGGAAAAAATCTTCTCCAGGCTCTGAGATATGATTTTCGAAATTTAATTAAATAGAGGGAAGGAGGGTTGAGGCCAGGGTTTGAAACCGAATATTTCAAAACTGTTACAGTAAAATCGGCTGAATTTTTTTTTTAAATTCCATTTTTAATTGTCTATTCAAATCTTTTGATTTCAGGAAAAAATCTTCTCCAGGCTCTGAGATATGATTTTCGAAATTTAATTAAATAGAGGGAAGGAGGGTTGAGGCCAGGGTTTGAAACCGAATATTTCAAAACTGTTACAGTAAAATCGGCTGAATTTTTTTTGATTAAATTCCATTTTTCATTGGCTATTCAAATCTTTTGATTTCAGGAAAAAATCTTCTCCAGGCTCTGAGATATGATTTTCGAAATTTATGTATAATTAAATAGAGGGAAGGAGGGTTGAGGCCAGGGTTTGAAACCGAATATTTCAAAACTGTTACAGTAAAATCGGCTGAATTTTTTTTGATTAAATTCCATTTTTCATTGTCTATTCAAATCTTTTGATTTCAGGAAAAAATCTTCTCCAGGCTCTGAGATATGATTTTCGAAATTTATGTATAATTAAATAGAGGGAAGGAGGGTTGAGGCCAGGGTTTGAAACCGAATATTTCAAAACTGTTACAGTAAAATCGGCTGAATTTTTTTTTTAAATTCCATTTTTAATTGTCTATTCAAATCTTTTGATTTCAGGAAAAAATCTTCTCCAGGCTCTGAGATATGATTTTCGAATTTTAATTAAATAGAGGGAAGGAGGGTTGAGGCCAGGGTTTGAAACCGAATATTTCAAAACTGTTACAGTAAAATCGGCTGAAATTTTTTTGATTCAATTCCATTTTTAATTGTCTATTCAAATCTTTTGATTTCAGGAAAAAATCTTCTCCAAGCTCTGAGATATGATTTTCGAAATTTAATTAAATAGAGGGAAGGAGGGTTGAGGCCAGGGTTTGAAACCGAATATTTCAAAACTGTTACAGTAAAATCGGCTGAATTTTTTTTGATTAAATTCCATTTTTCATTGTCTATTCAAATCTTTTGATTTCAGGAAAAAATCTTCTCCAGGCTCTGAGATATGATTTTCGAAATTTAATTAAATAGAGGGAAGGAGGGTTGAGGCCAGGGTTTGAAACCGAATATTTCAAAACTGTTACAGTAAAATCGGCTGAATTTTTTTTTAAATTCCATTTTTAATTGTCTATTCAAATCTTTTGATTTCAGGAAAAAATCTTCTCCAGGCTCTGAGATATGATTTTCGAATTTTAATTAAATAGAGGGAAGGAGGGTTGAGGCCAGGGTTTGAAACCGAATATTTCAAAACTGTTACAGTAAAATCGGCTGAAATTTTTTTGATTCAATTCCATTTTTAATTGTCTATTCAAATCTTTTGATTTCAGGAAAAAATCTTCTCCAGGCTCTGAGATATGATTTTCGAAATTTAATTAAATAGAGGGAAGGAGGGTTGAGGCCAGGGTTTGAAACCGAATATTTCAAAACTGTTACAGTAAAATCGGCTGAATTTTTTTTGATTAAATTCCATTTTTCATTGTCTATTCAAATCTTTTGATTTCAGGAAAAAATCTTCTCCAGGCTCTGAGATATGATTTTCGAAATTTAATTAAATAGAGGGAAGGAGGGTTGAGGCCAGGGTTTGAAACCGAATATTTCAAAACTGTTACAGTAAAATCGGCTGAATTTTTTTTGATTAAATTCCATTTTTCATTGTCTATTCAAATCTTTTGATTTCAGGAAAAAATCTTCTCCAGGCTCTGAGATATGATTTTCGAATTTTAATTAAATAGAGGGAAGGAGGGTTGAGGCCAGGGTTTGAAACCGAATATTTCAAAACTGTTACAGTAAAATCGGCTGAAATTTTTTTGATTCAATTCCATTTTTAATTGTCTATTCAAATCTTTTGATTTCAGGAAAAAATCTTCTCCAGGCTCTGAGATATGATTTTCGAATTTTAATTAAATAGAGGGAAGGAGGGTTGAGGCCAGGGTTTGAAACCGAATATTTCAAAACTGTTACAGTATAATCGGCTGAAATTTTTTTGATTCAATTCCATTTTTAATTATCTATTCAAATCTTTTGATTTCAGGAAAAAATCTTCTCCAGGCTCTGAGATATGATTTTCGAAATTTATGTATAATTAAATAGAGGGAAGGAGGGTTGAGGCCAGGGTTTGAAACCGAATATTTCAAAACTGTTACAGTAAAATCGGCTGAATTTTTTTTTTAAATTCCATTTTTAATTGTCTATTCAAATCTTTTGATTTCAGGAAAAAATCTTCTCCAGGCTCTGAGATATGATTTTCGAAATTTAATTAAATAGAGGGAAGGAGGGTTGAGGCCAGGGTTTGAAACCGAATATTTCAAAACTGTTACAGTAAAATCGGCTGAATTTTTTTTTAAATTCCATTTTTAATTGTCTATTCAAATCTTTTGATTTCAGGAAAAAATCTTCTCCAGGCTCTGAGATATGATTTTCGAATTTTAATTAAATAGAGGGAAGGAGGGTTGAGGCCAGGGTTTGAAACCGAATATTTCAAAACTGTTACAGTAAAATCGGCTGAAATTTTTTTGATTCAATTCCATTTTTAATTGTCTATTCAAATCTTTTGATTTCAGGAAAAACTCTTCTCCAGGCTCTGAGATATGATTTTCGAAATTTAATTAAATAGAGGGAAGGAGGGTTAAGGCCAGGGTTTGAAACCGAATATTTCAAAACTGTTACAGTAAAATCGGCTGAATTTTTTTTGATTAAATTCCATTTTTCATTGGCTATTCAAATCTTTTGATTTCAGGAAAAAATCTTCTCCAGGCTCTGAGATATGATTTTCGAATTTTAATTAAATAGGGGGAAGGGTTTGGGTCCAAGGTTTGAAACCGAATATTTCAAAACTGTTACAGTAAAATCGGCTGAATTTTTTTTGATTAAATTCCATTTTTCATTGGCTATTCAAACCTTTTGATTTTAGGAAAAAATCTTCTCCAGGCTCTGAAATATGATTTTCGAATTTTAATTAAATAGGGGGAAGGGTTTGGGTCCAAGGTTTGAAACCGAATATTTCAAAACTGTTACAGTAAAATCGGCTGAATTTTTTTTGATTAAATTCCATTTTTAATTGTCTATTCAAATCTTTTGATTTCAGGAAAAAATCTTCTCCAGGCTCCTTGGCCAAATTGCTTCCATATTTGTTACGAATTCTTTTCATTTTCTTATTTCCATTCAATCCTCTCAATTATCGACAACAAAAGAAGATTGACCTTATTAAATTTGGAAGCAAAAATGCTAAAAAGCAAAATGTCCAAACAATCCAAACAGTTTTTGCTGTTCAAATTGTCCATTTACCCCTGGAAACATTCGTCGAAATTATACATTTTGCCGACACTGACGATCTTAACCAACGAATTGTTTTTGTTTCACGCGATTTTGCGGCACTCGCTTTCCCACTGCTTAGACAACGATTTTCCGTAATTTTTGAAATGCATATTAATATTATAAATTTTAATTGTTGCAATGGAATTGCGCACATTGCGTACAATTGTTTATATAAATAAACAATAAAAAGGCTAAAATGATAAAATTCGTACTCTTTTTTGGGAATAATAGTATATGTTGATCATTAGCTTGGAATAATAATAAAATATTAATTGGAATTTTAAAACATAAAATACAATAACTAAATATTTTTTCTAATTTTTTCCTAAATTATTTTTAGTTTCGTGAATCGACTTGGCGCAAGGATTTCACAAATCCAGCGGACAATTTATCAACATTTGCAATTCGATCACATTTGAATGAACATCATGTGCTATTGAAAGAGGCTGATGTACAAAATAAGCGAAAGCCAATTATGCATGGCGCAATTTTGGTAAATTTTATGCAACTTTTTAAAAAAATTGAATATTTAGGAATAGATTTATTTAAAGTAGAGTCCAGAATTTCAAAATTTCCCGGCCCGGTTCCGGGTTTTTTTTCAGAAAAAATTACCATGTCCCGGCAAAAAAAGCCGGTTTTGGCCGGTTTTCGGAAAATTACAAAAAATTGCCGGGCCGACTTCCGGGCCCGATTGTATTTTAAAATGTGCCGGGTTCCGGGCTCAAAAAAATTACTCAAAAATCGCCGGGTTATGGCGGGCCCGGCACGGTTCCGGACTCTAATTTAAAGCCATAAAATTAGAAATAGTCTAGCCTAACAATAAATAGTGAATCCAACGGTTTTGCTTTTTTTGAATTAGGCCAAAATATCCAGGACCATAAAACGCTAATGAAAAGCCGTTAAAATGAACGAAATTTTGCTTTTCAAAAATTCCAAAATTTTTTATGCTATTTTTATAGTATTTTTTTATATGATTTTCGGATATGAGGCTCAAGGCTCATCTCATTAGCCCATTCAAATCTTATTTTGGTCTGACCCGGATATTTTCTAGTATATATGTTGCAACCGATCTCGTTTTTTAGCCGATTTCGAACTCGGCTAGCCTATTTCGTTTTTTTCTGACAGAAATAGTGTAGTGGCAGACATTGTAGTTTGTGACTAATGGCCATATCTCAGTTCCTAGGCCACTTAGAGTTTTAATTCTTTTTCCTAGCCCTAGCCTACCCAACCCTAGTCCTAAAACCCATGCCGGTCTAACCATAGCCCTAGCCCTAACCCTAGTTAAACCGGTTTGAAAACTCGAAATTTCAATTGGCCATAACTTTGGTTCAAACTTATCAAATATTTCTGAAATTGAAATCTTATAAAGAAAACCGAACCTGACGAATCGAATGAGCTATAGATCAAGTCTGTACGATAACTAGAATAGGCCGAAAACGAGATCGGCTGCAACAAAAAATAATAAATTATAGAGGTTATTTTGGGGTTTTCGATTGACATCCCAATTTGGTAACTTCTTTTTTGAGTTATTATTGTCAAAAGAAGGGTCGAAGGAATACCATTTTTACACATTTTAAATTATTGGTATTCTAAAATGAGTATAAAAAATAATAAAATATTATTAGTAATTTATACATGGTTGACAAAACAACATTTTCTACACATACTCATCCCGACGACGACATCAAACTTCAAATTGTTTTGTTCGCTGCTGTCGTTTCTTTCGCAATTTGTTTTTGCCTCGTCAACGTTTCATTTAAGAAGAACAATGATAATGATTGATAATTGACATATATTCATATACACAAAAATTAATTTTTTTCAGGAATTTATTTTTATGTTGACTCAATATTCCCAGTTTTTTATATTTGATAATGTTTTCTCAGGTCACAAATCACAATTTATTTTATTTATTTTTTTTAATCAAATTTTTCAATTCATAAAATAAATTTTAAATTTATTTTTTATTTATTTTGACATTGTCATTCATAAATTGATTTGAAAAAAAATACTTCAATTTCAATGGAATCGTATAAAATGATTAGCGAATTTGGCCTAATGTTTCATTATTTAAGGAGGCCAAAATTAACTATTTAACTTTTTGAAAATGAATTTATTTGTGTTGGCCTTTTTGGCCATATAGAGGGGAAAATGTGGAGTGAGGAGTTATATTGAATGGGTGGATTTGGGGAAGATGGGATGAAATTATTTAAAAGTTAGCTTTTTCTGCTGATTATTTTTTCTTTGAATGCGTAAAATGCCGTGCTGTGCACCATAATTTTATGAAGTTTCCAAAAATTGGTTTAAAAATTCATTTTTTTATTCAAAAGCCAAATAAAACTAAATAAATAAAATATATTTTAGTGAAATGTCGATTTTGGACAATGAATTAATAAATTTGGAAGCTCAAAATGGCAAAGATGTTCTTTTTTATGATTTCTTTATTCCATTTTTATTTGGAATATTTTTTGGATATTCAGCCTTGTATGGGCATGGGCACCCTCTTAAAAGGATAAAATTATGGGGAGGTTTTAAATTAATTATTTTTCAAAAAATTTTCCCATCGAATTGTTTCGAAGCGTTGATTAATTTCATTCCATTTATTCATTTTTGTAATTTTATTCAATTAAAATTAAAGAAAAAAAAGCTATTTTCATGATGAAATGCATTCCACTTCATTCACTACAACATTGGCCCCATTTGCCCCAATCGACCATTGTCCATTTGAATTGCAAATTAATGTGGCCGAAACAGCACCGGAGCCAAATGTACTGCCAACATCATCTCCGGCCGAATTATAATACTGGAAAAATGAATAAATTTTTAAATTTAATTTCGTAAAATATTAAAATAAAATATTTAAATCAAACAATTTGGGATTATTAATATTATTTTGAGCGGATTGTTTTAATATTTAAAAATTTATTTTTTATATAAAATTAATTTACCGTGAAAATTGTAGCAGAATCCTGGGCCACACCCGTACAACTCAAAGTCAATGTTTCACCTAATAAATAAGTAAAATTTTTACAAATTTTTACGAAAATTTATGGAAAATTAATTGCCAAAGCGATATATATTAAATTCTTTTTTAAATAATATTTAACATTTTTAAGTTCAGTTCGAAATCATAGAATACAGTACCTACATTTTTGCCTTGTATTATGATTTTAATTTATATTTTAAATTTAAAAAAATAAATTTATTGGTCTCACATCCACTGAGGGGATCGGTTCCGAGTGTTTGTAGGGTTGTCCTCGAATTAATATCCGTTTGCCGAATTGGCAATTGGGCAGCACATTGGCGACAGTCTGTGAGAGGAGGTGAAATAATGGCACCGCCCGTCACATTTTCACTTTGTGGAGTGCCGGTTGAAGTTGAAGAGGAAGAAGAAGGCATCATTGACATCATTGTTGATGATTCTGTTGGAGTGATTGTGCCTTGAGGAGAATTTATTTTATTTTGGGGTGTTGATTGCAATTGGGATTTCTTCTTGAATCAAAAAGATTATTAAATAATTACAAAAATTCGCCTGAAAACTGCTTCCTCTATCCCCTTTTTTTACTTAAAAATTCCATTTTTTCATATTTTTCTTCAATTAATCAGACAGAAATACAAATATCCCTGAAGGAGCAGCAAAACTTAATGCCGTTTATAATAATTCACCAATTGAACCAATTTTGATGATTTTGTAAGCAAATTAAAAAACAGAATATTGTCCATCCAATGATACTCATTTTATTAATTGGTTTGAATTGCATGAAATTATGCTAAAAAACCATTTAAAATTGAACGAAATTTTCATAGTTTTTTAGACAAACAATCTCAACAATTTCTGAAAACAATCTAAATTAAATTTTTATTATTGAATAGCCAAATTTGTGTCTTTAATTTAATAAAAAAACATCAGATTGTTCGATCCCTGTTCAATTATTATAAATGGCATAAAATTGGACTGGCTTTAAGTAAGATTAAGGAATATCATTTTCATAAGCATTTTTATATGTTTTTTTTGCATTAATTTTATTTTTTCGTGAATATTTTATATTTATTAAGCCATAACCAATCCCAAAATATTCACCAGCAGTTGGTTGCCGTGTTGATGTTGTGGCATCATCCTGCCGGCCAATTTCAAAGCCTCCATCGTCGTCGCCGCTGGCAGTCGGCGTACATCCAAAAGTTGATGAAAAAAACATCAAAATTGAGCAGAGAAAAATTTTTGGCAAAATCAAAAATATCATAATAATAATTATTTCCAAAAAATAGAGAAAAAGTTAAATTTATTAAACAATTTTTAATGAATTAATTTAATAAATTTTTCATAAAATAAAATTAATTAATTAAGCTAATATTTGATTCTTCTATTAAAAAGGGAATATTCCAATTAATGAGGATGGAGTGTAGGGAGAGGGGGTTTAAGCGGATATTCCCCTTCTCAATAATTCCTCTGGCACTTGACATTCACATTATATTCATCCACTTTTATTGTACAATTCATTTAGAGGTCATTTTTATGAATTAATATAATTTATTAAGAATTAAGGAATTTTTCAAATTTTTTATTATAATTAAATAAATAGATTTTTTTGTTTATTTATTTCAATTCAAAAGTGCAAAAACATGTCCCAAAAATCATTTTAAGTATCCATTCACCATTTTCAAGACTAATCCATCAAATATCTTTCGTCCTGTGATTTCCCCCAATATTTTGGCACTCATCAAAATATTCTTGTCCCATTTTTTGTCTGGCCTTGATTGCTCATTTTCTGCTGTTTTCAGTGCCCTTCTCCTATTTCCACTGTAATTCACTTGTACAGAATGTCCGATATCGGATGACAAGCAAATATTTTAATTACATTTTATTTGTTAATTTCAATGAAAAAATATAAAAAATGGGACATAAAATTGAATGAATGAAAATGAAAGTAATGAAAAATTGTGCCATTTTATGAATTGGAGAATGTGGAAATAGGAAAAGAGAATATAAATAAAATTTAATTAATTAATACATAAATTTGTGATAAAAATGGAATTATAGGAATATATTATATTGAATGTAAATAAAAAGGCACAAATTGGCGCATTTTGTCAAATTTCTGGGCATTTATGGGACGATTTTGATTATGTGTATTTGTGGATTTGAGGAATATATTCACAGAAAAGACAAATAATCACTACATCGACAAAATTTATTAAATTTATTTTTTAAATTATTTAATTGTATTTTTTCAAAGAAAGTTAGGACTAGATTTGGGCTATTAGATCCGGAGTGTTTAATTCAAATAAATAAGTGAGGAAAATATCATCATGTGGCAAAAATGTCGACGAATGTTTCGTTTGGCAAATGGGTTTTTTCAGTGGAAATTGGTCTTCCATTTGGCCCGAAAGATATTTATCATTATTCATTAATTATAATAGTTGCTTGTCCGTAATAACCTAATAAGCTCTTATTAAAAATATATTTTTTCCAAAAAAATTAGAAGATTTGTTGGTTTAGATGAAGAGATATGGCCATCCGTCAGGTTGACACTCAAAATATACTGCGTCATAAATACGATAATTGAAAAAATTTAAAAAAAATGATTTCAAAATTTTAAAAAGATCTTTTAATTTCAAGAAAAAATATTGTCCAGGCTCTGAGATATGATTTTCGAAATTTAATTATAATTAAATAGAGGGAAGGTATTGAGGCCAGGGTTTGAAACCGAATATTTTAAAATTGTTACAATAAAATCGGCTGAATTTTTTTTATTAAATTCCATTTTTCATTCTCTATCCAAATCTTTTGATTTCAAGAAAAAATATTGTCCAGGCTCTGAGATATGATTTTCGAAATTTAATTAAATAGAGGGAAGGAGGGTTGAGGCCAGGGTTTGAAACCGAATATTTCAAAACTGTTACAGTAAAATCGGCTGATTTTTTTTTTTTTAAATTAAATTCCATTTTTCATTGTCTATTCAAATCTTTTGATTTCAGGAAAAAATCTTCTCCAGGCTCTGAGATATGATTTTCGAAATTTATGTATAATTAAATAGAGGGAAGGAGGGTTGAGGCCAGGGTTTGAAACCGAATATTTCAAAACTGTTACAGTAAAATCGGCTGAATTTTTTTTTTAATTCCATTTTTAATTGTCTATTCAAATCTTTTGATTTCAGGAAAAAATCTTCTCCAGGCTCTGAGATATGATTTTCGAATTTTAATTAAATAGAGGGAAGGAGGGTTGAGGCCAGGGTTTGAAACCGAATATTTCAAAACTGTTACAGTAAAATCGGCTGAAATTTTTTTGATTCAATTCCATTTTTAATTGTCTATTCAAATCTTTTGATTTCAGGAAAAAATCTTCTCCAGGCTCTGAGATATGATTTTCGAATTTTAATTAAATAGGGGGAAGGGTTTGGGTCCAAGGTTTGAAACCGAATATTTCAAAACTGTTACAATAAAATCGGCTGAATTTTTTTTGATTAAATTCCATTTTTCATTCTCTATCCAAATCTTTTGATTTCAAGAAAAAATATTGTCCAGGCTCTGAGATATGATTTTCGAAATTTAATTATAATTAAATAGAGGGAAGATATTGAGGCCAGGGTTTGAAATTGAATATTTCAAAATTGTTACAATAAAATCGGCTGAATTTTTTTTGATTAAATTCCATTTTTCATTCTCTATCCAAATCTTTTGATTTCAAGAAAAAATATTGTCCAGGCTCTGAGATATGATTTTCGAAATTTAATTATAATTAAATAGAGGGAAGATATTGAGGCCAGGGTTTGAAACCGAATATTTTAAAATTGTTACAATAAAATCGGCTGAATTTTTTTTGATTAAATTCCATTTTTCATTCTCTATCCAAATCTTTTGATTTCAAGAAAAAATATTCTCCAGGCTCTGAGATATGATTTTCGAAATTTAATTATAATTAAATAGAGGGAAGATATTGAGGCCAGGGTTTGAAATTGAATATTTCAAAATTGTTACAATAAAATCGGCTGAATTTTTTTTTGATTAAATTCCATTTTTCATTCTCTATCCAAATCTTTTGATTTCAAGAAAAAATATTGTCCAGGCTCTGAGATATGATTTTCGAAATTTAATTATAATTAAATAGAGGGAAGATATTGAGGCCAGGGTTTGAAACCGAATATTTTAAAATTGTTACAATAAAATCGGCTGAATTTTTTTTGATTAAATTCCATTTTTCATTCTCTATCCAAATCTTTTGATTTCAAGAAAAAATATTGTCCAGGCTCTGAGATATGATTTTCGAAATTTAATTATAATTAAATAGAGGGAAGATATTGAGGCCAGGGTTTGAAATTGAATATTTCAAAATTGTTACAATAAAATCGGCTGAATTTTTTTTGATTAAATTCCATTTTTCATTCTCTATCCAAATCTTTTGATTTCAAGAAAAAATATTGTCCAGGCTCTGAGATATGATTTTCGAAATTTAATTATAATTAAATAGAGGGAAGATATTGAGGCCAGGGTTTGAAACCGAATATTTTAAAATTGTTACAATAAAATCGGCTGAATTTTTTTTGATTAAATTCCATTTTTCATTCTCTATCCAAATCTTTTGATTTCAAGAAAAAATATTGTCCAGGCTCTGAGATATGATTTTCGAAATTTAATTATAATTAAATAGAGGGAAGATATTGAGGCCAGGGTTTGAAATTGAATATTTCAAAATTGTTACAATAAAATCGGCTGAATTTTTTTTGATTAAATTCCATTTTTCATTCTCTATCCAAATCTTTTGATTTCAAGAAAAAATATTGTCCAGGCTCTGAGATATGATTTTCGAAATTTAATTATAATTAAATAGAGGGAAGATATTGAGGCCAGGGTTTGAAACCGAATATTTCAAAATTGTTACAATAAAATCGGCTGAATTTTTTTGATTAAATTCCATTTTTCATTCTCTATCCAAATCTTTTGATTTCAAGAAAAAATATTGTCCAGGCTCTGAGATATGATTTTCGAAATTTAATTATAATTAAATAGAGGGAAGATATTGAGGCCAGGGTTTGAAACCGAATATTTTAAAATTGTTACAATAAAATCGGCTGAATTTTTTTTGATTAAATTCCATTTTTCATTCTCTATCCAAATCTTTTGATTTCAAGAAAAAATATTGTCCAGGCTCTGAGATATGATTTTCGAAATTTAATTATAATTAAATAGAGGGAAGATATTGAGGCCAGGGTTTGAAATTGAATATTTCAAAATTGTTACAATAAAATCGGCTGAATTTTTTTTGATTAAATTCCATTTTTCATTCTCTATCCAAATCTTTTGATTTCAAGAAAAAATATTGTCCAGGCTCTGAGATATGATTTTCGAAATTTAATTATAATTAAATAGAGGGAAGATATTGAGGCCAGGGTTTGAAACCGAATATTTTAAAATTGTTACAATAAAATCGGCTGAATTTTTTTTGATTAAATTCCATTTTTCATTCTCTATCCAAATCTTTTGATTTCAAGAAAAAATATTGTCCAGGCTCTGAGATATGATTTTCGAAATTTAATTATAATTAAATAGAGGGAAGATATTGAGGCCAGGGTTTGAAATTGAATATTTCAAAATTGTTACAATAAAATCGGCTGAATTTTTTTTGATTAAATTCCATTTTTCATTCTCTATCCAAATCTTTTGATTTCAAGAAAAAATATTGTCCAGGCTCTGAGATATGATTTTTGAAATTTAATTATAATTAAATAGAGGGAAGATATTGAGGCCAGGGTTTGAAACCGAATATTTTAAAATTGTTACAATAAAATCGGCTGAATTTTTTTTGATTAAATTCCATTTTTCATTCTCTATCCAAATCTTTTGATTTCAAGAAAAAATATTCTCCAGGCTCTGAGATATGATTTTCGAAATTTAATTATAATTAAATAGAGGGAAGATATTGAGGCCAGGGTTTGAAATTGAATATTTCAAAATTGTTACAATAAAATCGGCTGAATTTTTTTTGATTAAATTCCATTTTTCATTCTCTATCCAAATCTTTTGATTTCAAGAAAAAATATTGTCCAGGCTCTGAGATATGATTTTCGAAATTTAATTATAATTAAATAGAGGGAAGATATTGAGGCCAGGGTTTGAAACCGAATATTTTAAAATTGTTACAATAAAATCGGCTGAATTTTTTTTGATTAAATTCCATTTTTCATTCTCTATCCAAATCTTTTGATTTCAAGAAAAAATATTGTCCAGGCTCTGAGATATGATTTTCGAAATTTAATTATAATTAAATAGAGGGAAGATATTGAGGCCAGGGTTTGAAATTGAATATTTCAAAATTGTTACAATAAAATCGGCTGAATTTTTTTTGATTAAATTCCATTTTTCATTCTCTATCCAAATCTTTTGATTTCAAGAAAAAATATTGTCCAGGCTCTGAGATATGATTTTCGAAATTTAATTATAATTAAATAGAGGGAAGATATTGAGGCCAGGGTTTGAAACCGAATATTTTAAAATTGTTACAATAAAATCGGCTGAATTTTTTTTGATTAAATTCCATTTTTCATTCTCTATCCAAATCTTTTGATTTCAAGAAAAAATATTCTCCAGGCTCTGAGATATGATTTTCGAAATTTAATTATAATTAAATAGAGGGAAGATATTGAGGCCAGGGTTTGAAATTGAATATTTCAAAATTGTTACAATAAAATCGGCTGAATTTTTTTTGATTAAATTCCATTTTTCATTCTCTATCCAAATCTTTTGATTTCAAGAAAAAATATTGTCCAGGCTCTGAGATATGATTTTCGAAATTTAATTATAATTAAATAGAGGGAAGATATTGAGGCCAGGGTTTGAAACCGAATATTTTAAAATTGTTACAATAAAATCGGCTGAATTTTTTTTGATTAAATTCCATTTTTCATTCTCTATCCAAATCTTTTGATTTCAAGAAAAAATATTGTCCAGGCTCTGAGATATGATTTTCGAAATTTAATTATAATTAAATAGAGGGAAGATATTGAGGCCAGGGTTTGAAATTGAATATTTCAAAATTGTTACAATAAAATCGGCTGAATTTTTTTGATTAAATTCCATTTTTCATTCTCTATCCAAATCTTTTGATTTCAAGAAAAAATATTGTCCAGGCTCTGAGATATGATTTTCGAAATTTAATTATAATTAAATAGAGGGAAGATATTGAGGCCAGGGTTTGAAACCGAATATTTTAAAATTGTTACAATAAAATCGGCTGAATTTTTTTTGATTAAATTCCATTTTTCATTCTCTATCCAAATCTTTTGATTTCAAGAAAAAATATTGTCCAGGCTCTGAGATATGATTTTCGAAATTTAATTATAATTAAATAGAGGGAAGATATTGAGGCCAGGGTTTGAAATTGAATATTTCAAAATTGTTACAATAAAATCGGCTGAATTTTTTTTGATTAAATTCCATTTTTCATTCTCTATCCAAATCTTTTGATTTCAAGAAAAAATATTGTCCAGGCTCTGAGATATGATTTTCGAAATTTAATTATAATTAAATAGAGGGAAGATATTGAGGCCAGGGTTTGAAATTGAATATTTTAAAATTGTCACAATAAAATCGGCTGAATTTTTTTTGATTAAATTCCATTTTTCATTCTCTATCCAAATCTTTTGATTTCAAGAAAAAATATTGTCCAGGCTCTGAGATATGATTTTCGAAATTTAATTATAATTAAATAGAGGGAAGATATTGAGGCCAGGGTTTGAAACCGAATATTTCAAAATTGTTACAATAAAATCGGCTGAATTTTTTTTGATTAAATTCCATTTTTCATTCTCTATCCAAATCTTTTGATTTCAAGAAAAAATATTGTCCAGGCTCTGAGATATGATTTTCGAAATTTAATTATAATTAAATAGAGGGAAGATATTGAGGCCAGGGTTTGAAACCGAATATTTTAAAATTGTTACAATAAAATCGGCTGAATTTTTTTTGATTAAATTCCATTTTTCATTCTCTATCCAAATCTTTTGATTTCAAGAAAAAATATTGTCCAGGCTCTGAGATATGATTTTCGAAATTTAATTATAATTAAATAGAGGGAAAGTATTGAGGCCAGGGTTTGAAACCGAATATTTCAAAATTGTTACAATAAAATCGGCTGAATTTTTTTGATTAAATTCCATTTTTCATTCTCTATCCAAATCTTTTGATTTCAAGAAAAAATATTGTCCAGGCTCTGAGATATGATTTTCGAAATTTAATTATAATTAAATAGAGGGAAGATATTGAGGCCAGGGTTTGAAACCGAATATTTTAAAATTGTTACAATAAAATCGGCTGAATTTTTTTTGATTAAATTCCATTTTTCATTCTCTATCCAAATCTTTTGATTTCAAGAAAAAATATTGTCCAGGCTCTGAGATATGATTTTCGAAATTTAATTATAATTAAATAGAGGGAAGATATTGAGGCCAGGGTTTGAAATTGAATATTTCAAAATTGTTACAATAAAATCGGCTGAATTTTTTTTGATTAAATTCCATTTTTCATTCTCTATCCAAATCTTTTGATTTCAAGAAAAAATATTGTCCAGGCTCTGAGATATGATTTTCGAAATTTAATTATAATTAAATAGAGGGAAGATATTGAGGCCAGGGTTTGAAACCGAATATTTTAAAATTGTTACAATAAAATCGGCTGAATTTTTTTTGATTAAATTCCATTTTTCATTCTCTATCCAAATCTTTTGATTTCAAGAAAAAATATTGTCCAGGCTCTGAGATATGATTTTCGAAATTTAATTATAATTAAATAGAGGGAAGATATTGAGGCCAGGGTTTGAAATTGAATATTTCAAAATTGTTACAATAAAATCGGCTGAATTTTTTTGATTAAATTCCATTTTTCATTCTCTATCCAAATCTTTTGATTTCAAGAAAAAATATTGTCCAGGCTCTGAGATATGATTTTCGAAATTTAATTATAATTAAATAGAGGGAAGATATTGAGGCCAGGGTTTGAAACCGAATATTTTAAAATTGTTACAATAAAATCGGCTGAATTTTTTTTGATTAAATTCCATTTTTCATTCTCTATCCAAATCTTTTGATTTCAAGAAAAAATATTGTCCAGGCTCTGAGATATGATTTTCGAAATTTAATTATAATTAAATAGAGGGAAGATATTGAGGCCAGGGTTTGAAATTGAATATTTCAAAATTGTTACAATAAAATCGGCTGAATTTTTTTTGATTAAATTCCATTTTTCATTCTCTATCCAAATCTTTTGATTTCAAGAAAAAATATTGTCCAGGCTCTGAGATATGATTTTCGAAATTTAATTATAATTAAATAGAGGGAAGATATTGAGGCCAGGGTTTGAAACCGAATATTTTAAAATTGTTACAATAAAATCGGCTGAATTTTTTTTGATTAAATTCCATTTTTCATTCTCTATCCAAATCTTTTGATTTCAAGAAAAAATATTGTCCAGGCTCTGAGATATGATTTTCGAAATTTAATTATAATTAAATAGAGGGAAGATATTGAGGCCAGGGTTTGAAATTGAATATTTCAAAATTGTTACAATAAAATCGGCTGAATTTTTTTTGATTAAATTCCATTTTTCATTCTCTATCCAAATCTTTTGATTTCAAGAAAAAATATTGTCCAGGCTCTGAGATATGATTTTCGAAATTTAATTATAATTAAATAGAGGGAAGATATTGAGGCCAGGGTTTGAAATTGAATATTTCAAAATTGTTACAATAAAATCGGCTGAATTTTTTTTGATTAAATTCCATTTTTCATTCTCTATCCAAATCTTTTGATTTCAAGAAAAAATATTGTCCAGGCTCTGAGATATGATTTTCGAAATTTAATTATAATTAAATAGAGGGAAGATATTGAGGCCAGGGTTTGAAATTGAATATTTCAAAATTGTTACAATAAAATCGGCTGAATTTTTTTTGATTAAATTCCATTTTTCATTCTCTATCCAAATCTTTTGATTTCAAGAAAAAATATTGTCCAGGCTCTGAGATATGATTTTCGAAATTTAATTATAATTAAATAGAGGGAAGATATTGAGGCCAGGGTTTGAAATTGAATATTTCAAAATTGTTACAATAAAATCGGCTGAATTTTTTTTGATTAAATTCCATTTTTCATTCTCTATCCAAATCTTTTGATTTCAAGAAAAAATATTGTCCAGGCTCTGAGATATGATTTTCGAAATTTAATTATAATTAAATAGAGGGAAGATATTGAGGCCAGGGTTTGAAATTGAATATTTCAAAATTGTTACAATAAAATCGGCTGAATTTTTTTTGATTAAATTCCATTTTTCATTCTCTATCCAAATCTTTTGATTTCAAGAAAAAATATTGTCCAGGCTCTGAGATATGATTTTCGAAATTTAATTATAATTAAATAGAGGGAAGATATTGAGGCCAGGGTTTGAAACCGAATATTTTAAAATTGTTACAATAAAATCGGCTGAATTTTTTTTGATTAAATTCCATTTTTCATTCTCTATCCAAATCTTTTGATTTCAAGAAAAAATATTGTCCAGGCTCTGAGATATGATTTTCGAAATTTAATTATAATTAAATAGAGGGAAGATATTGAGGCCAGGGTTTGAAATTGAATATTTCAAAATTGTTACAATAAAATCGGCTGAATTTTTTTTGATTAAATTCCATTTTTCATTCTCTATCCAAATCTTTTGATTTCAAGAAAAAATATTGTCCAGGCTCTGAGATATGATTTTCGAAATTTAATTATAATTAAATAGAGGGAAGATATTGAGGCCAGGGTTTGAAACCGAATATTTTAAAATTGTTACAATAAAATCGGCTGAATTTTTTTTGATTAAATTCCATTTTTCATTCTCTATCCAAATCTTTTGATTTCAAGAAAAAATATTGTCCAGGCTCTGAGATATGATTTTCGAAATTTAATTATAATTAAATAGAGGGAAGATATTGAGGCCAGGGTTTGAAATTGAATATTTCAAAATTGTTACAATAAAATCGGCTGAATTTTTTTTGATTAAATTCCATTTTTCATTCTCTATCCAAATCTTTTGATTTCAAGAAAAAATATTGTCCAGGCTCTGAGATATGATTTTCGAAATTTAATTATAATTAAATAGAGGGAAGATATTGAGGCCAGGGTTTGAAACCGAATATTTTAAAATTGTTACAATAAAATCGGCTGAATTTTTTTTGATTAAATTCCATTTTTCATTCTCTATCCAAATCTTTTGATTTCAAGAAAAAATATTGTCCAGGCTCTGAGATATGATTTTCGAAATTTAATTATAATTAAATAGAGGGAAGATATTGAGGCCAGGGTTTGAAATTGAATATTTCAAAATTGTTACAATAAAATCGGCTGAATTTTTTTTGATTAAATTCCATTTTTCATTCTCTATCCAAATCTTTTGATTTCAAGAAAAAATATTGTCCAGGCTCTGAGATATGATTTTCGAAATTTAATTATAATTAAATAGAGGGAAGATATTGAGGCCAGGGTTTGAAACCGAATATTTTAAAATTGTTACAATAAAATCGGCTGAATTTTTTTTGATTAAATTCCATTTTTCATTCTCTATCCAAATCTTTTGATTTCAAGAAAAAATATTGTCCAGGCTCTGAGATATGATTTTCGAAATTTAATTATAATTAAATAGAGGGAAGATATTGAGGCCAGGGTTTGAAATTGAATATTTCAAAATTGTTACAATAAAATCGGCTGAATTTTTTTTGATTAAATTCCATTTTTCATTCTCTATCCAAATCTTTTGATTTCAAGAAAAAATATTGTCCAGGCTCTGAGATATGATTTTCGAAATTTAATTATAATTAAATAGAGGGAAGATATTGAGGCCAGGGTTTGAAACCGAATATTTTAAAATTGTTACAATAAAATCGGCTGAATTTTTTTTGATTAAATTCCATTTTTCATTCTCTATCCAAATCTTTTGATTTCAAGAAAAAATATTGTCCAGGCTCTGAGATATGATTTTCGAAATTTAATTATAATTAAATAGAGGGAAGATATTGAGGCCAGGGTTTGAAATTGAATATTTCAAAATTGTTACAATAAAATCGGCTGAATTTTTTTTGATTAAATTCCATTTTTCATTCTCTATCCAAATCTTTTGATTTCAAGAAAAAATATTGTCCAGGCTCTGAGATATGATTTTCGAAATTTAATTATAATTAAATAGAGGGAAGATATTGAGGCCAGGGTTTGAAACCGAATATTTTAAAATTGTTACAATAAAATCGGCTGAATTTTTTTTGATTAAATTCCATTTTTCATTCTCTATCCAAATCTTTTGATTTCAAGAAAAAATATTGTCCAGGCTCTGAGATATGATTTTCGAAATTTAATTATAATTAAATAGAGGGAAGATATTGAGGCCAGGGTTTGAAATTGAATATTTCAAAATTGTTACAATAAAATCGGCTGAATTTTTTTTGATTAAATTCCATTTTTCATTCTCTATCCAAATCTTTTGATTTCAAGAAAAAATATTGTCCAGGCTCTGAGATATGATTTTCGAAATTTAATTATAATTAAATAGAGGGAAGATATTGAGGCCAGGGTTTGAAACCGAATATTTTAAAATTGTTACAATAAAATCGGCTGAATTTTTTTTGATTAAATTCCATTTTTCATTCTCTATCCAAATCTTTTGATTTCAAGAAAAAATATTGTCCAGGCTCTGAGATATGATTTTCGAAATTTAATTATAATTAAATAGAGGGAAGATATTGAGGCCAGGGTTTGAAATTGAATATTTCAAAATTGTTACAATAAAATCGGCTGAATTTTTTTTGATTAAATTCCATTTTTCATTCTCTATCCAAATCTTTTGATTTCAAGAAAAAATATTGTCCAGGCTCTGAGATATGATTTTCGAAATTTAATTATAATTAAATAGAGGGAAGATATTGAGGCCAGGGTTTGAAACCGAATATTTTAAAATTGTTACAATAAAATCGGCTGAATTTTTTTTGATTAAATTCCATTTTTCATTCTCTATCCAAATCTTTTGATTTCAAGAAAAAATATTGTCCAGGCTCTGAGATATGATTTTCGAAATTTAATTATAATTAAATAGAGGGAAGATATTGAGGCCAGGGTTTGAAATTGAATATTTCAAAATTGTTACAATAAAATCGGCTGAATTTTTTTTGATTAAATTACATTTTTCATTCTCTATCCAAATCTTTTGATTTCAAGAAAAAATATTGTCCAGGCTCTGAGATATGATTTTCGAAATTTAATTATAATTAAATAGAGGGAAGATATTGAGGCCAGGGTTTGAAACCGAATATTTTAAAATTGTTACAATAAAATCGGCTGAATTTTTTTTGATTAAATTCCATTTTTCATTCTCTATCCAAATCTTTTGATTTCAAGAAAAAATATTCTCCAGGCTCTGAGATATGATTTTCGAAATTTAATTATAATTAAATAGAGGGAAGATATTGAGGCCAGGGTTTGAAATTGAATATTTCAAAATTGTTACAATAAAATCGGCTGAATTTTTTTTGATTAAATTCCATTTTTCATTCTCTATCCAAATCTTTTGATTTCAAGAAAAAATATTGTCCAGGCTCTGAGATATGATTTTCGAAATTTAATTATAATTAAATAGAGGGAAGATATTGAGGCCAGGGTTTGAAACCGAATATTTTAAAATTGTTACAATAAAATCGGCTGAATTTTTTTTGATTAAATTCCATTTTTCATTCTCTATCCAAATCTTTTGATTTCAAGAAAAAATATTGTCCAGGCTCTGAGATATGATTTTCGAAATTTAATTATAATTAAATAGAGGGAAGATATTGAGGCCAGGGTTTGAAATTGAATATTTCAAAATTGTTACAATAAAATCGGCTGAATTTTTTTTGATTAAATTCCATTTTTCATTCTCTATCCAAATCTTTTGATTTCAAGAAAAAATATTGTCCAGGCTCTGAGATATGATTTTCGAAATTTAATTATAATTAAATAGAGGGAAGATATTGAGGCCAGGGTTTGAAACCGAATATTTTAAAATTGTTACAATAAAATCGGCTGAATTTTTTTTGATTAAATTCCATTTTTCATTCTCTATCCAAATCTTTTGATTTCAAGAAAAAATATTGTCCAGGCTCTGAGATATGATTTTCGAAATTTAATTATAATTAAATAGAGGGAAGATATTGAGGCCAGGGTTTGAAATTGAATATTTCAAAATTGTTACAATAAAATCGGCTGAATTTTTTTTGATTAAATTCCATTTTTCATTCTCTATCCAAATCTTTTGATTTCAAGAAAAAATATTGTCCAGGCTCTGAGATATGATTTTCGAAATTTAATTATAATTAAATAGAGGGAAGATATTGAGGCCAGGGTTTGAAACCGAATATTTTAAAATTGTTACAATAAAATCGGCTGAATTTTTTTTGATTAAATTCCATTTTTCATTCTCTATCCAAATCTTTTGATTTCAAGAAAAAATATTGTCCAGGCTCTGAGATATGATTTTCGAAATTTAATTATAATTAAATAGAGGGAAGATATTGAGGCCAGGGTTTGAAATTGAATATTTCAAAATTGTTACAATAAAATCGGCTGAATTTTTTTTGATTAAATTCCATTTTTCATTCTCTATCCAAATCTTTTGATTTCAAGAAAAAATATTGTCCAGGCTCTGAGATATGATTTTCGAAATTTAATTATAATTAAATAGAGGGAAGATATTGAGGCCAGGGTTTGAAACCGAATATTTTAAAATTGTTACAATAAAATCGGCTGAATTTTTTTTGATTAAATTCCATTTTTCATTCTCTATCCAAATCTTTTGATTTCAAGAAAAAATATTGTCCAGGCTCTGAGATATGATTTTCGAAATTTAATTATAATTAAATAGAGGGAAGATATTGAGGCCAGGGTTTGAAACCGAATATTTTAAAATTGTTACAATAAAATCGGCTGAATTTTTTTTGATTAAATTCCATTTTTCATTCTCTATCCAAATCTTTTGATTTCAAGAAAAAATATTGTCCAGGCTCTGAGATATGATTTTCGAAATTTAATTATAATTAAATAGAGGTAAGATATTGAGGCCAGGGTTTGAAATTGAATATTTCAAAATTGTTACAATAAAATCGGCTGAATTTTTTTTGATTAAATTCCATTTTTCATTCTCTATCCAAATCTTTTGATTTCAAGAAAAAATATTGTCCAGGCTCTGAGATATGATTTTCGAAATTTAATTATAATTAAATAGAGGGAAGATATTGAGGCCAGGGTTTGAAACCGAATATTTCAAAATTGTTACAATAAAATCGGCTGAATTTTTTTTGATTAAATTCCATTTTTCATTCTCTATCCAAATCTTTTGATTTCAAGAAAAAATATTGTCCAGGCTCTGAGATATGATTTTCGAAATTTAATTATAATTAAATAGAGGTAAGATATTGAGGCCAGGGTTTGAAATTGAATATTTCAAAATTGTTACAATAAAATCGGCTGAATTTTTTTTGATTAAATTCCATTTTTCATTCTCTATCCAAATCTTTTGATTTCAAGAAAAAATATTGTCCAGGCTCTGAGATATGATTTTCGAAATTTAATTATAATTAAATAGAGGGAAGATATTGAGGCCAGGGTTTGAAACCGAATATTTCAAAATTGTTACAATAAAATCGGCTGAATTTTTTTTGATTAAATTCCATTTTTCATTCTCTATCCAAATCTTTTGATTTCAAGAAAAAATATTGTCCAGGCTCTGAGATATGATTTTCGAAATTTAATTATAATTAAATAGAGGGAAGATATTGAGGCCAGGGTTTGAAACCGAATATTTTAAAATTGTTACAATAAAATCGGCTGAATTTTTTTTGATTAAATTCCATTTTTCATTCTCTATCCAAATCTTTTGATTTCAAGAAAAAATATTGTCCAGGCTCTGAGATATGATTTTCGAAATTTAATTATAATTAAATAGAGGGAAGATATTGAGGCCAGGGTTTGAAACCGAATATTTTAAAATTGTTACAATAAAATCGGCTGAATTTTTTTTGATTAAATTCCATTTTTCATTCTCTATCCAAATCTTTTGATTTCAAGAAAAAATATTGTCCAGGCTCTGAGATATGATTTTCGAAATTTAATTATAATTAAATAGAGGTAAGATATTGAGGCCAGGGTTTGAAATTGAATATTTCAAAATTGTTACAATAAAATCGGCTGAATTTTTTTTGATTAAATTCCATTTTTCATTCTCTATCCAAATCTTTTGATTTCAAGAAAAAATATTGTCCAGGCTCTGAGATATGATTTTCGAAATTTAATTATAATTAAATAGAGGGAAGATATTGAGGCCAGGGTTTGAAACCGAATATTTCAAAATTGTTACAATAAAATCGGCTGAATTTTTTTTGATTAAATTCCATTTTTCATTCTCTATCCAAATCTTTTGATTTCAAGAAAAAATATTGTCCAGGCTCTGAGATATGATTTTCGAAATTTAATTATAATTAAATAGAGGGAAGATATTGAGGCCAGGGTTTGAAACCGAATATTTTAAAATTGTTACAATAAAATCGGCTGAATTTTTTTTGATTAAATTCCATTTTTCATTCTCTATCCAAATCTTTTGATTTCAAGAAAAAATATTGTCCAGGCTCTGAGATATGATTTTCGAAATTTAATTATAATTAAATAGAGGGAAGATATTGAGGCCAGGGTTTGAAACCGAATATTTTAAAATTGTTACAATAAAATCGGCTGAATTTTTTTTGATTAAATTCCATTTTTCATTCTCTATCCAAATCTTTTGATTTCAAGAAAAAATATTGTCCAGGCTCTGAGATATGATTTTCGAAATTTAATTATAATTAAATAGAGGGAAGATATTGAGGCCAGGGTTTGAAATTGAATATTTCAAAATTGTTACAATAAAATCGGCTGAATTTTTTTTGATTAAATTCCATTTTTCATTCTCTATCCAAATCTTTTGATTTCAAGAAAAAATATTGTCCAGGCTCTGAGATATGATTTTCGAAATTTAATTATAATTAAATAGAGGGAAGATATTGAGGCCAGGGTTTGAAACCGAATATTTTAAAATTGTTACAATAAAATCGGCTGAATTTTTTTTGATTAAATTCCATTTTTCATTCTCTATCCAAATCTTTTGATTTCAAGAAAAAATATTGTCCAGGCTCTGAGATATGATTTTCGAAATTTAATTATAATTAAATAGAGGGAAGATATTGAGGCCAGGGTTTGAAACCGAATATTTTAAAATTGTTACAATAAAATCGGCTGAATTTTTTTTGATTAAATTCCATTTTTCATTCTCTATCCAAATCTTTTGATTTCAAGAAAAAATATTGTCCAGGCTCTGAGATATGATTTTCGAAATTTAATTATAATTAAATAGAGGGAAGATATTGAGGCCAGGGTTTGAAATTGAATATTTCAAAATTGTTACAATAAAATCGGCTGAATTTTTTTTGATTAAATTCCATTTTTCATTCTCTATCCAAATCTTTTGATTTCAAGAAAAAATATTGTCCAGGCTCTGAGATATGATTTTCGAAATTTAATTATAATTAAATAGAGGGAAGATATTGAGGCCAGGGTTTGAAACCGAATATTTTAAAATTGTTACAATAAAATCGGCTGAATTTTTTTTGATTAAATTCCATTTTTCATTCTCTATCCAAATCTTTTGATTTCAAGAAAAAATATTGTCCAGGCTCTGAGATATGATTTTCGAAATTTAATTATAATTAAATAGAGGGAAGGTATATTGAGGCCAGGGTTTGAAACCGAATATTTTAAAATTGTTACAATAAAATCGGCTGAATTTTTTTTGATTAAATTCCATTTTTCATTCTCTATCCAAATCTTTTGATTTCAAGAAAAAATATTGTCCAGGCTCTGAGATATGATTTTCGAAATTTAATTATAATTAAATAGAGGGAAGATATTGAGGCCAGGGTTTGAAATTGAATATTTCAAAATTGTTACAATAAAATCGGCTGAATTTTTTTTGATTAAATTCCATTTTTCATTCTCTATCCAAATCTTTTGATTTCAAGAAAAAATATTGTCCAGGCTCTGAGATATGATTTTCGAAATTTAATTATAATTAAATAGAGGGAAGATATTGAGGCCAGGGTTTGAAACCGAATATTTTAAAATTGTTACAATAAAATCGGCTGAATTTTTTTTGATTAAATTCCATTTTTCATTCTCTATCCAAATCTTTTGATTTCAAGAAAAAATATTGTCCAGGCTCTGAGATATGATTTTCGAAATTTAATTATAATTAAATAGAGGGAAGGTATATTGAGGCCAGGGTTTGAAACCGAATATTTTAAAATTGTTACAATAAAATCGGCTGAATTTTTTTTGATTAAATTCCATTTTTCATTCTCTATCCAAATCTTTTGATTTCAAGAAAAAATATTGTCCAGGCTCTGAGATATGATTTTCGAAATTTAATTATAATTAAATAGAGGGAAGATATTGAGGCCAGGGTTTGAAATTGAATATTTCAAAATTGTTACAATAAAATCGGCTGAATTTTTTTTGATTAAATTCCATTTTTCATTCTCTATCCAAATCTTTTGATTTCAAGAAAAAATATTGTCCAGGCTCTGAGATATGATTTTCGAAATTTAATTATAATTAAATAGAGGGAAGATATTGAGGCCAGGGTTTGAAACCGAATATTTTAAAATTGTTACAATAAAATCGGCTGAATTTTTTTTGATTAAATTCCATTTTTCATTCTCTATTCAAATCTTTTGATTTCAAGAAAAAATATTGTCCAGGCTCTGAGATATGATTTTCGAAATTTAATTATAATTAAATAGAGGGAAAGTATTGAGGCCAGGGTTTGAAACCGAATATTTCAAAATTGTTACAATAAAATCGGCTGAATTTTTTTGATTAAATTCCATTTTTCATTATCTATTCAAATCTTTTGATTTCAAGAAAAAATATTCTCCAGGCTCTGAGATATGATTTTCGAAATTTAATTATAATTAAATAGAGGGAAAGTATTGAGGCCAGGGTTTGAAACCGAATATTTTAAAATTGTTACAATAAAATCGGCTGAATTTTTTTTGATTAAATTCCATTTTTAATTTTCTATTCAAATCTTTTGATTTCAAGAAAAAATATTGTCCAGGCTCTGAGATATGATTTTCGAAATTTAATTATAATTAAATAGAGGGAAGGTATATTGAGGCCAGGGTTTGAAACCGAATATTTTAAAATTGTTACAATAAAATCGGCTGAATTTTTTTTGATTAAATTCCATTTTTCATTCTCTATCCAAATCTTTTGATTTCAAGAAAAAATATTGTCCAGGCTCTGAGATATGATTTTCGAAATTTAATTATAATTAAATAGAGGGAAGATATTGAGGCCAGGGTTTGAAATTGAATATTTCAAAATTGTTACAATAAAATCGGCTGAATTTTTTTTGATTAAATTCCATTTTTCATTCTCTATCCAAATCTTTTGATTTCAAGAAAAAATATTGTCCAGGCTCTGAGATATGATTTTCGAAATTTAATTATAATTAAATAGAGGGAAGATATTGAGGCCAGGGTTTGAAACCGAATATTTTAAAATTGTTACAATAAAATCGGCTGAATTTTTTTTGATTAAATTCCATTTTTCATTCTCTATCCAAATCTTTTGATTTCAAGAAAAAATATTGTCCAGGCTCTGAGATATGATTTTCGAAATTTAATTATAATTAAATAGAGGGAAGGTATATTGAGGCCAGGGTTTGAAACCGAATATTTTAAAATTGTTACAATAAAATCGGCTGAATTTTTTTTGATTAAATTCCATTTTTCATTCTCTATCCAAATCTTTTGATTTCAAGAAAAAATATTGTCCAGGCTCTGAGATATGATTTTCGAAATTTAATTATAATTAAATAGAGGGAAGATATTGAGGCCAGGGTTTGAAATTGAATATTTCAAAATTGTTACAATAAAATCGGCTGAATTTTTTTTGATTAAATTCCATTTTTCATTCTCTATCCAAATCTTTTGATTTCAAGAAAAAATATTGTCCAGGCTCTGAGATATGATTTTCGAAATTTAATTATAATTAAATAGAGGGAAGATATTGAGGCCAGGGTTTGAAACCGAATATTTTAAAATTGTTACAATAAAATCGGCTGAATTTTTTTTGATTAAATTCCATTTTTCATTCTCTATTCAAATCTTTTGATTTCAAGAAAAAATATTGTCCAGGCTCTGAGATATGATTTTCGAAATTTAATTATAATTAAATAGAGGGAAAGTATTGAGGCCAGGGTTTGAAACCGAATATTTCAAAATTGTTACAATAAAATCGGCTGAATTTTTTTGATTAAATTCCATTTTTCATTATCTATTCAAATCTTTTGATTTCAAGAAAAAATATTCTCCAGGCTCTGAGATATGATTTTCGAAATTTAATTATAATTAAATAGAGGGAAAGTATTGAGGCCAGGGTTTGAAACCGAATATTTTAAAATTGTTACAATAAAATCGGCTGAATTTTTTTTGATTAAATTCCATTTTTAATTTTCTATTCAAATCTTTTGATTTCAAGAAAAAATATTGTCCAGGCTCTGAGATATGATTTTCGAAATTTAATTATAATTAAATAGAGGGAAGGTATATTGAGGCCAGGGTTTGAAACCGAATATTTCAAAATTGTTACAATAAAATCGGCTGAATTTTTTTTGATTAAATTCCATTTTTCATTGTCTATTCAAATCTTTTGATTTCAAGAAAAAATATTGTCCAGGCTCTGAGATATGATTTTCGAAATTTAATTATAATTAAATAGAGGGAAGGTATATTGAGGCCAGGGTTTGAAACCGAATATTTCAAAATTGTTACAATAAAATCGGCTGAATTTTTTTTGATTAAATTCCATTTTTCATTGTCTATTCAAATCTTTTAATTTCAAGAAAAAATATTGTCCAGGCTCTGAGATATGATTTTTGAAATTTAATTATAATTAAATAGAGGGAAGGTATTGAGGCCAGGGTTTGAAACCGAATATTTCAAAATTATTACAATAAAATTGGCTGAATTTTTTTTGATTAAATTCCATTTTTCATTGTCTATTCAAATCTTTTGATTTCAAGAAAAAATATTGTCCAGGCTCTGAGATATGATTTTTGAAATTTAATTATAATTAAATAGAGGGAAGGTATTGAGGCCAGGGTTTGAAACCGAATATTTCAAAATTGTTACAATAAAATCGGCTGAATTTTTTTTGATTAAATTCCATTTTTCATTCTCTATCCAAATCTTTTGATTTCAAGAAAAAATATTCTCCAGGCTCTGAGATATGATTTTCGAAATTTAATTATAATTAAATAGAGGGAAGATATTGAGGCCAGGGTTTGAAATTGAATATTTCAAAATTGTTACAATAAAATCGGCTGAATTTTTTTTGATTAAATTCCATTTTTCATTCTCTATCCAAATCTTTTGATTTCAAGAAAAAATATTGTCCAGGCTCTGAGATATGATTTTCGAAATTTAATTATAATTAAATAGAGGGAAGATATTGAGGCCAGGGTTTGAAACCGAATATTTTAAAATTGTTACAATAAAATCGGCTGAATTTTTTTTGATTAAATTCCATTTTTCATTCTCTATCCAAATCTTTTGATTTCAAGAAAAAATATTGTCCAGGCTCTGAGATATGATTTTCGAAATTTAATTATAATTAAATAGAGGGAAGATATTGAGGCCAGGGTTTGAAACCGAATATTTTAAAATTGTTACAATAAAATCGGCTGAATTTTTTTTGATTTAATTCCATTTTTCATTCTCTATCCAAATCTTTTAATTTCAAGAAAAAATATTGTCCAGGCTCTGAGATATGATTTTCGAAATTTAATTATAATTAAATAGAGGGAAGGTATTGAGGCCAGGGTTTGAAACCGAATATTTCAAAATTATTACAATAAAATCGGCTGAATTTTTTTTGATTAAATTCCATTTTTCATTGTCTATTCAAATCTTTTGATTTCAAGAAAAAATATTGTCCAGGCTCTGAGATATGATTTTTGAAATTTAATTATAATTAAATAGAGGGAAGGTATTGAGGCCAGGGTTTGAAACCGAATATTTCAAAATTGTTACAATAAAATCGGCTGAATTTTTTTGATTAAATTCCATTTTTCATTATCTATTCAAATCTTTTGATTTCAAGAAAAAATATTGTCCAGGCTCTGAGATATGATTTTCGAAATTTAATTATAATTAAATGGAGGTAAGGTATTGAGGCCAGGGTTTGAAACCGAATATTTCAAAATTGTTACAATAAAATCGGCTGAATTTTTTTGATTAAATTCCATTTTTCATTATCTATTCAAATCTTTTGATTTCAAGAAAAAATATTGTCCAGGCTCTGAGATATGATTTTCGAAATTTAATTATAATTAAATAGAGGGAAAGTATTGAGGCCAGGGTTTGAAACCGAATATTTTAAAATTGTTACAATAAAATCGGCTGAATTTTTTTTGATTAAATTCCATTTTTCATTGTCTATTCAAATCTTTTGATTTCAAGAAAAAATATTGTCCAGGCTCTGAGATATGATTTTTGAAATTTAATTATAATTAAATAGAGGGAAGGTATTGAGGCCAGGGTTTGAAACCGAATATTTCAAAATTGTTACAATAAAATCGGCTGAATTTTTTTTGATTAAATTCCATTTTTCATTATCTATTCAAATCTTTTGATTTCAAGAAAAAATATTGTCCAGGCTCTGAGATATGATTTTCGAAATTTAATTATAATTAAATGGAGGTAAGGTATTGAGGCCAGGGTTTGAAACCGAATATTTCAAAATTGTTACAATAAAATTGGCTGGACTTTTTTTGATTAAATTTCATTTTTAATTATCTATTCAAATCTTTTTTTAATTATCTATTCAAATCTTTTTATTTCAGGAAAAAATATTGTCCAGGCTCTGAGATATGATTTTTGAAATTTAATTATAATTAAATAGAGGGAAGGTATTGAGGCCAGGGTTTGAAACCGAATATTTCAAAATTATTACAATAAAATCGGCTGAATTTTTTTTGATTAAATTCCATTTTTCATTGTCTATTCAAATCTTTTTATTTCAGGAAAAAATATTGTCCAGGCTCTGAGATATGATTTTTGAAATTTAATTATAATTAAATAGAGGGAAGGTATTGAGGCCAGGGTTTGAAACCGAATATTTCAAAATTATTACAATAAAATTGGCTGAATTTTTTTTGATTAAATTCCATTTTTCATTGTCTATTCAAATCTTTTGATTTCAAGAAAAAATATTGTCCAGGCTCTGAGATATGATTTTCGAAATTTAATTATAATTAAATGGAGGTAAGGTATTGAGGCCAGGGTTTGAAACCGAATATTTCAAAATTGTTACAATAAAATTGGCTGGACTTTTTTTGATTAAATTCCATTTTTCATTGTCTATTCAAATCTTTTGATTTCAAGAAAAAATATTGTCCAGGCTCTGAGATATGATTTTTGAAATTTAATTATAATTAAATAGAGGGAAGGTATTGAGGCCAGGGTTTGAAACCGAATATTTCAAAATTATTACAATAAAATCGGCTGAATTTTTTTTGATTAAATTCCATTTTTCATTGTCTATTCAAATCTTTTGATTTCAAGAAAAAATATTGTCCAGGCTCTGAGATATGATTTTTGAAATTTAATTATAATTAAATAGAGGGAAGGTATTGAGGCCAGGGTTTGAAACCGAATATTTCAAAATTATTACAATAAAATCGGCTGAATTTTTTTTGATTAAATTCCATTTTTCATTGTCTATTCAAATCTTTTGATTTCAAGAAAAAATATTGTCCAGGCTCTGAGATATGATTTTTGAAATTTAATTATAATTAAATAGAGGGAAGGTATTGAGGCCAGGGTTTGAAACCGAATATTTCAAAATTGTTACAATAAAATCGGCTGAATTTTTTTGATTAAATTCCATTTTTCATTATCTATTCAAATCTTTTGATTTCAAGAAAAAATATTGTCCAGGCTCTGAGATATGATTTTCGAAATTTAATTATAATTAAATGGAGGTAAGGTATTGAGGCCAGGGTTTGAAACCGAATATTTCAAAATTGTTACAATAAAATCGGCTGAATTTTTTTGATTAAATTCCATTTTTCATTATCTATTCAAATCTTTTGATTTCAAGAAAAAATATTGTCCAGGCTCTGAGATATGATTTTTGAAATTTAATTATAATTAAATAGAGGGAAGGTATTGAGGCCAGGGTTTGAAACCGAATATTTCAAAATTATTACAATAAAATCGGCTGAATTTTTTTTGATTAAATTCCATTTTTCATTGTCTATTCAAATCTTTTGATTTCAAGAAAAAATATTGTCCAGGCTCTGAGATATGATTTTTGAAATTTAATTATAATTAAATAGAGGGAAGGTATTGAGGCCAGGGTTTGAAACCGAATATTTCAAAATTGTTACAATAAAATCGGCTGAATTTTTTTGATTAAATTCCATTTTTCATTATCTATTCAAATCTTTTGATTTCAAGAAAAAATATTGTCCAGGCTCTGAGATATGATTTTCGAAATTTAATTATAATTAAATGGAGGTAAGGTATTGAGGCCAGGGTTTGAAACCGAATATTTCAAAATTGTTACAATAAAATCGGCTGAATTTTTTTGATTAAATTCCATTTTTCATTATCTATTCAAATCTTTTGATTTCAAGAAAAAATATTGTCCAGGCTCTGAGATATGATTTTCGAAATTTAATTATAATTAAATAGAGGGAAAGTATTGAGGCCAGGGTTTGAAACCGAATATTTTAAAATTGTTACAATAAAATCGGCTGAATTTTTTTTGATTAAATTCCATTTTTCATTGTCTATTCAAATCTTTTAATTTCAAGAAAAAATATTGTCCAGGCTCTGAGATATGATTTTTGAAATTTAATTATAATTAAATAGAGGGAAGGTATTGAGGCCAGGGTTTGAAACCGAATATTTCAAAATTATTACAATAAAATTGGCTGAATTTTTTTTGATTAAATTCCATTTTTCATTGTCTATTCAAATCTTTTGATTTCAAGAAAAAATATTGTCCAGGCTCTGAGATATGATTTTTGAAATTTAATTATAATTAAATAGAGGGAAGGTATTGAGGCCAGGGTTTGAAACCGAATATTTCAAAATTGTTACAATAAAATCGGCTGAATTTTTTTGATTAAATTCCATTTTTCATTATCTATTCAAATCTTTTGATTTCAAGAAAAAATATTGTCCAGGCTCTGAGATATGATTTTCGAAATTTAATTATAATTAAATGGAGGTAAGGTATTGAGGCCAGGGTTTGAAACCGAATATTTCAAAATTGTTACAATAAAATTGGCTGGACTTTTTTTGATTAAATTTCATTTTTAATTATCTATTCAAATCTTTTTTTAATTATCTATTCAAATCTTTTTATTTCAGGAAAAAATATTGTCCAGGCTCTGAGATATGATTTTTGAAATTTAATTATAATTAAATAGAGGGAAGGTATTGAGGCCAGGGTTTGAAACCGAATATTTCAAAATTATTACAATAAAATCGGCTGAATTTTTTTTGATTAAATTCCATTTTTCATTGTCTATTCAAATCTTTTGATTTCAAGAAAAAATATTGTCCAGGCTCTGAGATATGATTTTTGAAATTTAATTATAATTAAATAGAGGGAAGGTATTGAGGCCAGGGTTTGAAACCGAATATTTCAAAATTGTTACAATAAAATCGGCTGAATTTTTTTGATTAAATTCCATTTTTCATTATCTATTCAAATCTTTTGATTTCAAGAAAAAATATTGTCCAGGCTCTGAGATATGATTTTCGAAATTTAATTATAATTAAATGGAGGTAAGGTATTGAGGCCAGGGTTTGAAACCGAATATTTCAAAATTGTTACAATAAAATCGGCTGAATTTTTTTGATTAAATTCCATTTTTCATTATCTATTCAAATCTTTTGATTTCAAGAAAAAATATTGTCCAGGCTCTGAGATATGATTTTCGAAATTTAATTATAATTAAATAGAGGGAAAGTATTGAGGCCAGGGTTTGAAACCGAATATTTTAAAATTGTTACAATAAAATCGGCTGAATTTTTTTTGATTAAATTCCATTTTTAATTTTCTATTCAAATCTTTTGATTTCAAGAAAAAACATTGTCCAGGCTCTGAGATATGATTTTCGAAATTTAATTATAATTAAATAGAGGGAAGGTATATTGAGGCCAGGGTTTGAAACCGAATATTTCAAAATTGTTACAATAAAATCGGCTGAATTTTTTTTGATTAAATTCCATTTTTCATTGTCTATTCAAATCTTTTGATTTCAAGAAAAAATATTGTCAAGGCTCTGAGATATGATTTTCGAAATTTAATTATAATTAAATAGAGGGAAGGTATATTGAGGCCAGGGTTTGAAACCGAATATTTCAAAATTATTACAATAAAATCGGCTGAATTTTTTTTGATTAAATTCCATTTTTCATTGTCTATTCAAATCTTTTGATTTCAAGAAAAAATATTGTCAAGGCTCTGAGATATGATTTTCGAAATTTAATTATAATTAAATAGAGGGAAGGTATATTGAGGCCAGGGTTTGAAACCGAATATTTCAAAATTATTACAATAAAATCGGCTGAATTTTTTTGATTAAATTCCATTTTTCATTATCTATTCAAATCTTTTGATTTCAAGAAAAAATATTGTCCAGGCTCTGAGATATGATTTTCGAAATTTAATTATAATTAAATGGAGGTAAGGTATTGAGGCCAGGGTTTGAAACCGAATATTTCAAAATTGTTACAATAAAATCGGCTGAATTTTTTTGATTAAATTCCATTTTTCATTATCTATTCAAATCTTTTGATTTCAAGAAAAAATATTGTCCAGGCTCTGAGATATGATTTTCGAAATTTAATTATAATTAAATAGAGGGAAAGTATTGAGGCCAGGGTTTGAAACCGAATATTTTAAAATTGTTACAATAAAATCGGCTGAATTTTTTTTGATTAAATTCCATTTTTCATTGTCTATTCAAATCTTTTAATTTCAAGAAAAAATATTGTCCAGGCTCTGAGATATGATTTTTGAAATTTAATTATAATTAAATAGAGGGAAGGTATTGAGGCCAGGGTTTGAAACCGAATATTTCAAAATTATTACAATAAAATTGGCTGAATTTTTTTTGATTAAATTCCATTTTTCATTGTCTATTCAAATCTTTTGATTTCAAGAAAAAATATTGTCCAGGCTCTGAGATATGATTTTTGAAATTTAATTATAATTAAATAGAGGGAAGGTATTGAGGCCAGGGTTTGAAACCGAATATTTCAAAATTGTTACAATAAAATCGGCTGAATTTTTTTGATTAAATTCCATTTTTCATTATCTATTCAAATCTTTTAATTTCAAGAAAAAATATTGTCCAGGCTCTGAGATATGATTTTCGAAATTTAATTATAATTAAATGGAGGTAAGGTATTGAGGCCAGGGTTTGAAACCGAATATTTCAAAATTGTTACAATAAAATTGGCTGGACTTTTTTTGATTAAATTTCATTTTTAATTATCTATTCAAATCTTTTTTTAATTATCTATTCAAATCTTTTTATTTCAGGAAAAAATATTGTCCAGGCTCTGAGATATGATTTTTGAAATTTAATTATAATTAAATAGAGGGAAGGTATTGAGGCCAGGGTTTGAAACCGAATATTTCAAAATTATTACAATAAAATCGGCTGAATTTTTTTTGATTAAATTCCATTTTTCATTGTCTATTCAAATCTTTTGATTTCAAGAAAAAATATTGTCCAGGCTCTGAGATATGATTTTTGAAATTTAATTATAATTAAATAGAGGGAAGGTATTGAGGCCAGGGTTTGAAACCGAATATTTCAAAATTGTTACAATAAAATCGGCTGAATTTTTTTGATTAAATTCCATTTTTCATTATCTATCCAAATCTTTTGATTTCAAGAAAAAATATTGTCCAGGCTCTGAGATATGATTTTCGAAATTTAATTATAATTAAATGGAGGTAAGGTATTGAGGCCAGGGTTTGAAACCGAATATTTCAAAATTGTTACAATAAAATCGGCTGAATTTTTTTGATTAAATTCCATTTTTCATTATCTATTCAAATCTTTTGATTTCAAGAAAAAATATTGTCCAGGCTCTGAGATATGATTTTCGAAATTTAATTATAATTAAATAGAGGGAAAGTATTGAGGCCAGGGTTTGAAACCGAATATTTTAAAATTGTTACAATAAAATCGGCTGAATTTTTTTTGATTAAATTCCATTTTTAATTTTCTATTCAAATCTTTTGATTTCAAGAAAAAACATTGTCCAGGCTCTGAGATATGATTTTCGAAATTTAATTATAATTAAATAGAGGGAAGGTATATTGAGGCCAGGGTTTGAAACCGAATATTTCAAAATTGTTACAATAAAATCGGCTGAATTTTTTTTGATTAAATTCCATTTTTCATTGTCTATTCAAATCTTTTGATTTCAAGAAAAAATATTGTCAATGCTCTGAGATATGATTTTCGAAATTTAATTATAATTAAATAGAGGGAAGGTATATTGAGGCCAGGGTTTGAAACCGAATATTTCAAAATTGTTACAATAAAATCGGCTGAATTTTTTTTGATTAAATTCCATTTTTCATTGTCTATTCAAATCTTTTAATTTCAAGAAAAAATATTGTCCAGGCTCTGAGATATGATTTTTGAAATTTAATTATAATTAAATAGAGGGAAGGTATTGAGGCCAGGGTTTGAAACCGAATATTTCAAAATTATTACAATAAAATTGGCTGAATTTTTTTTGATTAAATTCCATTTTTCATTGTCTATTCAAATCTTTTGATTTCAAGAAAAAATATTGTCCAGGCTCTGAGATATGATTTTTGAAATTTAATTATAATTAAATAGAGGGAAGGTATTGAGGCCAGGGTTTGAAACCGAATATTTCAAAATTGTTACAATAAAATCGGCTGAATTTTTTTGATTAAATTCCATTTTTCATTATCTATTCAAATCTTTTGATTTCAAGAAAAAATATTGTCCAGGCTCTGAGATATGATTTTCGAAATTTAATTATAATTAAATGGAGGTAAGGTATTGAGGCCAGGGTTTGAAACCGAATATTTCAAAATTGTTACAATAAAATTGGCTGGACTTTTTTTGATTAAATTTCATTTTTAATTATCTATTCAAATCTTTTTTTAATTATCTATTCAAATCTTTTTATTTCAGGAAAAAATATTGTCCAGGCTCTGAGATATGATTTTTGAAATTTAATTATAATTAAATAGAGGGAAGGTATTGAGGCCAGGGTTTGAAACCGAATATTTCAAAATTATTACAATAAAATTGGCTGAATTTTTTTTGATTAAATTCCATTTTTCATTGTCTATTCAAATCTTTTGATTTCAAGAAAAAATATTGTCCAGGCTCTGAGATATGATTTTTGAAATTTAATTATAATTAAATAGAGGGAAGGTATTGAGGCCAGGGTTTGAAACCGAATATTTCAAAATTGTTACAATAAAATCGGCTGAATTTTTTTGATTAAATTCCATTTTTCATTATCTATTCAAATCTTTTGATTTCAAGAAAAAATATTGTCCAGGCTCTGAGATATGATTTTCGAAATTTAATTATAATTAAATGGAGGTAAGGTATTGAGGCCAGGGTTTGAAACCGAATATTTCAAAATTGTTACAATAAAATTGGCTGGACTTTTTTTGATTAAATTTCATTTTTAATTATCTATTCAAATCTTTTTTTAATTATCTATTCAAATCTTTTTATTTCAGGAAAAAATATTGTCCAGGCTCTGAGATATGATTTTTGAAATTTAATTATAATTAAATAGAGGGAAGGTATTGAGGCCAGGGTTTGAAACCGAATATTTCAAAATTATTACAATAAAATTGGCTGAATTTTTTTTGATTAAATTCCATTTTTCATTGTCTATTCAAATCTTTTGATTTCAAGAAAAAATATTGTCCAGGCTCTGAGATATGATTTTCGAAATTTAATTATAATTAAATGGAGGTAAGGTATTGAGGCCAGGGTTTGAAACCGAATATTTCAAAATTGTTACAATAAAATTGGCTGGACTTTTTTTGATTAAATTTCATTTTTAATTATCTATTCAAATCTTTTTTTCATTGTCTATTCAAATCTTTTGATTTCAAGAAAAAATATTGTCCAGGCTCTGAGATATGATTTTTGAAATTTAATTAAATAGAGGGAAGGTATTGAGGCCAGGGTTTTAAACCGAATATTTCAAAATTGTTACAATAAAATCGGCTGAATTTTTTTTGATTAAATTCCATTTTTCATTGTCTATTCAAATCTTTTGATTTCAAGAAAAAATATTGTCCAGGCTCTGAGATATGATTTTTGAAATTTAATTATAATTAAATAGAGGGAAGGTATTGAGGCCAGGGTTTGAAACCGAATATTTCAAAATTGTTACAATAAAATCGGCTGAATTTTTTTTGATTAAATTCCATTTTTCATTGTCTATTCAAATCTTTAGATTTCAAGAAAAAATATTGTCCAGTCTCTGAGATATGATTTTCGAAATTTAATTATAATTAAATAGAGGGAAGGTATTGAGGCTAGGGTTTGAAACCGAATATTTCAAAATTGTTATAATAAAATCGGCTGAATTTTTTTTGATTAAATTCCATTTTTCATTGTCTATTCAAATCTTTTGATTTCAAGAAAAAATATTGTCCAGTCTCTAAGATATGATTTTTGAAATTTAATTATAATTAAATAGAGGGAAGGTATTGAGGCCAGGGTTTTAAACCGAATATTTCAAAATTGTTACAATAAAATCGGCTGAATTTTTTTTGATTAAATTCCATTTTTCATTATCTATTCAAATCTTTTGATTTCAAGAAAAAATATTGTCCAGTCTCTAAGATATGATTTTTGAAATTTAATTATAATTAAATAGAGGGAAGGTATTGAGGCCAGGGTTTTAAACCGAATATTTCAAAATTGTTACAATAAAATCGGCTGAATTTTTTTTGATTAAATTCCATTTTTCATTATCTATTCAAATCTTTTGATTTCAAGAAAAAATATTGTCCAGTCTCTAAGATATGATTTTCGAAATTTAATTATAATTAAATAGAGGGAAGGTATTGAGGCCAGGGTTTTAAACCGAATATTTCAAAATTGTTACAATAAAATCGGCTGAATTTTTTTTGATTAAATTCCATTTTTCATTATCTATTCAAATCTTTTGATTTCAAGAAAAAATATTGTCCAGTCTCTAAGATATGATTTTTGAAATTTAATTATAATTAAATAGAGGGAAGGTATTGAGGCCAGGGTTTGAAACCGAATATTTCAAAATTGTTACAATAAAATCGGCTGAATTTTTTTTGATTAAATTCCATTTTTCATTGTCTATTCAAATCTTTAGATTTCAAGAAAAAATATTGTCCAGTCTCTGAGATATGATTTTCGAAATTTAATTATAATTAAATAGAGGGAAGGTATTGAGGCTAGGGTTTGAAACCGAATATTTCAAAATTGTTATAATAAAATCGGCTGAATTTTTTTTGATTAAATTCCATTTTTCATTGTCTATTCAAATCTTTTGATTTCAAGAAAAAATATTGTCCAGTCTCTAAGATATGATTTTTGAAATTTAATTATAATTAAATAGAGGGAAGGTATTGAGGCCAGGGTTTGAAACCGAATATTTCAAAATTGTTACAATAAAATCGGCTGAATTTTTTTTGATTAAATTCCATTTTTCATTGTCTATTCAAATCTTTTGATTTCAAGAAAAAATATTGTCCAGGCTCTGAGATATGATTTTTGAAATTTAATTATAATTAAATAGAGGGAAGGTATTGAGGCCAGGGTTTGAAACCGAATATTTCAAAATTGTTACAATAAAATCGGCTGAATTTTTTTTGATTAAATTCCATTTTTCATTGTCTATTCAAATCTTTTGATTTCAAGAAAAAATATTGTCAAGTCTCTAAGATATGATTTTTGAAATTTAATTATAATTAAATAGAGGGAAGGTATTGAGGCCAGGGTTTGAAACCGAATATTTCAAAATTGTTACAATAAAATCGGCTGAATTTTTTTTGATTAAATTCCATTTTTCATTGTCTATTCAAATCTTTTGATTTCAAGAAAAAATATTGTCCAGGCTCTGAGATATGATTTTTGAAATTTAATTATAATTAAATAGAGGGAAGGTATTGAGGCCAGGGTTTGAAACCGAATATTTCAAAATTGTTATAATAAAATCGGCTGAATTTTTTTTGATTAAATTCCATTTTTCATTGTCTATTCAAATCTTTTGATTTCAAGAAAAAATATTGTCCAGGCTCTGAGATATGATTTTTGAAATTTAATTATAATTAAATAGAGGGAAGGTATTGAGGCCAGGGTTTGAAACCGAATATTTCAAAATTGTTACAATAAAATCGGCTGAATTTTTTTTGATTAAATTCCATTTTTCATTGTCTATTCAAATCTTTTAATTTCAAGAAAAAATATTGTCCAGTCTCTGAGATATGATTTTCGAAATTTAATTATAATTAAATAGAGGGAAGGTATTGAGGCTAGGGTTTGAAACCGAATATTTCAAAATTGTTATAATAAAATCGGCTGAATTTTTTTTGATTAAATTCCATTTTTCATTGTCTATTCAAATCTTTTGATTTCAAGAAAAAATATTGTCCAGTCTCTAAGATATGATTTTTGAAATTTAATTATAATTAAATAGAGGGAAGGTATTGAGGCCAGGGTTTGAAACCGAATATTTCAAAATTGTTACAATAAAATCGGCTGAATTTTTTTTGATTAAATTCCATTTTTCATTGTCTATTCAAATCTTTTGATTTCAAGAAAAAATATTGTCCAGGCTCTGAGATATGATTTTTGAAATTTAATTATAATTAAATAGAGGGAAGGTATTGAGGCTAGGGTTTGAAACCGAATATTTCAAAATTGTTATAATAAAATCGGCTGAATTTTTTTTGATTAAATTCCATTTTTCATTGTCTATTCAAATCTTTAGATTTCAAGAAATTGTCCAGGCTCTGAGATATGATTTTCGAAATTTAATTATAATTAAATAGAGGGAAGGTATTGAGGCCAGGGTTTGAAACCGAATATTTCAAAATTGTTACAATAAAATCGGCTGAATTTTTTTTGATTAAATTCCATTTTTCATTGTCTATTCAAATCTTTAGATTTCAAGAAATTGTCCAGGCTCTGAGATATGATTTTCGAAATTTAATTATAATTAAATAGAGGGAAGGTATTGAGGCCAGGGTTTGAAACCGAATATTTCAAAATTGTTACAATAAAATCGGCTGAATTTTTTTGATTAAATTCCATTTTTCATTGAACCACAGGGATGCTCAAAATTGGCCGTAAATCAATTTTATCTCCATTTAATTAAATTAATAAAAATTCCATTTAAAATTTTCATTTTAAATTAAAATATATTTAAATAAGAGAAATGCCAGATCAGTGAACTGGGACTTTTTCGGCCAATTAGGGCATACCTAAATATCAAATTCTGATAATGTTAATATTTATATGAAAAAATGATTAAAGGAAAAGTTCGGTAAATCTGTTGAACTTCACAATCCGTGAAAAACAATTTTATTTGACCGTTTTGTGAAGCGACATTATTTTACCCGAAAAACAACATTTTTAATACATATAAACAGCAATCAGCCATCTCATTGCCATAAATTCAAAATGTCGGCGGAGAATGTTCCAAATAATACTAATTCTTCCCAATTGAACAACAAAATGATGAAAAGCCCAAAATTGCTCCCACTTGAGTTAATCATCGAGACTTATGACATGTTGCCCATTCCGGAGCAATGTCGTCTCTTGGCTTTAAATTACGCGATCTATGGAATGCGCCAGCACAAAACTAGGCGAATGTTTACGGCTTGGAAGGTTTCCAAATAAAAAAACAATTTTAACAAGTCATCAAAACTAGCAATATCATAAAATAGGGTAAGGTACATTTGGCTACCACGCCCAAATTGTGGCAAATTATATATATATAAATTTATATATAAAGATATATGTTATTCAAAATACTAATAGAATGAATATGTTTCCTAATTTTTATATAAAAATCATATCATAATATAGTACATTTTATATGTGACCATAGACTTTTGCTTTTTAATGACCTCTTATTATTAATATATTTTATTCCTCAGTCAATAATTTTTAGTTTTTGAAATCCATAATAAAAATAAAAACAACCGATTTCGGTTGGTAGTAAAATTCCACCGGAATTTAGTTCTTCTACTTAATTTGGTCAAATATTAAACTATTTAAATAAAAAATCTAATAATAGATTGCACCATTGGCGGGGGAGGGGTGTACGGTGTTACCAAAATCTTATACGAAATATGCATACCAATATGGGAATATATGATTTAAGATGGGCTTTTCGGAATACAATATGGATTTTCCAATAAAAATAGAGGAATTTCGTTTTTTAATTAAGGCAAAATCAGTTGAATAATGGGCTAAGAGCTTATTAGAGGCGGATAAAGTTTAAGTCCATCCGGTCTTCCGGGTGTCTAAAAAGAAAGATAAATAACTCAAATTCATACAATTTTCTAAACAATATTAAAACTATAAATATTCAGAAAAAGATGACCGAATTGAACAAAATGAAAGCTGAATGGTGGATGAAGGTCATTTTAAATTTTTTTTTTCAAATCATGAAAATGCCATTCGACCGACCTTAATAATTTATCCAAACTGGTTTCTGAACAGAGATAATAGTTCGGCATCGGCAGGCAACTACTTATTGAAAAATTAGATTATTAGACATTACCGATTATCCTCAACCCTCATAGCCCCTTACCGGATGAGATGGGGATGTTTTTCGCAAAATTAATTTTTTTAATGAAATCACCAAAATTTCGTCCCTAAAATGCTCCTCCAAATTTTTTCAATTTCTGAAATAAAACTCGATTCCCCTGCTGGATTTCCCTAAACGATAATTTTTCTTCTACAAAATTTCAATGAGACTGCTTTAATTGGAGCAATGTCTTCTGAGTCCCACCGACATTCCATATATGGACACTCTCTTCATTTTACTAATTTGATTATTTCATATCTTTGATATTTGAAGACACTTTCAAATTAGTCAAATATTTTTTTATACTATTGCTATTTGCTAACAAATTGAATTAGCATTGGTTGGTCGATTGGTATATTTATATGATTTTGAAAAATATTCAAAAATTTTCAATATAGAGAGGCACAAGGAGGAAGCGTTGCTGTCGACTTCAGGTAGAAAATTATATGGATATTTAAAATAAATAATATTTTCAGTATCCGGATATTTTGTTCCTCATGACATTGTTTCTTCTGCTAATCATTGGACTTTTTTTCAGCAAATTTTTATTCAATGGGGTGAGCACAATTATTTATAATTATTAAGGCCCGGTATAATTAGGCAAATAAACAATATTTTAACTTTTTGGATATGAAAAGGGTTATATTTATTATTTATATCTGTAACCAGATTTTCGAAAAAAATTTTATTTCTTTTTCTTTCATCATAAATAACAATAAAAGATGGAAAAACATTATTCGAATCATTTTAAGTCGAAAAAAATTTTGAAAATTTTCGACACAAATGGGGGTTCCTTCACTTTTGCAATTTTCAATTGGCCATAACTTGGCAAAAATGCTTTCTGTGCCGAAATTTTTACATATTTATGCTCAGCTTTTCTAGTCACATCGATTAATGTATTTCTATGATTTTATTTTTTTTTTTTGAAAATCAGGCAAGAGTCAACAGATCCTGAAGTGGCCTATTTTCCATATTTTTGGCTTACCGACATTCGCAGACGAAAAGGTCTGGTGCCGATAATGGCAAAGCTGCTATTTTATTGTTTATGGCATATTATTAAGCATAAAATTAGCTATAAAATGATATCAAAAGCATTGGTCAATGTTGAATATTCAACGAATTATGGCTAAAAAACAGATAAAAACAATTTAATTAAACCAACGGTTTTTGGCCATAACTCGTTGAATATTCAATATTGGCCGATGTATTTGATATCATTTTATGGCTAATTTTATGCTTAATAATATGCCATAAAAATAGCCACAACAGCTTTATTACGATCTGCACCAGACGGTTTCGTCTGCAAATGTGATAACACGCATTTTTTGTATAGCATTTTTGAGATTTATCGAACAAAAAAATGCCTAATAAAACCTAATAAAAAGCGGAATTTTTATGAGAATGGACATTCACAGTGATAAATTTATATATCTAATTTTTTTCCAATTTGTTTTTTAGGGGATTATGCAAAGCCAGTTTTTATACAAAATGTCCATTCGCTCATTGGTTGGCATCTTTCTTGTCAATTTATTGGCGGTATTCATTAACATCGGAAGCAGAAGGAATGGCTGCTTATCACTTTCTTGAATAAATGGACTATGATAGCTGATGCGATTGCTTGATTGATTCCGATTTATGATATTACTTCGAAAAATAATTTTATGATAATTTCTGATTATTTTTTACTTTTCCATTCATAACTATTAAAAATCACAACTAATTATTCATCATTATTCTTTATTGCTAATATTTAAAGAATATTATATTAAATTAAATTTTTCTTGAAATAAAAATAAATGCGCAATTTTGTGTGTGAAATTAAATGAATTATTCAATTAAAATTATCAAAATGCGAAACATCATCATAAGGTAATTATATGTGTGGAATATTGATGTGTATTTGATTTGAGTCAGGGATGGGCCGAAAATTTGGGCCCGATTACTTTACGGGCCGGGCCGTTCCAGCAAATATCGGCCCGAAACTCATCTCTGATTAGGGTCTGCCAAATCTACTGCATAGGTAAAAAAAGTCAGATTTATATTTAAAATAAAAAGCTATGCCAGCCCCCTCGGTTTTGGCTTATGATAAGATTCGGTTTGAGTGTTACAGGGTGGGTTATGGAAAAATGTATCCAAATAGCATCCTTTTAGAGAATAAAAGTTTGTGAAATGGTTTTATTTTGCCCAGATGGAATTTTCTTTTAATTCAATATAAATAAAAATTACTTGTTAATTTAAAAAATTCATAATTATAAATTTATAATTGAATGTAATTATTCCATCAAATATGCACAAAATTTAAATACAAAATAGTGGATTTATATTTTTATTCTCTATAATATGTATATATTTATATTAATTAAACAATTTTAACTTTATATAATTTAGATTTGCGAATCACTAAATGAGGCCAAAGCCAATAACAAATTGATAAAAAAGGCAACGTCATCAATTTGAAATAAATTCTAAACAAATTTCCTCATTGAAGCAACATCGTATTTCTTTAAAGCCTCAATTCGATCAGAATTTGGGGGATGTGAATGGTGGCATATGGAATATAGCCGATCAAAGAGTGGAAAGCCAATGTCGTTCTCGATGTCGTTGCACTTAAAAATGAATATTAATGTAAAAAAAAATAAATTTAAAAATATTTACATATCTCATCGGACCGATTTGTTAAATGAGTTAATGAGATTTTTCGGGGCCCAGAACCCGGATCTTATTATTGTAATGTAAATTTAACAGTTTGTCACCAGCATTTTTTACTGTTAAAATGCATATTTAAAGTACGGTAAACTAACACTGACTGTGTTTCTAGGTTTGCTTACCATAGAATACGCATCAAAAAACCCAAAAAAATTTAACCATGATCTTAAAAAGAAGATAAATGATGAACCGGACCGGAGGTGGCTATGGCTATAAAAAATTTATCAGCTTCATTTAAAATTCAATATAAAATCTGAAGAAATTCTAATTAAAATGTATTCATATAAATAAAACTCTCCTTTTTCAATATTTTAGTAGATTTTTTATTGACTTTGAATTAATTAAATTCAATCAAAAAATAACTTAAATAAGATGATGCGAAATTTGCGCCCATTGAATTTTAAAATAAGATATTTGATAACAATTTACCAGAGTCTTTTGGAACGGCTTACTGTAGCCCAGATCCGCGCAGAATTTATCAGCTTCAAATTCGAAACGCTGACTGATAAAACCACGTGCCACGGACATAAAATCTTTGAATGGGCGAAGGATATAAAGAAACACTAGGAAGAGGCAAATGGGGATCGGTCGTTGTGATGCAGGGAATCCAAAAGCGGTAAGCAAATATTTTTGATAGAAGAAGGCACAAAAACATAACTGGACCAGATAATCAATCTGAATAAATTTTTAAATTTGAAAATTTGATTTATTTTCCTTTTTTTTTGTAAACAATTCCCAATCAGAATATAAACTATACTATTAGAGTTAGAATCGGTAAAAAGTAACATCTAATTTATGTAAAGGAAAGCAACAACTATCCGAATTCCTCCAAATTATTATTTCGTCAATCACTCACCAATAAGACGGCCATTTTCAAAGGAATATGATTTTTCTTCCAATGACCCAGTTCATGGCCAATAGTTGCTAAAATCTCATCGTCATCTCTTCCCAGAAGGGAATCTTCAATTTGAATTTGTTTGTTCAGCCAAAATCCGGAAAAGCCTGCATTACTGTCAGCACCTGTTTTAAATATTTAGTAAGAAAATTTTAAAATTGTTGGTAAATTTTTTTTAACTATTATAAAATTATGAAATTTTCCTTCATGATTATATTTATTTATATTAATTTAGTCAAAATTAGACTATTATTAAAATAATTTTATTGGTAATTTTGAAAAAAATTGCATTTCATTATTTTTAATAAAACAATTGCTCCACCTTTAACGACGAAGATTCTGTTTAACGGAAAGGAGACACTTTCAAACAATACTCGAATTTTAGTTTTCAATTCATCCTCAGGCAATGGAATGTAAAATAGATGCGGATGGAAGACAGCGTACTGTAAATTGGGGAAGAGGGAGAAAATTTATCAATTTATTGTTAAAAATAGTTTATATAATTTTTTATCTGGCCCATTTCATTTACTTATAGGATTTATAGCGTTCTAATTTTTCCTTATTTTTTACTCAAATTTTTTCAATTTAATCAAAATATTCTCCCATTAAAAACTGACTAGTTGGCTTAGAAAGCTTCCAACGATGATGACGATGGCAAGGGTCAAATATTACAATTTTTAAGCTCCTCAAAAAACCAATTGGAGAAATATGTCCATCCGACATTATGGTCAAACCATATAATTACGGACATCGCAAGAGAATATTTGATCATATAAATGAATAGTTGTTTCAATTGATCCATAAAGAAAATTGGAAATTGCTAAATAGGGAAATGGGGTATTTAATAATTAAATAAACAAATTATGTATAGCACAAACTATATTTGAGTGGAATCCGTGATTTTTACCAATGCAAAATTGTTCATAGCATATAAAAATCAACGAATTAAAATGTGCGATGACAAAACATATTAGCATGAATAAAGCACTTTGGAAAACCATTCGAGTTTCTGGCCATTGCCATTGATTCACACTAATTATGCCACACTGAGCCCAAAGCAATGGCATCAATTCATAAAACAAAATTAACTGTGGAATTTGCATAAAATATTAATATAAATAACTTCTAATTCCAATTATATTACCGCTTTCTTCACCTCGAAAAAAACAAGTTTGCACATGCCGAATTTCATTTTGTCGACTACAAATCTACGTTCACATTCATATCGCAATTCACCAATGCATTTGTATATTTCCGGGCACATTCTGTTCCTTTGGCAAAATTTATATTGCCGCAAATGCACGTAGAATTTCCATACAAACACGCATAAATTAAATGAGTATATCAGCCAAAAAATCATAGTTGGATTGATAATTATGTGCTGAAAATTTTTTAAAAATTAATTTTTTGGACAATTTGCTTAAATTCAACTAAAATTTAGCCAAAAAACAAAAGGATTTATTTGAATTTTTTGACAATATTTAGCTAAAATTTTAACCAATTTGGCAAAGCCAAAAAAGAATTAAGATCATTTGGAATTCTTCGATTTTGTTGAATGAAAATTGAATTCGATCGATTGACAAGATTTTTTTTGGCTTTTTTGGATCGCTTTTGGGGAGATTCCAGTGCCCCCATGCCCCATCCATCCTTATTTTTGAATGGCCAATTCACTCAATATTCCATGGATGGTGTGGACTTTGGAATGGAGATGAGGGCAAGAATGGCGTCTGGCGGGAAAGAATTTAAAATTGTTGAAAATAAAATAAACAATGAAAAAGAAGGGTAACTGAAAATGGAATGAACCATTTGGCAATTTTTATGGGAAAAAGTTTTGAACCCAAGCGGAATTGAACTTCGATGGCCCAAAGTCTATCGCTTTCGCCACTGCGCCAACCATTCCTTTTGATCGGCTCTTTAAATTCTCCCATTTCAATTTCCCTCTTTATTGCTGACAAAAGAAGGAAGAAATAAGAAAGGGAAAAAAGCAATCTTTTGCAAATTCCAATAAAATTGACGAGAAATTATTCTTCCAAAGCAAAATCTCATCAGCAAAATTGAAAATTAGAATAGATGATCATAATTTAAATGGGATATAATTATAATTAACAATCAACAAGAATTCAAAATTATCATTTTTGCAAGTCAATTCACAAGAATTAAAATTGTTCAATTTGCTATTTATCAATAATTTATATGAAATTCACATAAAATTTAAAATAATAATTGCGTTAAAATTAAATATTTTCAAATTATATGTGCCTTATTAATATTTTTGTATTTATTTTTATAAATATAATACATTGGTAAATCCTAGAGATCATCGAAAATGAGCTACGACAATCGTGAATTCTGAAAATTTTTTTCGCTGCCATCAAGTAATCAATCAACCATAAATTATATGATAATTGATGTTACCAAATATTATGTATAATTTTTATGAATATAAATAAGTATCAAAGGCTAGACCAAAATCAACACAAATTAGATAGGTAAAATCCAATTTTAATTCTATTGATTTTTCTAAATTTGCTATTCGTTTTCTCCTATTTCCTCTCTTGTTAAGCTTAAAATTTCCAATTTTAATATTTTAATTCTATAAAATTCAAATTTAGGTTCAAGGAATGTGCACGACATTAAATTGTTTTGACTTTTATAATTTTTATTTTTTATCGGAGAAAATTGAAAATAAAAATTTTATGTTTATTTTACGAATTTAATAATATTTATATTTAAATTTCAGCAAAATTTCATCATAAATTGTCTAATCAATTTATTCTATTTTTTGGGCACATCCTCTGGCACTCAATGTGACGTATTGACCAGCACAAATTGGCCATTTTCGTAGGCCAAATGCCGCATCCAATTCGCGCCCCAATTGACCATGAATTTTGCCTGAAAATAATGACCGAATATTTGTCATTAAATTATTTTTTTTAAATTTACTTGAATTTTGTCTGCCAATTTTCCTGAATTTTCATCCTCTTATTAATTTGGATCCGATTGATGATACCTTGGCTATTCTTTTGACCTTAACTCCATGAAACATCCAATCTTCGGAAGTAATATGTCAATTGAAACCCTTAAATCTTCTCTTTTTAAAAATCAATATATATTTTTCGTCAAAAAAAGGGATTATTAAACTCAAAGAGAGTACCTTTTTAAAAGTTGAATTTCTAATTTTTAAAAGCCAAATTGGCTGTGGGGTTTAAATACGATCTAAAAATTGAAGGCACATTCCTCTATAATTCAATTCAATTTCCATCAAATCGCCGGTGCACATCACTGCCTTTTTCATCATCCTCTCCACTGGCAATCGGAATGCAATATGCATCCAAAAGTTGAAGAAAAAGAAAAGAACATCAAAATTGAGCATTGAAGAATTTTTGGCACAATTAAAAATATCATAATAAAAAATATTCCCAAAAATTGGTGAAATTTATTTAACAATGAATTAATTTAATAAATTTTTGATAAAAATGGCTATAATAAAATAAATTCGAAAATTATGCTAATTAGACCACTCTTCAATTTAAAAAGGGAATATTCAATTGAATGAGGAGGATTAAGTGTGTTTTCCTGCTTTTTGCTTCTTCAATAATTCTTTGACACTTGACATTCACATCATATTTGTTATTTATTCATCATTCTTCATCATTCATTATTTTCATTTCATTTATAAAGTATTCATTTTTATGAATTGATATATTTTATATTTTATCTTAATTTCGGAATTTACTCTTTTATTATAATTTAATTAAAATGGATTAAATTATTGAAAAGGTAGCTTTAAATTTTCATTAGTGAATAATCTTAAAAAATACTTACATAATTTAAAATTGGAATAAAATATTTAAAATTTTTATTCTTTTTCTATTCATTTTAATTATATAAAAAAATATAACAATTAATTTGTTTGATTATAAAATACAATAAAATTCGGCAACAATTTTTTGTGAAAGTTTTAAAGCTGAGAATATAAAGAATTTAGAGGCATTTTTAGAATTAATTTGGTGGCAAGATAATGGATTAAAATTTGGTAAAATTTAATTAAATTGGAAAAGAAATAATTTTATTCATCGGATTCAATGCCTTTGAGCATTTCTTCGGCGCATTCCACACAAAATTGAAGTTGGCCAAATGCAAGCCGAATTTTTGCCAATTCATTTTCTCGTTCCGCCGATGAATTTGATTTGAACTTTGAATGCCATCTGGCTGCTGGATCCAAGAAAATTGGCAATGAAGTCTGAAAAAATTAATTAGAAATTAATTTATTTTATGGTCATAATTTTCTAGCCGACACAAAATTAATTATAATTATAAAGCAATTAATTAATAATTAAAATTTAAAAATTTATTTAAAATAATTAAATTTCTCCAAAAATTTACCCCTGAATTTTGTTCCTCCTCCGGTGCCGAAAATAAAATATGCCGAAATGCACTGCCCCTGTGCCCTTCTCGAATTCCATTTTGCCATAGGAAACATCGTTCCAAGGCCAACAAACGATTGTTGATTTGTTCCCGAAGAAGCAGTGAAATTAGCTTTTCGCCTCCATTTACTGCCTTTAAAAATGTTAAAATTAATTTTAAAAATAAATATAAAAATTTTAAATTTTCACTTGAATTATCCGTTGAAATTTGGTTGCAATTTTTTGCAATTTTTGGACAGCATTTTGTAAATATTTTAGCTTTTCTTCATAAAATGTTTTTCCAAGGGCGTCGACAATTCCAATTAGCCTAAAATGAATTTATCATTTTATAATTTTTTCCATTTTTCCAACTTCATTTGGGCATCCATTTTTGCTATATATTCGGCCAATGCAATTCCATAGTCCTCAACATTGAATGGAATAATCTATAAAAAAAAATTAAATTAATTTTGATATTTAATTTAATTTATTTCGAAATAAAATAAAAATATAAAAATAAATTTTATATCCAAAATTAATGAAAAAAATGAAGTAATTTTAACATTTTTGAGTCTAAATAAATTATTAATAAATTTTTTATACCATATTATCGGCCAATTGTCGAATAATTTCCATCCAAAAATGGGCAAATGCCTTTGCAGTCTCTCCTTTCGGGTCCAAAAATCGTTCATTCATCCAAGGAACTACAAAAATAAAGATAATTAAATTTCACATTTTTTCACCTTCATATGCGGAATGATAAAGCATATATGAATAGGGGACATTTTCCATGCGAAGATCGGCCACCGGAATGCCGGCATAGGAAATGAATGGTTGAAAATCGGAACCGGAATGAGGGAATTGAAAATATGGAACAGATCTATTGGGGGAAATTTAAACTAAATTAATTCATGAATTTCTCTCTGACCTATCACCGGGCAAAATGGAACGGGGATTGTGAAAACGCCAAGAATCCAACAAAGTTCTTCGCCCATTTTCCAACTCAAAATGGACTGGTTGGGGCACTCTGAATTTAAATGTATTATAATCTTTATTCTCAATATGCATTTATGTCAGTTAATTGCCAAAAAATTGAGGTGACCAATTTCGTTAAATATTTTTTTAGATATTATTAAACATAAATATCAGCTGTATTTCACAATATTGGAAATACTATGTCGACATTTTCCAAATGTGTTATTAATTCATGGTAAAAATGTCGGCTGCTACCAAGACTGGCATAAAATGGACTAATTTTTTACCAAATTTTTTACTTGACATTCCCAAATTACCACGAAAAAATTCTAATTAGATTTAATCTAAAAACTATTTTTGGTTCTCCTTCCGTGTTTACTATACTGTATTAATTTGATTTCACCTCATTGCTGCATCCACAATTAGCCTATAGAGCAATGGGACAGCTTTAATAGATAAAGTGGTGTTCCCATTCAAATTATCCACATTTATATAGGCCACGGCCCTGGATTGAAGCACACCAAGATTTTGTTCCACCCATTCCGTCGAGCCAATTAGCCCAAATTCTGAAATAATAATTTAATTTTAAAAATAAAAATATTTATTTTGGCATTCACCTTCGGCATCCCATTGGCAAAAAACAATTGTTCGCCTCGGTCTCCATCCGCTCAATTTTGAATATTCACCAAAAACACGGGCCATTTCCAACATTATGGAAGTTCCGGTGCCCGGGTCAATGCTTCCCTTAAGAATAAAATTTATTTTTTTTATATTTTTTTATCAAAAATTTTAATATTTTACAATAAATAATAATTTCACACACTTTTGTCCAAGCATCCGCATGATTTCCCAATAAAATCCACCGATCTGGCTCTTCCCTTCCCTCAATTTTGGCAATAAAATTTTTGATAATTCCTCGTCGACTTTGAGTGTTCACGTCCAAACGGAGAAGCAACGAACCCGAAAAACGATAAATGAGCGGAAGGGAACCGGCCCATTGAGACCACTTAAATTAATTATTTTAATTAATTTAAATCGAAAATTGAATTTTTAACTAACCTGAACCGGTGGTCCATCCAATCGAGCGAATATTTTCTGCGTATCACCGTAGCCAATTGAAGTTGCCGGAATATTCGGGAGAATTCCCTGGGAACGAAGCTCCTCTTCCCCAAATTCTCGATGGACATATGGGAGGGAAGGCAAAAATGGGGTCTGAAAAATGTGGGAATAAAATTAAAATTTGATAAATTTTTAGTGAAAGATTAAAAAAATATGAGGTAAAATTGAAAATGAATTAATTAAATTACCATTTTTCTCCTATTAGAAAGCCTCGGGGCTTGTAAATTTCTGATTCCCTCGAAAGAAGGCTTGAAATAAAAAATAGGGTATTAAAAATTTTTTTAAAAAATTGACTAGAAATAGACTAAATAAAACAATAAAATTATAATCTAAATTTTTCGTTAAAGTCAATTTTCCATTTCATTTTAAAATAATAGAAAAATAAATTATAAATAATAAACAAATCATTGAAATGAATTTTTATTTCGAACCTGTGGATCGCCAAAACCACGATATAAAGTGCCACGTTGGCTTCCTGTAAAAAAATTAAAATTAAAAACTAAATTAAAGTACTAATTTTTACCTGAAGGAGGCAACCATAGATCATCGGGAAATGTCTTTAAAAATAATTCAAAAATAATTTTAGTAATTTAATTTGAAAATTTTACTTTATTCCCAGGGACATAATCAAATGGATCAGAATAAAGGATAACGCCGATGGCACCTAGCCTTTCGGCCAAATGGACTTTGTCACCACGAAAAATACTGCCATAACGAATGAGGACAATTTTGCCGGCCACACTTATATTTGCCTAAATTAAAAATTTATATGAAATCATCTTTGGATATTGACCTTTTCAAGCATCGAAAAATCCTCTTGTGTCCCATAATTTACATAGACCAATTCGCCCAATGCAGTGCCATTCCGAGCATAGGCATTCCACCAAACATGCTTTAAATAAAGGGAAGAGATGACATAAATTTAACTTTTTATTGATAGAAATATTGCCTAATTGCAGAGTCTAGCTTTTTATAGGTTTTTTGTTAAATATATTGCATAGTTTTTGGATACTATTTATTTAATTTGGTGAAAAGATTATAACTCTTCCAGAATTACCTAGACATATTAGCCCTAATAATTAAAATAGATCTCTTCAAGATTCATTATTTGATTATGTTTTGGTTTGGTTTTAACCAATTTTAACTTAATTTTGAACCAAAAAGATTTAATCGTTTAATACCCAATTAATTGTTGACCAAACCATAACCAATTATATACCATTCAATACGTTTTAACCAGCTCTATCTAATTTTGGGTATATGGTTTGTGAATTTAATATTAAACCCTTAAATCATTTTAATTATTTAGGTTTTATATATTGTGTTTTGGCAATTTCAATGTTTCTTTCGACAAATTGAATAGTATCATTTTTAAATTTAATTTTTTAAATTTTTATTTCCACATATTCCTTTATTTTTACCATTCTTTTGTCATTTTCCAATTGTTCCCTCAATTTTGAATCAATCTTCGCATTTTTCGGCAATCCCCCAATCCCAGTGGAGATTTGTTCCCATCGCAATGTTCGCTCATTCCAACAATGAATCTGTGAAAAAATAATAAAAAAATGGAATTAAAACTATTTTGATTACTGTATTGGGAGAATCATAATCCGGCATACTCAACAAAACATCCGAATATTCATATTTGCGAACATCAAAGCCAAAGGAATTGTACTAAAATAATTGCAAAATTAATTAGTTAAATAAATTGAATAATAAAATATTTTGCTATTTTTTTAACCTTTTCTGCCAATTTATCCATTAATTCCAGCTGTTCAATTGTGCCAGCCACATGAACTTTTGAGGCAATCCATTCCAAATTTTCTCGTATTCTGCTTCCATTTAACATTGCTGCCATTTGGGCACTCGTGTCATTTTGCTAATTAATTTTGGAATTAATTTTAATGAAATTATTTTAAGTTAATTTTTTAATTAAAAAATCAAATATTAATTAGTACCTGTCAATGCCAGTAATGCCTAAGGACTTCTCCTATTCATCCTACTGTACCCCCACTTTTTGCATAACTGCCCCGTCACCTATCAATCAAATATTGCCCCAATCTGCCTTTTTAAACCCTCTCCTTTCCCAATTAAATGTTCACTTTTGGTTCACTCTTTCCCACATATTTTTGCGAAGTTCTGTTATCACATTTTTCGGCATAACAGATAAATTTATTAAATAAAGTCCAGCTCAACTAATCCCAATCCCTTTCTTTGGACCACTGGGGGGCTTATAGGCTAACGGAAAAGGCCCGGGCGTGAGCTTAGGCCCACTCTCGCCTCAAAAAATATAAATCATGAGAATAAGGACTATAAGTTAAATATAAGTATAAGTACCTATTTTCTATTCAATAAATTTTTAAAATTCACATTTTGAACATTTTCACTCTGCAATCGATTGTATGGCTCTTGAGTGTTCATTAATTTTTGTTGCAATTCAATTTGTTGTTGAAGAATTAAAATTACGGTCAAAAATAGGAGGCAAATTGAAAGGAGAAGGAGGGCACCGATTAGCCATGGGAAAAGGCAACATTTTTGGGCAGATTTTTGATCAGTTTTAGTCAAAATCACCGATGAATTCCGTTGAAGATTGAGCCGCAAATTATCTTAAAAATTAAAAATTTAATTAAAAATTATTTGAAATTACTTTTTGTCAATGGACTATTTTCATTTGAGGACCACCAAGGAGTGGAATAGCGTGAATTTTGTTCAAGCCGAAATATGGCGCCATTTGATTTGTTTGAAAAGTCGGCTGAAAATATTCTTAAAAATTTAAAAATATTTGTATTTTTTTGGACTTGTCTGTTTTCTTCTCCACAAAAGCAAAGATTGGGTGGAGGAATCATTCGAATGGAATCCTTCATCATTTCGTTCATTCTCTTCAAATTCTCCTGAAAATTATTTATTTTAATAAATTAATAAATAAAATAAAAAAAATCCCATTAATAAAAATTAAAATAATATTAGAATTACCATTTGATGTTGTCGATTGTTGCCCACTGCCAGTGGCCGCATTCTCATGGAAATAATATGGGGCAAACAAGGCGGAATCATTGGAATTGCTTTGGCCATAATATGAGTCACTTCAAAAATAAAAATAAATTTTATTTTATAAAATTTCCCACCGAATTGGATCCACTGGAAAAGTGCCAAGTTTTGACTCCATTTTACGGCCATTTTGCTCTAAAATTGGTGCATGTGCCGGTGGTAAAATTGGGATGGGTGCGGGCGGTGGAATCTGATTCTGATGTTGTTGTTCATTTTCCCCGGAGCAACATTTATTTGGGCATTCCCTTTGTCGAATATTCACATATTCGGTTGGTGTTCGCGAAAGTAAAAGGGCCGTGGGACGTCCAAAGGCAAGTGGCCTTTGTTGGATATTCATAATTGTTCGGCTAAAAAATGGGTAAAATAAAATTAATTAGAAAAATAGAAAATGTAAATACAATAAAAATACTTATTATTATTAATATTAAATAAATTAGAATCGAATTTTTAGTAATTTTTAATTAAATATTTTTTAGTTTTTTTTGTGTGTAAAAATAAAAAGGATCATTATGGAATTTGAGAAAAGACGAATATAGTTGGGAAAAGCTGCAGTGATCGCTAAAAATTGATGTTGATTGACAGGAGGAAAAACCGCAAAAATTGTCAAAAATATAAGTAAAATTTCCAGGGAATTTCTAGCGGCATTATTTGTCCAAGATGATATAAATATTTGTACATTTTGTTGGGAAAAAAATGGAAAATACAATTAAAAAATTCAGTAAAAATTTTATAATTCATTGCCATTTTCGATGTTGTATTCACTTGAATTTTGATGCCAATCTTTTATCACATTTTAGTCGGCTTACTTAATATTCCAAAAAAAATGGAAATAAATTCCCCAAAAATTTTCACTAATAATTTGTAAAAACAAAAAAAAAGCGGGTCGAGACTGAATGAGGATGGGAGGAAATTGCAGAGGAATGATTCAATTTTGTCCTCTAATTTTGGAGATGCGTAATCCACGAAAGTGCATTCAACCAAAGGAATTTAAAGGGAGGAAAATGGAAAAATGAAACAAAATGGAAGGGAGAAAATTAGCAAAATTGTTGAGGGAAAAGGCAGATTTTTTGTGGACATTTTTTCAATTTGTATGGCCAAAGCCATTCTTTTTTTGGTTGATTTGATTGAGGTGAATGGAGAGGAAAAGTGAGAAAATTGGATATGCAAATTTTAGAGCATTTTGGTGGGAAAATTTGTTTTGAGGAAAATATTTTAAATATTTTTTTCAATGTTTTTATTTCATTTTTTTATATTTTTGCAAAAATATAAATTTCGACAATTCAATTAATTTGAAATAATTATTTTAAATTCCGGTTCCTCATTAATTTGGGTCAAAATTTTATTATTAAATGAATCACAATTAAATGGTTAAGGAAAAATAGAATTAAAATTTATTCCCGGTATATAATATACCTATCTATTATTAGTTTTATTTAAAAATAATTTTATCAGAAATAAAAATAGAGTAAAATTAAGATTTTAACATAAAATGAGAAAGAAAGAATCCGGAAGAAAATTAAAATAAAATTATTGTTTGGGAAATTAAAAATAATAATTATTGGCATCGACTTCTTCCTCTATGAAATTGAGAATGATACTTGACGGAATGGAGGGTTTGGAATTGGAGGAATATGATCAGAAAAAATGGCAAAGTGTCCTACTTGGATTTGGATCGGCGTTTGAATTGAGGGTGGATTATTGCAATGAGGAAGGAGGATTATGATTGGCTTTTTGCGCAAATTGGATGGGATGGAAGGTGGAAAAAATTGGGGAAGAGGAGATTTGCGCACTTTGAAGTGCCTAATAAAAATGGAGATTGGGGAATTCATGGGCAACTTCCTTGAAATTAATGAAATGTAGAAGATGTCGTGGATTGGATTGAAAAAGACTTCAAAAAATTTTGAATTTTAAATTTTATTAAATAAATTTGAGGGCAATGAGGAAATAGCAATTTAATATTTTAATTTTATTTGTACATATTTTATATAAAAAATTAATAAAAAAAAATGTGAACAGCCTTTTAAATGGGAATTTAGTAATTTGGAGAAATTAAATGGAAAATTTTGGAGCATTGTGAAATTAAAATAGTAAAAATTAAATTTAAAAATATTTTAAATTTTTATTTCCTGGAAAATTTTAAATGACGAAAAATTTTGTAAAATAAAAATGTCCGAGTGCGGAGGATTACACAAATTCTTGGACAGCAAATTTTGATTTGTTGAGGACAAGCGGAGAAAGGAGGGTCAAAGAAAGGAGGATGACAAGGCGGATTATTAGGGAGGGCCAAAGCTAAAGAGGAAAAATTGGGTTGGATGGCCATAAAAATATTCATTCAGTTTTTGAAAGGGAAACTGGCCACAGGAAAGATTGATGGGAAATATGATCGAGAGGGACATTGGAATTGAGTGGGTGGACATTGGGACATATGTTTTGAAGGGGAATAAATGGTTTTAAACATTTTTTGAAAATAATTTTTATAAATCAGTAAAGTTTTGAGAAAGCTAAAAGATTTGGAAAAATGAATAAATTATTAAAAAAAAAATTAATTAAATTCCAATTGATTATTTGAGATTTGATTAATTTGGTCATAAAGAAAATGGTAAAGGTTAGGTTTATTTTGCTGGAATTTCACCTCTAATAAAGTAATAATTTTGGCAAGTTTTTTGGCCTCCAAAATGGCCACTTTTCGATCGATCTTTTTTATCGTTCATATTTGGCTTTTTTCTTTTTTTTATAAATTTTAAAATTCCCAGAAGAGATGATGAGCCGTAAAAATAGACAAAAAGTGGACAAAATTTTGGAATTTGAAGATGGACAACGAGTGTTAAGCTGGGAGTGGCCATCAAAATTGGAAAGGGAAAATATGAGGGAAAACGGTGGGATATATTGTGGTGGCGGCATTTCATCTTTACACTTTTCGGCCAGAGGCATACTCAAAACAAAGAATTGTTGAAAGAAAAGGAAAGGACCACTCATTCAAAAAGGGGAAAATAGAGAGGGGGGGGGGGGGGCAGTGGTCATTTTGGTCACCCATAAATGGCCATCCACAAAAGAGGGCCAAATCCCCAATGGACACATTTTCCCGTGGGCCAAAATGCTTCACAGGGAAGCTGACTGAGGATTCGGACAATGTGCTGCTTGGCAATATTGCGCCAACAAAAAAAAATAGTCGAAAAAAGAATGCCACTTAAAAAGGAGGCCTTTTTGCGAAATGGAATCAAAGAAATAGAGATATAAAAAAATATTTTTTATTTACTAATATTAATAAGCGTTGGGAATTTATAAGGTTTATGTGCACGGAAATTCTCGGATAAAAAAATTAATCTGCTATGTTTAGCACTAATATGTACTCATTTCAATCATATGTGGCCATTTTATTAAAGAAATGAAAATATTTAATATATTTTATGATAAAACTAGTCATTTTTCTTACAAAGATTGGCATAAATTCGCCAATATATTGGTCAAATTTGTATCTAATTAATTTTATGGAAAATATTTTAATGAATTAAGAAAAAAATTTAAAAAATTGGGACATTTAATGAATAAAATTCCAAACATTTTTTAATAATAATTCAAAAATCCATTCCGAAATGTCTACTTTGAACAAAAAATTACTAAATGTGTCCTTTTTGGCCAATATGTATTTTCATGTGTTAAAAATTTGTGGACTTCAATTCCCAACACAATTCCCAATGGATATTTTTTCGAGACTCAGAGGGGACAGATTGGCAGCTAATATTCTTCTAGCAGACTAGTCCGTAAAAAAACATTTTATTTTTCTGTCAAACATATGGCAACCTAATTTTGTCAATTTTTAGTCAAAAAAATAGGAATTTGTGCAAATAAAATAATAAAAGAAGCTTAAAAATGGGAGCAAAAAGTGTGGAATTTACTAAAAATGAATAGAATAAAATAAAAAAGCAATTTTAAAATAAAAAAAAAGAAAAGGGAGTGTCCTCAAAACAAAAGTGGGAATTCTCGGAGGCCACTCCCTTTCCCTTCATTTTCTCATAATCCCAAAAGAAGGCGATGAAATTGTTGGTGGATGAACGGTGGGACCGATGAAAAGGAATAAAAAGCAGTGGCAAAGTCCGACCACATTAATCCCCCCTCTCCACCTTTTCTTCTTTCTGTTTTATTATTGTGGGAAAATGATGATTTTTAGTTGGGGGCAAAAGGCCACAACAATTTCCTCTCCAAATAGACCATCACAATGCACAAACAAAAATGGCAATTGTCAAAAGGCAATAATGGGAAAGGGGGAATATGCAAATTAAAATGGGGAAAGAATGAACGGCAAAATCAGCACAGTTAAAAATGGAAGGATGGAAAAGGATGCGCAAGAAGATTTATGGCGTGATGGAATTTTGGAGGAAATTTTTTTTAAAGCCAATTTCAAGAATAAACAATTTAATTATTCAGCTCTGTCTGATATTGGCATTGGCACTCTAATTGTCATATCTTGAGCTATAATGAATGGAATTTTATATCAAAGTAGCACTTTTATTGTTTAATTCATTTTGGCTATATAAATTTATAATGAATTCTTCAAAAATGTCCTCTACTAAATATTTGATATGCTATTTTTAATAACCGTAAAATTGAGACTTTATTATAAAAAATGCTATTCCAATTCCAAATGAATGGAATATGGAATCAAACATTGGATTCGTCTATAAATCAATCATAGAATTGTTGAATTGTTCGAAAATAAAAAAAAAATGAATGCAGAATGGAATAAAAAAAATCGCATCTTTTCCAGCAGCTATATTCCATTCAAAAATACGGTTGGCTGCGCAAAGGCAAATAGTGGTGTCTACTGCGTGCTGCTTGGATTAAAATTTTGTTAAGTTAAAAAATAAATTGGAATAAAATAAAAATATGAAAGTATAAAGAAAATAATTTTAATATTTTTAAAATAAAATATCATTATTTATTCAGGAAAACTAAATAATTTTTTTCTATAATTTTTTGAGGATTTATTAAAGGAAAAAATGAAATTAATGAATGTGAATTTTTGAATGCTAAAATGCTAAATTTCTAATGATGATAATAAATAATGTTCTAGCTCAATCATTGCTCTCACAAATGTAATTGGAGTTGCCATATAAGAATGTAAAAAGGTTAAATTAATTTCTGCTTTTGGTTTGGCCATTTCATACTTTTTTGGTCTTTCATTTTGTTCAAATGGAATAAATGAATGCAAAAGGTGCAAATGCATTTGATCAAATAAAAGTGCGCATTTTCGCGCACCAAAGTTTATGGGAATTGGGTAATTCTCTGCTCATTTCTTCCATCCAAATTTGGAATCATTCGCGCAGACGCGGAGCCAGAAATTTTGATGGTTCGGCCAACAAATGGATAAATAAACGAATTAAACAAATAAAATAAAGGATTTTATGCGTAATTTTTGATTTGAAATAATTTATTTGACCAGTCAACCAAAAATCGACCTATTTATAAAATTTACCAATTTTTGGCTAAATTTCCCTTATATACTGTAATCTGTTTAACAATGGGTATAAAGCATATTTCCCCTCATTTTGTTCCGCCCAATTATTCCCAAAAATTGGACAAAATGGCTTTTATTGTTCCCCGGATGCCATCCCTCATTATGTCCTTTTGAAAATGGGACCAATTATTATTGTTGCTTCCCTGGAAACGGATGTAAGGGAAATGGAATGAATATTCCCGTGCAAAATTCAATAGCATTTTTAAATGTGCTTCATAGAGGATGAACAATAGAATCTTGGACAAAATTTGAATGGAATAAATGGGTAAATTGGAAATATTGTGTGGTCAAAAAATCCACTTTAGACTCAAATATTAGTATAAAATAATTAAAAATTAATTAAATTATATGGGTAATTAAATAAATTAAATGAAAGGGTCATCAGATTTTTTTATGAAAAATTTGATATAAAATACAAAAATCCAATAAAATGTTTGCAGTTAATTTATGCCATAAATCTGTTCTTAAAATTCCATGATTAATTAGGGCATATTTGGAAAAGTAATTAAAAATAAATATAGTTTATTTTTTATTTAAATTAAATAAAATGTTTTGTCAATTGTAACTTTGAATATAAAATTTAATAAAAAAAATTTATTCACAGAATTTTGTTATTGATGAAATATCACTATGAAATTAATTAGAATTAAAAAAATAGATAAAAATAAATTATTAGAATTGATTAATAAAAAATAAAAATTTCAAAAAATTTCCTAATCAATCCACCCGTAATGTTAATAGTTTGTTAGCTTATATTATAAATTTATCAAAGAGTAGAATTTTAGAAGGATAAAACTATTCATGTTATGAGAAAATAATCGAAAAATAAATCATTTAAATTGTTATGATTTGGCCAATTAGTTTTAAAAGAAAGAATTAGAATGGATTCTGCATTGCCTAATTAAAACTTCCCTCTTTAATTCCTGGCGAATTTTGGCCTCTCTCCCTCCTCTAAATTTGCATAAATCGGATGATGGGTGTGCGGAAGAATGGAATAATGAAAGAAAAGGCATTGAATTGGAGCCAGCGGCAGGCCGATTTTTGGGTTATTGTTGTTTTCGCAGATTTCCACCGAAAAGTCGCAAAATAGGCAAAAAGGGTTAAGTAGAAGGGATGGAAGCAAATCGGCAATGGACAAAATTGAAAGGAAATGTGAAAATGTGGGGGGGGGGGGGGGGGAAGTGGTTGGCTAATTAGAGGGCATCCTCACATTCGACCGAAATGATTTGGGAGAGGAAACCGAAAATCACAAATAAAAGTCAAAATTGTTGGATTTGAATTGAATGGGAGGGAGAAGAATGGCGGCATCCGTGTTTTGAATTTAAAGGCAACAATTGAATAAATTGGAGGGGGATGGCAAAAAATAAAACAATTGTTTTCTATATGAGCATATTTTATATGTTATTTTTTGAATGAATTAGGTATTAAATCGGAAAATACTTTATTTTAAATAATGACCAAATTGCTTTGAATTGGGAAGGCAAAATGATTAGATTATTAAAAAGGGAAGAGATCAACGGTTTAAACCCTTTTTGGTTTTTTTGGTTTAAAACTAACATAGTAGATTTGATTAGACCCAAAACAAAATATATATAATCAAATGAAAATGATGCTTCTTGATGAGTTCTATCGAATGATTATACGATTTGAGGGTCTAGAATAAACCTGAACCATTACACATAATCTTTTCTCCAATTTCAGTATTTTTGGCAAATTAAATATTTCCATTTTTATTTTTAAATTTGCAAATTCTTTACCCAGTCGAATTAGACACCATTCATAATTAGTTCACATTTAAATTATTTCAAAAAAATTTTACCTTACTAATATATAAATTTTTTAGCGAATCAAAATATTAATATACTAGAAAAACCGGAACTTTCAAAAGTTTCGATCATAAACTTTAAATTTTACTTGATATTTTCCTTTTTATTCTTCCGCTCCATTAACGCTTAATCCTCCTTCTTTATTCATAAAATTGTGCAAAAAATGCCATGGCCAAATTTTCATTCAAATTGGCCAAAAACTTTTTTATTCCCTCATTCCATTTATTCCAGTCTCGACCATTCCGCTTCCCTTCCTCTCCTTTCATTCTGCCTGCACATCCTTTGGCCCTATTTTATAATAGTATTTGCCCCTCTGGCAGTCTTGGGTTGCTTCCGTCTCATTCCAATTTTGCAGTATAATTTTACGCTTGGTTTCAACTTCCCCCAATATTCCTTCCCCATTTTTCCTTTCATTTGGCCAAACCCCTCATCAGTTAGCAAAAAGGCCCCCTTCTTTTTGGCCCAACTCTCTCGATGCCAATTACGCTCTCCTTTTTTGGTTCGTCATTTCTCTCGCGAGCGCAAGTCTCCGCTATTTGAAGAGGGCTTTTCTATAAGGAAAGATTGGAAATTAATTCAGCCAGCTGCTAGCTAAACGGAAATGGACAACTTTGGAAGGGAAGAGTAATAAGACTAAAATAAAGCTGGGTTTTTAATAGGTCAGATCCGGATTCAATCTAGGAATTTGTCTAACTCAAAACTTCTAATATATTCTGATTTGAATTGGATCACAATAGCACGAATATTACTTGAAATATTCTTTTGGCCATAATTCAAAAAGGAAACATTCAATTTAGGAAGGCTCTATGCCTTTTTATCTAATTTTTAACTACGAACAATTTGTAAAATAAGCGGCTTTTCCTCTTAAAATTACAGCTTATTATATTCAAAGGCATGCAACTTTTCTAAAAGTTTATTTTCCAAAAATATAATGGCCAAAATTGTAGTCAATATATCACCTTCCGAGATTCTCTTTTACCTCGCTGAGTGAGTAGTGTTCAAAAAAATGGCCCCCAAGCACTGAATGGTCCCCTACCATCCCTGTTACTGATATTATTTATTATAATCAACAAACTTCTCATTTATATTGTTTATTCCCATTGACATAAGTCTTATTCGGATGTTTATTCCAAAAATCAAAAGAACTTTGGAAGGGAAAATCGTCATCCTCCTTTTCAAAAATAGTCACCCAAAAACAGTGCATTCCATTTTTGTCTCTCAAAATAAGATGACACCAAAAATAAATATTCATTCCAAATTGGCACTCTATTCAGCTAGCAAAATTACCTCCGGCAAAACAAAATCCTCACTCCTAATAAAGGCACCAATTCAAAGTGCGCTAAAATGGGGATGGCACTAAAAAAGTGTGCGCAAAATGGGGGAGGAAGACGGATTAAAAATATAACAAAAATGGAATGAACCGAATGGACTGGGAAACCCGTCAAATATCCTGGGCAAAGGTGCTCTCTGATAATTTTCATTGGCTTCCCAATTTTTGGTCGGAATCTAAATTGTATTAATTTGACAAAAAAGAATTAATTTACAGCATTTTAAGGACCAAAAAACTTGGTCGAATACTGAACTTCTCTAACTAAGATTTCTATTCTCTCCAATCCTTGACTCCTTATTACACCCTGATAAATAAATCTAACCATTTAATAGTCCCAATTCTTCCTTTTGACCAAGTTATTTTCTTTAAAAATAACTTTTTATTATGTAATTAATTCTCTCTTTATGAAAATGCTTCAAAACTTGAGCCTTCTTTTTCTATAGTAGAGGAAAATCCGACATCATTATTTACTACCTGAATTTGTTAATTATTAGTCATAGTCCATATCACAGTGAGTAAGTTTGTTACCAAATTGGGAGGATAATATACACTTTGAAAACCTAAAACGCCCTCTATTATTTAGCATTTTCAAACTTTGTAAAATCTAAATTTTTAGAATATATCTTTGAATGTTATAATTCCGAATTTTTTTAAGGAAAATACGCAAATTTAGCCGCAAATTTTACAAATTGTTTTTTAAGTATTTAGCAAATAAGAAAAGCCACTTTTTAGAGGACATTTAGGGCTTTAAAATCATATATTATTTTCATAGAACGGTAATTTTTCTCACTGAATTGGACCAAAAACTAATTCAAGTACCGAGAATTGTCCTGTTTTGTTTTTCTTCACTTTGTTTAGGCAAAATAAATTACCCATTAAATCCACCCCCACCTTAAAGAAAAACATTAGTGGGGGCACTAAATTTCATTCACTTATTAAATTTTGTAGTTTTTCCGTTTTTTTATGTTCCCATTGGTAACTGGCACAATAGCCTCTTGGCCGGATTTTTACGTGTTTTGTGCTCCTTTTAATAATCTTCTTATCCTCCTTTTTGTCTGGCACTTTCCCCCTTCATCTATCTGCCAATCATCGGCCATATTCCCCATATTTTTAGTTCAGTCTTGAGGCCATTTTGCCGTCCAATTCAATCCCCCTTTCCCTTTCCCTGCGTTTTTTCTTTTGCGCACAAATCTCGTCCCTTCCTTTATTATATTTTTTCCAGCCAATTTGTACACCTTTGTTCCTTAAGAATACAAACAAATTACACTCTCTTCTGCGGCGATGGCACATTTTTTTGTACAACATTTTCAACAGAGCGCCAATTTGTGCCACTCACTCCCTTTTGAACGGAAAACCCCCAACAAAATTATATTTACATCTGCCCCTAAAGGAAATATTTTAATATTAATCCAGTCTGGGAAAAGGCCAAAGGCAGTGAAGGACCTTGGCCATAGCCAATTGCCGGAATTGAATGAAAAAGTCGTAAAATGAAAAAAAAGAGAGGAAAATTGAAGAGGGGGAACGCATGGGGAACGCATAAGCCAGAAGCCACAAAATCCGTTCGAAGCCACTTTCCATTTTCCCCAAAGTCCCCTGCGGCGTTTTTGTCTTTATCCTTCGAAAGTCAAAACGTCACCAAAAAAATTATTTCCAGCTGTGGCATCGGCGAAACTGGGACCAAAGAATGGACCAAAAATCCTCCTTCCGCCTTTAATTACAAGTCATTTCCGGCAAAGCATCAAAATCCAAAACAAATCCATCAAATGCATTCATTTTCAATTCTTTAATCCCCCCTCAATCCCCAACCTCTCACGAATTGATCCCAGATGTGCCGATGATCGCCTGATCAACATTCTACTGAAAACTGAATCAATTTTTATAATTTTTAATCTAATTAAAGAGCAGACTTTTGGATATTAAATAATATTAATTTTATTTAAATTGGTACCATCAAAATATCAATATAAATTAACAATTTTTTTCAATGATTTTTGGACACAATTTCATTAGTTCTGAGCAAATTTAAAATTAATATCATTAGAGAGCCAACCAACAATCTACTATTTAATTTATTAACAAAATATTCATAATAGTTCACTTGATGAGTTATTCTACTAAAATACATCAATTTGTAGCAACAAAAATCCCCTCCGTCTTCTATTGTGAGTCATATCCGTCGTGGCACTAAATCCATCTTAATCCACAACAAATCCATCAAATCCGTTCATTTTTAATTCCTTAAACCCTCTTCGAATTGGTCCCAGCTCCCAGATGTGCGCCCTCCAACTTCAACCAATGACCTCATTTCTTTACATTTTATGAGGTCATCCTCCAGCCAATCTTAAACATTATAAAACCAACAAATATTGGCCACTTCTTCTTCTGCCAGAATAATCCAAATTCCATTTCCCATTCAATATACATTAAGGCCAGCTGGTCGGCACAAAATAAGCCAAATCGAATTAAGCGGGGAGCCAGGCCCAAGCGCGCATTTTGGGTCCAGTCTCTGTTTCCCCCACCGGAACCATCTTCTTTTCTGCGGGCCCTTCGGCGAGTCTCATTTTCAGCCAAACATTCATCCAAAGCCAAAGCCGCATTTTTTCTTCCCTTCCAATGTCTCCATTTCCCTCTGGGCCCTTTCATTTGGATCGATTGGCCAAGATGGGGTTATGCAAATTCTGCTGGCCAAATGAAAGAGAAAGCGAAAAGGAATATTTCAGTACAATAGCCCTTCTTTTGACCAAGCTTATCAAAGAAATATCCTATCTAGGAAGGCGATATACACAATTCGAAAGCCCTTAAAAATTGGCTTTTCTATTTTATTTAAATTTTCGAATAATTTGTAAAATAGCAGCTTTTCCTCCAAAAATGCGAGTTTATCTTATTCAATGGGTTATAAAATATTTCTAAAGCCTGAATTTATAGAATTTGTTAAGGCCAAATTATTGAGAAAACTTTAAGCTTTCCAATTGTTTATTATATCGCCTTTCAGATTGGTTATTGATTTGTTGAGCTATTAGGAAAAAATGGCCACTATTCTGAAATATCCCCACTAACATAATAAGCCAGAATGAAGTGATATAAGTTGGCTGCAAAATTGTACAAACAAATTATTTTTTGTGGGATTTCCACTTAATTATTGGGCAATTAAATTGAAAAAAGTAGAATTCTTCACACATGCAGCTGGCAGACTGATGAGAATCCCAAGAATCCCCGCATAAAATTATTCTTTGGAAGCAATTTTCGCCCATTTTTTAAAAAAAATCTAATCAAAATTTTCAATTGCACTTTTCCACTCAAAATTGGCGGATTCCCCTCCTCCCACTGCCAAAATGTCATTTTCCCTTCCAAATTCCCCTTTCCCGCTTCATTTGGCCAGTCATCCCTTCAAATGTCTTCATTCCACCAAATATCCTCTGGGAAAGGCGCAGATGAAGCCAATGTCCCAACGGGTTTTGGAGGGCCAAAAGAGAATGAGCAAAAAATTCTTCGAGACTGCTCTCTGAAAGACTAAAGAGACTCCTCTACCAATTTGACTTTCGATTGGGGGCCTTTCCCTTTCAATGCCATCGCCGTCTGCTCTGGAACAATTAGTGCGGCAAAAGGCGCGGTGGCCATTCCCGGTTTTGTCCTTCACCAAGTATTCTCTTTGAACCCCTCGGGCAATTTTCCCACTCAAAAATTTGGAGGCCATTCTGCCCTTTGCCGGAAACTTTGCTACCAGCCGCTTTGCCCTTCCACCCTTTTCGTCGTTCAACAAAAACAACACGCACAAAAACAAGGAAAAAGGGAAATTTCCTAAGCATTTTTGGCCAATAACAATTTAAAATTGGCCAAACGGGCAAAATAAAAAATATATTCAAAAAATTCATTTGTATTTTAAGCTGTACACAAATTTCATTTTCTAAATTTTAAATTAAGCATGCCTCAAATTATCGCTTTTTATGACTCATAAAGACCGATGAGCCAATTTTGAATGATTTTGTTATAATGAGAATCTAATAATATTAATTTATTTACATTGGTTCAAATTTGAAGTTATGCACAAAAATCACTGAAATTTTCTCAAATCTAAATAAGGTCATATTAAATGTTTTTTTAAGTACAAATTAGTACAACTTCCTCATTCCTTGATCAATTTAATTTAAACAAAATTAATATAATTAGATAGCCAAAAATCTGCTCTTTAATTTGATAACAAAATTATCAAAAAATATTTCTGTTATTAATAAATATTTTTAGCGGCGAAAGTTGAGCTATCCCATTCCATTATTATATTATCAAAGAATTGAATTTATTTCATTTTTAACAAACCTCTAATTCGACCAAACTCCATTTTGTGTACAATCCAATCTAATTCCCATTTCCAGCTGATACTTTTCTTGGCTTTGGCCCTTCTCTAAATAAAAACAAAACAAAATCAATTGAATTTTCGCGGCCACTGAATTTCGTCATCAGCCAATTTAGGCAATGACTCCCCAAAAATTGGCCTATTTTTGGCCTCAATTTCCGCGCCGCCATCCCCCAAATTCAGTCTCCTTCCTCCAATTTCCATTCCCGCACCAATTATTCCACATTTGGTTCCCCTTCCACCAATCTATCTAAATCTAAAGCCGGTTGTTTATTTTTTGGCCGCCGAGTCCCGAGACCATTTCCATTCCATTCCATCCATTCTTGTGTCCCTCAATTTGGCCCCTTCCCCTTCCTTTTGCCCAATTCAGACAACAAACAATTCCGCTCATTCCATTTCCCCTTTTCCGCTTTCCCATTTAGCCCCACCAATTTTCCTCCTTCATTCCATTCATTGCCCCAATTTTTTGGCTCATGGGCTAATTCCATTACCTTTTTCCTCCCTTTCGGGGCCATTTCGACCGTTGCAAAATATTTTCCTCCACTATTTATTGGCCCCTTCCCTTGTTGACTTCCCTCATTTTCGGCCCTTCTCCCCCTTCCAATAGTCCATTTTTAGTCCACAACTGACTTTGGCCCCAGCCCCCAAATTCCCTTGCAGCGATGTTTTCCTCACTTTGCAAACCCTCCGACCTCCCTTTGTCTCGCCTCGCCCTTGGGGCCCAATCAGTCCATCTTCTTCCCTCCGGGGCCAATTCACTCCTCTTAATTGTGTCCCCATTTCCCCTTCGGCGATAGATCGGATCGGATCGACGTCAGCAAATCCGTCAGTCCCGTCAATTTTTGCTGTTTGCTCCTTTTCCACACCTTCCTTTCCTCTCTGCAAAATCCCCCAAAAAGCGCCTTTTGCCATATCCTTCCTATTTTTGCCTCCTCCTTCATCATCGTCTTTTCTATTTTTCGCGGATTTCCTTCATCCATAATCTTTTTTTCCCTTTGAAAATAGCCCATCATCATCACATTTGCCCAGCAGCAAAAAAAGACGGGATTTTACCTTCGAATTGCCCCAAAATCACATCATTTTTCTGCCTAAAATTCCCTCAATTGAATTGGCCCACACAAATTTTGCCTCCAACATTGCAATGCTCACCAATGTTTTTGTTGTCTCATCGCCGCCGCCTCAACCATTGGGCCGCGACATAGCGATGACCGTGTCCACGGATTTGTCCATCACAACCAACGGCAGCCGTGATTCTCAAGGCCCATCATCGACAGCATGTTGTGCAGCAACATCCGCTATTGAAGGAGGTGACAATTTTTTGGGGTTCAAAGTTTATGAACATTTTGGTTAGTCTTTTGCAAAAGAAAATAGCCGGACAATTTTGATTTCCACTGATAAAAAATAATATAGGAATAAACATTGTAAATTGTGAGGCCATAACTTCAGCAAATTGTAGGCATCCTATAGCATTAATAGGGGAAATAATAATTTTGCCTAATTTTTTCACTTTTAAAAATATTAAACTGGTTTAAAGCCATAAATTTCACATGACAGTTTGGAACTCAAATATATCTATATGAAATTTAAATCTTATAAAAACTGTCCTTAATAATGAATCGATTGACCCATAGATTAAAGCTGTGCGATAATTAGAGGAGAAAATTTCGAAATCGAAATTAAAATCGGCTCTATAAAAATGAATAATTAGATATTCAATTTTTGACATTTTCCTGGATTTGAAAATCAATCAGACAAAATAAAAGACATAAAGAATTCCCATTGTTTTATACTGAACAATTTCAATGACCACAAAATTGCTCGTTTTCATTGTGTAAACAATTAATCTTTTGTTTTCCCATTCCTCTCTCACATTCCCCCTCCTTCCCACAATTAAGGTCGTCGTTTTTCGGAACTTTTGCCGGGGCCACCCGCTGGCCATCAACGACCCCCTTCGCCATTTGCCCACGAGGCCGAGGCCACCACCCAGGATTTGGCCACCAATGCAAATGTGCCAGATGGAACGGCCAACAGCAGGCGACCGGTGCAATCCCTAGCCCATCCACACCAACACCACCTAAATCGCCCAATTCGAGAGCAGTCCAATTCGCTGGGCTCGGATGGGACGTTAAGCCGAAGTTTGGTAAGCCGTTCCTCCTTTTTGGGATCGTGGGAAAAATTCGAAAACGGCCTCAGGCCACAAAAGTCAAAATATGTGCCAAAATGGCTAATAAATTTTATTTCCAATGTAAATCTCTCTATAAAATTTCTTCAAATGTATTCATTTTCATAATTTTTATTTTTATAGAAGATATTTAATTTAGCAAGATAATTAGTAATAATGGTTTAAGAATTTTATCCTACATTCCCAAACCATTTACCCAAAATTGGATAGGGCTGATCAAGACGCATTGAATGGTATATAATTTGTCATGGTTTGGCGAACAATTAAAGGATATTAAACGGTTTTTTAAACCAATTTTGATTCAAAACTATTTTAAAATTGGTTAAACCCAAACCAAAATGTAATCAAATGATACTTATGACCAGAGCGATTAAGGCTTGGGAATATAGGACAAACTTTTGAACCGTTACAAAATACTACAATCTTTTCGCTTATTATTTTTTCGCTAAATTAATATATCTTTTTTCAGTCTTCGCCCGAACTCCTTCAATTGCCCTTTATGAACAGCCAATCGGCCACATCGTCCGGCATTCCGGCCATTTCCGCCACCCCTTCGCCCCTGCCAACCAATGAGCTTTCTCTCCTCTCCCCTGTGCCACCAAAATCTTCCCTGTTGAATTCGGCCAGTACCCAACTGAACTATTTGTCCTCTTCATCGTCGCTACAAAGTTTGAAGGCCCAACAAAGTCTTCCAATTGGCCATCAACCAATTCGACGACCAAAGGTCAGACTTTTCCAAAGAATGGAATTAAAAATACAAAAAATGCGTAGCAAAGATAAAGATCACAACGTAAATTGTGTCTTCCATTTCCGACAAAACATTCCTTATACTTTTAAAAGGCAGCCGGATGATGATGAAATGGTGGGAAAATGGCCATAAATCATCCCACATTAATCATTTAATCATTTATTCCAATCATAGTTATTTCACAAATCCAATCGAAAGATATACATCTCGCCAATCCAGCTGTTGCCATTTAGTATATAATTCATCAAGAATTGGACTATTTTTGATTATTTTGTTACCAAATTAAAGAGTAGAATTTTGGCTATCAAAAAATTATAATCGGTTTAAAGTTAATAGATCTTTGTCTAATAAAAATCACTTAAAAAGACCAATACTATAGATTAGTGGAATTTTAAGTAATTTTTGGACACAACGATTCTGATTTCCGAACCAATTCAATTTAAATAATATAAATATTAGATTGATAACAAAATTCATTAAAATTTCATTTTTTGATGAATTATTATAAAATGGCGACAAGTTGATTTAGCAATAAGAAAATGGGCTGCTCTTAGATTTACGTAGAGGAAAAATGAGAATAAAAAGCAAATTTAAAATATCACAATTTCCGGCACAACATTTTCCAGACTTTAAAAGGCACATCCCGAATATGATGAAAATGCTGGGATTATGGCCATAAATAAGCATTCCCACAATCCCCATTGATAATTTATTCCTCCCTACAATTTTCCTTTTCCATAAATCTAATCGAAGGGAAATTGAATCCCATTACCTTTAAAAGGGTGGAAAGGAAATGGATGGACGAAAGGATGATGATGCAAGGCAATATTTATTAGGGCCCAGTCGCGATTGGGGACCAAACATTGCAATAATAATGGCCAAGCCATCCTATTCTGTGTCCTTTTTGTGCGTTTCCCAATCCGCGATTCCCTTTTAATGGCGACTGGCGGGAAATGGAAAGGGAAATATGGAAAGGAAGAGCGCACAAAAATAAGTACAATTCTTCTTTTTAATTCATTCCATTCTCATCCTGACTCGTCCAGCAGGCACCAAAAAATTGTTTTGTTTGTTGTTGAAATTGAGAACATTGAAAATGCAAAAGGGGGGATTTGGCCAAAAGGAGAATGAATGTCCACCTCGGTCATTTCCCCAAATATCCTCTTCAATTTCGGTGCTGGACCTTTAGCCTCCTCCGCCCCGTTTTTGGCCACATCCTTTTATCCCCTTCCTTTTATTTTTATTCAATTATACTTAAGCCCCCCTTCAAATCATGGTCCTCCCCTTCTAGCAGAAAAGTGGCCATTATCCCATTCACTTTTAGCAAAGAAATCAACAAATCGGTCTCCCCAAACAATTGCCCTTTTAATTCTTTATTTCTGTCAATATAATTAATGAATTGGGAATGTGGACTTCTTTTTTATACTTTTTTTTGTTCCTTCACCAATCCTAGCCATTCCTTTAGCCTTGGGAATATTCAAAAAATTCATTGAATAAAATGATAGACATTTGTATTTTGTACCCAGACAATTTTTATTCCGGGTGGAAATTTTTAAACGGGTTAATTTTCTAAACCTATCTGGATTTTTAAACACCAATTAGAAATTTTTAAACTAGTTTGGATTTTTAAAACTATCAGTTAAGATTTTAAACCGGTTTAGGTTTAAACCATTTCGGATTTATTAAACTGGTTCGGATAACTAATTTGGGATATTAATGAAAAGTTTCACTTATATTCTCAAGGATTTGGGGAATCGAACGAAGAAAAACATTGAATTTGGTAAATTGTCCAAGTTAATATTATTTAATGGCTAAAATGCACAAAATTTTCTTATTATCAAATCCCCAATTAATTTATTCAGCCAATAAATAAATTATTAAAATCTAACCATCTTCAACTCCCCCACTCTTCACAGATGCAATTGAACGGCACTTCCATTCTCTCAATTGACATTGGCAAATTAACCAAAAAAGGTACCGCCGGTGGCCCATCCCCATTGCCCCCTCGGCAACGACATTCCAGCGGTGGTTCGGTCCAATCGGACACAAAACGCAATTTAATCTCGTTGACTGCCTCCGTCGGAAATGCAATTCAACGGACAAAACGAGAATTGCAAAGGACACGACTTTGGCACGCTTTCTATGCATTTGCCCTTCCATTGTACACTTTGGCCGGGGCATTGATATTTCAGGTGAGAAATATGAGAGAAATGAAAAGACAGAAATAAGTTTAACCGATTTTTCGCCTTATTTTTTGATTTGACAATGAAATACAAATAAATCGGATATTCCCCATATTTAGGCCGATCAACTTGTCGCCATTTAAAATAACTCATCAAGAACATAATTAATTTTGGTGATTTTGGTATTAAATTAAAGAACAGATTGTTGGCTATGATATGATATTAATTTTATTTATATTGGTTCAGAAATGATGAAATGATACCCACAAAACCATTTAGGAAGGCCTTTATTGGATTAGCGAAAATTTCAGTAGTTCTTTTGTACACAACTCCATCAATTCCGGGGCAATTTAAATAAAATTAATATCATACGATAGCCAGAAGTCTACTATTTAATTTGATGCCAAATTCGTCAAAATTAGTTCAGTCCTTGATGAATTATTTTTAATGGCGGCAAATCGGTCTCTCACTTCCCTCCGTCCTTTTTATGTTAAAGCAGAGAAAAATTTGGTTCATTTTTGAGTAAACCCATTCATCGGGGCTGTAACTCAGAGGTAGAGTGCTCCCTTCGCATTCCCATAGGACATGGGAGAAGTCATGGGTTCAATTCCCATCAGCTCCAAAATCTTTTTTTCCAATATAATTAAATTTTAATTTATTTTAATTTATTCGAACCCATTTTATAATTTTTGGATTAATTTATCTGATTTGATTTACATTAGAAATTAAATAGATAGGCCATATCTTTTAGGAAAAAGGACATCTCATTAGCTCATTACTCATTGCCATGAATTTCTCTCTTAAAATTAATTTTCATAGGCACTTGACGGCGACTTCGACGACCATCAAAGGGAAATGTACGAACGCCGATGTTTGGACAGTCGAGAGGAGAAAATGGCCAATTTGGAGCAATATTGTACTGGACAACCCGGGGATGAATGCTTTCGAAAAATGCGAATTTTTTTGGCCCAAGTTGAAAATTGCTATAGGCGATGGCATGAAGTGAGTATTTTTGGCATTGGCATTAAATTATGTAAATATTCCTCAATTTAAAGGTGAACAAAACGATCACACATCCAATGTCCGATTTCACCAATGCCGTCATCTATGCATTTAGGTAAGTCATAAAAATGGTTTTAATTTGAATAGTATTTAATTTGCCGAAAAAACATACAAAAACCAAATTAATTATATGGTTTGAGGGTTTATCCTGGCCATTCAAAAATCATATACCATTGATATACCATTGATTGGATAGTGCTGATGAAAGACAGACGCATTGAATGGTATATAATTTGTCATGGTTTAGTCAACAATTAAAGGGTATTAAACTTTTTAATAAACCATTTTGATTCAAAACTAAGTTGAAAATTGGTTAAATCCAAGTCAAAACATAATCAAATGAATCGTCTTAAGAAATTTATCGAATAGGAATAAAGCTTGGGATACAACGCCTACGGCAATTTCTATGTATTTTGCTGCAAATTAAATATTTTTTCAACCAAATTATCTTTCGAAAAAATTTAATCATAATTCAAAATTTTCAGTGTGTACACGACAATTGGTTATGGCACAATTTCGGCAAGTTCCACATCAGCAAGGATTGCCACCGTTTTCTATGGCATTTTTGGCATTCCTCTCTTTTTTGCATTCATCAAAGAGGAGGGAAATGCATGTCGCACTGTATTCATCAGAATCTACAATTGGCTAAAACGGTATTGCCGTCAGCGAATGGCACTGTTGCCTTTGCCAATTCGAAGTCAGTTTTGAAAATGGTCATACGGAACATTTGAATATTTGAGGTCTTTCCACTAGCCATTGCTCAACAAGGAAGCAACCAATTTAGGAAAGCATTATGCCATTTGAAAGCGTTTTATATCTTGTAAAAGCGGCCTAACTATTTTTTGAAAATTTAAAACAATTAAACCACTTTTCCTTTGAAAATTTGGATTTATAATAATCAAAAAATTAACATTTATAAAAGCTTAATTTTATAAAATATAAATTATAGAGGGCACTTTGGGCTTTCTAAAGGCTTAAAAATTTTTCTTTTTCCTAAATATGTTATCGTTTGGTCGAACTATAAGTCTTAAAGGCGGCCCAACAGGTTTACTATCTGTGAGGCATACCAATGGAAAGGGCCTGTGAGTTTTTCCAATAAAAAGGCTGAATTAGAAAAATATTTAATTATTAAATTATTTGGAGAAAAAAATTAGTGCTTTATGGTATATCGACTTCTCAAATTTGTTGATTCCTTGTTGAGCTATGGACAAAAAATGACCCAAAGTAATAGAATAGCACTATTGAAATGTTACACCATTGCCGAATATAGAAAATAGAGGAATTTCTCATTATTAAAAAAATTAATTTTGCAGAAATTTCGGCCTCCGCTTGTCGTTCGATGTTCTCCAAAAGTCGTCGGGCAATTGGTCGAAATAATAGTGCGGCAATAGCAGCAGGTGATTGTGAATCCGCTCCATTGGCTGCCGCCACCAATACCGTAGTCGTCAATTGTCCACCGTCGCCGCCAACAAATATTCCCGTGGAATGTGCCACCGGCGATGAATCCAATCGAAGTGGAATTCGGCCAGCCTCAGCGCCCACAGCAAAAAGCACTCGATTCAGTGTGCAGCCCCCATATGTGCGACAATGCAGCGATTTTTCATTGCCAACAAAAAGTGAGACAAAAATATAATTTTTAATATTTATTTTTAATAACATTCAAATAACCCGTTAAAATATCGGTCATCTTTTGGGTATTTTTTGATATATTTTAGGATAAAAATAATACTTTCGTCTATCAAAAATTATAGATGAAATAATTTTTCATTAATTTAAACTAACCATAATATATTTCTGTTGAATTTAAATATTCTCTCATGTATAAACAACTAATAAGCTTTTTTGAAAATTTGCAATTTAAAAAATATTTTCCACATTTTTTCTTTTAGCCAAAAAATCCAACCTTTTTATTTTAATTCAAATCATTCATATTTATTTTTAATTAATTTTCAAAAAATTCTACATTAAATTTTGGCAAGATTATTAAAGTATTTTTGTCATATTTGTGACATAATAAACAGACAATAGAAACATTTTAGAATTTTAAATTTTTTCTTATTTCTCATCCAACATTTCGCCTGTGAACAGCCCAAAAGAAAATTCATTTCATAAAAAAATTTATATTATTTTTTTGCCAAATATATTGGCCACATTTGAGGGGAAACTTTTTGGATTTCAACAAATCAACATTTAAAAACCTAATAATCTCTCATCCCAAAAACAGGCTGGAAGCAAGATTCCTCCACCAGTTCCAGCACTGGACGTGTCCGAACAAGGGTGGCCACGGATTGTGGTTCCCCATTGGAACAACGCCGAGTGTTCCTTTGCGGTGTCCTTGTGTTTTGTGTGTATTTACTGATGTGCTCCCTGTTGTTCTCCATGATGACCGGATGGGATTATTTCACGGCATTCTATTTCCTCTTCAATTCCGTGGCACTCATTGGCTTTGGCGATGTTTTCCCCAAACAGGTATGTTTTATTGGAAAAGAATTCATAGCGATTTTATGGTTTTCCAATACCAAAAATTTAAAATTTTTATAAATGGAACATTTTTAAATATTTTTTCTTCCTAATAAGGGATATATGATATAATATTGGGCTTTTTCGTGAAATTAAAATTAATTTTAGAAATTTTTACAAATATTACAAATGAATAAAATTAAAATTTTAATATAGAATAATAATTTTTAAAATTTAAAATATGGATTTTTATTATAGGGCTAGATAGTAGAATTTTTTCGAGCAATGAGCTATATTATGGACAATCATTAGAATGTACTAATGACTCTAGCTTCGATGGTTGTGGCTAAAATGCTAATTAAATTTAAAAAGCATTTTGTAAAGTATAAAATTAGAAAAGTATTAGTGTCATTTTTGAATATTTTATGCCTAGTTATGACCAAAAAATCGCCTAAAAACCCTAATTTTAGTTAAACTAACGGTTTTTTAGGCCATAACTTGGGTAATATCCTATTTTGGCCAATGCTTTCGATATTATTTTTAACCAATTTTATGTTTAAAAATAAAATTATTAATTTATCACGAGGCTTTATCACCATCGAAGCTATACCATCTCATCCCCAATTATCGTATACCCAAAATTAGTTTTATTTAAACATTTTTATATTTTTCTACAATTGCAGCCCCGTGTCATTCTGGTCAATATGTTTTTCATTGTTTTGGGCGTTGTGCTCTTTTCCATGTGCTATTTCATTTTGCAAGAGGAAATTCGGGTGAAGGCATTCGAAGCGTCCCGAAAGGCGCGGACCAGCATTGCCAAATACAGTCAATCTCTAATGCTTCATACCCGCCCATGGAGCCGTCGAAATTCGCCGGCATTCGACAAAACCATTGAACATTTTGATCGGCTGAGGAAACGGCGGCAATCGGCGCCGGCCATTGCCCTTCAAGTGAATGGTGGGGCCGAAAAAAATGTGAAAAGGACGAGCAGTGGGAACAAAAAAGGAGGCACACCACCGTTGAAAATTTGATGAATTTGCATGAAAAATGGAAAAAAATGACCGAAAATTATGAGCTTTTATTGTACTTATACTTATTAAAGAGGAACCCCTAACCGAAACAACCACCAAAATTTATTATTAATTTTTGACATTTCATCGACAATAAGTCAATTAAAAAGATAACAATTGAGAATTTTTATGGCCATAAGAGATGGTTCAATTTATTATTTTTTCTTTATAATTACTATTTCCAATCCAATTCAATTGTCCATAGACCAAATTCTTTTCATAATTCAGCCTAATAAAATAAAGCAATATCCTCAAAAAATTTAATTATATTAAATTCTCCAATTAAATTTATATTTATTTGAATATAAACTCCCAAATTATTTAACTAATGGCCCCAATCTAGTTCTGAAATATTAAAATTAAAAAGTCAAATAAATTTAAAAAAAAATAAATTTTGTCGATGAAATGGCTCTTTGTTTTTTCTGTGAATATTTTCCTCTAGAATTTGACTTTTCAACTTTTTTTGCACTAATTTAAATCCACAACAATTTTCCACAAATTCGCCTATAATCTAAAATCTCCCGAATCCATTTGAACGCCCAGAAATTAGATAAAATCCGCCAATTTGTGCCTTTATTTACATTCACACAATTTTACATTGCAAATTTCATTCGTTTCCCCTTTTGCTCATTCCCTAATTTTAATATTCCATTTTTACCATAAATTTATGTATTTTATCCTATTTTTATTTATATTCTCCCTTTCCATATTTCCACATTCCCCAATTCACAAAAAAAGCACAATTTTTCATTCCTTTCATTCATTCAATTTTTTGTCCCATTTTTTACACTTTTTTGATTGAAATAAACAAATAAAATATAGGGAAAATATTTGTATTCCATCCTTGGGCGGCACTCGGCGCAGGTAAATGAAAAGGAAATGGGAGAAGGGCATCGAAAATGAACAATCGAGAGCCGAAAATAATAGTGCCGAGAATATTGGGGGAAATCATAAGACAAAAAATGATGGATGGAATGGCTCTCTTGAAGAGATGGGTAAATGAATACCTAGAATTATTTTTGGGACATTTTTCTCATTTTGCACTTTTTGAATGAAATAAACAAAACTTTATATGGAAAATATTTGCTTGCCAACCATCGGCACTTGACATTGGCACTTCTGGCGATGATGAATAAAAGGAAATGTGAGAAATTCCCTGAAAATGATGAGCTGCGATGTTCGAGACTCGAGAGGGATATTTTGTTGAATGGCGGTGGAAAGAAAGGGAAAATGAGGGGCGAACGATGATGGAAGGGCCCTTGAAGAAGGCGATGAAATAAATGACTTTTGCTTGGGGCAATTGAATGAAAGGAGGGAGAAGAGTAATAAAATTACGGTAAAGGAACGATTCATTGGCTGATGAATTAATTTTTTCTCCATAAATCATAACGAAATGAGGAAGCAATCAAGACAAATAAAAGTGAAAAGTGGGTGATTTTGGTTGAGTAAATTAATGAATAAAATTGATGTTGGCAAATGATTGGAATTGTTCAATGGACCGAATGGAAGTAATTTGAGATAATTGCACCTCTGCTGGATGAATTGACGCGCAAAAGCAAAGGATGAATTAGTTTTTGAAGGACTTTGTTTATCACTAGAAATGTGTGGAATGGCTATGGCCATGAATCTTTTGATCGTTGATTTTCCGGCTTTTGAAGATGTTTTGAGCCCATTTTCCCCCTTATTTTTGATCAAATGAGGGAGATTGGAAATTTGAGAAAGATGAGACAAAGAATTGGGCTTGGATTGCGCAATTCACTTTGATGATTTTTGCCCACCAATTGGTCCTATTTATTATTCCATCCTATTGAAGCCGACATATCAGAAATTATTCCCAGAAACTAAATTGGATAAAAAAATTATTCTGGCTTTAAAAAAATGTCCCTAAATCCTCGAGAAGAAGAAGAAGAAGTGGATGAAGAGGAGGAAGAAATTGAGGAAGAAGAAGAGGAACAAAATGACCAATTAGGAATGGAAATGCCACCAAAATCGCCGGCTGCCGAGGAGATGGAAATTCCGCCTAAAACTCCGGTCGAAGAGGAATTCGATGTGAGGGTGAAATTTATTTACTAATTTTTTTTTGATCTTTTATGCCTAGAATAAATTTGGGCAGATATTGAATTAGGTGGAGATAAGTTATTAACTTTTTTGAGTCTTTGGGTCAACCAATATCCAAAATCCCAAAGGGATAAATATTAAAATTTTAACTTCTTTGGTGGCCAAAAAAATTGAGTATACACTGTAAAATATTCATTGATAGCAGAGTAAAAATGTTTAGCACCGGATGGTTTCGATCCATCGACCTCTGGGTTATGGGCTACCACTGCGCTACGGTGCTCCACTGTAATGAATTTAAATTTATATTTAGAATCCAAAATTTAGGAAGCAATGCGTTCAACCAAAAGAATTTAATTATTAAGTTTAGGTTTCAGAACATTGAGAAAATAAATTTAGAAACAATAAAACATAATTGACTCAGAACACTGAGAAAAGAAAAGGAATTAATTCCTTCCTTTAAGATTTTTGGTTTTGGAAATTTGGGATGAATTAAAATATGGTTTAAATTTGCCGAATGACAATTGCAAAAGGAATTAGAACAAATTTACAAATTTGCCATACCATCATAAATTCCCTTCAAATTTCCCTTCCAAAAATATAGAGTGGAACTGAACGGGAACGGGCCGAACGTGAAATGCGTGCCGAAAGAGAGCGGAAAAAGGCGGAGGTTCGAAGACGACTTGAGGAGGCCGGACGGGCCAAAAAAGCGAAGAAGGGATTTTTGACGCCGGAACGGAAGAATAAATTGCGAGTAAGGAAAATGGAAATTCACATTGAAATTGTCAATTCAATTTAGAAATTGTTGATGCTAAAGGCAACCGAGGATTTGAAATTGCAACAGAAAAAGAGAGCGGAGGAACGCCAAAAAGTGTTGAATGAACGAATCCCGCCAATGCCCGATTTGGACAATTTGGGCGATGGTTAGTATTGGTATGGGGAAGTGAGAGTAGGGGAAGGGGGATGAATTCAATATTGGGGCCGTTCTTTTGGCCATAAATCAAAAATTGAGGCATCAATATGCCATTTGAAAGCACTAAATGTCCTCTAAAAAATGGCTTTTTTAATTTTTAGAAACATAAAATAATTATTAAGCAGATTTTTCCAAAAAAAATCGTTTGGGTCTATTCTATATTGCACTTTAAAGGCATGTAATATTTATTTATAAAATTAAATGAGTCACTTTTTGAGGACACTCTGGGATTTCTTTTCTATGATAGGTATATAACATTTTCCCAAATAGGCTTCAATTACCTAATACACATTTTCATTAAAATTAGCTTCATTCAACTCAATGAATTTGACTTGTAATTCACAGATGATTTACTAATTTTGGCCGATGAATTCCGTGGTCGAATCATTAATTTGGAATCGGAAATTTATGATTTGAGCTACATGAGTCGAATGGTAAAATCCTCTCTCATTTATATTCTGGCTTCATTTTCTTCCAATTTTCAGAAAGATTTTGAGATTAATGAATTGACAATTGCCGTAAATGATTTACGCGGAAAATTGTAAAAAATTTATTTGAGAAATAGAATCAAATTTTTCCACACTTTTCAGCGTTAAACCAACATTGAAGCGAATCAGCAAAACCGATACCCAGTTAGCCATTTAATTCATTAAAAATTAGGGGAATTTATTTGAATAATTTTTCCATTTTTTTTTTGCAGATTCGACAAAATTAAGAAGCAAAATGCGGCAAAGGTCGACCACTATAAAGAGGGGAGGGGATGGAAGAGAAATGGGCTAAAATAAATGAAAAAAAATATTTATGAAATATTTTATCGGGATTTTTTTTACATGTTAGAGGCTAATTTTTAGAGGAATTACAGCTTGAATATTTTCCATAAGATACGTGGCGATAGTATTTTTTCCCAAACCGTTCTTTTGGCCATAGCTAAACAAGGAATACAGTCAATTCAGGGAAGGCGATATTGCCATTTGAAAGCCCTAAATGTCCTCTACATTACGGCTTTTTTTTTAATTTTTAGAAATATAGTTCCATAAAAGTTAAATGTCTTCAAAAAATCGAGGAAAATTTTATCAAAAAAAGAGTGAATTTTTATTGGGACATTTAGGGTTTCCAAATGGCATTTTGCCCTCCAAAATTGGTCGGAGCGGGACGTTTTGTGGCGTGGCCGGTTTGTGGCGAAAGCTAATAGCTCAGCGCCTAATAAATGTTTTCGAATGTTTTTTATATCATTGAATAGAGCAAAAAATTCTCTATCAGCCCATATAAAAATCAAATTATAAAACATATATTTGCATTTTTAAAAATTCAAAAACCTTCAAAATTGACACCATTTTTCCCACTTTTATTCAATAGCTCATAACTTTCTTTATTTTGAATAATATAAAATGATTTTTATATCATTCGATAGATAACACATTGCTCTATCAAATCACCACCCTATTTATCCATAGGAGAATTCAAATTCAAAAGCCAAAAGGGAAATTCAAAGGGAAAATTCACAAATAAAAATATAAAATGAATTTTCCCCGCATTTTCCAGGTTGATTACCGTTCGACCCTGAAAACTCGTGAAGGAAACAAATTTACGCTGGAGGAAGTGGTGAGCCAAAAAAGGGCATTGAATGGGTGGAGGGCATGGACTATTCAAAAATTAAGGACAGACAGAGGGTGGTCGAGTGGATGAAATGATAAAGCGGATGGAGAAAAGAGGCAGCGATGTGCACGGATTTGATGGAAATTGAATAGAATTTTCGAGGAATTTGGCCCCAAATTTAATCAAATATTTGAGCAAAAATTGTAATAAATCCTCCGCATTTCTTAATGTGAATAAAATTTGTAAAAAAAATATTTTCCTCTATTAATTATAAATTTTGCCTAATTTGTAAGCATATGTAGAATTAGATTCCACGGGATAGAATGGGTTTTGAGGGTAAATTTTCAGTGGAATATCTTTTGGATTAACAGGAAAAATGATTAAATAGATTTTAGTGTTTTGGAGAAATAATTTTTAGTAAATATCCTAAGGATAATTTTGGAAAAAAATGTTCGTTAAAGATTCCAGAATCCAGAATATTCGTGAATATTCGTTGAAATGGCTCGAGGACTTATCAGTACCTTAATTTCAATATTTCTGAGCATTTTAGACTGAAAATTCTCAATACAATAATCAATTTGAGAAGTTGATAGACCGGATTAAACCCAGATTGTCCATTAAAATTTAGCTGTTATAAATTTTAGAAATTTAATTTTAAAAAATTAGATGTTCTTGAGTTTAAAAAACCCAAATCTTTCGAAGAAAAGCTTCTTATTTTACATAATATTTTATGTGTTCAATTAGAAATCACTTTTTAGAAGAAATTTAGAGCTTTCAAATGGCATATCATCTTCCCAAATTTGATGCTTAAGAATTGCCCGGTATCAATCCGATCTAGAATCCAGATTAGTTAGCCCATTTCAAATTTGTTATATTCCATCATTACCTCAATTTAATTGTACAAAAAACCTTTTTTTTTAAATTGCAACAAATATTGTATATCCATTTGTACAAATTATAAACTCATTCATATATAATTGTGTTCCCAAATGAATGGATAGTTTGAAGATATTCCCAAATCTATTGGGACAATTTCATTCAGTTTACACAGCTTTATTCCCTACTAAAATGTGGAGAAAATGCTTGTAAAAATGGTAGTCAAAATAGGCAAGAGGAATTATATTGTAAAAAGTAAAAATGACAAGTGGATGAATTTGGCCATCCCAGACAAATTGGCCAAATATTGAAGGAATTGTTCACCCTTCCATCACATTCTGCCATCCTCAATCAAATCCATATTTGGGGCCCAGGCAAACGGCAGGTGCAGCTCTCATCAGTCGTCGAGGCCAGTATTTCAGCCAATGATGAGCAGCGCATTTCCCAATTCATTGAGGGAAAGGCAAGCCGGCGGACTGAACAATCCATTCCCGGCTTTTCCTTTTCTCCCAAGTTCTCCATCCATCCAATATGCCTCCTCCCCACTTTTTCCTTTATATGGCCAAAAAGGCCAACACAAATAAATCCATTTTAAATCGATTTATCCAATAAATTTTCCTCAAAATTTGATCAAATTCTAATTTCCAAATATTCCGCTGGTAAAAAAGTCGAATCTAAAAATTCCCAAACTATGCTAAGTAGTTGCCGCCGCACTCATTTTCGTATGAAAATTTGTTTTGAGTGCGCTCAGCTCCTTAACATGCGCGGGAATTTATACAATTATTTGCGACGCCAAATTGTCGACAACAATTTGACAACATTTTCAATCTGCAACAAATGGATTTTGGATTGAAATTGGATTTGGATATCGTGATCTAGCCGGAAATTTCATGTAAAAAATTCGTAAACATATCCATTAACCATTAAATACAGATTAAATAATTATTTTGAAAATATCTTTTGGAAATTTAAAATAATCATGACAAAATTTATATAAAATTAAAGAGCTTCTTCTCCTCTTTCGAATGATACCAAGAATGGCAAATTTGGTTTGATTATTGTTGAGTTATGATTTCGGGAATATGTAAGGCATTTCCACCTCCCAGTTCAATTACTGTAATTGCAGTTGTTATACGGTATTTTTTGAATGTATAATAAAATTTATTTAAGAAATTTTGCAAAAGAAAATGACATCTGAACCCGTTTTCTGATCATCTTCTCGCTCGTTCTCTCTATCATTCGCATCTTCTCTTCTCTGTTCTGCTGATATCGATGCGATATCGATATAACGAAGAGAAAAGGTTTTTTGTCGACAAAATTGGATTCTTTTGTCGACAAAAAAAACCGCACCCTATAACGAAAGAAGAGCTAGCACGAGCACTAAAAAACTGCTGTGCCGAAACCCGAAACAAAACAAAAATAGAAGAAATCAATCAGCAGTCGATCTATCGGAACATTTCGGAAAAATGATAGAATAGAAATCAAAAAATTTAAACTTAGTTTGATAATTTGAAAGTACAAACTTTTAAGTTTATTTATGCAAATTTATTAGATATGAGGGTATAATGTATAAATAAAGATAAGTGTATGTAAGTGTTATATTATTAATCGATTATTAATCGATAAAAATGATGATGATTAATCATCCTATTTACTACATCCTATTCATTCCTATCCTACGTACGTCCTACCTTTTAGTAGCATCATTGCTTACTTAATAATATATTTTCATTCATTTTTGTGTTATTTATTTTGTCCAATTTCAGCATTCAATCAAATTTCATCATAGTTAAAAAATAAATGTCATCGCAAGTGCAACAAACACACGTGGCCGCATTTTTGCTACAACCAAACAAAGAATTGGTGGAAATCCCCGAAGAAATGTTCATCTGGTCCAATTTTCTCCGCGAATACAAGAAAAGCATGATGATCGATAATAAAGGAAACAAAAGCAATGATAGGTCAGTTGAAAAAGTATTTTACATAATAATTGTTCGAGCATTTTTCAGAGCTGGAATTGACTACATTATCCCATTGCCTCCTATTCAAGGTCAACCCGTTCAGCGAGCACACCTCGAAAAAGTTTACGAGTTCTTCCAACTGTAAATTCATTTATTTAAAATAATGAAATTAATCATATTTATAGTTATTATCGTCACACTTATGGTTCTGGCTCCAGGGCAACCAAAAAAGTGCATTCATCCATCGATGTGCGTTCCTTGAATGTGTCCGCCGGCTCATCTTCCAACAACCAGCAAAAAGTTGGCACTGTCAACAAATCGGGTGCTGGTCGATCAAAGGACGATTCAACCGCTGCTTCGGTTGCACCACCACCAAACATTGAGTCGGCATTGAGTGAAGTTCATATTTCGCAAATTGAGAAGCGGTCGGATGCCAAGGTTTGCTCTTTAATCGAATTCTAATTGAAAAACATTTTCTAGTGGTCCAAATTGCCTGACTGGGCTCATGGCTGGTTCTCTGCCCATGAGAAGGATTTGCTGATCGGTTCTGGCAATGTGGCCAATTTCTTGACGGCAACACCATTCATTGAGCTCTACACACTCTTTGTTGCCATCAAGGTTTGGAATTATCAATATTACTATTGCTAAGGTTACCCAAAAATTTTTTTGAAAATCTGCGACACAAAGAAGAGGGGACCTTAAGATTTAGGTCACATGTTCCAATCCGCTTGGGAAATTATTTTTCGGATTTGTCGCTACCCACTATTATATTAGTCTAAAGTATTTTAACCCAAAATAATTACAATAAAAGAGCTAAAATTCTTGTAAAATTCATTTTAAATTTCAGTTCCGCGAAATGGACGACGAAAAGCAGATTATGGCCTATTTGAACATTCCAGCAGATGGAGACGAGGACGGGGTGGAATTGAAGAAATTGTTCTATGGTGATGTGATGTTCCCACCAAATTTGGAATAATGATGGACTTATGTGGTGGATAAAGAAATTGAAATTAAACGGCCATTTTTGACAATTCGGAATATTTAATGACTTTTTGAATAAACGAATATCTATATTTTATGATTTTATTTCAATTCTTTATGGCTTTTAATGCCCAATATATTTATTTTTATTCACAATTTAATATTTTAATGCAATTTTAATTTTTAAGTAAACAAACAAAGTCACTGAAGTGAAGAGGAAACCGAAAAAATGGACAATTTGGTGGTAAGAAAAATAATAATTTTATTAGATTTAATAATTATTTTTAGTCATGGATTGCAATGTTGAAGGCCAATGTGGGGCAAAACAAAGTGACGAACCGGGAAATGCTGAATCGATTTGACAATGGATTGGACAATGTGAAATACCAGGTTAGGACAATATTTTTTAATTAAACAATTTAAAATCCAAATTATACTTTTAATTTAAATAATTTAACACAATTTTCAGTTGAATAACGAAGTTTCGAGCATTGTGGGCAAAATGCAAGAAATTGACGATGGAATGGCCAAAATGCGTCAATCGATTTGTTCCATGACCGAACTCGAATTTCCCGCTCCAGGCATTGGCTTCCATTTTTGGGAGGATCTTTTCCGAATGTTCTGCACAAATCGTCGATTGGAAGAACAAATGCTGGTGGCCATTGCTCAATCTGCTTTTGCGGGCAAAATCAGGTTAATTTACATTTCGAGAATATAAATATTCAATTCCTTTCCTCATTCTTCAATATTTTTGAAACTTAAAACATAATTTTCATTTAATTAATTTTTTAATTTCAAATAATTAAATCCCTCTAATCCCTTTGCACAGTTACCCGGCACTCGACTATGCACTTTCCCAGTCCAACTTTATTCTTGCCAATCCAGTGCCTCGTCTTCTGCTCCAATGTGCCATGCTCGGCCCATTCAATTCAAAGAATGCACTGAATTTTGTGCTCATCATCCGTGACAAATTGCCTGAAGATTGGAAAGAATCAATTCAATTGGAGCTGGAAAAATTGATCGCGAATGTAGGAAAGGGGAACAAAAAAATTTCCGATAAATTGCGAAAATATTTAAAATTAAATATTATAATACGAAATTATTTGCAAAAAATAGAAAAAAAAATTAATTTTTAATGCATTTTATAAATTTATTTCTACTTTAAAAATAACAAAGTTTATCAAAATTGAACCCTCTCTAATTTAATAAATTTCAATTTTAAGGTTTTGACTTGGAAATGCCACCCCGAAGTTTTGTTCCCAACGGCCGTGATGGAATACACAAAACGTGAAATCGGCAAAGTTCCACCATTCGACACATTCTGGAAGACATTCAAGGAAATCATCGGCATTCTCAAGTCAAGTAAGTCCTACAAAATATTTTAAAATTTTTTATTTTATCTTTTCAACTTGTTCAATAAACATGGGATGGGAATTTTGTTATTTGTTTAATATCAAACATGGTTAGAATTTGAAAAAATCACATAGAAAAATACCCAAAATCGGCTTTTTGACATTTAAAATGAATCTAACTAATATTTCACATTTTCTAAAATCTAAATAAATATAATATTTTCCAAAATTTATTATCTGTCTGTATTTTTTCAAATATTAATTTAACGACATTTTAAAAATCAATCCTAGAATAGACAATAGATTGATTGGAGAGGCCCTTTTTTAGTTATCCAAAAACTTTTGTAAAAATTCATTTAATACAAATAAAATTTTAGACCAATTGATCGACACCTCTCGAATTGAAAAGGAATTGCGCAATTTTGAACACGAAAAGATGATCAAAATGGAGAAGATGAAAATGGAACAGATCAAGGCAACGGTGGAACGCGAAAATTGGTTGAAACTCAAGAAAAAAGGATTTGCGCCAAAGCCTCGTCGGTGGGTTTATTAATCTAAATAATATAAATTAGATTAAAAGAGTATCCTTTACTTTATTTAACGAAAAAAGAGTACAAAAAATAAAAAATTATAATGGTTTAAGAGGGTTATACAATTGTTACAATCTTTTCGGTATTTTCACTATTTTTAGCAATCTGATCAAAAAATGACTCAAAAAATTGCTATTTTAAGAATAAATAAAAAAATCTCTTAAATTCAGAAATCGCCGGAATATGTGGTCGGGTTGGCAGCCGGCACCTTTGGACAGTGACGAAGAGGAGGATCACCTTTTGATTCCAATTGAGGAAGTTGAAGAATATCAGCGGGAGGCATTGCGAATGCAGCAGGAACGTTCAACAGATGAACCGGAACCGAGTACTTCATCAACTTGGGAGGAATTTGATAATTATTCACCACAATACTAAATATTTTGGCATTATTTTAACATTGAATGATCAATCTTAACATTTTTTTATGTTCCATTCAATCAATTATTTATTATTTACTTATTAATTATTTTGATCTACGAAACATCTCCAATTCAATCTCACATCATACTATTATACTGAATATGAAACAATTATTTTGTTATCAAAAATTTATTTTTAACACTTTTTCAATTTGAATAAATCGGAACTCACCCAAAAGACTACCTATTGATTGAAGTACTATAAATATTGATTTTTTGAAATATTTGAAATTTCTAGTGATTAATGATTATATTAATGAAATGATATGATAAAAACAAAAATTCTAAAAGCACTAATTAAAAGCTCTTCTCCATTAATAACTAAGTGCTCAACTCAGCATCAGCATTGCTAAAATTATTGATTGCATTTATAAAAACTGTAGAGCTAAGATTGTTTAATTTAAAATTTTATTGATTAATTCAAAGCATAAACAGTCAAGCAATTGACGCTTTCCATTCCAAATTTTATGCTCAAAACTCAATTCATTCAAATTGAAATAAGAATAACAGATATAACACTTAACACAAACACACATCAAATAAGAAATAACACATTTAGTTTGTTTTTTTTAGCAAAGATAAATCAAAAACAAAATAATAGCTCAAAACAACAACAAAAAAATGAATCGATTCAATCAATATCAACAACGACCACCGCCGCCGCCACATTTGAATGTCCATAGCCAAAATTTGGTAAGATTCTTAAAGTAATAAAATGCCTAAAAATTTATTACAACTTTCTAGGTTTATTTGACGGCGGTGCCAACATCAATTGGATTGAAAATGCGCATTACAAACCAATTTGGACAGGTTAATTGGAATTAAAAAAACTAAAATCCATAATTTCATTTCTTCAGGTCAAATTCGTCGAAACGTTCGAAGCATGGCTTGGCCAGCGGACCGGCAACATCGTCATCGATTTTTCGGCATATGAAGATTCGGAGGCATTCATGGTAAAATATTGTGAATATTTTTAATATTTAATTTAAATCATTTTCCAGACCGCGGTCATCAAAGGACGGGTCGATTTTCTTGATGGAGTAAGGATTCAACATATTGCCATTGTAAGTGCTTACGTTTATTATTAAAATTTAGAAATTTATGAATTTTTTAAATATTTTATTAGGCAAAAATCATTCATTTAATTAAAAATTAAGTCAATTTAACAAATAATTTTTTCCATATAAACACAGGTTGGACCACGCAATTTCTTCGAATTGGTTCGCCGCAACACAGGAATCGACTTGTTCTCTCGCGATGGGAAACCAAACCCTGATTGGATCCGCATTCGTCATCGTCAAAACCGTCCATCCACCGGTGCCAAACCTTACGACCGACTTCCTTCGCGTGGCAACCATCCCGCCGGCACAGGCACGAGCCGTATTCCAGTGGTTTTGAACGCTCTTACCAGTCGCCCAAATCCATTCTATTTCTACGAGAACAGCACAAGCGAGGAGGATGAAATGGTTGGTCCATTCCCGTCGAGCAGCTCTGCTTCAATTCGTCGCGTGGGTTTTTTTAAAGTTAATTTATCAAAAATTATTTAAAAAATTAAACTTATTCATTTTCTAATGTATTATATTCTTTCTCATTTCTAGGAACCGGGCCAAAAGCGTCGCACATTTGGTGGACGGCAATAAAGAAACAGGAACACGGAGCAAAAATTTTGAATAATTTGGAACAAATACAAAGGAATTAATTTTTGAATTTGGATGAAAAATTTTGGAATATCCGATACCCCCCCATTCAACGCATCACCCAACCCAATTAAAATATTGAAATTTCATCCATTATAACATCACATTATTTGTTTTACAAATCCACATTATCAATTTTACAAAAAATCTCATACTTCTCCATTGTATCCGAATAAATCATCATTCATTGAATAATTACTTCTTTAAAATAGAGGAAAGAAATATTCACAAAAAATATTGAATTAGCAGAAAAGAATATTATATTTCCTAAAATTGATTTTTTGTAACTTGGCCATAATTTTTAGGTGTTAGGGATTTGGTTTATGGCCAAGAATGGATTTAGGACTAGGATAAGGCAGAAATCATAAAGAAGTCTGTTTTTTCAAAATTATATGGCATAATAATATTTTTCGACATGAAAGTTTTTCCTACAAATACAATACTTACTTAACCCTTTTACGATAATTAGTTCCGATTCATGAGAATTTAATTATAATTATATATTTTTATTTCATTTACAAAAAATTTATTTTTGATGATTTATTGTTTAGAACAAATTGAGCATTTTCTTCGTTGTGTGTGAAGGTGAGGAAGGGTGGAAAAACAATCATTGGAAAAATTTTTAAAAAATGTTCATATATAGCTCCATTCATTTGTGTGAAAATTTGCCAAAAGTGAAAATTAAAAAAAAAAAATGGAAAAAGCTCATCCCAAAAATGTGCATTTATTGCCTTCATTGTTTGTCTTCCTCCTTGTCGATATTTTGGTCATGTTCATGTTCCTCATCCTCATAGAATATTTGATCACTTGCTGCGCCCATACTTCGCCTATCCACCGCTCCAAATTCCAATTCAGCATCCACCGCAGCCAATGTGTCCTCCTCATCGCCGGAACCACCACCGCCTCCGCTGATGGCAGCAGCAGGTGTCATAAATTTCCGCCTCTTTTGGCTCAATCGAAGGGAATGTTGCCTATTTTGTAATTGGCCAGCTGCTGCTGATGGCCATTGGCTACCAATTCGTCCTTTACTGCTTGGAGGAGGCGATGAACGACGTCGATGAAGGGGCCGAGTGGCACCGGGCATGCTGGTGGCATCGAATTGAGGAGGCACATCAAAAATTTGGAAGCTGGATGAGCCACGCTCCGAGACGGAATCCCTTCCTGAACGGACCAGTCGCTCCTCCACTTCGAATAGTTCTCGCTCCAATTCCGCAATGCTCTGTAAAAGGGAAGGGGGTATATATTTATTGTATGAAATATAATTTATTGCTAGAATTAATTTTGCTATTTTTTTTATTTTTAAAGGAAATTGGGAGAAAGAGAAACCCGGGGACTGAACAATCCATTCCCGGCTTTTCTTATCCTCTTCAATTTGTCCATCCATTCCCGCCCTTCTTCCCCAAATCCATCCATCCAATATGCCTCCTCTTCACTCCACTATTCCTCTCTATATGGCCAAAAAGGCCAACACAAATAAATCCATTTTTTTGATCGATTTGCTCAATAAATTTTCCTTAAAATTTGATCAATTCTTAATTTCTAAATATTCCGCCGTAAAAAACATTCAATTCTTCAAATTCCGAAGTAATGCTAAGTAGTAGTCGCCGCACTTATTTGATGGTTTCAAACCAAAATTGTTTAAGTGTGCACTGCTCCTTAACATGCGCGGGATTTTATGGGCCAATGCTAAAGTATTTAAATGGTTTAATTTTGTGAAAAAATGTTCCAATTCCAAGGAAAATGCAAATCCATGAAAATTCCATTCCATTCTAATACCTTCTAATAAAACTTAATCCCGTAAAACATATCATTCATAAGAAAATAATAAATTAATGAAATGATATGCACATACAAATTTCTCTTGATTCTCGCTTATTTTTCTGCTGCTCTTTTTCACAATCTCCTCTTCCTCCTCCTCATCTTCATCTTCATCGTCGACTTCTTCCTTTTCGAGTGTATCTTCCTCTTCTTCGTCCTCCTCAACCAATTCTCGCAAGCCTTGATCCGCTTCGGCTGCTTTTTTATCAGCCGCTTCCTCCCGTTTTGTGCTTTCTTCCAAATGCTGAAAAAATGATTTATTTAAAATCAGAATGGATTCTTTATTTATTCCCTAAATAGTAAATACCTTCATGAGAACGGCCACAACCACATTGACCAAAACGAATTGGGAGATGAGAACAAAAACGACGAAAAAACATGGAGCCAGAATTGGATCCACACAGCAATTTCGTTCGCAACGTTCCGACGGGTCGCAATCATCACGAAGGGCATCCTGTAAATTTAATTAATATGACAAATTTGAAAATTATCAAAGAATAATGCACCTTCATTATGCCATTCCAATTATCCCCAGTGGCAATGCGAAAAAGTGTGAGAAAAGCCATGCCAAAATTTTTGAAATGGGCATGTTCTCCCAGGCCATCACATGGATGTTCTTCAGAACATTCTGATGGGGCAAGAAAGGAAATATTATGAAAATAATGCCATTTTTATATTCACCCAATCTTCCGAATAACTCAACGCCGAGGGCGGCAAAAATGAAGAAGAGGAGGAAAAAGAGGGAGCCAAGATTGCCAACTTGTGGTAAGGCTTCGCCTACAGTATCCAAGAGAGATCGAATGCCTTTGGCCATTTTGAGCAATTTTAAGACTGGAAAAGAATGAATTAATCGAGGTTAAATGCGTAGGTATAGGTGTGAATCAAAAATGTAATTATTTGTATTACTCTAAAATGGACTAAAGAAATTGTTAAAAGAAAAGGAAAATTTATTTGTTTTAATGAGGGAAAAAGAATACGGTACTCTGAAACTAAATTTTAATCAATAGAAAACTAATCATTCCTTCCGGAATGAAAATCAGAACAATTCTTTCCGGAATGAAAATCAGAACAATTCTTTCCGGAATGAAATCAGGATTCTTTCCGGAATGAAAATCAGAATTCTTTCCGGAATGAAAATCAGAATTCTTTCCGGAATGAAAATCAGAATTCTTTCCGGAATAAAAATCAGACTTCTTTCCGGAATGAAAATCAGAATTCTTTCCGGAATGAAAATCAGAATTCTTTCCGGAATGAAAATCAGAATTCTATGAAAATCAGAACAATTCTTTCCGGAATGAAAATCAGAACAATTCTTTCCGGAATGAAAATCAGAACAATTCTTTCCGGAATGAAATCAGAATTCTTTCCGGAATGAAAATCAGAATTCTTTCCGGAATGAAAATCAGAATTCTTTCCGGAATGAAAATCAGAATTCTTTCCGGAATGAAAATCAGAATTCTTTCCGGAATGAAAATCAGAATTCTTTCCGGAATGAAAATCAGAATTCTTTCCGGAATGAAAATCAGAATTCTTTCCGGAATGAAAATCAGAATTCTATGAAAATCAGAACAATTCTTTCCGGAATGAAAATCAGAATTCTATGAAAATCAGAACAATTCTTTCCGGAATGAAAATCAGAATTCTTTCCGGAATGAAAATCAGAATACTATGAAAATCAGAACAATTCTTTCCGGAATGAAAATCAGAACAATTCTTTCCGGAATGAAAATCAGAACAATTCTTTCCGGAATGAAATCAGAATTCTTTCCGGAATGAAAATCAGAATTCTTTCCGGAATGAAAATCAGAATTCTTTCCGGAATGAAAATCAGAATTCTTTCCGGAATAAAAATCAGAATTCTTTCCGGAATGAAAATCAGAATTCTTTCCGGAATGAAAATCAGAATTCTTTCCGGAATGAAAATCAGAATTCTTTCCGGAATGAAAATCAGAATTCTTTCCGGAATGAAAATCAGAATTCTTTCCGGAATGAAAATCAGAATTCTTTCCGGAATTAAAATCAGAATTCTTTCCGGAATGAAAATCAGAACAATTCTTTCCGGAATGAAAATCAGAATTCTTTCCGGAATGAAAATCAGAATTCTTAAAAAACAATATTAAAAATCATGCTAATTTCTCCTTTTTTTATCCAAATTTTCACTTAATTATAATTTTCTAATATATCTTTTCTAATTAACTCAACCGCATTTTGTGACCTAAATTTAATATTAGTCAAAGAAATTAATTTGATTATCTACATTACACAATTAGTTAGCTAACTGATGAGGACAATTTGTTTGACTAGTCAAATTATTAATATTTTTTTATAATTGGTCTCGAGCTTCGGCCTACAGTACCTTCAGGAAAATTTTTTGCAATTTATAATAATAATATCAATTTTTCCACTTGATATTTATTTAAACTCACCCCTTGCAATTCTGAGCACGCGCATCACTCGAATAATTGTCGGATTAATTGGCAATTCCAATGCTTCGAATTCCTCAAAGAGAATGCCCACAATGGAAAGTAATACGATAAACATGTCCAATTGATTCCACCGTTCCGCAAAAAATCTTCGAATGCCCAAAGCGTACAGCTTCATTGCTGCCTCCAATGTGAAAACAGCGGTGAACAAATAATTGAGGGCTCGAAGCAAATATTTGAGACCATTTGGCATCATATAGAATTCCATGGCCATTGATACAACGTTGACACCAATGACGGCAGCAATTGCCAAATCGAAATATTTGCTGGTGACAACGCCATGGACGAACAGGCGGCTTGGCCCATATTTATTCCAATATGGCTGGGAACGGGCCTGAAGATGTGTAATATTTTAAAGAATATATTTTATATTTTAATTATATGGAAGATTGAGTTAATTATTTTAGCTCATTCTTTTTATTCTGAATCGAAACTGGTCAATTCAATTGGCCATAGCTCAACAAAATAGCAAAATTCAGTAAGGGGATGTCTCATTTTAAATCCCTAATGTAAATGGCATCTAAAAATTGGCTTCTTAAATTTTTTGAAAATTTAAAACTATAACTATTTGTAAATAAGCGGCTTCTTTTACTCATTCATCAAAAATGCGAGTTTATTTCATTCAAAGATATGTAACTTTTTAAATTCCAGAAAATTATAAAATTTAGTAATTCCACTTTTTAGAAGATATTTTTTATTTTCAACTTTCAAAATGATATATTTTGGTTATTCTATCACTGAACTATTGGCTAAAAATAAATCCCAAAAATCCCAAATTTAAATCCTATTCACATCCCAAAATACTGACCGCCTTTTCTGCCCTTCTCCTCTCCACTTCAATCTCGTCAAATTGTTGCCTTTTCAGCCTTCGTTGAATGCGTTTTTGCCTGGCTTTTTCCTTCATTTCCGCCTCCAATGTTTCCTTGCATTTGTGGAAATTGTCGACCACAACTCCGACGAACATATTCAAAACGAAGAAGCCAACGAGCAGCAAAAATGAAATGAAATAAATCATTCGCCATTCATTGTAATTCTCAATTGGTTGCATGTCTGTAAATTATGGAAATTAATAAAGAGATTTCTATTAAAGTTGGTCAAAAATTTAATATTAACAAACCAATTTTGGAAGGCGAATTCCATTTGAAAGCCTTAAGAGTCCTCTAAAAAGTGGCTATTCTAATTTTATGTAATTTGAAAGAATTTACAAAATAAGCCGACTTTCCTTTCAAAAATTTAGGATTCATCACACTCAAAGACACGGAACTCTTTGTAAAGTTGGATTTTCATAAAATTTAAGGCTTATTAATTGTAGAGAATACTTTAGGCTTTCAATTTTATATATCGCTTTCTCGATAGGTTATCTGCTTATTGAGCTATAGATAAAAACTGAAGGAGGTAGTTAATCATTATCCCCTATCCAATTTATAAATAATAATTATAAATAATAAAATAAACTGACCAACTCCGACAGAATCGATGCCCTGATACATGATTGAGACCCAACCATCTTTGCTGGACAAAACAAACAATGACATCAGTGCCTGACCAAGATTGTCAAAATTGTAGCGATGATTGATCTAAATGAATGTGCCAAAATGCCAATTTAATTGTGGCCACAAACCCATCGATTCCTTGAATCCTGCATGCATTCTCCCTTTGTTGTGACATTCCAAATTTCGGGTCCCACACAATGGTACATCATTCCTTTGAACAATTGAACGCCAAGAATGCCAAAAATGATGAAAAATGTACAGCAAATGAGAACAATATTTCCAATGGGTTTCAAAGAGCTAATCAAAGTCATCACAACCAATTTGACCCCGGGGGCACGATTGATGACACGAAGAGGTCGAAGTGCACGAAGCAAGCGAAGTACACGGATTACGCCGAAAATTTTGGGTGAATCTGGAAAGAAAATTCACATTTTAGAATGGAATTTGGTAAATGCATTTTTCTTAATTTTGACCCATAAATTTACTATTTAATTTGGCAAAAAGTTGTAATCCTAGAACATTAACCTTACTCATTTGATAGATCTCATTAATTTCGCATCATTTTATAATATTTTGTGTTTGGGTTTTAACCAATTCTAATTTAGTTTTGAACCAAAATTGGTTTAAACCGTTTAATACCATTTAATTGTTGACCAAACAATGACAAATTATATACCATTCAATGCGTCTTGACCAGATCTATTGCATTTTGGGTATATGGTATGTGAATGCCCAGGACAAATCCTCAAACCATTATAATTGTTTTGGTATATATTCAATATTTTCCCTTATAATTTCTTAATATTACCGCCGCTGACGAATGCTTCCATAATGACATTAACCAATGAAATGATGACCAAACATCCATCCAACACATTCCATCCATCCTTGAAATATGCCTCCGGGCCAATGAAGCATCCATTGGCCAGAACTTTCATCAACATTTCCAATGAGAATATAATCGTAAATGCATAGCCGGTGATGGTCAAAAAGAGGCGTTCCGTGCTTTGAGGCGGAATTGACGGCCTCTCCATTGCCAATGTCACACAATTTAGGCCAATACAAAAGAGGATGGCATAGTCGAACCATTTCCTTTGGGTCAGCCGAAGGCAATGACGCCTTACGGGGTTGGTACGGTCAAAGAGGAAAAGGGCAAATTCACGTCGGGAATAGAGGAATGTTTTGCGAAAAAGGCGACGCCACCTGCGGGAATTTTCGATATTTATTTAAATATAATTTTATATTTTATTGTTAATAAAATTAAGGCGCAAAAATCATAAAATGATGCCTCTCAAGGTTTATTTACCAAATTAGATTTCAGGAACCTCAAAATAGAAACTTTTTTACTTTTATTTCATTTTTAATGAAATTTTCCCGAAAAATGATCAAAATTTTCCTAAAAAAATGGTCAAAATACAAAAACATAGAAATAAATAGTCAAAAAACATTTTATTTATTACTCTCTAATCAAATCTGGTACAAATAATATGGCTAAAACCTAAAAATCCGTCTCCAAGAAATAAGTTAATCGTTGTTTATTTTAATGTACTAATATTTAAATTTATTGATGAGCAAATAACTTTTTCAATTTTCACGCACCAAACATTTCTGCGCCTTTCCGCCTTTCTCTGCTCTTCGGCCAATGCCTGCTGCAACTCTTCACTGGCTTTGAGGAACTTTTCACGTGCATATGTTTCCAACAATGCTCGATGGCCATGGACGGCACATTGTGGGTCGAAAAGGGAGGAATGGACACTGCCAAAATGGGACCAGGACATGAGGCGGGGACGTGCCTTTTGGTTTGGGCTTAGGCGGCATGGAATTGAGGTAATTGCGGTAATTGGCGAGGAATTGAGCAAATTGGTTTGGGAAGGTGCCTCGGGTGGGGGAGAAACCCGAATGATGGTTGGCTGACGGCGAGGCATCATCAAAGAGGCGTGCCTTTTGAATCGGGTGCCGCCTCCTTTTTGGCTGGAATCATTGGAAACAATGGAGAATTGGCGACCCTGTAAATGATTGCAAAGGGGGTTTATGATTAATTAATATGATCATATTTTTGGGAAAATTAAAACAGTTCTAAAGCCATATATTTATATTTGATAAATCTCGTCATGAAGCATCTTTTGATAATGTTTTGACTAAGATTTAACCAATTTTAAGTTAGTTTTATACCAAAATTAGTTTAAACCATTTAATACCTTTTAATTGTTGACCAAATCATGACAAATTATATACCATTCAATGCGTTTTGACAAGCTCTATCCAATTTGGTTTGTGAATGTAGGATAAACCCTTAAACCATTCAATTTCTATTTTTTTCATCAAATAAATGCAATTAATTTAAATAGAAAATTATAGTCAAAAATATTGCCAATTTTCCTTCACTTTCCACATACTTTATTTGTTCCTTTTCTTTCCACATTGTTTGCCATTTCCAATGCTGCCTTCAATTGTTCTGCCATTGTTTTTTCCTTCTCCAAATCCTCTCGTGAACTCAACTTTAAATTATTTAAAATAGTCATTTTCTTTTCCAAATTTTTTGTTACCTTTTCTTCATTTTTTGCCCAATTCATTTGGCCCAATTGTTCGCGCACCACAGACAAATTCCCGGGCCCACAACTGCATTCGCGTCGTTGCAAAAATGCAGGGGATGTTGTTTTGGCAATCAACAATTCCAATTCCGTTTTTCGATGCCTTTCCTCCTCTTCCGCCCGTCTTCTGGCCTCTTCTTCCTGCAAATTTTTGGGGGTTAAATGCGCGAACGATTAACCCGAAAGCAACCTAATTTGACGCGGCTTATAATAATTCATCAATGACTGCACCAATTTTAAACATTTTATTATCAATTTAATGAACAGACTTTTGGCTATCCAATAATATTAATTTTATTAAATTGGTTCATAATTGACAAAGTTATGCCCAAAAAATATTTAAAATGACCTTTACTAAAGATTAACGAAATTTAAAGTGGTTTTTAGGGCATAACTTCGTCAATTTTTAACCAATTTAAATAAAGATTAATATCATTTGATAGCCAAAAGTCTACTCTTTAATTTGATAATAAAAGCATCAAAATTGGTTCAATTATTTCTGAATTATAAGCATTCGCGACAAATTGATGTCATAGCTTAAAATACTGACCAATTGCCGTTTTTCCTCCTCTTTGCTCTCCTGGAATCCCTCAACCAAAATGGCCACCAACAAATTGAAAAGCACATAATTCCCGAATGTCATTAGGGCAACAAAATAGAGGGCAGCCCACGGGGTGGTCTGGGCCATTCCATTGAAAAGGACCATATTCCAATCTTCGCATGTTAGAATCTTTGCAAATTTTCGAGGGAATTTTAAAATGGAAAATGAGAAAAATTGCAAAAAGAATATTGAAATATGAAAATGGCGAAAAGATTGTAAAGATTCAGTGGTTTATCTGGGAGACCATAAACCTTATAGCTATTTTATAACCAATTGATTGATCTGATCAAGACGCATCATTTGATTATGTTTTGGCTTTGGGTTTAACCAATTCTAATTTAGTTTTAAACCAAAATATAGGTTTAAACCGTTTAATACCCTTTTAATTGTTGACCAAACCATCACCAAATTATATACCATTCAATGCGTCTTGACCAGCAGCTCTATCCATTTTTGGGTATATGGTTTGGGGTCTAGAACTAAACAATGAATGTTTGTAATCTTTTCGTCATTTGCAATGTTTTTTTGTCAAATTAAATACCAACCATTATAAAATGTGACAAATGAAAAAGAGTAAATTAAAAGAAAAGTAAATAAAATTTAAGAAGCACGGAACGGGCACCTTACTTTTTTGGAATTTCTACCTGAAAAACGGTGAGAAATGCCCAAACAAAAGTGTCATAATTGGCCCTGGAACATTCACAATCACCGTGTCCAGCTCTACTTGCATTGATTTCATCCACAGTGCAACGGGCACCGCCCTCGGGGTGCGAGCAAAATGTGCAGCCGAAAAGGAGCATTCCAAGAAGACTGCCAATTTTATGGGTTGGATTTGGATTTTGAAAACGGAAAAATTGTTTGGTAGGGAAAAATGTGGCAAATAAAAAAACGGATATTAAAATATTTAAATTCAGATAAATTTAGTGTTATGTACCTAATTCGATATGTTGATTTTGTATTTTGGGCCTTTCCTTTGGCCATAACTCAACAAGGAGACAACCAATTTTGGAAGGCAATATGCAATTTAAAAGCTCTAAATGTCTTCTAAAAAGTGGCTTTTCTTATTTTTTTAAAAAAAATTCCAAACAATTTTTAAAAGTTAGTAACTTTAATTATGGGATTTAATCCTTATAAATTGCCGAAAATTGGTTTGTAAATGTCTTAAAGGATCTTATTTTGTGAAATATGCTAGCCAAATAATTTTTTGAATGAAATTTTTAATTTTAGGAGCCACCCTTTTTACTAATTTTATAATCAATTAAATGGTTATTTTCATTTCTATTTAATTAATTATTAATATTCCTTCATAAATTTCAACATCTAATAAATTGGGAAAATTGGACACAAAACAATCAACAATAATAAACAAAAAAATAAACACTTCAAACAACAACAAAAAACAATAGAAATTAAAATATGAAAAGCTTTGATATTTATGAGTTGCGTCAAAAAAATGTACCTGAAAAACGGTGGTCAAAGCCCAAAGAAGTGAGTCGAAATTTTTGCGTTCGCAACGTTTGACGGGTTGGCCCAGCCAATTGTCTTCAACTTTGCAGAATTTGCAGCCAAATAAATTCATTCCCAGAATACTGCAAACAATTTTTGATTTTTATAATGGGATAAAGGATGTTAGATTTAATTGGGAGAAAAGAAAAACTCTTTTTGGTGCACTTTTAGCCTAGGGATTTTACAGTTGGGTAAAAATGTGTGCAAAATTTGAATTAATTTTTGGAAGGGAATAAAAAATGGGGGAAAATATTTAATTTGCCGAAAAATGTTAACGGTTCAGAAGTTTATCCTAACCCACAAATCATATATTTAATTCGATAAATCTCATCAAGATGCATCATTTAATTATGTTTTGGTTAACCAATTCTAACATAGTTTTAAACCAAAATTGAGTTTAAACCGTTTATTACCCTTTAATTATTGACCAAACCATTCACAAATTATATACCATTCAATGCGTTTTGATCAGCTCTATCCAATTTTGGGTATATGGTTTGTGAATGAAGCAAAAACCCTGCTTAAACTGTTATAATCAGAGCTGTGCTTTTCATAAAGCTTGACTCCGACTCCGACTCCGGACTCCGACCTTTCAAAAATTTAGCTCCGACTCCGACTCCGGACTCCGGGCTTTCCGATTTTTGACTCCGACTCCGACTCCAACTCCGGAGTCGTTCTAAAACTCGACTCCGACTCCGGAGTTTGACTCCGCAGAAAATTTTTTTTAAGTAATTTCGATTTGGCTCCAGGGCAATTTTGTGTAAAATTAACATCTATTTCCGAAAATGATATAATTTCGGTACGAAAATTTCAATTTTAATCAAAATAAACCAAAAAAATTTAATTTTAAAAAATTGAAAAGGGAAAATTAGGTAAAAAATACAATTTTTTTAAATAAAAATCCGGAGTCGACCGGAGTCCGGAGTCGATCAAAATTTTTGACTCCGACTCCGACTCCCAACTCCGACCTATGAAAATTTTGACTCCAGCTCCGACTCCGGACTCCGACCTTTTCAATTTTCGACTCCGACTCCGACTCCAGCTCCGGAGCGGAGTCGGAGTTGGAGTCGGAGTCGGACCCTGCTCTGGTTATAATTATTTTAGAGTTATTTTCTCTTTTTTCGACAAATTAAATTATAGTATTCATAAAAAAAATGGGAAAAGTGCATAATTTTGAGTTAATTTATTCTTTGAAGGGAATAAAAAATGGAAAAATATGTGCAAAAATTCAATTAAATTTATTTTTTTTTTTGTTGCCTGAAAATGAAGATGAACAATAATAAAAGGCCAAAGAACACAGTGACATTGTCCATTGTCCGTAACATCACAACAAGTTGATATCGAAGTGCCGGCATAAATCGAACCAATTTTAGGATGCGCAAAAGGCGAAAAGTGCGAAGCACCGAAAGGCCACCTTTGCCCTCTTGGAATAATTCGAACACGCTTAAAAATGGGGAAAATATATTATAAGTTTTGGAGGAGGAATTTTGGTACATTTTGGAAACCAATTTTTTTAATGTTAAATCTATAATCTACAGAATAAAATAATAAAAGAGATTGAAAAATAAATGACTAACTTAATAAAATTATAAAAATTTCAAGTCCCGGCTACCAGCTAATTTGCCTAAAATCTAAAAGAAATTTGTATTATGTCCTTCAAATTTTAATTGGAATTTTAAAATACTTCAATACTCAAAGGGTAAATAGTAAATACAAATATTTCTTCCTTTCTTGCATAAAAAATGACAAACTGATGAAATTATAAAATTTATTTCAAATTTCAGCTAATATAAGCGTAATATCCAAAATAAATTTGTTATTACTGTACTTCAAACTTCGAAGAAGAAATCAAATACTCCCAAAGCCTAAAGGGAAAAATCAAATATATCTCTTTCCTTTCTTTCAAGGGATGGACAATCGAGGGCGAAGCGAAGGGAAATTACAAATTATTGTAGGGAAATGGATACAGTATCTATTTTCCTTCCATAAACAGTATAATGAAAGAGGGAGGGGAAATGGACAATGGGAAAATGTCAAAGGGAAAATCATTAGTGATTACATTAGGAAAAGACACAAAAGTTCAGAGTACAGTATCCTTTTCCCTTTTCTTTTTAAAAGGGAAAATAATTTTAAGAGAGGCCTTAAAATTAGAATTAAATTTGTTAATTTTATCAGACCTCAATGCCACAATTCCTCCATCAAAAAGATTGAATCCATCGGACAAATAGCCAAAGAAACCATCGGCAACAATTTTCAAGAACATTTCCAGTGCAAATAAGGCAGTGAAGAAAAAATTACTGTATTCCAAAATGGTGGTCAACAATTCCGGTTGTTGATGATATTCAACACCCATTGAGAGGGTATTCACCAAAATGGCAACCAAAATGCCACGGGTGAAATGATCACAACAAACAACCCTGCCAAAATATGTACATATTTGGTAGAATTTAAAGTAATGAGTGAAATGGAGTATTCGCACCAATTTAATGCGGTTTATATTAACTCAGCAAGAACTGAACCAATTTTGATATTTTTGGAACCAAATTAAAGAACAGACGTTTGGTTATCAAAATATATATTTTTTTATTTAAATTGGTTCAGAATTTTTGGAATTATGCATAAAAAATATTTAAAATTATCTTATTACTTAATTCTAAGAATTAGCGAAATTTTTAGTGACTTTTTGTGCAGAATTTGATCAATCAATTTTGAACAAATTTAAATAAAATTAATATCATTTGATTGCCAATAATCTGTTATTTAATTTGATAATAAAATCATTAAAATTGATTCCATTTTTGATGAGTTATTTTGAAAACAGCGATAAGTTGGCTGCTTGGCTCCTGGTAACCTTTTCAAAACTTACTTTCGAACCTTCAATTGAATGGATCGCCATCGACTTTCGCTACTGGGTTTCGAAGAACGATTCGAACGGGTACTTCCCTCTCTTATTCCTATGTAGAATAAAGCGTATAGTTTTAAGGAAATGTTATGAATAATTTGTACAATTAAATCCCTTAATAACTCACTTCCCACTGTGCCATTTCGCCTTTCCTTTTCCTCTTTATTGTTCCCCTGCTTTTCCTCCTTTTTATTGTCGTCTTCAACCCTCAATTCACTTCGTTTACTGCCATTTTCCTCCTTTTCATCTTTACTACCATCGGCCATTCCCCTTCTTTTTTCCCTCCATTTTTGGCCAATCCATCTGCTTCCTCTTTGGCTCCAATGCCTCAGGGCACGTACAATGGCTAAGACCAGAATCAGTTTAAACCGTTTAATACTCTTTAATTTGACCTGCATATACACTGTCTCCTTGATCATTTTCATCTTCACGCAATGCAATTGAAGAACCGGAACCGGCATCACTCACTGCAAAATATTATGAACAGTTTTATCTTATTTCATCACTAACTGCAAATGAAAAATTAGTTTACCTAATTTTTTCTACAGTAAATAATCCCTAGAGTTAATTTTGTAGGATCTCTTCTAGAGGTGGGAGTAATTTTAGTAAGAAAAAAAAAGAAAATAGGTAACTTATGTATAAGATGTTTGTATAATTTAAATGGAAATGGAATAATTGAGTACACTGCATTTGTTAAATATTAACCAATAGCTCAAACGAGGCAATTTCCAAATTAGGAAGGTGATTGATAATACCTTTTTAAATGTCTGATTTTCTTCTATAAAATGGCCAAATTACAATAAAAATTTGCCTATAATTTTAGCATTTTATTTATAAATTTTATAAAGAAAATTAAATAAGTTCTTCAGGGAAAGAGATAAGAGAGCTTTTTCTTTTAATTAATAAAAATGTAATAAAGTAATTTTGTAGAAGAAATTCAGAACTTTGAAATAGTTTATTGCCTTCCTATTTATATTGGTAATTGGTAATTGATTTTTGAATTTTAATTCTGGGCAAAAATCCATGCAGGTACTCAATCGTTATATTTTTGTTTGTAAATAAAAAATTTAAGAATTTTTCTAAAAAATTTTTGGCATACGAAGTGAGCCGGATCGTATCCTCTTTCTTTCCTCCAGCATTATCTCCGTTTCACGCCTTTTTGTTTCGGCAAATTGTGTGGCAATGACAACCAAACAAAGATTGACCATAAAGAAGGCACCAATCTGGGCAAAGTGGCACAAAATTATTTGAAATAATAAATTGCCAAGGCTTAGAGGAATTTTAATGGAAAAATTCCTGGCATTGAAAAATGGGAAATTTAAATTTTTTTGGCCATAATTTTATGACCAAATGATGGAAAAGTATGATGGGAAAAATGTGAGGCAAAATATTGGCATTTTTGTAATTTTCCTCATTCCCTTGGCTGCTAATTTCCCCAAAAATCCCCATTGGTACTGACCACAATGAGTAGCACAAAATAAATCCAATTCCAAAAGGAGTGGGCATCTTGGACATAATACTGAAAAAAAATCATTAAATTAAAAGGTAATATCGAGCAAATTGCTGACCATAATATCGGTCCATCCTTCCAATGAAATCACCAAGAAAATGGCGACCCAGGCAAAGCCAATATTGTCAAATGAGACGGAGCCCTGAAAATAAAAATTAAATTGGAATTAAGTTGATAAATTCAAATCATCCCAAATGCAAATTTATGACCTATTTGGTGAATCAAGAATTTTAAGTAAAACCGTAGCCTATTATTTAAGTATATTTTAACAAAGAAGAAACCAATTCTGGAAGGCACGTTCATTTTAAAGGCCCTAAATGTTCTTTAAAAAGTGGTTTTTATTTTGTGAAAATAAATGATTTATGTGTAAAATAAGTGGCTTTTCCTTTAAAATTCGAGTTTATTACCCTCAAAGATATGTAATTTTTAAATGGATTAAATTATTGCCTGAAATGGATTTTTGTGCATGACACGGCATTCGGAATAGTACAAATTCCAATTGATGCAAACAGCTTTGTCCGCTTCATTTTGGTCACCATTTTGGCCTCTATCCTCCCACCATCTGTACTCCTCCAATGTTAAATTGCATTTGTTCCCATTTTGAAGATATGGAGGCAAATGTTGACAAGTATGAAGTCCGGAGGAATCCGGCTGCGAGCAAATGTAGTCCAATGAGGTGTCCTGCGGAATATAGTACCTGAAAAATTTAGTGAAAATTCATGGACAGCAGAAAAGATTTGTGCCACAATTTTCAAAATTGATAAATTCTGAAAAATTTACTGATATCCGAAATAAAACTTTTCATTGCTACCATTTTAATATCTATTAAGGACTGGACCATTCTTTTAGGGAAGGAGATATGATGTACTCTAAAAATTTGCATTCATAATTTTTCAAAAATTTAAAACTTTGTAAATTTCCATAAAAAATTCGGATACATTCAAAGACATTTAAATATTTTTAAATATAATTTTCATAAAATTTAAAAAGTCCTTGATAAGTCTTTTCTGATTTTTAAATATCATATCAATTATTGGATGCTTCATTTTGTTGATCAAATAAAGCCAGAAAAATGTCCCGCCGGCTGTATAAAATCTCTGGATTTTTTGTTAAATTTTCTAATGAAAAATACACTGAAAATGGATGATATAAATTTGATAGTAATTATTACTTTATAATATTCTCTTAATAATATGTTACAAGCCTGCCTAAATTGATATTATTAGATCACTGTGGAATTAAATTTTAGAGAGTGGTATCAAAAAAAAGCATAATTAAAAAAGGAAAAATGCCGAAATTTGGTCTTTAATTTATGCCAAAAATTAATTTCACCTGCTTAATGACACATCGGTGGGCAATGAAACATTGGCCCAGGCCAATCCCTCCGTGGGAGGTAAATTTATGACGCAACGATTGCGAAGGAGGCCGGACCAAAGTTGGACACCGATGATGCCAAAAATGAAGAAAACGAAGAAACAAAGAAGTAACACATTGCCCAACATTGGCAACGTGTCCAAAAGGAGATTCACTGGAATTTTGGGGTATCATAAAAGAAGGATTCGGAACAGGCAATATTGTCTTCGTTTATAAATGAACCAATTTTGATGATTTTGGTATCAAATGAAAGACCCGACTTTTGACTTATTTTAATTAATTTATAATTTTTGGAATTGTGTCCATAAATTATTTTAAGATTACCTATACTTTTAGCGATAATTCCAGTGAATTTTTTGGTACAAAATTTTGAACCAATTTAAATATAATTAAAACCATTGAATAATAAACAGTCCGTTCCTTAATTTTATATTAAACTTGCCAAAATTTATTCAACCCTTTGAATTATTATAAATGGCTATTGATTTAGATTTATATAGACATCAGCAAATTTCAACAACCAAGAATTCGCATCGAAGGAATCCGATTGACGGCGCGAAGTGGCCTCAGCACCCGAATTGTCCGAATGGCAGTCAAATTCAAATTGCCCAAATATTCTTGCAATAAATATTCCGCAACACCCGCAAAAACAATGAAAAAGTCGAGTCGATTCCACTGAAAAAGTACAAATGAAAATTTTATATTTTTTTATGAAATTATAAAATAAAATTAAATTTATTTTAATTTTCCTTTTTATCCACAATTCCTCCCCCCCCCCCCTTTCTCTCACCGTATCGCCAAGATAGGCAGCATCACCCCAAAAGCCAAGGGCCAAAATTTTGACCACCTTTTTATTACAAATAAATGAAATTAGAGGGATTTTTTAGGCCAACCATTTCCATGGCAAAATATCCAAAAATGGCATGATCAATGATGGAAAGGATGCCGCATCGATATGTTCGACAATCATTGCCATCTTCGCATGGCCTATACATTCCAAGGGTTACGCAATTGATCAGAATGACAATCATCTGGAAATTATTTAATTTATACAAGAAAAATCATAAAAATCATCCATCGGCATTTTTAAGGATAGAAATTGCCAAAAAAAAAGAATAAATAATGATTAAGGGTTTATCTTACCGCTCCGTTCCCAAACCATATACCCAAAATTGGATAGAGCTGTTCAAGACAAGATGCATTAAATTATAAATAGTTTGTCATGGTTTGGTCAACAATTAAAGGGTATTAAAGGATTTTTAAACCACAATTTTGGTTTAGTGGTTAAATATGCTTAAAACCCCAATCCAAAACATAATCTAATAATACGTTTTGATGAGATCTGTTGATTTATTTTATGATTTGAAGGACTATGATTAATTTCTGAACCATTAAAATATTTTCGATAGTTTTTTTTAAGATTTATTGAAATACTATTCCTAAATTTAATGCAAAAAGCAATGACATTTGAATTGTCAAATTTAATAGTTAATATTTGACCTAAAGGGATATCAAGTATATCTAATTATTAGTTAGAATCAAAATCATGGTTCCAAATCGAAAAAAAACTATCAAAAATTTGTGTCAACAATTTGCCAAGCAAAAGCTTACAGTGAGTCTATCGAACCAAGGATTGTTTACGGCCTGCAATGCCAAAGACCGAGGCAATTTATCTTGTCGGAAATAGCCCAAGGAAAGTGGCTCAAATCTGAACAGTTTTTGGCACAAAATCAAATAAAGATGGGACAATGACAAACCCAGGAAAAGGCAATTCTTCTTCATCCTCCTCTACATCTTCCGTGCCATCCAAATTCTTCTTCTTCTTCCCATTTTCACCTTCCACTTCTTCCTTTTCCGAATTTCCCTCCGATGAGTCCACATTCTCCAATTCGGCCCATTCCACGCAAGTTGGTCGTCGCCTCATCGACTTTTGGCTTCCACCATTTTGTGAAGTGCCCGGTTGTTGTTCAGCATCATCGAAACCGCCGCCGGTCGTCTGCTGAATTTTACGAAGAATTGATGGACTGGCTGGCACAAACATTCATTGGATTCAATTGGCTAAACTATTTTGAGAGAAGCCTAACTTGACGCGAACGCTTTTAACTCATCAAGAAATGAATCAATTTTGATAATTTTGTAATCAAATTAAAGATCAGACATTTGGCTATAAAATGTTATTAATTTTATTTAAATTGGTTAAGAATTGTTGGAATTGTGTCCAAAAAAGCATTGATATTTTGCCAATCCTTATTAGTGAAGGTGAAGATAATTTGAAATGATTTTTTGGGCATAACTTCATCAATTCTTAACGAATTTAAATAAAATTAATATTATTTTATAGCCATAAGTCTGTTCTTTAATTTGATACTAAAATCAACAAAATTGATTCACTACTTGATAATTATTTTAAGAGGCGACAAATTGGGCCATATCCCAAAACTAATCCCCACACTACCATTTGTTTAGCCCAAAATTGGATGGAATATATGTCAAAAATGGAGGCTGAATATTTATGTTTTGGGCCACCTGCTTTTCCTCCCCGTTTTCACATTCCTTTCCCATTCATGCCTTCCATCATAAACCCATCCGAGCGTGTGGCCTTGCCAACACAATAAAAGAATAAAGGTGGTTAGGGGTTAGGGGTTCACGCTTTAGGGACCCATTGCTTCCTAAAAAGTTGAGGTAGAAACCAACAAAGGGAAAGGATGAAGGGGGAAGGCTTTTTGGTTTTTGGCACCAAAAATGGGAAGGCGGCTGAAAGTGGTTTTTTAATGTTTTGGCACATTTTGGGGCATTCAGAATGAAAGGCGGGGAAAGGGGTAGTTTTAATGTTATTGGGCATATAGAGGAATATTGGTAAGAAATATTTCCCATCCCATTTAATAAAGTTCGAAACAGGACAATTAAAATGGCCAAGGTATAACGACCTGTTCATCGGCCAGTCTTTCTCGATCGCTTTCATCCCTTTTTCGGCGCACCGAATGCTTTCTGCTGCCAACTGATTGACGCCGAAGGGTGCCAGGCCTAAAGTTGATTTTTTGGGAGTTTGGTTAATATTAAAATTGCCAAAAAACATTGAATTTTCGAAAACTTTTCTGTTCATAAATATTTTTATTTGAGGCCATATAACTCGAGTAAATCAAGCTTATTAAAGATCTCTCTAGTTAAGTTAGTTAAGTTTTAACTTAAAATTTAACCCTAAATTTAATTCGATTTTATGGCCAAATTATATGACAAAAATATAAATACCTTTTCGGTACTTGTGTACTTTGTGTGCACACTTTTTGTCAAAAGTGAAAAAGTGAAGGGTCCCCCCTATGGTCTGTCATATTTCGGGTTAGGGTCAGTAAGGGTTGGGTTAGGGATAGGAAATAGGATGGAATAAGTCATCTTTCGGATATCCTAAACCCAAAACCTCACCCAAACACTAAAAACCAAAGGGGGGACCGAGCACTTTTCAAAAGTGTGCACACAACACAAGTACCAAATTTTCGCCATGATAAGTTTATAATATTTCCCCAATTCAAATTTGAATGAATTGCCTTTTTTGACTGAATTTTGAAAGTGATTTGAATGAGCGCAATTCCTTCGCCACCGGCTGCTGCAACATTTTTTTTTGTCTACACTGTTTCAATTACGGCTGTCAATAATAGGAAATGCTGAAAAAACAATTTGATGGCCAAATTTTTGCAGCATTTTTTTATGGCTGGACAAAAAAAAATCGAAGAAAATTTATTTATGAGTGGAAAAAAATTAAAGGGGAATTGGCCGGCGGCACAAAATTAATTTAAAAAGGGATAAGAAGGAGGAGGGGTGGTGGCCAATTTGTGAATGGAAAATATTTAATTTGCCGAAAAAACACTGAAAATGTAGAAAAGTAACAAACATATAAGTTTTAGACCCTCAAACCTTTAACAAAATCAATATGCTTCATCAAGAAGCATCATATGTTTTGGCTCGAGTTTAACCAATTCTAACTTAGTTTTGAACCAAAATGGGTTTAAAGTTTAAATAATACCTTTAATTGTTGACCAAACCATGACAAATTATTTACCATTCAATGCGTCTTGACCAGCTTTATCCAAATAGGGTATAAATGGTTTGTGAATGGTAGGATAAACCTCCTTATTAAACCATTATGATTATGTTGGTCAGTGTTTTTTTTGGCAAATTAAATATTATCCAAAATTAATTTAAAGAAGATGAGAAGGAAGGAGAAGGAAGTGAAGGAAGGGCATTGGCCAATTGCGAATTGGAAGGGAAGTGAATTTGGCCAAAAGTATGGAAAAAGGAAAAGGAAAAAAGGGGGAAGGGGTTGATTTGGACATGGATGTGTATGTATATATGCTTAAGGGGGACATGTGCCCAACATAATTTGGCCCACTCCCCTTCCCTTCCCCTCGAATGCGCCACTTTCGGGCCCAACGCCCAAACCAACTTCGGCACGGAGGAAAACGAGCTGCCGCTCCGCGGCACCCCCATCACCCCTTTTGTGGATGGACCCCTTGCGCCCCCGGGGCAGGGGAATCGATAAAGGGACGGGGGAAATGGGGGGCGGGGGAGGCTAAAAGCGCATTCCGGCACACTGACAAACGACTACGGCGGCATTCACCGCTCCACTGAAAGGAGAGGAGAGGACACACCGCTGAGGAGAATATTGGCACACACACACCCACGGACATTGGGGGTGGCCAGCCGTAAAAGGGAGGAAAAGTAGAAGGGGCTATAAGAGCTTTATCCATTCTCGGTGAGCCCCAAACCCACGGGAGGGGTGAGAGGAAGCCCCAAACCCTTCGGCACACTGCCGCTGCTGACGAGCTGCCAATCTCCCCATCATTGGCCCCCTTTCCCCTTTTGCCGCTGCAACAATCCGCCCAAATGCTCACGGGAGTTGGCAAAAGGAAGAGGAAAAACAAACAAATGGATGAGGAGGGAAGGAGGGGACTCTCGGCATTCTCATGCACTGTTTTAAAGGGATGTTGCCCACCATGGTGTTTGTGTTTGGGAATTTGTGGAGAGGACCACAAAACCCCGGTGGTGGCACAAATTGAGTATGGCACAGGATTTTTGGAGGGAAATGAGAAGGCGAATTCGGGATAACCTAATTGTAAGGACCAACTTGTGTCGCGAGCCCATGTAACTCATCAAAGATGGATCCAGATAATTTTTTTGTATCAAATTAAAGAGCAGACTTTTGGCTATCTAATTATATTAATTTTATTTAAATTGGTTCAAAAATGGTGAAACTAAGTCAAAAATAGTCACTGAAAATTTTGCAAATACAAATAAAAACTATTAAATGGTTTTTTGAATATAATCCAAAAAATTCTGAGCCAATTTAAATAAAATTAATATCATTCAATAGCCAAGAGTTTGCTCTTTAATTTGATAATAAAATCATTAAAATCAGTCCTCGATAAGTTATTATATAAATGGCCACAAATTGGGCAGTGGCAAGATGTGCTTATCTTCTTTAATATTCATCCGAAGAAACAGGTAAATTAGCCTGACAATCGTATAAAATGAATGAAAATGAAGCAGATTAGTGTGCAAAATACCAATTTCCGAATGGCTAAATGTCCAATAAAACTTTTTTTGTTGGCGGATTTCTCTTTGTTGTCCCCTCATTCCAATTTCTTTCCCATTTTCTATTCTTTGTGATTTTACTTTGACAATGGCTTTTTGAAGGCTGCCTCGGGCGTTATGGCCCTGGCTAGACCGCCTCTCATGGTGATGGGGTGGGTCCTCGTAAAAAGCCGTTTCACCATCCACAAATTCCCCACTCGTTTTTTGCCGCCAGGGAGAACATCGGCTAGCCCACCATTCCTTGCCATTCGTTTCCCCCGAGGCCTTCCTAATGAGGCGCGGGGGAGGGGAGGATTCCGGGGGGGGGGGGGGGGACGAGAGGAGAAGGAAATGAGGGAATGAAGGAATGGAGGAGGGAAAAAGCGGAAAGATAAGAGGAAGGATTATAGGAAGATTTGGATTTTGGAAGAAATGAGGATGAAGAAGAAGATGAAATAGAATTGGAATATGAATGAAGTGGAAGAAAGGATGATAAGAAGAGATGAAAGAGGAAGATAAAGAGAGGATGAGGTTGAAGAAGATAATGAAAGGAAGAAGAAGAAGGTGAAAGAGAAGGAAATAAGATGATTAGAAGATAAGAAAAGAAATCAGAAGATGAAAACAAGTAAAAGAGGAAGCGTGAAAAGATTTGACATTGCCACAAGCAAAAATAGGCTTGTACGGGAAAATGAAGGAAAATGGAAAATTTGCTTTTGGGAAAAGTGAGGCCAAAGTGGCCAAAAGACAGGAGGGGTGAAATGTTTTGCGAGTGGGGAAAATGTGCGCTGAAGAAGCCTTTTAAGTGGACTGCAATCTAAAAACCCATATGATTTTGGGAAAATGCAATTGGCACGGATATATTGACTTTGATACGCGATGAAAGTGGGCGAAATGGAGTCAAAGTTGCCAGATGATGGAAAGAAGTGCATAATTAATGCCATAAATGAGAAGGAGGGAAGAAGCCATATTGGGGGCATTGAATATGCGCAAAGAGAATGACAAATTTGAAAAGGGAAATGTTGTTTTGGAAGAAGAATCCGGCTTGGCCATTGGGAATTTGGTGTCGATTTTAATTTTCAGTAGGGTTGCGCCCCCGCAGTGCGGGGGCGGGTTGTGCGGGGGTCGGGGTTTGCGGGGTTGGCACTTGCGGGTTCGGGTTCGGGGGTGACCCCTTGCGGGGGCCCCCGCGGGGATCCCCGCGGGGGCGGGGGTAGCGTAAATTTTTTAAAAAGCCACATTTTCCAAATAAAAAATTTTTTTGAAGAAAAATTTCATCCAAAAATGGCTGCGCAGCGAAAAATTTTATCTAAAAATAGCCTCGCAGAGAAAAATTTTAATAAAAAATTTTACTATCCTACAAAAATTTGGTCAAAATTTCCCTATCGAACCCCATTTTCCCTGAAAAATCCAATAATATGGGGTGCATTTTCACCCCCGCGGGGGTGCGGGGGCGCGGGGGTGGCTCTTGCGGGGATGCGGGGGCGCGGGGGTGGCATATGCGGGGATAGGGTCGGGGGTGAAACCCAAAAAGTGCGGGGATCCCCGTCGGGGGTGACCCCCGCGGGTGCGGGGGCGCAACCCTAATTTTCAGCTATTGATTTAGGAGCGTTCAAGTAATGTAACAGATTTAAATTATGGATCAATCTATTCGTTAGGGTTGTTTATGTTTGGAAGTTTTCAATTTATAATCGATTTAAGTGATTTGAACCAAAGTTATGGCCAATTTAAATTTTGGGTTCTAAACCGGTTTAAGATTTTTAAAATGGAACAAATCTGGCCACGCAATTGGTATTTCCTTAATTAAATGGATCATAATGAATTGAATAAATTATCGGATTAATATTTTAGGAAGCCTACGAATTGAGTGAATAAGTTATGGTCATTTATTGCAAATTACCCAAATTTTGGCTGCAACAAACTGGATCAATCCAACCAAAATGTGGGCCATGAATTCTAGCTTCGATTGAAACAAATATTATGTGTTCCCAAGAAATATTTGAAATGGCCCCATGCTTTCCTTTCCATCCATTTTCTTGACTTTTCCTTCCTTTTCACCCCAAATTTTTCCATTGAATCTCGGTTCAAAAATTCGTTTTTTATCCCAGCAATGTGGCGGTTGACAGACGACCTGACACCATTTTGCCCCATTTTTGTTTGCCAACACAAAAAACACATTTTTCATTGAAGGTGGCAGAATGGAAAGAAGGTGGTGGATAAATGGGTGGATCAATATGTGGCGGCAGGTAGTTAATTTTATCCCCGCCTTTCCCGTTTGGATTAATTAATTTTACAATGAAATGGAGTGGGTGGATTTTGGATTGGATAAGGCTTTGGAGGAATGAAAAATAATTTGAGAATTGTGTTGATAATTTTTGGCAGAATGGAAGTTAGGGAAGGGATTGGTCTCACATCAGAAGAAGTCGTACAAAAATGGTGAAATTGTAAATCATAAAATAATCAAAAATGTATAGGAGAAATCGAAAGGTACTTTGGAAAATCGGAATTTTGCAAAACCCGATTTATCTAATGAGACCAATCCTAATTTTATCACTAATTAGATATGTTAGGTAGGCCTCAAAATCATTCGTTGATTTTTCATTGAGTGGACAGATAAATCTGGCATAAATTGAGTAATTCGATTTTTGATATTTCGGTCTAAAAAGACCAGATTTTTATTCTATAATTTGTGATGCGATTTCTTTACCAAAGTGGCTGCTTAAAAATGGATGGAATGTGTGAAAGGAATGAAAAGAATTTATATTGCCGAGAGGGAAATTGGTCCAAGGAATTGGCCTAAAAGGGAAAAGAAGGCACACGCATAAATTGTGCCAAAACGGAATGGCGAATTAATAATTCGAATGAGGAGTGGGTGGAGAATGAATTTGGATGGGAAAAAGAGTGGAAATAGACTGGCGAACAAATTGGCCATAAGGCCATATTCTTTTGTAGGTGGCAAGTTTGCCCTTGAATTGGCATGAAGGAGTGGGAATGGAACATTCAAATGATGAAAAGCTATTGGTTTTGGCCTCCTAAAATATTAGGCGAGAATTTTTGGGAAGAAAGCATTGGTCCGGAATGAGGGAATTGGGTGGCGCACTTAAAATGGACACACAAAAATGGAAGGGAAATTAAAACCAAAACCACTGTGGCTGTCGAAATTGACGGCATATTATAAAATGGGGAAGGGTACAATAATCCATTTGCATCCAGTAAAAAATTCCTTTTCTTCCGGTTGACTTATCGTTCTCCATGCCATCAACCATTTTTCTCACGCCAGGATTTATTAGCCAACAATGAATAAACAATTTACCCTTTTGCCTGTAGGAAAAATAAATAATTTCCATTATGCAATTTCTCATCCGTTTGTTAGTTTCAATCAATTTTGAAGTAAAAGTGGCAGCCCAATATCCGTGAAATTTGCCGTTGAAATACGACCGATTCAGTTACCTGTGTTTTTTGTCATAGCTCAACAAAGAATCAATAAATTTTAGGAAAGCAATTAGCCATTCGAAAGCTCTAAAGGTCCTTTAAAAAGTGGCTTTTCTATTTTTTTTATTATTTAAAATAATTTGTAAATATATTGGCTAAAAATTCGAATATATTATATTCATAACTTTCTAATTAGTAATTAAAATTGTTTGCAATTTATTGAATTGATCTTATATTAGTAGGCTGAAAAACTGCTTTGCCAATTCCTTTAAAATGTTCCCCATCTCCATTTTTAAGCCACATTCTCGGATGGTCCCATCTTGCCATAAAAAACATATTTGTTTTTCAACCAAAAAATGCACACGACTAATTGAATTTTAGCCTTCCATTAATAGGCTTGGGTCCATTTGGGGCCCAGTGTCCGTCCGATCCATATCCTAGGCCATTCATCTCCCTTCCAATGTCCTACATTGGCCCAATTTATCCCATTTATCCGCTTCACATTCTCCAATATTTTCCCTCCGTCTTTTCCTCTACACATGTGTGCCAGCCAATCCATTTTGTCCAAAAAAAACACCGCTTCTCATTTTTGATCGGGTCTCGGGCGAAAAGGGCCAAGAACGGGAGAAAAGAAGAATTGGAGGCAAGAAAGCCCAAAAGGGCAGAAATTGGCCTAAAGATAAAGGAAAGTGGTTAACAACTGTTTCCTTTTTCCTTCGCTTTCCCTTCACTAAACCAATCCCGCATTCTTCATCAATTGCCCCCTTCATTCCCCTTTTCCATCGAATGTGGCCACCGATCAACAATGTTGGGCCCCAAGGCAATATCGACGTTGGCGAAGGGAAAAGAGGAAAAGCGAAGGGAGGAAGAAGCTGCCTCGAGGCTCCATTCCATTCCATTCACATTCTTTCCATTCATTGACTTGGCCGCCCCCGCCTCATCGATCTCCAGAGAAGCCCGCTGCCCCAATTGAGCGTAGAAGCACTTCCTTCTCACATATTGGCCTCCGTCATTTCGACGAGAATATTTTGAGCCTCTCGAAGCAACCACCCTAAACCTTCCATTCTGGACCTTTTTCACCCTTCGATCGACCCAGTCAGCCAATTCCCCTTCCAATTTATTTCCAGTGCTTTTTCATTCCCTTCTAAATATAAATATCACCAATTCAATCATTCGATTAAATATAGACAATTGAATTTGGCCCACAAATTGATTTAATTTAATTTGACCAAAATTGGAAAAAATGAGCAGTCGAGGCCATTCCCAGGATCGTGCCCTTTCACCCGACCGTGAAACGCCCTTCTCCGGATATGGAGATCGAGTTGGCTCCGGTGTGGCCTATGCGCCAACACAATGGAAAGGCGGAGAGGTAAGCAGTATTAAAATAACATATCAAAAAATGAACCAATTTTGATGATTCTATTATCAGATTAAAGAGTGACTATCTATTTTATATTGATTTTTATTTAAATTAACTCAGAATTGATGGAGCTCTACACAGTATTAAGTAAAAACTAAAAAGTAATCTACCTATTTTTCCGGAATGAAAATCAGAACAATTCTTCCGGAATGAAAATCAGAATTGTTTCCGGAATGAAAATCAGAATTCTTTCCGGAATAAAAATCAGAATTGTTTCCGGAATGAAAATCAGAACAATTCTTTCCGGAATGAAAATCAGAATTCTTTCCGGAATGAAAATCAGAACAATTCTTTCCGGAATGAAAATCAGAATTCTTTCCGGAATGAAAATCAGAACAATTCTTTCCGGAATGAAAATCAGAACAATTCTTTCCGGAATGAAAATCAGAACAATTCTTTCCGGAATGAAAATCAGAACAATTCTTTCCGGAATGAAAATCAGAACAATTCTTTCCGGAATGAAAATCAGAACAATTCTTTCCGGAATGAAAATCAGAACAATTCTTTCCGAAATGAAAATCAGAATTTAAAAAAAAAAAACAAATTCTTTTAATAAAATTAAATTAAATATATGCCAAATTTATACCTATCATTAACTAATTAAAGTACCTAAATTTCCCTCCTTTATTAGCTTGTCACCGATCCAACGTTGGTCACAAAATCATTGAAAACCCGTCGTTTGTTTTATTCCCCAATTGGTGATGGTGTGGTGGCTGCTGATGGAGTCGAGCTGAAACGATTGCCACCGGATTTGTCGCCAAAAGTTGAAGTAATTCAGCAACGAATTGTGGAAAAAGCACCTGGCGGGAAGGCTGGCCTAAAAGTGACTGAGAAGACTTGGACAACGGGAGGTGCGTTTTTATCTATTGCAAAATCCACTCCCTCTTCTTTATAAACTTTAAAAAACTGAAAAACAATTTCCAAGCAATTAAGTCTAAATTTCCCAAAAATTTAGGCGGTGATTCGGATGCGAATATGGCCTATGGTCAACAGCAAATGGGCTCGGCACCGCCCACCGCTGACACTGGCCGTTCCATCGGTAGTAGCCGTCCCGATGTCGATCCATTTGCCAATTTGGGTGGTGGTGGCCCAGCCCAGCCTCGACCCGCATCCACCCAATCGGCGCCGGCCACCAAAAATGGCTTTGGTGGTCCAGCAAAAGATCAATTTGCGGCACCACCTGCTGCAAAGGAACCTGCGACTGCGATGGCACCACCCACACAATGGGGAGGGCCAAGTGGGCCTAGGACCGGTGGACTTGGCCCAGGTGGTCCAACAGCCGGCGGTCCTGCTCTTGGTTCAACGCGTTCAACGCCCGGACTTGGCCAAATTCCCGTTTCAAATGGGACAAATTTGTTCGACAATCAATATCCGGCATCCGGAAGGACCAGCGGTAAAATGACATTTAAATTTGGGAATACTATTTATTTTGTCCAAAAATTGTTCATTTGTTTATTCTAGACCTTTTATTCCATTGATAGATCTGGTCAAGATGCATCATTAGATTATGTTTTTGTTTGGGTTCAATCAATTCTTACTTATTAGTTTTGAACCATTATACCAAAATGTGTTTAAACCCTTTAATACCCTTTAATTGTTGACCAAACCATGACAAATTATATACCATTCAATGCGTCTTGACCAGCTCTATCCAATTTTGGGTATATGGTTTGTGAATAGAGGACAGCCGTTGTAATTATTTTGGTATTATGCATTTTTTTCGCCCAAAATTAAATATTTCCTATTAAATTTGCTCATAAATTTTTCCAGTCCAATCATCTGCAAGCCTGTATGAGCCCGGCTATCGTTATGAAATCAAAAAAGACTATTTGGTGACAAATCCCCGGGAACTAATTCATGAATACGCTACTACTACACCAGTGACCACAATTGACCCGAACGTCGGCGAAACCACACGGACAATCACTCGCCAACATTACACACAAACTGTCGAGGAATCGTGAGCATTTTTTATTTCTATTAAATTCACAATTAATTAATAAGCCAATGACAATCTAATTTAATTTTTTGAAAATGTCATTTCCAAATTGTTATTTTTAAATTTTTTTAAAGCATTTTTAAAAGGATTGAAAGAAAATATATTGGAATTTTTATATACTTTTTAAACATATTTTTCATCTTTTAAATTAATTATAATTTATGCTGAAGATTTGGCCCATTTCCGCCATACGGTGCATCGAATGCCGTCACTCCACTCAAATTTGTGCGCCAATTGAGGGACGAAAGTGAGTTGTTTTAAAAAATTATGCCCTTCGGTCATCTTCAAAGGAAAAAGGGCATTCAATTACTGTATTTAAATTTTTTTTGGTAATTGCAGATTTCTAGGATTACAAAATTTTTAAAAATTATATTTCTAGCCCAATTCTGAGCATTCCTCGGCCTAATCCAATCTTAAAAGCTAAATAAAATCCCCAATCTATTCAATAAAATGAATCTAATTTCGCATTAATTTGATTTTTAAATGAATTCTGAAGGAAAAATTTTTGATAAAAATAGTTCAAGACTTTCAAAAAATATTTTAATAAAATTTTAATAAAATTTGCAGCCATGACGGACAGCCAACGGCAAGCCAATCAACAACAAACACCATTGAGTGCCAATGCCAAGGATGCCCAATTCGAGAAGCGCATTGATGTGAGAAATTTGATTTATAATTTTGGTATTCATTCATTTTTGTACAGGAAATTCGCCGTTCCACATCGCGTGCCCAAAATGACCCTGTCATCGAGCAATTGGCCAATCAAATGCGACAAAGTGGAGCATTCAGCAGTGGGGGAAAACCGTGAATTTGTGAAGCGAAATTGGAAAGAAGAAAAATATTAAAAAAGGAGGAATGAATTTGGAATGAATTTGGATGGTCAGTGGATGCTTATTGGCTATTTGCCAATGAAAGCCCCAAAAATTTTTATTTTGCATATTTTCGTATTTTTCACCTCTTCCTCTCCATGCATATTTTTTATATTGGCCAATTCTTGTCGCAACAAATTATTTTTTGCATTTATATTCTTATCAACAATCCACCTAAACCAAAATCCAATATGCCCCTTCCAAATATTTTGCTTAAGCCAAAAAATTTTATTCGATTCGGTTGCCATTTTTCCATTTATGATAAAAACAATAAATATATGAAATTTAGTGCCAATGTTATAAAATATTTCTTTATTCATATTTAGGATATGTTTGTTTGTTGATTTTGCAGCACTCCCACCAATTCCTAGAGCACTTCTAAAAATATTAAATTTAAGGCATTGGAGGGGGGGGGGAAGGATTCGGGGGGACAACCTAAATGGATAATTCTTTATCACGGGTTAATGGCTTTGGATTTTTTGGCCATAACTCAACCAAGAAGCAATAAGCAAACAATTTCGAACGCGATAAGCCATTTAAAGCCTTAATGTGGCTTTATTCATTTTTTGTATTGAAAAAATTTGGGGATTCAGCCGGCTTCATTTGATCAAGGGGACATCCCAGTCCGCCGCATTGGGTCATTGCAAATCCTCTTGATTGTTTGTTTTATTTTGTCCAGATTTGCGTGAATGACGCCATAAGGCTTATTAGCCCTAGCAGCAGCGAATACACCTCAAACTCTGCCCTTATCATAAATCTAGAGAGATTTGTAGATGGTAGACCTAATTAAAATCAAATTATAAACGAGTCATCTGACGAAAATTTTAATAAGATGAAAATACAAATTTCCGTTATTTTCTTAGAATTTTATTTAGGTCCAAGATTATTTTATCTTTTTAAATACATTATGATCCAAATTTTTCAACCATCCTCTAAATTTTATTGTGTTTGATTAAATCCATGAATTTTTCAATACCATTTTTAGTCTGAATAAAGAAGTCATTGATTAAATGAAATTAAAAATGATCAAACAATGAATAAATATGATCAAATGCATTTCTTATTGATTTTATTATTTACGGTGTGCTTCATAATAAATGAAATAATCAATACAAAAAATTAGAATAATTTCTAATTTTTGCTTTTTCCTTTACATTATTATTGACTCATATTGATGGAGAATGGATTATTTGTATTTCAAGGTCACTAACAGCTTTGAGCGCTCCTTCCCAGCCAAGCAATAAACGAGGTGAATAATTTTATTTGCGTTCGAGTCGAATAAGGTCAATTCCATATACCATTAACCTCTGCTCAAATTTATTGACATTCCATATTAAACTTAACAATAAATAACATCAATAAAATGAATATGAAATATTATAATTATGCAATTTTTTTCTTCCTAAACATTTGGCAATTCGGCAAAGCGGACTATTTTCTTTATGAATTTCCTTTACCGAGGTTTAAATTCCTCCGCGATTCAGACACATGTCCTGTCAACTTGCCATATAGTCAATATTTGCTGAATGTGCACAAAATTAGCTATTTTTATGGTGCAAAAGATTTGAGATTTGAGTTAGGATCAAATGATATTAATATTTAAGAATTATTTTTTCCAGCGGTGCTGCCAAAGGGCTCTACTTTAATTCAAGGCACATTTATGGCCGAATGTTTGGCTGTAATCAGGTTGCAATTTTTTGCCATTAAATTTTATGCACTAGCTAATATCAAATTATTCCTAAACATTTTAAACTTTTGCATTTTATAATATAAAATGGAGACGAACAAATTTATTTGGCTATAAAATTATGGCCAAAAGAATAATTGAGTTATTTTTTACTATTTTTCCATTTTTAAATTTAATTTTTTATTATCAAATTCGTATATTTTTATTCCGTTTATCATTAATTAATTTGCTATCAAATTTGTTAAACTTTTAATTCCTATAAATTTATTTGGTAAAAAACAGATGCTTAAATTTTTTTTCATCCAATTTTATCCCTCTTCTTTTGATTATCGAATAAGTATTTATTTAACAGGTTATATGAATGGAAATAAAATTTAGTATTGGGGATATACTGTATATGATCGAAAATCACTATTGATTAATAATAAGCAATTAGCAAAAGAAAAATTAATATTTTACAATAATTCCAGATTTATAAATTGGATATTAATGAACATCAAAATATGCTCGCTGTGCCTCCGGAACGAATTTCTTTGGGCTATGGTAATGCCGAAAATATTGCATTTTTTCCAATTGATAGCAACCAAAGTGACAATTTTTTATATTCTGGAAATATTGATTGGAAGTATTTGCACAAAAACGTGAATTTTGGAAGTAAAAAATGCACTTATAAATTAGTATTTATTTCAGATTAATCTAAGTGATCATTGTGAAAAAGACAATTTTTACTTGGAAAATTGTCCCACTTGGTCCAAACCTGTTGAGTCAAATAAACGAATTTGTAAGTCATGGCCTAATAATTTTTTTTAAATTTGCAATAATCTCATTTAATTTAATTAATCTATTAAGATGTTTGGGATTTTACCTTTAAAAAATATAATCTCCATTTTAGGAACTTGGTAGACAATTTTATTTTTTATCATAAAATTAATGAATTTAACTATAGTCTTTATTCCTTAATTCATTTACAAAATAGAAGGACAAACAGGCAGCAATTACTTTTAAGATTCATTTAATATTAAATGCATTGAAAACAATATAATTTTATTATATTTTAGGCAATTGGTTAAAATCTGATCAAGATTATCCAATTGCTGAACAAATTGTTTATTTGGATGATCAAAATGATATATTTTTGGCCAATCTGAATATAAATCGGCCCTCAATAAAAATTGTCGAAAATGAAATGTTCGACGGATTTCCAGCAATTTCAGCGGATGCTCAAACAATTTATTACGTATCCAAAAATGAATTTGGAAATGTGGAAATTTGGAGCATGGCTTTGCGAAATAATTCCTTCAAAAAACAGACAATTTATTTTTCAAATTATAATTAAAAATTTATCAAATATTCAGCTTACTGCATCACCGAAACATTCATTTATGCTTCGGCCAATTCCATCACCCAACGGAGATTTTCTCGTTTTTGAATGCCTATTTGGCGCCGATAATGAATTAGCCAAGTAAGCTTATTTTTATTTTGAGATAATATTAATTTGGCGAAAAAACACTGAATTTGGTGAAAACTTTTCGTGTCGAAAAATAATTTATTTTTAAGGCCATATAACTTGACCATAGCTAGGTATTAGTTCTCAGGGTTAGGGTTCAGCGAAAGATGGGATTAGGGGCTAAGTGCTAGGGGTTAGGGTAGGGAATCTTAAAAGAAGTCTGATTTGGCCAAGTTATATGGATCAAAAATATAATATTTTTTGACACAAAAGATTTTCGTTGGATTCACAACATATATGTTGTTGCCGAATTAGAAATTTAGTCGTTTCTGAAACGGCTTGACGAATTAGAAACAAACAAATAGGCTAGCCGAATTAATAGAAATGTTTCAATTTCGGCTAGCTGATTTAAAAAATGGCATTTAATATTAGAACAGGCCGAAATAAAATCAGAAAAGAGGGAAATTAAATCAGAATAGGGAGAAATCAAATCAGAATGGGTTAAAATAGAATCACAATAGTCAGAAATAAGATCAGAATAATCAGAATTAATATCAGAATATAATCAGAACTACAAGAAATAAGGTTTTAATCAGAATAAAATTAGAAATTAGAATTTATTGATATTATTTATAACTATTCTGATTTTATTCTGGTCCATTCTGAATTGATTTCTCTCTATTCTGATTTGATTTCCTACTATTCTGATTATATTTAAACCCATTCTGATTGATTTCTTACTATTCTGATTTGATTTCTTACTGTTCTGATTCTATTTAAAGTTTAAACCCATTCTGATTGATTTCTCCCTTTTCTGATTTGATTTCCCTCTGTTCTGATTTTAAGTGCCATTTTCTAAATCGGCTAGCCGAAATTGAAACATTTCTAAATCGGCTGCTGATTTGTTTGTTTCTAATTCGGCTACAACATATATAAAAATTACAGGAAAAATTTTTACAATCAAAGTGCCACGCACATTTGTTCAATCGAGTTGAACAGAAATGAGGAACAACAACGACCAAAGCAATTGAAATTCACTGCAAAAAATTAGAGCCCGGCGCGAAGGAAAATCCGGACCCGCGGACCGGATTTTCGAACCGAAAAAATCCCGGGCCGGACCGGACCGGATAATCCGTACTAAATCCGGTCCGGAAATAATCCGTACCTTAAAATTGTACGGATCCGGATACGGATTTCCGGATTTTCAAAAAAATTTTTTTCGCAGATATAAAGTAAAAAATAAATAAAATTTATTGCGATTAATTAAAATAAAAATGAAATCAAATTTATCGCGATAAAATAAAAACGAAATCAAATTAATTCAAATTAATATGAGCCAACTTCTGGAATACTTTTGTTAAGGAAAATTAACATTTCCGCTGTTTCTGGGTTCAAACTTGATCGGCGGTAATCATAAACATCTCTCGCCACACTGAATAATTGCTCACTCGGCACACTTGTTGCAGGCGTTGAAAGAAAAATTTTCGCTATTTTGCCCAATCCAGGAAATTGGCACTCATTTTGCATCCACCATTCAAGTGGGCATGCCGTTTGTTTGATGGGTGGAATATTCACATATTTTTCTATCTCCGCATCCAAATCCGAAAGTCCTTTAGCCTGATGAATTGGATCTGAAATATAATTTTATTCAATAGCTTTTTCACAAAATTCTTATAAACTTTGTTGTTCTTGCACCAGATTAGCCACCGAATCCATAAAACAAGTGCGTTTTGCCGGCGGAGAATTTGCAGCATTCAATTCAAATTCTTCTGTTTCAATATCCTCGGGAATTTCAGCCAATGGTGGTTCAAATTCTTCTCGATTTTCAGTTGATTCTTGTACCTCGCATTCGTCTTTCAACATTTTTGACACGCTAAAATTTTATTTTCTTTATGTATTTGATAAAAAATTCTTTAAACCTTGCTAGGAAAATTGCTTTATCAGATGCAAAATGATGCTTGAATCTGGGATCAAGAAACATTGAGACTGCATGCAATCTAAAAAATAATTATATGTTTTTAATAATATAGGATTTAAATTTACTTTTGATTTTCCAATTCAAAAAATCTTTCTTTGATGCCATTTATTAAACGCTTCCTGACATCTTCTATCTCAATTATAACTTGATCATTATTCGAATCGCCTTCTTCAATTTCAATATTTCTTGGAACTCTCAAATCCAATTTTGACAAATCATGAACCAGTGTTTTTGCATATGGAAATTGAACAGAAATTGTTGATTTGGAAAATAATAATGAAGCCTCTTCCACTGGTGTCAGTAGATCAATCAATGGTTGCAATAAAATCCATTCGCCTTTTGTCAATGTTAATTTCATGTCCATTTTGTCAAAGGCGACTTTATTGATTGCATTTTTCTGTTCCACAAGGCGGCGGATCATAATTAAGCTGCTATTCCAACGGACGCTCATTTCCTGTTTTTTTTATTTATGAACTTATTTAAAAAGTTTACCTACCTGCAAAAGTTTATGAGTGGGCAAATTCTCAGCAATTTGTGCCAGTTCTAATTCTTCTAAAGCTTTGATTGAATATTTCACACGGGCAACAATTTTGCGACAATTTGCTAATAAAATATTATATTTTCGATATCATTTAAATAAAATACATACAAAATAGCCCACAAATTGCATCTTTTTTTTCACCAAAACTGGTTTGGACTGCTCGATTGAGCATGTGGGCGGCGCAGACAGCATTTGAAATTGATTTTGGCAGATATTCGAATCTGTAAAAAATAATTTGTATTGAGTTTCATTATATTTTTCTTATCTTAATCATGTTCGATCCTTTGTCGGTCACAAATGCATGGGCTGATTTTTCGTCAATTTTCCAACTTTTCATCATTTCAGTTATTTTCTCAGCAATTGCTACGCCAGTATGCGATCCAGGAAAATGGCTTATTGAAAGTGTGAATGATTTTTTCTTCCATCGGGAGCTAATCCCATGGGCCGTCAAACTAATTTATAAATTTATTTAAATATTCAAGCATTAAAAATAACCTGATAAAACTGTGATTTTCACTCCAAATATCCGAAGTGAATGAAATGCCGCCAAATTGTTTCAATTCAATAAGGAGTTTGTTTCTTACCGCATCGTAGACCAGTGGAAGAGCATATCGTCGATAATGCGTTTCTTCTTTTAATTGCTCCGTCTTTTGATCGCAAATTGCTTTGAAGTAAGGGCTATTGATGAGATTAAATGGAAGATTTGATGTTGCGATGAGATTGATAACTTTTTTATCCAATTTGGAAAGCATACCTAATTGTTGTTTACAACTAAACCGATTATTCGCAAAACAAACCGCTGCTTCTGACTACAAATGTATCAATTTTTGGATTTTCTTCTTTCTCTTTGTTTTGTCCCGAACTTGCCAATTTTTGATAATGCTCAAAATGTTCAGAATTTTTGTGTTTGGAACCCAAATGTGTTGTTAGGGATTTTATGCTTCCATGTGAAATCGCAAATTCATATTTCCTTTCATTGTTGTTTTTGCATTGAATGCATTCAGCTTTTTCTGCTGATAATTTGTTGAAAAGCCCAATTTTATAAATAGGATTATTGTCGGACATAATTCTATTTATTCACTCTAAATTGGATAGAAAATTTTAAATAAAAATTCAGATAATGAATTAAAATTAAAATAACATTAAATTATTTCGAATTAAATAAATTATTCATCATTTTTATTATTTTCATCATCTACTTCTAGTATGTCGAGAGATTCGAAATTCTAAAAGAAGAAATGAATAAGTATTTTATAAAATAAAAAATAAAAATATATTAAAGAAAGAATTAAAAAAAGAAATTATTAAATAAAGATTTTAAAGGAATTTTGGAATTTGGATCGTTTCAAAAAAAAATTATTCACAGAAATAGGATGAATGGTCCTTTTTACTAGCATTTGAAAAATCCGGAAATCCGGATGCAAAAAATCCGGACCCGCGGGCCGGATTTTCGTTTGGCTAAAATCCCGGGCCGGACCGGACCGGATAATCCGTACAAAAATCCGGCCCGGAAAAAATCCGGAAAATCAAAAAATGTACGGATTTCGGACTCCGGGTCCGGATAATCCGTACGGACCCGGAATCCGCGCCGGGCTCTACAAAAAATACATCCTTGGTTGATGTTAATGCACTTTACCATTTTATGACACCTATTTTTGTGCCCCCCAACCCGAAAATAGAAGAGCACAAAATTATTTTTAGTGCCAGAAATGGAAATTTTAAAAAAAGTAATACAGCTTTGTTTATTAGCGATATTGATGGAAATAATTTGGAGCAGGTAACATTCTTTCTATTGACAATATTTATTTGTAGAATTTTTCTTTAAAAAAAAACTAATTTAAACATTTGGAAAATATAATATATATTTTTACATTTTTTTAATTATATAAGTCAAATAAATGCGAACCAAAAAGGACAATCTTACCTTTTTTTTTAATTTTACTCATATCTATGCATTAATTTATTAATAAAATTATAAAAATTTTAGATATTGTTTAATTATACCTATTAATTGTATTTTCTTATTTTAACATTAATGTTTTTTCCTTCTTAGTTGTTAAAATATTGGAAAATTATTTAAAAAATTTATTATGGAATAAAATTGTCAATAATTTTTACATAATTGTGAATTTTGATAAATTTAATTTAATATAATTAAATATAAATGAAAAAATATTATAAATCTTAAAAAATATTTAATTTAAATAAATAAAAAGGAAAAATATTAATAAATCCATTTCTATTATTATTCAGCTTATTGACTATCGCAGCAAAAACAATTATCCTGCCTTTGATAATTTGGGCCAACGCTTAGCCTGGGTTACAACCGATTTGCCGGAAGATGATATTACAAAAAGCCATATTTATATAGCAGATTGGAATTATAAAAAGGAAAAAGGTAAACATATTTAAAAGTAAATTGAATTTTTAGGTACTTATCCAGTTTAGGTCCACTTTTTTGGAAATTGCTTGGTCCCCCCTATGGTTTGTCATATTTCGGGTTAGGGTCAATCAGGGTTGGGTTAGGGATAGGGTTGGGTAAGAATCATCTTACGTATATCCTAAACCCAAAACCTAACCCAAACCCTAAAACCATAGGGGGGACCAAGCACTTTCCAAAAAAGGGGACCTAAACTGGATAAGTACCTTTTTAAATAAATAATCCCATTATATTTTAAATTAATAATTAATTGCATTTAAAAATGATTTATTGGCTAATTTTACGTTAATTTTTTTAATACTAAAATCTTTTAAAATTTTTCATTAAGGAAAATTATTTTTTTATATTATAAAAAGAAAAATTCTGCAAAGACCAAAGAGTCATATTTAATTAAAACATTTTACATATACGGTATTTTATTTAGGAATTCAATGTGATGAAGTGGGCTTGTTCGAGGAAAATGATTGTTTTAAAATAAAGAACATAATACAAGTGACCAATTTTACTGCTACTGCCGAAACTAAAAATGCAATTCGCCCAAAATTCAGGTTGCACCCCACCTTATTCTCTCTTAATTTTTTAAGTCCAATCAATGATTCGACTGCAATTCTCTATGAATTATTTGATTATAAAACTAGTCAAGTGGGTATATTTTATATTATAAGGATATTAATTTTAATACGATATTAAATTACTATTTAAATTAAATAAAATATAATTTATAATATAATATATTATTTGGATATTTTTATTAATTTCTATAATAAGATATGGCGATCATTTATTATTCCTGACTTTGACAAATGTAATAGTTCGTTGCCGCTGAACAGCAACAATTGCTATTTATACCACCAAAGGGTCAGCTCGGCAGCGGAGTTTGCCTCTGGCATAGCCACTTTCAATCATCCGGCATTTTTTGCCTATTCAAAGCGACCACAAATTCCCGCTGCTGCAAAAAATGGCTCTTTAAATTTGAATTGTGAAGAAGAGGAAGAATTAGACTATTTAAAATACAAAATTGTCCATATGGATATGCAAATATTCAAATTTCATGCACTTGGGCAGCTATTATATACTTTTACAGAGGAAGAAGGTAAATTTGTCGAGAACAAAATTTTTATTTAAAAATTTTAGAAATATCGGAGATTTTAAATTCCTTAAAATATGATGATTTATTAAAAATATGAGTACACAATAAATGAGAAATTAAAGTTAATATTTTATTGTTTATTTTTACGAATTATTATTAATGTATTATTAGAATTTACAATTTAGTATACCTCGCTCGACTTTGAGGTATTCTAGGAAAAATATTATTTATTGAATAGGTATTTAGTAGGGTTAATTCCCCGCGGGCGGGGAATGAAAAAGCGGGGAACGGGGAGAGCGGGGAATCAGAGTGCGGGGAGGCTCCTCTCAGCTGGGCGCCCCCGCCCCGCTCTCCTTAAAGACATTTTTTTAAAAAATTCGTTTAATAGAATTTTTAAAATCGCAAAAAAAATTTTACAATCATTTTTTCTTCTAAATCTTTAATCTTTATTAAGCTAATTCTTATTCATTTCAAATTTCTTTTAATTTTTTGGTCAATGGAAATTGGAAAGCGACACTGCAATTTGAAAAGAAAATTAGAAATTGATAACAATGAGTAAAATATTTTTTAAAGAAACATTTTTAGGGGTAAATTGAGACTCTCAACATTATTCTGAAATCTATTTTTAATAATCTGATATATTGGTTAAAAAATGTCAAATTTTACCATGAAAAGGTAGAGGAGGCACCAAGGGCATAAAGCATTTTTTTTTGAAAATTTTTTTCCATCGCCAATATCCAATATATAATTCCTCTGGTTTAACTATTATTAAAAATACAATTTTTTTTTCAAAATTTCAATCTCATGATCGAAAAATTTATAATAGATGTTAATTGCGAGCGCCGAAAGGCGCGATCGCAAAAATTTTTATTAAGTTTTTTACAGGGAAATTGTTTCTACAAAATTGAATCCAATTTATCATTTATTCATATTTACTCTAGGTCATTTTTTCGGAAAGAACTAAAAAATTAAAATGTTAAAAACATTTTATCACCACAAAGAGTTATTATTCTTATACTTGTAATAAAAAATATACTTAAAAATGCTTAATCACATTTTTCTCAATACTTTTTATCAACAAAATAATTAATTTTAGGCAAAAAATATTAATTAAATGATTTTCGCTGGTGGGATTCGAACCATCGCCAAAAAATTGCAAGTCAGCACTAACCAACCAAGCAAAGCGAATTTACTAATGGTTCTTCATTTTATTTTTGAGAAGATATGAAGAATTTTGTTCCCTAATGGTGCTTTTTAAAAGGTTGCGGGGCGGGGAGTCGAAGTGCGGGGAACGGGGAATCAGGGAGCGGGGCGGGGAATTAACCCAAAATTCATGGATTCCCCGCCCCGCGTCCCCGCCCCGCGGTACGGGGAATTAACCCTAGTATTTAGTTCATTTGATGACCTGTAAAATTTAAAAATGGCAGCAAATAAAAAAGTTACATATAAAAATTCTGTTCAATTTCAAAATTGAAAATTAAATATAGTAAAAGCTAATATATTTACGTCAGAAATTCCGATTTTTGACTTTCGTTTCCGGAACTAAAAGTGAGTTCCGTTTCGGGTAAAAATTCTATTTTGGCAAAAACTTAAAATCACTCAGAGCTTTTAATTAAAAAAGGAAATACAATATTTATTAATGAGATAAAAATATTTTTAATTTTCAAATTTATATAAAGAAAATTTACCTATAATACAGATTTTTCTTCTGCTTTTGAGCCCACAATCCATACAGTAAATGCAACATATTGTCCAATGGTATTCACTGCATTAAGCAGAAATGATGATGAAGATGAAGAAGGGCAATCGGCAGATTTATGGCTGAGCAATATTTGCGAAAAATGGTCATTGTTTAGTCAAAGAAAAAATGAGGAAAAATTGAAAGCAAAAAGGCTTTTACGAAGAAAAGGCTATGAAGGGGAAGCAACCTTTTCGTCGGATGGAACAAAAATTGCATTCACAGGAACAGTCAATGAAGAAAAACAACAATCCTACCGATCATGGTAATTAATTTATTAATTATTTGAGAAATAATTGGATTAAGTGATATCAAAAATAAAAGATTATTTTAGCCGAAAATTTTTCATTCGTAAAATAATTTTGGGCAATATAACACCTGGTCACAACGATAATTATGATAATAATTTTTAGATTTCAAGGGATGAAATCAGATTTGGCCACCTATATAATCACAAAAAAATTCGAGCATAGAAATTTTCGACAGTTTCAAAATTTTCGGCTAATTAAATTTTAAATTTTTTAACACCGGTAAAATTGCTTATCCGCATTTGGACAGTAAAATGCAGTAAAAACAGCTTATTTTTAAAGCTTATGCATTCTAAAAACTAATTAATATAAGCCTATTCTTACTTCACAAACGAATTAAATTACAAAATTCCAACTTTTAATTAATATATTTTCTGGCTTTTTAAAAATATTCGAAATAAAATAAGGATTTTTCTCTAAATTATGAGATCTTTGTTTCAAAATATTTAATTCAAATAAAAATTTTATTTTATATGATGATAATTATAATTACTAAATAAAATATGCAATTAATATAAATATAATATTCAATATTTTATGGCAAAAATTTATTTTGCTTTCCCCTATTTTATTTATTGCGACAATAAAATGATTGTGAATATGAGTCGGACCGAATTATTTGTCATAAACATTGATGGAAGTGGACTGCGCCAAGTGACAAATTTGGGTGCACGGACAAATTCGCCTCAATTCATGCCGGATGGCAAACATTTGCTGTTTAGTTCCAATTATGAATCAGCAAAATTGGGTGAAGAAAAAAAAGGCAACAATTCTGCTGCCTCCTCTACTGCACTATATATCACAGATTTAAATGGGCTCAAAATAAAGCGGGTAAATCACACAATATTTTTAAATAAAATGTTTTAATTGGTATTTATTTAATTAAAAAAAAATTCATGCATCTAATTGGGTGCTTTTTTAGGAGTATTAGCAAATTAAGTTTTGGGCTATGTTACAGCTTGAGGTCCTATTGGGCTGCTATGTGTAGGTATAGGTAAATATTTAAAAGCTTAACCATTATGGTTGTAATATTTTGGCCATTTCTTTTCGAAAATTATTTTTGACTAATAAATGATTATGATTAACCAATATCCAATAAAAACAATTGGATTGGAGTGATATAAAATACTCGTATTAACTTTTTAAATGGGCTATCGAATGGTATATTGAATAATCTGTGACAGACGAAGTTTGGGCCAAAATCATAAAAATTGAAATTTAGGCTAAATTTGATAGAAAAAAAAAGCAACAAATTTGGTACAATACACATAATACAATACAAAACCTCGTGTATTAAAATGATCACATTCCAGTTAATGAACAAATCGCCATCAGTAGCAGGAACGATTTTTGTCTTTCCAGCAATAATGATGATGCCCTCCTTTAGGAAAGAGAAAAGTCATAAATTTGCAGATGAAGAAAGAAATTGTACAATAGCCTGGAGTAGTAATAGTAATAGCAAAAATGACAATGAAATTAATTACAATTTGAATATTTTTGCCGGCAATATGAAATGTTGACCAATGAATGCCATTATCAACTAAATTCTTGCTTGTTCAAATGATTAAAGAATAAAAGCGAATTAAGATGACAAAATTTGCAGTATAAATATGTATAGGGAAAAGGAATAACAGGAAGAATCATTTTTAGAAAATTTGTATCAAAAATATAGGCAATTTGAATTTCCCCATCTCGTAATTTACTCTGGTGATTTCCTCCTAAATTGCTTTGGATTTTGTTTTTAGGTTCGTCTTTCCATAACTCCCAATCATTTTTGTCGTCAGTGATGAAAACAATGATGAAAAAACTGGAAAAAAATGTTTATGCGTCATTGGTTTTTTCCTCTCTCACCCCCAATTATGTTGTTTCCTTAGCTTAAGTTAATTAACAGTCATTTTCATGTAGCCTTATTTTTGTTGCTGTCTGAGCTGCTGGTGTTTTCAAAAAATGGAGAAATTTTTTAAAGGAGATTTCCTTAAATTTTCCATGTGGGCATTTCACATTCAACATTATGTTTTTAAATAAAAAAAATTAAATTAATAAATTATTTGAAAAAAAATTCTATATAATATTTAATATATTTTCACCATCAATCATAAAATTACATTTCATCTTTGAATTCAACTACATCTTCCTCATCTTTGATGGCGAGACGGAAATGTCCCTCGCCGAACTATTTTGGTTAAAACCAAAAAAAATTTTATTCGATTCGGTTGCCATTTTTCCATTTTTGATAATGAATAAATAAAAATATGTGAAATTAAGTGTCAATTTTAATATATTTGCCATTCTTCATATTTTGGATTTATTTTGGTCCTGCAGAACTTCCACCAATTCTTGGAGCACTTCTAAAAATATTAAATTAAAGCATTACCCAAAAATATGGAAAAAATTGCCTCGACTGCTGGCAAAGTTTTTGGCCCCATCCATGCCACAAATTTTATCCCAATTTTCGGCCACTGAAAAATGATTAAAAAGAAATGCATTTCTCAACATTTCACATAAATGAGACTATTCCGTACCTAAATTTAGTACCATCTTTTTAGTCATAGTTTTATATAAGGAAATAACCAATTCAGGAAGGCATTAAGCCATTAGAAAGCTCTCCTCTAAATGGAAGTCTAAAATTGGCTTTTAACTTAAAACAATTTATAATTAGGCGGCTTTTCCTCCAAAAATTTCCATTACACTACATCAAAGGAATATAGATTTTTAATTCCTTAAATTTATATCTTTTAAAAGCCACTTTTTTACAGGACATTTTTGGTGGCTTTTTTATGTTTACTGTCTTCCTAAATTGGCAATTTCCTCGCTGAGTAAGTCTATAGGCAAAAATAACTTATTACGTACCGAATCGCCCTAAATCAACATTTCAAAAAATTCTTACCTTTTTCCACGGTTGGTTCCCGAATTGCCTTGCCTTTGGCACGGAACAATTCCACAGCACCAAACCATCCGGCCCCAGCTTCAAACACTCCGCCGGTTGCCGGACAATTTTCATGAGCCAAATATAGGCAAAGTGGAGTCACATATTCCGGCTTCAACGCTGCCACCAACTCTTCAGGCATTACGGTCTGGGTGAGGCGTGAACCGGCGGTTGGGACCTATATAAAGGAGGATTAAAATGGTGGATTTGATAAAAAAAATATTTGAAATTGTATAAATATTGTATAAATTAGCCAACGATTTTTAAGCAAAAAAGGACTATTTATTTACTGTGGCCATTTTTTGACCATATATCCACAAGAAAGGACCAATTAAGGAGGGCGATATGCGCTCTAAATCTTCTTAAAAGTGGAATTCTAATTTTTCTGAAGACATAAAACAATTTGTAAAATAAGAAATTCTGGTTTAATACACTCAAAGATTTGTCTTTAAAGCTAATTTTATATAAAATTTAAAAAGTTCATATTGAAGATATTTAGGGCTTTCCAAAGATATATCTCACCTTTTTAAACTGGTTGTTTCCTTGTTTAGTTTTAAGTTGAAAAAAACTAATGCAACTACTCAATCGACTGCACTCATCAATTCTCACCTATCCCATTTTAATGAGGCCATAAATTTAGCCTAAATCTTTCTACACTTTAACGAACCAGCGCATTGCTTTGAATGTTGTATTTTTGGCCTTCCATGGCCAACGTTTTGGCCAGCCCAATTAGTGCCATTTTGGCGGCCGCATAATTTGCCTGGCCAAAACTGCCATATAAGCCGGAATTGGAGGAGGTGAAGACCAATCGGCCAAATTGCTGATCCCTCATATAGGGCCATGCAGCCTTTGTAACCGAAAATGCACCTTTCACATGGACTTTCATCACCAAATCTGCGCATTGATCAGAGGGAATTATTCATGATTGAAAATGTTTTTTTAATATTCTATGGACTGACAAACAAAATTAATGATATGTCACAATTTGTCGCCGTTTATAATAATTCATTAAAGAATCAACAAATTTTGGCTTATCCAATTAAACTACAGACTATTGGCTCTCTAATAATTTTAATTTTATTTAAATTGTTTCAGAAATTGTGCCCAAAAAGTCTTTGGAAATTTTTTACTAATCCAAAATTAATAATTATTTGAATGTTTTTGGGCCTAACTTCAGCAATCCAGATAGTCAAAAGTCTTCTATTTAATTTGATGCTAAAATTATCAAAATTGGTTCAATCATTGATGAGTTATAGTAAACGGCAATTAGTTGAGCGACCCTTTTGGCATATGTTCAATTTTTCCATCTACAAAATGAACAAAAAAAGGAAAAAGCAAACCCCAATCCAATTCGGTCATTTTGGCAAATGAAACGTCGCGAAGGATGCCGGCATTGTTGATCACAATGTCTTCGAAATGAATGGATTAGAAAATTTACTCATTAGAAAAAATGTGCCAAAAATGTCGTCATGGATGAATTAAATCCAAAATAAAAATTGGAAAATGAAACAATTGAATAATTCTGATTGAGTACCCTATTCGTTTTTGGCCAATAATTTAATGAGATAATAATCATTCTTTGAATATGACATTCCATTCAAAAGCCTAAATGTCCTCTCCTCTACAATTTATTCGCTTTTCAAATTTTATGAATTCAATCTTTAACAAAGTTGCATGTCTTTGAATGAATTAAGTCCGAATTTTTAAAGAAAATTCGCTTATTTTATAAATTGTTTTGAATATTCAAAAGCCTATTTTTAGAGGAAATTTAGAACTTTTTAATGATTTATCGCCTTCCTGAATTGAATTGTTTTCTCGTAGAACTATGGAATATGGATGGACAAAAGAATGACCAAGGTTTCCGTTTTCCGATATACGGTATTCAATTTATCTTCCAAAAATTGGCCTCATCAGAGCAAAAAATTTATATATTGACATTTTAATGAAATTTCTCTTCGATTAATCCATGAAATTACTTTCGGCACATTTTTTGTTTTCCCCTAAATCTCCACAAAAATAAATTTCCAACCAATTCGTCCATAATTCTTGATTGCCGTTTGCACAATGCTTTCGCCATTTTCCACACTTTATAAATAAATTATAAATTATAATTTCTTCCAATCATTTAAACCTGTCATAATTGGCCACCGCTTGGCCACCATTTGCCCTAATTTCCTCCACCACTTTGTCGGCGGCCGAGGCAGATGCCGATTGGCCATGCCTGTCCCCGCCCAAATCATTCACAACCACCTTGGCACCTCGACGGGCAAATTCCATGGCATAGGTTCGGCCCAAACCGCCGCCGGCGCCCGTCTAACATAAAATTGTATTTCTTTTAATGGCATAAATTTATTTTTATTTTGACTTTTTTTATTTAATTTCATTAATTAATTATTTTGCTGATTTTCTTCATTGATAAAAATGGCAACAAATTTTGATATTAAAACAATTGTAATTTTTTAATAATATATTTTTATTTTGTAAATTTTGTCCCCCAAATAACATAAAAATTCATTCCCAAAATATTGTTTTGCCAATTTTTTTATTGGGCTATTTTTGGTATTGTTGGCATGAAAAACATCGAAAACAATAGTGTGGGCCAGAAATGGCCATCAAATAAAAAAGGCATTCTATTCAAAAGAATAAAAAATTTAAAATTGACCACAAGTGCCACTCGGCCATCAAAGCGAAGAGATGGCATTTTTTTTATTTTCTGGTCCAATGCTTCAAGCAGACAATACTTATTTTTGGCCAAACTCTGGGGAATAATTAGTGAGGCAAAAACAAGAGGAGAATTTTTTTTATTGTTGGAATGGAATGAAAAATGAACCAAAGATTGGAAAATTGGATGGTTCTATTTAGGGTAAAAATATAAAATAAATAGGGCAGCACCATTATCGAATAATTCTCCGATAAAATTGATAAAAAGGACAAAGGAATGGTAATCGAGAATTTTGATTGATTAATTTTTATTTTGGTTTGATTTAATTTAAAAGATTCTAATTTCAAATTCGCTCATTTTCATACGAATTTGATGATTGCTTAATTTTGGATGCCATCTAATAAATGGTTTGAAGGTAAAAATGAATTTTATTCTTTATTCATAAAGGATGAAAAATTGCATAATTTAGTTAAAATTGGAAAATTTATAATCAATTTCACTAATAAATATTTGGGATTTCATAAGTAAGGTATCAAATATATTACCTTGAAGTGAACAGAAAATGAATAAATAAATGACAATTATTTTTTACATGGAAACAGGGCACGAACGACCGGCAAAAGGATAAAAATAATTGGCAAAATACTGACTTATTTTTGCATCTCAGGATTTAAAAATATGAATCCTTTTAATCAGCTAGAAAATGGGAATAGGAATAGGATAGAATTAAATGTTGATATTTGATATTTTGCCGGTTTTCCTTCATACAATAAAAAGTTGAGCAAATATTTGTTAATTGTACACGCCTCTCAATCTTCATCATCAATTAATCGAATGCTTTCGCGCAATTCATCTGCTCGTGCCGGAATAGAACTGCTACATTTGCCCGGACTGCTCGCCCTTCCATCACTTCCACCGCATTGGGCCAATTCAGAGGAGGCCATCATTCTCAATTGCTTCGTCACATCCACAACTTCATCAATTTCTCCTCTTTCTTCAGCATTTTCGGCTTCTACCGTATTGGTCGATACAGTAGATCGGGCCACCAATGTGATTAGAATTCGCCTCAATTTGGTTTTGTCCACTTGTCCAAAAACTTCTCGTGCATTTTTGCTCTCCGTTCTGGTGTACAATAAAATTAGTTTGTCCGTTCCGGGATCGCCTGGATCACGTACAACCTTTAAAACAATAAATTTGTGAACATCAATTGATAATTAATATAAATTTGGGAATGAAAATCAGAATTGTTTCCGGAATTAAAATCAGAATTCTTTCCGGAATTAAAATCAGAATTCTTTCCGGAATGAAAATCAGAATTCTTTACGGAATGAAAATCAGAATTCTTTCCGGAATGAAAATCAGAATTTCCGGAATGAAAATCAGAATTCTTTCCGGAATGAAAATCAGAACAATTCTTTCCGGAATGAAAATCAGAATTCTTTCCGGAATGAAAATCAGAACAATTCTTTCCGGAATGAAAATCAGAATTCTTTCCGGAATGAAAATCAGAATTCTTTCCGGAATGAAAATCAGAATTCTTTCCGGAATGAAAATCAGAATTCTTTCCGGAATGAAAATCAGAATTATTTCCGGAATGAAAATCAGAATTCTTTCCGGAATGAAAATCAGAATTCTTTCCGGAATGAAAATCAGAATTCTTTCCGGAATGAAAATCAGAATTCTTTCCGGAATGAAAATCAGAATTATTTCCGGAATGAAAATCAGAATTCTTTCCGGAATGAAAATCAGAATTCTTTCCGGAATGAAAATCAGAATTCTTTCCGGAATGAAAATCAGAATTCTTTCCGGAATGAAAATCAGAATTATTTCCGGAATGAAAATCAGAATTCTTTCCGGAATGAAAATCAGAACAATTCTTTCCGGAATGAAAATCAGAACAATTCTTTCCGGAATGAAAATCAGAATTCTTTCCGGAATGAAAATTAGAATTCTTTCCGGAATAAAAATCAGAATTCTTTCCGGAATAAAAATCAGAATTGTTTCTAGAATGAAGGATTCAAATTCTAGTATGTCATCAAAAATGAGTACTTTTCTATACTTCTGTAAGCTAATTCTTTTTTTCTATGATTCCATTTAATATAATTTCATATCCAAATCTGGGCAAATATATTCACCTGCAGCCTTTGTGCCGATCCTGGCTCCAGTACCGTATAGACCGGAGCAATCCGATAGCGATTATTATTTGAACATTTCACTTTGATGGCAATCCTCTCCGCACTTCCATTCACCTAAAATATTAAAAAATTTTTGCATTAATTTCATTTGGGGAATATTTTAATGTCTATTTAAGAGATCAAAAATTTGTCGAAAGTATAATAATGTTTCAGAATGATCGACTCCAAAACTTTATAATCAATGAATAGATCTCATCAAGACGCATTATTTGATTATGTTTTGGCTTTGGGTTTAGCCTAATTCTTAATTAGTTTTGAACCATTAAACCAAAATTGGTTTAAACCGTTTAATACCCTTTAATGGTCGACCAAACCATTCACAAATTATATACCATTCAATGTGTCTTAAACAGTAGCTCTGTCCAATTTTGAGTTTATGGTTTAGGAATGCACAGGAATAAACCATTCTTAAATCATTATTCCTTTCCAATATTTTCAATACAATTTATTATTCATAATTTTTATTTTTTACCATCAAATGCCTGGAGGCACCGCCTGCATCCGCCGAAAAATGTGCCCGTTTTGGGGCCACAGCCAAATCGAAATCCTCTTCCACGTCGTATTGCATTTTTTGGACGAATAAATTTTTTATTGCAATAATTTTTGAAAATAGAATAAAATTGGCCGAAAGGATTTATGTTTATTCTGTAAAAATGAAAATTTTGGCGGATGGAGGCTTGCACACATTTTAATATTAATTAAATATTTGACTACTCATTGTCATTAAATTTTAATAAATTCAATAAATCTATGAATTATGTGGTTAAGGAATAACTGACATTTGGAAAAAAAGAAACAACGAAATTTTTAAAAATCGAAAACACAGAATTAATTTTCCCCAAAAAATTTCATTGAAGAGGTAAAAACCGGAGGAAAAAAGAAGAAAAAATGTGCAACAAATGACTGCTTTGTTGGCTGACTTTTCTGGAATTTTGGAAGAAGGGATGATTGTCGAGGTTGAATGCACCCAAAGGGAAGAATGGAAGAATGGATTGGACAGCCTCCGGCGACAATGAACTAGTCAAAGGGGAAAGGAAGCTGAGGAAAGTTGGAAGAAGCCGAATTAAATTATTCCCTTGGGAGGCTGGCACTGATGGAAGGAAGGGAATGAATGGGGAATGGCACGAGGCTGCCAAAAACAATGGACTGTTTGGGATGCTTTTTGGTTGGCCAAATGGAAGAGGAGGAGGCAAATTTTTTGGCATCAAAGTTTGCCTACAAAATGGCCAAGATGCTGAATTGACGCAAATAAAAATTCGCGAAGGAAAGGAGGAATTGATGCGGAAGAATGTTGAAAGTTGGCAGAAAAGGGGATGACCCTTTTTGATGGGGGATTTTGGCACGAGGAACAATAAAAAGAGGGCCAAGGGATAGAAAAATAAAATCCGAGCAAAATTCCAAGAAAAAATCTATGGAAAGCAGAAAAAAGGAATCGGAGTGGAAAGAAGAAGAATAATCTAATAGGGATCCTGCAGATTTGAGAAGCAACTTTGGTTTTTGGTCAATAGCTCAAGGAGGCAAAAGTCATTGTAAGAAAGCAAAATGCCATTGGAAAGAGCTGAGTTTTCTCTTCAAAGATTTTATAAAATTATAAAATTTATGAAATTTAATAATTAAAAATTTAAAAAAAATATTGATAATGAGGGACAAATTCGAGTAATTCGAAGAAAAATACTTTTTATTAAAAAATTTCGATAATTTATAAAAATTTAGTTGGCAATTTTTTAGAAGAAACATAGGCCTTTTAAATTATATATGGCCTTCCTAAATTGGCTTTTGCCTCCTTAAGTTATGCGACTTAAATACAATGGCATGGCAACACAATTTGGCACCGAATGAGACTGGAGTCTGGAATTTGGCCAAATATTAGGAAGAAAAAGATTTTATTTATGCCCAAAATATTGTCTGAAAGGAGGCGCCAGAAATAGAGGAAAATTGGTGCCAAAGAATTCCTTTCAATTCATTCAATTCCCACCGGGCAAGTTGGCACCAGGAAGTACCGTCGAAAATGAAAAGCTCCGAAAATAAAAGGGTAAAGGGTAAAAGACAATTTCTATTGGAAAACAGCATGATCTTTTAGAAATTTAATTTATTTTTAATTGTATTTTTTGGACAAATTTTTCGTTGAAAATTATGCAAATTTTTATGGATTATATTCACGCAATTTTATGAATTTTCTTCGATATATTTTTATTTTATTTTGTAGGCAAAAAAATGATTTGAAATCTTTGAGAAAAAATCTTGAATTTTTGCAGAAATAAAAATTTTTAACGAATTTGGCTGCCCGAATCCCCAAGGAAAAGGAATGGAAAAGAGGAAGAAACTGTCAAGAAGTTGAAAATTTGAATGAGGCCAAATGAACGCTGGGGCAAATTTGTGCGAAGCACGAGACTTTTGGCCCAAATGGTATGGACTGAAAAATGTGATGATGTTAAAATTTGTTTTTTGGACAGAATATTTTGCAAACAACAAATTTTAACTGATTTTGGTGTAAAAATTGTAATTTGGAAGAAGAATTTGCAAAATTTAATATTAGCTTTTTCTTTTCTTTATTTAGTCCAAATTTGGCGTTTGAATTTTATTCATATTAGCAAAATATAATTAAAAAACAAGAGAAGAGCGTAATCGAACTCTAATTGTTTCATTGACAAAAATATGTAAAATACTAAAACACTAATTAAAATAAATGAATTTGTTAACAATATTCTAGGAGAATCATTGAATTTGTGACTTCATTTCTTGTATTACTTGTATGTACTTGGTAAAAAGAATGAAGTGAGTATTCATAGGAATTGATGTTGGTTTTTGAACCATAATTGAGGAGAAATTGGTCAAATTAAAGAGCTGATTCTATGCTATTTTTATGATATAAAAAATATTTAAGTAAAAGTAAACTTTGACGAACTCTAACTAAGGGAAAATTTTCGAAAATAGCTAACTCATAATTTGTTGGAAAGAAATGCATCAAATAAAATAAATTTTTTTCAAATAAATATTTGCATTTGCATTCACAGGATAAGTTTTATACATTATTTATTTAGTAAATTAATATCAAGAGTGATATATGGCCGTTCAATGATGATATGGACAAAAAACCGCTGGCTATTATGAAAAGACGTAATAAAGTGTTAATTGAAAATCGTTCTTCTTTCGCTCTCCTCAAACGGTCGGGGTCTTCGGCGCCGTCAGTTCTAATTGTATTTTCTGACAAAAGTACAACCCGGCGATATGTTAGACTTCTTTAGGACTCCTATGCTCCGAACTCTGAGCCCTAATCCCCCTAACCTTAATCCTAGCCCCTACGAATCGACGGTGCCGAACTGAGCGGCGCCGAAACGACATGATCCGTCCTCAAATCCCTTTCATCTTCGACAACAAGCAAGGTCCCTAGAACAGATTTCAAGGAGAATGCCATTGGAACCGCACGGAATTCGGGGACAATCAAAGGGGTCAAGGACCAAGGCACATGGTGCCCAAGCCCAAAAACAAAGTCAACTGAATTTATCCTTGTGATTGTGATCATGGGTACTAATCGGTTATCTACCTGCAGATTTGAAAAAGAAGGAAGGGTCACCCCTTGAGGTGATTAGGGTTAGGGTTAGGGATATGTGAAATGATAACCAATCCCCTAAGGACCCTAATCCTATACCGGATGACCCATGGGGATCACCGGTACCTTTCCCCAGTTGACCTATAAAAATCTGCAGGTAGATATCCGATAAGTACCTCTGCTCTGATCATGAGGGGGTGTGAGGAGTGGTGGGATATTTTGGTGAGCTGAAAACACAAATATGGAGGAAAATGAAGAGAATTCAGAATGACAACAAAATTCTCATCCATTTGTTTGAGATTTGTTTGATTTCGCGGGTGGCTGATGAGAGCTCCCTCACCTCATCAAATATGGCCTTCAAAATGGGCCACAAAGTTGGAAAGGGGAGAAGAAGCTTTTTGGGCCTTGTGTATGTTTGGTTTGGATTTGATGGCTCTATCTCCTTTGTTTTTCTCTATCATCAATGGCCACACATTTATTGGTCATTAACAGATATATTCGCGAAAAGAAGGCACCAATTTGATTTCAGTTGACCGAGGCATTTTGTGCTCTCTGCTGTGGTCTAAAAATGGTCATTCAAAATTGGTTCTTTATGCCACCATCACAAATGGGCTGCGCGCGTCTGATGAGGGTAAAGCTTTGTGGATTGGGATGACATTCTCTCCTACATTTCCCTAATATTTCGCTTTTATGGCCACAAAATCGTGTGGTGTACTCCGCAGATATCTCCCCAAATAAGAATTGGAATACTGCGCGAGCATAAAAAGACCAACAAAGATGCCGAAAATCATCATTTTTCCAATCGGTGCCCTCATTTTCGAATCCTCTCATTCAAATGGCTTCTGCTGCATTTCATCAAATTTTTACCGTTTTTCTGCTTTTTCTAACCGTAAATTCCCAAAATTCAAATACCCCAAAATTAGGCCTTTATAAATTACAAGCGGAGGATGGCAAAGGACGCGATGAACCGAATTTGTTGGTGGCAGAAAAGTTTGCCAGAAAAGATTATATTTATTTATATCAATTCAATCGAACATCGTCTGCGCCCACCCAAGCCGCCCTAGACCAATTTATTGAGGGCCTACTTTTGTTGATGAAAACCGTCAAATTCCATGTTTGTGACCATTCAATTAAACCAAATTTTTATTCAAATTTTTCTCAGCGAATTCCAAATCAATTTTTCTTGGGTTCCCAACACACTGGGACCGTCCCATTCATTCAATACAAAGGAAAATATTTTGATGGAGTGGAAAATATTTTGGCATTTTTTAGGCAAACCTTTAAAAAACAAATGAAAACACTGGAAACTTTTGAAAAAGATGAAGAAGTTCGGAAATTTGCCTTGGATTTTTCATTCAAGTGAGTGGCGATATTGGGGTTAAGCTAATTATTCCATTTACATAGCATTTTGATGAAGGATCGATCAAGAAGGCTTAATAATTGGACTTCAAAAAAATCAAAGGAAATTATTCCTTCTAAGAAAAAGTTCGTTTCGGAAATTGAAGAAATTGAAATTGAAGGCAATCCTCCTAGTGAAATGGAGGCAAATGCGGAAATGGAAGGCCTCGACTTCATGCTCTATGACCAAGGAATCCGCGAACAAATGTTGCCGGCAATTCCAGGCCAACTTGGAAAGACGGATGTGTCCATGTCCATGGGCAAATTCACAGTGAAGGAATTTAGTCGCAAATTCTTGACGGCCTATTTTGATGCGACAGAGGAGAAGGGAACTGGGGAAATAAAATTCGAGGCATTCAAGGACAAGGAGAATGTGACTGAATTGAACGCTGAAAATTGGGACGAATTCGAGAAAGCCATGGAGGCTTATATAACTAAAGAGTTGTACACGGTGCTCATCAGCGACAAAAACAGTTGGGAGAAAAAGGTGCCTCATAATATTTTCACAACATTTGGCTTCGAGGCAGATTCCATTGGAAGTCATTTATTTTGGCAAAAAAAAAAAACACTGATTTTGGCAAAAATCATTTGTGTCGAAAAATAATATATTTTGAGGCCATATAACTTGGCCAAATCAGACTTCCTTAAGATTCCCTAACTCCTAGCTATTAGCCCCTAATCCCATGCCTGCCCTGAACCCTAACCCTAGCCCTAAACCCCTAGTTAGGGCCAAGTTATATAGTCTCAAAAATATATTATTTTTCGACACGAAAGAGTGTTGCCAAATTCAGTGTTTTTGTTGCCAAATTAATATTATCTCGATTCCATTCCAATATGATGATTGATGACACAGTTCCCTCACATAGAAAAAAAGGGGCGAACATAAAAGCTTGATGGGTATGCCGACTCTCAAATTTAGCACCCGGCCAACTTGTTGCCACTTATAATAAACTCATTAAGAATTGAACCAATTTTGATGATTTTAGTATAAAATTGAGAATCAGACTATTGGTTATCGAATGATATTAATTTTATTTAGTTTGGTTCAGAATTGAGGAAGTTGTTCTATTAAAAACTTTTTAAATGTCCTTTACCATGGATTAGCGAAATTTACAGTGATTTTTGGGCACAACTAAATTAATTCTAAACCAATCTAAATAAAATTAATATCAATTAATAGCCAATTTGATTATAAAATGATTAAAATTCGTTAGACCCTTGATGAATTATTTAAAAAACGACATCAAATTGTCCCGGCACGAAGTTGTGCCATTCCCCTTACAGAGGGGACTGCTGGACACTGGAGAGTGGAGACTGGACTGACTCACTTATTGGGATCAATTCATTTTCGCCCAGAGAAATGCTTAATAAACTAAGTTATATAAATAATAAAGAAATGGTATAATGTGGCGATGAAACCAATTAGAGCTATTTTTGAGTTTTTCCTTAATTTTCAGTTAAAAAAATTGGTTCACGAAAACAAATATGATGGGCAAAGTTATAAGAAAATTGATGAAGCCGATTTATACACAATTTTCATACGCAAATTGGATGAACTTGAAATACTCAGCAGACTTAACCAATCTTTATTTTTGGGCGGCGATAATCCATCCAGTGTAAGGAGAGGGCAAATTACCTAATAATTGAAAAAAAAATGAATTTTCAGGGGGACATGGCACTTTTCAGCATTTTGGAGCAATTTTTTCATACGAAACTCAATATTCTCGAATTCAAAAATCTTTTCCAACCACTTCAGCTGAATGAGAATGACCGAAAAAAGTTGCATGAAAAGTCGGCCATATCTAATGAGATACATGCCAAAAAAGTCATAGAAATTCGATCGATTTTTTCAGCTTTTTGCACAAATATGAAATCTATATTGTGGGGTAGAGAGTATCCTTATCGTTTTAACATGCTAACCCGGAAGCCATGGCCGTTGAATTATGAGAAGATTGGATGGACTGAAAATTATCCGAACAAATTTGATGGTAAACCTTTTTATGGAAAATATTTAATTTTTGAAAAATGGCCAAAAGATTTTATAATGAGTTCAATGGTTTATCCTAGAATATCAAACTTTATATTCAATCGATATATCTCATCACAAAACGCATCATTTGATTATACCTATTTTGGTTTGGGTTCAATCAATTCTAACTTAGTTTTGAACCAAAATTGGTTTAAACCGTTAATACCTTTTAATTGTTGACCAAACCATTCACAAATTATTTACCATTCAATGCGTCTTGACCAGCTCTATCCAATTTGGGTATATGGTTTGTGAATGTAGGATAAACCGGCATTAAACCATTATAATTATTTTTATATTCTTTTTTCGTCCTTTTCAATGTTTTTTTTGGCACAACCTTTTTATTACTTTTTTTGATTTTCAATACAGGTCCTTACGTTATTGAATTTGAAACTGATGAATTAAATGGTCTGTTGGAGGTGGGGGCCACAAATTCAATGGATAATACTAAAAAGGGGAAAACTAAAAAGGGGAATGAAAGAAATTTGTTGGAAGAAATTGTTGCGAATGTTATTAAAACAAAAGAAAACCAATTGAGTGGAAAAATGGAAAGCCAACCAAAGTGGTACAAAAAAATATTCAGGGTCAAGGGTAAACCGCTAGATGAAAATAAATTACAAGAAATGATGTTGGCCGAAACTGTGGCCTACATTTGCAAAGGGAAAAAATGCCCCAAGAAATTTGGAAAGAAATTGACTGGAATTCCTGATGAAATTAAACAGGAAACGCGAAAAGTAGTTTACGAGACAATTGTGGCCTACAATGACCGTGTGGTGAGGGATAAGGTGACCATGGAAACAGAACGGGCGGCTGAGATGAGCAAAAAGAATCCGGGGAATGCAGCCAAATATTCTAGTGAGCCGAAAATTGACGATGAAAATTGATTCACGGTTTTGGGAGGAAAGATGATTTCTAAGTTTTCAGAATCACTTCGGGCATTATTAAATTTTATATCCAATTTACACAATTTTTATTCTTTTTAAAATTCTTTTTTATATTTATTTTCTATCAATTTCTGGACTGATTCATTTAAAGAATGGAAAGTTAAACATTTTATTGATGAGTGAAATTAGTCCTATTTTCCATTTAATTCTGTATATTCACAATTGAATTGAATCCAAAATTGTTTGGTAGTAATTTGTCGACAATCATTCGAGCAATGGCCATCAAACTGTGGTGGCCCTAAATTCATAAAATCAAATTATAGTGGAAACTTAGGCCTTCAAAGTTACTACTTTGTTAAGCTATAACCAAAAAAATGGCCCTAGGTATTGAAAGCAACATTCGATCGTCCTGCAACCGTTTTTGGCCAATAACTCAAAAAGACAATTGACAATTTGGGAAGGGCGATGTGCTATTTGAAAAGCCTGGCTTATTTAAAAATCATAAGCAAATTGGATAATCTTTTTAAAATAATTTATTGGCAAATTTGTATTTATTAAATTTATTATTTGAATTCGGAAATCTTTTGACTAAAAATTTATAAAAATATAAATGATTGGAACTTCTGCTGGCTGATGATGATGACCTCATTTCAGTGATCATTTCTTCACTTTTTTCTGATATTTTCCACTCCCCATCTTTAACCACATTGCATGCATCCAATTTTCTACCACTCAAATTTACGGTAACTCGTCATTGTTGATCGGCTCCAGATGTTCATTTTTGGTGAGGGAAAGGGAGGAAAAGTATTTTTGATGGCTTTTTCGTCGGCTGTTTGTCACCTCTTGATGAGCAACGATCGACGGCGGACCCTAAAAGTGCCTCTCTCTATGGCTAATGGACGGCGAATTGGTGCCTTTAAATCCTCCATATTTCCCTCATTTCCATCTAATTTTCCAACAAAATGGCCAATTCTTCCACCTCCCGAAAACGCACTTTTTCCTTTTCAATTGATGAAATTTTGGCACCAAAATCACCAAAAATTGCCAGCAATGAACAATTTCATTGGGCATTGGCCAATGCCGAAATCCGTTTGGAAGGGGCGTCACTTTGGCGCAGATTCCATGCCCTTGGAACGGAAATGATTGTGACACGAAGTGGACGACGAATGTTCCCCACTATGCAATGTTCTTTGAGGGGTTTGGAGCCGGAAGAAAGGTTGGAGGCATTGGACATATTTGACACTGTTATAGGCTTTCATTTTAATGATGGCAATTATTAATGGGCAAATGAAAATGGGAATACAAGTTTAATTGCTTTTAATACAAGTCCAAGGGCAATCTCTCCAATAAAGATTAGGGATTATAATTTTGAAAATAAGAATTTTAAGCTCCCCTAATATTATATATTAGAGTTTGGGATTAGATTTAGAGTTAGATTATTGCTATGATTTAGTCAGAATAAGATGGTTTAAAATCGAAACAAAATAGGCCTTGTTTTATGACATTCAAAAGATAACAATTTTTCGAGAAGATAATTTTGTAAGGTAAATTGATACAATTTCTGCCAATAAATTGTCATTCAATTAGAAATATGTAAATTAAATTGTTGAAGGATGAATCTAGACCAATGATAAATGATAATTGCCTAGGGATAAATATGAATATGAAAATGAAAGGGAAAATAATAATATCGTAACTGGCTTCCTTGTACATAAAATAGTCAATTGCTTCATAATACTATAAAATTGATTTAAAAAATTAAAATAACTATAATCAGGAAATTGATGAGTGTAAGCTAAAAATATAGGTCAAAAATTCTCTTAAAAATTAATCTATTCAGTTACTCTCTGATGCTGGATTTCAAATGCATTGACAGGAAAAGATATCGGCAAGTTTTTTCTGGATATATTCAAATTCTAATTCATTTCTTTCCATAAAGTTATTCTTTCCATCAATCGAAATGGGTTGTGGCCGGTGCAGGTTTTTGGCTTAAATTTATGATACCAATTTTGGCACATTTCTTGAAGGAGAAGCCGAATTTCCTGCCCGAATGCACGTTCATCCAGACTCTCCGGCCAAAGGCGTACATTGGGAAAGGCAATCGACGATCACATTTGATAAAGTTAAGCTTACCAATAATCCACTGGATCAAAATGGACATGTGAGTTTATAAACGACAAATCTCAAATAAATATGTAAAAAAGATGGCAACGACTTTTAGAAATGATTTTAAGCTCTCATTAGAGTCTGGCTTGGTTGAAAATATACCCATTTTTCGATAAAAGTTAAGGAATTAATTGGCTAATAACAAATAAGGAAAATTACCTAGAAATTGGGCAGCAGGATAAGAAATAAGATTGATGCCTAATAAGAATATATATTATATATTTGATTTAGTTTTCAATGTAAGCCATTACTTTTAGGTGACCAAAGATTTAGCGAACAAGGAATGGAATGATTCAATTACACTCAAAGGCTTCTAATTTTTAAATTTAAAAATGTCAAATTATAAATGACATTTTGTGCTTCCACACTCACTCCTCTATTGGCTTGCCTCATTGGGCCATAGTTAAAATTTAAAAGAATAGGTCAATTATTGGTTCAGGAATCGTATCTCACCGATCAAACAATCCAAACCAAATTCCAATAATTTTTCCTTAAAATTTAGCAAATATCTAAAATTAAGCTCACAGATTTTAAATCGTTTTAAAAATATATAGTTTTATCCACAAATTTTCGAGGCTTTCAAAAATTTGTTTTTACGGCCTAAATGAAAGCTGTGCAATGGTAAAAATGGAAGGAGGACAAATGAGTGGTTGAGGCCACAAAATTTCCACCACATCTGTTCCCTCTTTAAAAGCCGTAAATGAAAGGAGAAAAGTGGCTAACATTGAATTGAGATGGAGAAATGGGGGCTTTGAAAATGAGAAAATGGCAAAAAAAAAAGAAATGAGGGAAACTTATGGAATTAATAAAAATAAAATATTTAATTTTCCGAATAACACTTCTAACAATGTTAATCCTCTAACCGTGAATCTAAATCTTATAAAACAATGATCTCGTTAAGAAGGCATCATTTGTTTATGTTTTGGTTTGGGTTAATTAGTTTTAAACTTAAAATTGAAATAGGTTTAAACCGTTTAATACCCTTTAATTGTTGACCCAAACCATGACAAATTATATACCTTTCCTTGACCTGTCAGCTCTATCTAATTGAGATTTTGGTTTGGGAATGTAGGAAACCCCATCTTAAACCTATTATAATTGCCTTGGTTTAATGTACTCTTTTCAGAAAATTAAATTTTTTGGCAAATTAAATATTAACTACAATAAAGTGATTCAAATCCAAAATTTTTAATTTTTTTAATAGTAATTCTATTTAGTTTTGATTCTAACATTTTGGCCAATATTCTCAGTTCAAATAAGATTAGTGGATTTACAATCTTTTTCAATCCCTTTCATTAGGCCATTGTCAATTCCATGCATAAATATCAGCCTCGATTCCATTTGATTGTGCATCCGAAGGAAGGATATAATGCCAACGGAATTGTGCCAGCTGGCACCTCAAATGATTATCAACGAATTGTGACTGCCAATGGCCAAATGCGAAGGAGGAAAACATTCGTTTTTACCGAGACTCAATTCATGGCTGTCACAGCTTACCAAAATCATCGGGTCCATTCAGTTTTTAATTACAAATATTAATTAAAAATGAGAAAAATTGAGTTCGATTTGGATGAGCCTAGTGAAATTTTCCATAGACTAGAAAAGAAAAGCAAGATTTAGTTCCAAGCCTTTTGATGACTGATGAGTAATCAAATCTCCGTTTGATTCATTCCTGTGATTAAAAAGTGTAACCGGAAATTCGCAATTTAATTTATGCGAGAAGAGAGTGGGAAATTATATTTTCGAAGATTTCTCGAAAATATTTGTCGCAAAAGACACTTTTGGCTCACTTTTCCAGATTGCCAATTGTCTTGTTGAACTAATTAAACAATAAAAATAAGAATTCCTATACCTACAGTCCTTCACCCATTGTTTATTTTTATTATAAATTTTTCAAATAAACCTTCTTTAAACATTCAATCCTCTTTTTTATAGATAACTGAGTTGAAAATCGAGAGCAATCCATTTGCCAAAGGTTTTCGGGAATGCGATTTGTTGTTGCCTTTTCCCAGCCAAAATGGCCAACAACATCAAAGCACATTTGGGCAGCAAATTGCCGAAATCACAGCACAATCAACATCATCGGCGCCAGCGTTGAATTGGTTATTGCCTTCATCCTCAACGTCGGCTGAATCCATGTTGATGGCTGCAGCCGCCGCTGCAACAAATGCATTATTTCTACAGGGGAATAACAGCAACAGAATTATGGATAAACTGGACGATGATGAAGGGAAGCAAAAGGAATGAATGAAAAAATTGGATGAACAGAATTTTAAACAACTTTTAAATAAACCGAGTAAAAATATTGAGAGAAATTTTAACGAATTTTAAACTGAATAAATCTTTTAATAAACCAAAATTGATTGGCATATATTTTGATGTCAATCTTCACAGAAATAGCCTACATTTTTCAAAGCTGAAAATGACCACCTCGAAATCGGCTTCTGATTGATCTGCTGCTGAACATCTGAGAGAATCGAAACTCGATTAAATTAAATTATAGGCAAAAAATTATTATAAATAACCCAAACCGCTTAGTTTTAAGATTAAATAATAAATGGCCAACTTAATTCTAAATTTATTACAATTTTTCTATTCACTTCTTTCACATAAATTGGGAAAAATGGAATCCTTTAGTAAATAGTTGCTCAAAGACCTTGACTGTAGGGAAATGGTCGAAGAATGAAGATTGCCCATTGAATTTTGGGAGGAAAGAAAGGGAGGGCAAGGGGAAGATGGCACTTGGGGGCGCAGTCAATTTCTCCCAATCCAAAATGTCAGTCAAATATCCTCTCTCTCAGACTATTCGCCATTCTCCCCCTTCCTTCTTATAGAATGAGGAGCACCGTATTCCTCCCTTCACGAATTGCAAATTTATTCTTAAAAATATCAATAGAATCTGAAGTTTAGACTGATTGAATTGATTTAAAATAATTTAATATATTCTTTTTTTTGTATTTTTAAAATACCAAAACTTGTTTTAACTGATATTAGTATCCGAAATGAATTGTTTTCAATTTCAAATTTTTATTTTCAAAATTTTAATATGGCAATTGCCTAATAAAAATTTGTATAAAATCCACTCTAACGAATGGCATATTTGCCAAATATTAATATTCCCAACATTTATCTTGAAAGCATTAAAAACCTAACTAACTGCGGATAAATCTAAATGGCATAAATCTTAAAATTTGTCCTGTGCAAAGTTCAGAAAGAGCCATTTTTTACAAGAAATTAAATAAAAACACTTTTTAACAAGAAATTATGTAAAAATGAATTAAATTAACAGTTTGACATCTTCCAAATTCCAATTCATATTTTATACTTTCTAATCAAATAAAATGGAATTTTGGTTGCATTTTAATCGGTTTCGATTTCAGTAAATTCATTGAATTAAAAACCGAATCTGTCATTTTTCTCAAAATAACTGAAAATAGGAAAAACAGAAATCGAAATTTTTTGAAAGAATTTTACCAAATATTTCAGTTTATGACCGATTAAATTAGATTAACCCTATAAAAAATTGTATCAAATTAATCTTCACAGTATTTTTGCTTATTAGATTATTTTTTACTAATAAAATCATTATAATTTATTGGAAATTGATGAGAATGAGAATGTCAAGATCGATTTGATCTGTGCTGTTGGCTGATTTCAGCAGAGCGATCCCCCCCCCTTCCATTTTCTTCATTTGTTGATTTATGATTTTGATTGGATTGGAGAGCGAATTGTTGGTCCGCCAAACAAATGTGTGTCCCCGCCTCTTTCATTCCCCCAAGATAATATTCTTTTTAGCATTGAACCAACAAACTTTTAGTGGATAAAATCCCTTTTATAGATTTATGTAAAATTTATTTTGTATTTTTGGGCACAAAATATTCCTGCTCCTTTTTAATACTTATTCATTCCTATAAATTATGAAACAGTACAATATTCAGTACCTATGTCCATTGTTTTTTGTTTTGTTCATATACCCAATAAAAAAACAACCAATTTGGAAAGGCGATATGCCATTTGAAAGTCCTAAATGTCCTTTTAAAAAATGGCATTTTAATTTTATGAAAAAAAACCAAAATAATTTATAAAATAAGCAGCTTTTCCTTAGAAAATTCAGGCTTATTACACTTCTTCTAAGTCATGTAATTTTTTTAGTTGGCTTCCATAAAATTTAAATAAGCCATTTTTTAGAGGACAGACACATTTATGCTTTCGAATGGTATGTCATTTTCTCAGATTAGCGATTACTTTATTGAGCTATATGCCATAAACTTATTTAGGCAATCAATCGGCGGAACTCAATTTTCCTTTACCCCCAAATAATCCTCAGTTTTCTTCCCAATAGTCAAGATTTTTAGCCTTAAAAAGCTTTGGTTAATTTAATAATTATTTAAAGACACTTTTTCCTTAAAAATCGACTATAATCCCTTCTTTTTTCGCTAACAGCAGAGCAAATGCATGTGCATGGATGGATTACGGTATTCCCTGGGGGTGGTTGTTTGCATTTACCCAAGGGGCAATTTCGTGAATGACTGCTATAATCGTGTGCCCATTGCGGATATAAAATATGGGATATTCGGTTGAAGCCCCCAAAAATGGGCTAGGAGGGAGCCATTTGGCTTTTTGCAATTCAGAATACAGTATCCATGAATTTTAGATTGGACATCACAGGGGCAGAATGAAAAATTAAAAAATATGGGTGGTAAAATGGCCAAAAATGCGAGTCATTCGAATTAAGGAAAATTTGTGCAAAATATTTGATCCTTGTCTTGAAGTCTGAAATCTGAGCTTATTTGGGATTCTGATTTGTTATTTTTTAACATGTTAATATTTTCTATTATTTATTGTTTGTCTTTGAATAGAATTTGCTGTCGTATAAATTTGGCATAAATAATTTATCACAAAATTCTGTAATTTAACAAAGTAGTTTCTTCTTTTTGATTTATGTATCGCGAGAGGGAAAAGCTATGTCATTGAAATATGTTGGCATTTTATGGCAAACCATATCAATTAAGCAGTCAAATTCATTTTATTCTACGATAATTCATTAGAAAGATTGAAATAAATGTCAAAATCTGGACAAAAATTCATAGTCCGGTTGCTGTCCTGAATATATGCTAGAATAATGAATCATAAATACTTTTTAAATTTAATCAAAATCTCAGATCGAATCTTTTCACATCGGATTTACTCAAGATTAAAATAATCCATAAATTACAGCAATTTATTATTACCTGACTCACTGCTTTCAATTGGAATTTTTCATAATTTTTAATATAATAATTGAAATGGAACTGAACACATAATTATTCACCTTTTTGGTTTAACTTTTTTTTAACTCAAAATTACATAAATTTAAATTTGTCAATTTTTATTCATAAAATCAAAAGAAAAAGAATTAATATCAACGGATGAAAATTTTGTTGAATGAGAAAAAAAAAGCCAGCAGAATGAATTAAAATTGGCATTTTAATTAAAAGAAAAAATGAGTCAAAAATAAAATTGGGCGAATTAAATAAAATATTTTATAATTTGGACTATAAAATTGTGGACAATTTTGTGGAAAGCTTTTCATTCATTTTTTGATTATATTGGAAATATAAATTGTTGAAATAAATGATTAAAAAAATTAATTAAAGTGTAAATAATTTGGATATGCAAAGAAAGGGGATTTATTTTTAAGTTGACTATATCCAAAGGGAAACAATTCGGTACCTGCTGGGCCATTCTTTTGGCCAAAATTCAACAAGGAAGCAACCAATTCAGGAACGTGATATGCCATTTGAAAGCTCTAAAGTCCTCTCATATATAAAGTGGCCTTTCATTTTTTTTGAAAATTTACAAAATAAGCAGCTTTTCCTTAAAAGTTTAGATTTATTTCACTCGAAGACCTGTAATTTTTTAAGGCTATATTTCTTTAAATTTTAAAGGCCATTTTATAGAGGGTACTTTAGGCTTTCAAATGTTATATCGCCTTCAAAAATTGGTAATTTCCTCGTTGAATTCTGCGCCAAAAACTAACCAGATACCCAATTGTCTTCGTATCGGATTCAAAATTTAACTCAGGTACCCAATTGTCCCTCTATCGGATTTAATCAATGCTTATTAAAATGCATTATGGGCTAATAGGCCAAATTGTCCATTGATGCCATCGCTTGCCATTGTCCCGGTCCTGGTTCCATTTTGCTGCTGATGACCAGCGCCCGGGAATTGTTGTTGTTGGCCTTGAATGGCCATTTGAACGGCTGCAGCGGCCACTTGTGCCTGAATGGCCGATGTGATTGCCTGTTGTTGGGCCAAATGCTGTTGGACATGTTGCTGCAAATGATGATGGTCTTTGCTCTCCTTTTTATGCTTCATTCGACGATTTTGGAACCAAATTTTGACCTGCAATTTAAATTGGAAATTTACATTTTATTGGAATCAAAAAGTGTTTTATTTTTTAATTGGATTTTATACTAAAATAATATTGTGAAATTCCTTAAGAAATTGCTTAAATTTTAAGCAATTTTCAGCTTATTAAAAAGAATTCTCTTGGCACTATTTTGGCCGGAAAAATTAAATTAAAAACTACTAAATTTAATGTAATTATTTTCGAATTACCTTATTTCTTCTACCTCATCTTTATTAGAAACCCCCTCTAGAGGGTCTTTGATAGTATAGCCTCGGGGCCACTAATAGAAGAAATACGGTAATAAAATTTTCAATAAAATGAATTGTTTACAAAATTTTAAATTCTTCATAGTCAAATATATTTATTTTTCATTCTAATTTCTTGCGAGAATGGCTTGAAAAGTGAAAATTCCGAAAAAGTAATATCAAATATTGATTAAAAATTGAATAAATTTCACAAAATTTAATCACCCAAAAAACTTAAATTTATTCAGACTTGCCTGTCTTTCCGTCAAAATGAGTGTGTGCGCAATTTCGATGCGTCTTTTGCGAGTCAAATATTTGTTGAAATGAAATTCCTTCTCCAATTCCAGCACTTGATTCCGTGTATAGGCCGTCCGTTGGCGTTTCTCACCTCGGCATGAACCTGAAATTATTTGAAAAATATATAATTAGGAAAAAAGAGTGCTAAAATTGCCGATAAAATTAAAAGGTACTGAAATCTTGAAGTTAATCCTATACCCATAAAGCTAAATCTTATACCCAATCAAGAGATCTCATCAAGACACTTTTGGTCTGGGTTTAACCATTTCTAACTATTGGTTTTGAACCATTAAACCATTGGATTTAAACGTTTAATATCCTTTAATTGCTTACCAAACCATGCAAATTATATACCATTCAATGCGTCTTGACCAGCTCTATCCAATTTGGGTATATATGCTGTGTGAATGTAAAGTAAACCCTAAAACCGCTACAATTATTTTGATACTATTTTTGCAGTAAATGAATATAGGTATCAGTTTTTACTTTCCAATCCAATTTTTCTCCAATTTCCTTCTTTCCTTTACATTTTTCCCAATCTAAATCCCCTCCATTCCTCCATTTGGGCCAAAGGAAAGATTTATGGCCGATCGGTTGTTTCCGTGGCCAACTCTGGTTAAATTTATTTGTGGCCCATTTTTCTTCCAAAGTTTAATCAACCAATGCCATCAAATATATTTTATTTATTATTGGAAAAGTTTCCATTTTTTGAGTTGGAAAAAATGTTTCACTTTATCTCCTAATCTTATTTTGGCATTATTATTGAGGGTCAAGGGATATATTTTTGGTGGCCTTCCGGGCCATAAATTACTTGCGCCCCGAAGGTCCAATGAAAATATTATTGCAACACAGAGAGAAGAGGGGCAAAAAGCTTAATAAGATTAGATCTCGACCCAAAATAGAAATTTAAGGGAAAAGGCAACACAAATTGTTGTAAATCACTCAATTCCATTTGCTTCTTATAGTAAAAATAAGGGGACAATTGTTTGGGAGGAATAAGCCATAAACCATTCATTCATTCACACAATGCAAGAGGGTGGATGATAATTTGCGCAGATGAATATCAAAAAAACAAACGGATATGCCCTAACTAAACGCCGGTTCAACTTCTCCCCATTTAATATAATTATCAAAAAATTGAACCAATTTTAATTATTTATTTTATGAATTAAGGAGAGAAAACTATTTGGATATCAAATTATATTTTATTTAAATTGGTTCAGAATTGTGATTAAGTTATGCTCAAAAAACAACTGAAACTTTGTCTAATCCTTTTAGTAATGAAGATCATTTTCCATGATTTTTTTGGATATAATTCGAAAAATTCTCAACCAATTAAATAAATTCATCAAAATTGGTTAAATTCTTGATGAGTTTCTTATTATTGACGGCAACAAATTAGGCTAATTCTTGTCAACAAAACAATTCCAAATTTTAGCCTTTTTTGCAAACAAAAACCCCCTTTTCATATATTTTTGGCAATTTCCAAAATTGGCCCCAAATGCCATTGGCTTATTGCTGTCAGCAATTCCCTCCACCCTTCTGCTGCTGGTTATTAATTTGACCGTGCTGTTGGTGGTGGTGATGGTGCCGATTGCGCCCAAAAATATTCTCCGAGATTTTTGCGCGTGAAGATTAATGACTTTTTGGGCATATTGGCCCGTTGGACACAGATTATTCAAAATTCATCCTCAAAGGGACACGGCTGTGCACCCAGATTTGGGTTTTGGGCTACCATCTCCAACGACAATTGTTCTCCTCCCCCATTTTCCCTTTCTGACCAGCAGGCAAAGGAAGGCTATTTGGGCCAACAAAGGCCACCACATTCAATGGGAGCAGAGCAGAGGCTTGCACGGCCGGTGGCAATTAATTATGAACCACTGCCCTAAAATTTTGGTCCCCTTTTCTCCCTATGGGGACAGGGGATGGATCCCTTAATTTACTAATGACATTTGCCTCGGGGGCTGTCAACAACATTGGCTTATAATAGTAAATCACTTTTGGCTAATGAACTTAAATCCCGGAGTAATGAGTTCGGAGGACAATATTTTGTGAAAAATTGCTACCAATTCTTCAAAACTTTTTCCATTTTATTCCAAGTTTTCGGAGTGAAATTTCCTCCAGTAAAATTTCCTTTTTGCTCAAGCCTCCATCCTCCCTTCCCACCCGAGAACGGCGATAAGAATCTGGCCCCCAGCCCTGTGAATCGATTCAAAAACCCATCCAATGTCCCCCAGTCTTCCACAAAACAATGCAATGGCGGGGTAATATTTTAGTTTGAGGGGACGACGGACGGCTCGGTCCCAAAGGCGATGTGGGGGAATCGATAGACACCCGAAGGGGTGGAGGAAGAATTTTGGGTTTGGGTGCAAAAGGCGGCGAAGATGGATGGCAATATACGGTAGGGGGGATGGGAGGAGGGGGGAGATTGCCTGGGGGATGGGATGAGGCGCCGAAATGTAAAGGTGGGAAATGGGAATGAAGAAAATGTAAGGGAAAATTAAATTGGATAAATTCGCAGCTTAAAACAATCAAACCCTTGAAATTGATTTAAACATAAGGCATAAAAATTGGGTTATTCCTTGATAAGCCTGGAGAGCCCAGCTTTCCGCAGTTTATTATAACTAATCAAATAATAGACCAATTCTGATGTTTTTTGTTATCAAATTAAAGAACAGATTGATGGCTCTATTAAATGATATTAATTTTATTTAAATTAGTTCAAAAATGAAAAATTGTATCCAAAAAGTCACTATAAATTTGCTAATCCATAATAAGTTCAATTTAAATGTTTTTTATCTGCACTTTCATCAATTCTCAAACAATTTAAATAAATTTAATATTATTCAATAGCCAAAAGCTTGCTCTTTAATTTGCTATTAAAAATTAAAATCATCAAAATTGATTCAGTCCTTAATGAGTTATTTTAAAAGTTGAGCGATTTGCCTTTAAGGCAAAATCAAATTTTTCATATAAAATTAAGTCTAGAGTGTATCAAATTTTAAGCTGGATTTATTCTTTTATCATTCTAATTATAATGAAGCCCAACTTTATTAAAAGTAAAACAAACCGCTTGAAGAATGCACTCGTGTCATCCATGGGAAAATGATTGGTTCCTCCACCGTGGATTGCTCATCACTGCTGTTGGCATTATCCTGTGGATCCAATTCATTGTTGTTTATGCCATTCAAATGTGAATTTGGATGTTGCCCCTTTCGATGCTGCTTATGTTCTGCCTCATTCAAATCTGAATTTTGACATTTTAAAAAGGGAATAAATGGTTCATTGGTTTATCCTAGACCGAATTACACGCTTTATATTATTCGATAGATCTCATCAAAATGCATCATTTGATTATGTTTTGGTTTGGGTTTAATCAATTCTAACTTAGTTTTGAACCAAAATTGGTTTAAACCGTTTAATACCCTTTAATTGTTGACTAAACCATTCACAAATTATAATGCCATTCAATGCGCCTTAACCAGCTCTATCCAATTTTGGGTATATGGTTTATGAATGAAGGACAAGCTCTCTTTAAACTATTTTGATTTTATTTACTCTATTTTAAGCAAATTAAATGTTAACCTATTAAAAAGCATTTAAGAGGCTAATTTCTATGATTTACCTTCAGGCGAACTGGTGCCAATTCCTCCATTTTGTGCCAAAATGCCACCGCCCATTTCCGCACCTGCGTTCCTTGCCATTTTTGCCCCATGCCCATCTTCTTCATGTTCATTTTGGTCTCGATTCCGTTTTCGCTTTCGATTTCCATTCTTTCCTTCCTTTTTTGGCTCTTCATTGTTGTTTGTTTGTTGTTGATTGGTTAAAACATTGTTCCAATCAAGGCCATTTGGCAATGCTGAAGTGCCGGGAATGAACAAATCATTCGGCTTAAATTTCAAAAATATATTCTTTCCAATTAAAAAAATTGTAACCTTGGATTCCGAAATGAACGGAAAATCAACGGCGGTGGAACAATGGAAATTTGCGGCGGAGGATGAGATAATTTGTTGCGGATTTTGTTGACCATTCCCATTGGAATGATGGGCAATTTGGGCGGCATACATGGCTGATGGATGCGAAGAATGTACTGTAGATGAACCATTCGATGAAGGTGGATGATTGAATGGATAGAATGTTGGCGGTGGGCCATGCACGGATTGTTGCTGGAACATTTGGATTTGCTGATGTTGATTTTGATGATGAGGCGATTGTTGCTGGAGGGAATGGGGATGATGGCCAATGGAATGATTGTTGAGGGAATGAGGTGGCAAGATTATAGTGGAGGCCAATGATGCGGTCGGATTATGAAGCTGATGATTATGGGTGGTCATTTTTAAAAATGTTCAATTTGTAGTGCAAAATCTGAAAATTTCGGTATGGAATGTTTCAATACTGCTTTCTGTCTCTGTCCTTGGATAATTCTTTTAGCCGTAGTTCATTTGATACAATCTAGGAAGCGATATACCCTTTTAAAGCTCAAAGTGTCCTCTAAAAACTGGCTTTTTTAAATTTTATTAATCCGCAACTTAAGTTACATGTCTTGAATGTAATCAACCTGACTTGTTGAGAAAAAGCCGCTTATTTTATAAATAGTTTGAAGTTTTTAGAAATTAGTTAAGCCACTTTTTACATAACATTTAGGGCTTTCAAATGGCATAATGCCTTCCTAAAATGGTTGTTCCTTTGTTTGACTATGGCCCAAAGAATGGTTCAAATGTTAACAAGATGGCGGTACTCAATTATCTTGTTTGGAGAAAATTTGATAAAGCATAAAATTAATTGGAATTGAAAAATTGATCAAATTTAATAATATTTGATTTTGATCAACTGTCTACATAATTAGATGTGAAATTAAAAGCCCGTTTTGCCCCTTAAGGCAGCAGCGACGACGCAACTACCCAAAAAGGGGATGAATGATGATATGACGTGAATGAAGGGGAAATGGTTTTTTGGTGTGTGTGAAATAATTTGTTGGGTTTGTGCAAATATTAATGAGAATTTGGAGGCAGTGGAAAAAGGTGTCAATTGGAAAAAGGGTGCGCAAATGGATTGGCGCGCAGCATGATCCAATCCAAATGAGGATGGAGAAAATGGGTAGAACGAAAGAGGTCACAACACAAAATTTTGTTGATGTTGTTGCGATTGGATAAAAAAATACAAAATGGTATTGGATGAATTCTTTTCCATAGGGTTCAATTTGGGAAATTTGGTAGATTTTGTGTCAGCTTGAAAAGGCCATTTTCCAGCTACCGGATTAAAGAAATAAGCCGCATCTTATGGCCGCTTATATAAGACACGATGAATTGAACCAATTTTGATTATTTTGCTATCAAATTAAAGGGCAGACTTTTGGCTATCAAATGATATTAAATTTATTTAAATTCCTTCAGAATTTTTGGAATTATGCTAAAAAATGAATTTAATTTGGATACTAAAATTTCCATTTGTTTTTTGGCCATAACTCTCTAATTTTGAACCAATTTAAATAAAATTAATATTATTAGATAGCCAATTGACTTCTTTTTAATTTAACAAACATTAAAAATTGGTTCAATTCTTGATCAATTTTATGAACGGTTACAAATTGAGACATCTACTTTCAATGGATTAAAATATTAAATTGGACTTTGGACCACTAATAAGTATAAGCCAAATGAATCAAAAAGCCTTGGCCAATAATTTGTGCGATGGCAAATGGCGGACGGCTGTGTCCCATCGCCTTCCTTCCAGGCACATCTTTGTTTTTCCCTTCAACATTTCCCCCTCTGTGCATTTTCGCCTCAAAGTCTATTACCCATCCCTTCGCCTATAGTAGTGCCCGCCCCCTCATCCAATTGGTCGTTTGGATCCGCCCCCATTCTTTTGTGGAGTTGATCCCCTTCAAATTGGGCGATTCAAATGAAAGAATTAAATGAGAATTTTATGGAATAATTATAAACAATTTTTTAAAATTCTAAGATTTTTAGAATTTTGGAATTTTTGGAAATGGTATTCTAATTTAATGCAAATTTCTGCTAATATTTTAGAGCTAATAAATATTATTTTTATAAAAATGAGTTAATTTTAAAATTCTCAACAGCTTTTCTGAATTTATTAATTCTAAAATTCAAATTCGCATTAAGTTTCAATTATATTACTAATAAAAAAGCGAAATAAGGCGATTGAGAAAAGTCATTTCAATACAGTAAACTGGATTTTTCTCAAAAATTAAGGTTTAATTACATTCAAAGAAATATATCTAAAGTTTGAATTAATTAAATTTAAAAAGGCCTAATTGTAGGGGACACTTTGAGCTTTCGAATGGTGATATTCCTTTCCTAAATTGACTATTACCTGGAAAAAAGATCGGGCTATTTAATAAAACCTAGCGATAAAAAAAATGATAAAATATTTAATTGTTCCATAAATGGTCCGGGATTATTTTGAGGCCATAAAACTTGGTCATAACTATGTGAAAAAATTTTTATAGGTTTTATAGGTGTAAAAGGGTAATTGTATTTTTGCGCATGCCTAGTTTAAGTTATTTTAAAAAATTTAAATTAATTAAATAATTAAAATAATTGAAGCACATTTTATTTAACCCAACTCCGTTCATATAAAATTGCGCAATGTTTTTGTTATCAGAAGAAGAGGGCACACATAAATTACTCCCCGAAAAATTTATTGGGCACTTTATTTTTATGAGAGGGCAATAAATCTGATTGTGAGGGAATGAAAATAAATGAATGAATTAGGAAGGAAGGAATGAAGGTGGTTGAATGTGCGAATGGACACCAAATTTTGGAAGGGATTTTGTGTTTGCTGGGATTCATTTTCCTCCACTTTGTCCCCTTCAAATTTGTCTGCCACTTTTATATTCGAATCGGCCTTCCCTCCTTCCTCCCTTTTGTGTCCTTGCCGCCAAGAACACTGCCCCTTCCCCTTCCTTCTGTTTTCACACCGTCTTTTGCGCGCATCTGCGCATCCCCCTCCTTCCTTCAATTTTTCCTCATTTTATTAACATCAAAAAGGGCGGCCGAAATGCTCAAAAAAGGCGCTCCCAGGGCCTAGTGGGGCTGTCAGCAACACAAAAAAAACCTTTGAGTAATTTTTGAATTGTTTGGCTTCCGTCGGCTTTTTACAAAGGCCATTTGGGATATTCAAAATGGGATTAACAGAGAATAGGAATGGGGCCGGCCACAATTTGCGGATTCACAGAAAAGCCCTAAAGCAGAGAATAATCCACGAAAAAGTGCCATTGGCCAAGAGAAGGGGCCCTCACCACATCTTTGGCGTCTGTGGCCCCAAAAGTGGCGGCGGCGGTGAACTTCAAAGGGCGCCGAGTTTGGCCATCAATTTAGCTGCCAACCGTCGGCCCAACCAGCTGCTGGCATTGTGGAGGCTTGTGTTGGAGAACGGCCGCGGTGGCACCATGGATTTGGTTGGCCACTTGAAAAGGGGACAAAGCCAAAAAGGGATTTGTATAAGAAAGGAGCAAAGGAGGGAATGATGGCAATCCCGATTCTCGACCTAGCTAACTAAGCAAAGGGCCGCGAGAGGCCTTCCCTCCTTCAAATTTATTTTGATCAATCATCGATAGAATGCCCCTTCGGCATAACTATAAGGGTCAAAGGTGTGTGCCGCCTTGAGCAATTTGGATATGGGGGATGGGAGGGAAGGGATAAGGGAAGGTCGGGATTGGGCGCCAAACCTCTCAAAATATTTGCCCATCCACACATCAATCAGTGGCAATATGCCTCGCCCCCGTTTGCCCCACCTTTCATCCTATTCGTTGATCTGTGCTGCTGGCCTCGTGGACAAAAGTTGCGCCGCCAAAAAATTAATGAATTTTTGAGGACTTTTTGGAAAAAAGGGGAAATGGAATGGAAAATTGGCTTGAATTATAGGATTTAGTATATTAAATTGATATGATATCCTTTTTGGAAAAGCTGCTTATTTAAACAAATTATTTTAAGTTTTCAAAAATTAGTTAATAAGCCACTTTTTAGAGGACATTTAGGGCTTTCAAATGGCATATCGCCTTCCTAAATTAATTGCTTCCTTGTTGATCTATATCCGAAAGAATGGGCCAAAGTAATAATTTTCGCCTTTTTTTGTCATTCCTATTCAATATGGTTACGGTCCTTCTTTTTGTGCTTCCAATCACACCGTGTGTTCATTTTCCCAAACGCCTCCAGCATTTTTGAGAGGCGCATTTTGACGGGAAAAAGAATGGAAGAATTTGCGGAATTGGTGAAAAATTGGGAACGACGAAAAAAAGCTTAAAAGCAGAACGACGCGGGAGGCTTTGGCAAAAAATAGGATGACGAATGGCCGGTCGAGGCGGGCTCCTGATCCAACCCCCAATCCAAAAGGTGCCCCCGACCGGTCATCCATTATTCGCCCCTCCATATGATCTCACCCAAAAGAGCATCAAAGGGTTTTGAGCCGCCAACCAAATTCATCGCCCATATTTCCTCCGCCCCCACCCTTATGCCGCCAATTCGTCCTTTCTTTCCTTTCCACCTTTTTGTCCAATCGCAACATTTTTTTCTGGGACAGACAAAAAAAAACTCCTACTTAATTTTCGTATCCCCAACCCCCGAGTACCAGATGAAATGGGGAATTATGAATTAAATTAAATGAAGAAATGAATGGGGAAATTTGGGGAACAAATGGGGGAAATATTTTATTTGCTCTACTTTCATTCTGCTATTCCCCGCCGGCAACAACAATTCTTGAACAATGCATTCAGAATTCGCAGAAGACGAAGGCAATAGCTAATTCAACGATGACGATGCTGATCGAGTGATTCCAGCAATTTTCTGGCCAAAAGAAAGAATCGATGAAATGCCCTCCTTTCTCCTTGATGTTGTTTTTGTTGGCCATTTTGTTGAGAAAAATTGGAAAAAATGAACCTTATTAAAGAGGAATAGAAAATATCTGATAAAATAACTTTTTATGGCACAAAAGTTCGTGAAAGTATAATGTGAATTTGGCCACAAGAACATGATGGAATTGAAGTAGAAATTGGAGAAGACCAAGACGGGAAACTGAGGAACGGCGTCGGGAGCCGAATGAAAGGAAGAATGAACCGGATGGTTTTGTAGGATAAGCATCAAATGAACAAAACCAGTCTTCAAGCAAATCCCGAGAAGATTTTAGCATCAATAAAACATCAACGGCAGGGTTGCCAGATGGATTTTTACTTTGGGGGGCATTTTGGAAAAAAAAGGGGGCATTTGGGGGGCACTTTCAGTAAAAAAGGGGGCATTTTGGGGGGCATTTTTAAAAAGTGCCAAAAATGCAAAAATTTTTCCAATAATGGCCGCGCAGCGAAAAATTAGACCAAAAATTTGCCGCGCAGCGAAAAATTGGACCAAAAAATAATAAAATAGGGAAAAAATGACAAAATTTTAAAAAGGGGGCATTTGGGGGGCAACTCGGCTCGGGGGGCACAAAAGGGGGCAAAATCTCAAAAAGGGGGCAAATGCCCCCCGTGGGGGGACATTCTGGCAACCCTGATCAACGGCTTTCAAGAAAAAAAAGAGCATTTAGTTATTTTAAGTACTGTACTATTTACATTTAAATTTTGGCACTTTAAAAAAGATTTCTGGCGTAATGTCATTATTAATTTTTTATTTTTTATTAATCGAAAAACGAAAATCGATCGTTAAAAAATCAATCATTAGTCAAGTCAGTCATCAAAGCTAAAACTCAAAGTTAAAATTAAAAGGCCCACCGAATTAATCAATCAGAATTTTAGTCTGATGTTTTTATTAGTTTTATTTAAAAATAAAAATATGGGAACCAAATCTTTTGTTGATGTTGAAAGTGAAGTGTGGTTTTCAAAAATTTATTAATTTTTGCCATCTAATTTAGTGAAAAATCTACTGATTTAAATTCAATTCTTTTTAATCAACAAAACAACGATCAAAAAAGGATGCCACACCCTAGCACTCCAATTCAACGATTTCGGTTCCAACAAAATTTCAAAGGAAGTGAAAATCGGCCTCTGACTTCACCGCGTAGTCCGATGGGAATGAACAGCAAACTGAACATTGACCCCAAAAACGTATGACCTATAAACTTAAGGATTATATGAACAAAATTTAAGGTTGATTGCTTGCAACTCTGCATGGACGTTCCTTTCCCCGATCATCCATATCTGATTGGGCCGCGTGGCCGGAAAAGCCAAGTAAAATTTACATTACAAAAAATTGAACATCCAATTTTAATTTGCAGTACTTCATGACCCGCTACAAGTCGTTGCTTCATTTTCCGGACGCAAATTGCCGCAACGATGGACTCAAGCTGAACAATGTGCTCATCAGTGGGACAATGAAAAATGTCGAGGAAATTCGAGCCCAAATTCGTGTAAGTTTGACCAATTAATTTGCTCCAATTAATTTGATAATTTTTAGTTGCGCACTCCAATTCGGGTCATCGTTCAACTCAGCCAATTTTCGAATGTGAAGCAATTGGTCAATCGTGTTGAAGAGGCCGTCTCCCAGCGCTCATTGCCAATCCGCTTCAATGTTTCCGAAGACCTGAAGACCGCGGTGCTCAAAACGGAATGGCGCAACGAAGAGTTGCTTGTCGATTTCGCTGATGAATTTCTGAACAATACCAAACAATTGCGGGCAAATCGAGAAGAGTTGTTCACTCTGGGAATTGCGCTGCTTCCACTGATCAATCCATGGAATCATGAGCTCAGCCATCGATTGATTGGGAGCTTCTATGAACAGACCGGTTTACTTTTTTTGGATTAATTAACCAACTTTTCAATTATTTTTAAGGTTGCCGCATTTTTTATCCGCCCAAGGACAAATACGCTGTTCAACCGCCCACCTATTTCATCAAAGGTGCTTCGATGTTGGGCGTTTTGAAAGCCACCAAATATCTTATGGTTTGATTTTACAAATACATCAAAAATAATAAAATAATTCACAGGGTCTGACCATGCTTCAAATCACTTTCTATCTGCCACCGGGAACAATGCCTTCCATCAAGCAACATCAATTGGATGATTGGCAACGGGACCATCTCGTCCACACGACCATCTACAATCCGGAACAGAACGCGCCGGTGCCTCAGTTCAAGATTGTTCTTCGCTCGTTCGAATTCTCAATCAATGGTCTCTACTTTGTTCGCTCCACTCTGCTTGGCTTCAAGAAATCCATCCAGACCAGCTGCTACGATTTCATGAAATCCACCAAATATCTCATCCCGGTAATATCATCAATCAACTAAAGGTTTTTTGGTTAGCATCTTAAGGTTTTATGGACCATCTTAAGGTTTTGCGGGTCATCTTAAGGGTTTTTGAACCATCTAAAGGTTTTAGGCCATCTCGAGGTTTTTGGACCATCTTAAGGTTTTATGGGCCATCTTAAGGTTTTGTGGGTCATCTTAAGGGTTTTTGAACCATCTAAAGGTTTTAGGCCATCTCGAGGTTTTTGGACCATCTTAAGGTTTTATGGACCATCTTAAGGTTTTGCGGGTCATCTTAAGGGTTTTTGAACCATCTAAAGGTTTTAGGCCATCTCGAGGTTTTTGGACCATCTTAAGGTTTTATGGGCCATCTTAAGGTTTTGTGGGTCATCTTAAGGGTTTTTGAACCATCTAAAGGTTTTAGGCCATCTCGAGGTTTTTGGACCATCTTAAGGTTTTATGGGCCATCTTAAGGTTTTGTGGGTCATCTTAAGGGTTTTTGAACCATCTAAAGGTTTTAGGCCATCTCGAGGTTTTTGGACCATCTTAAGGTTTTATGGACCATCTTAAGGTTTTATGGACCATCTTAAGGTTTTATAGACCAACTTTAACCATTTTAAATTAATTAACTTCTTTTTTATTTATAGTACACCGTGTTCATGGATGCCAAGCTGTACTACCCTCTCTATTCGGTGGATAACAAGAATCTGAACTGGAATTGCCATGAATTCTTCAATCATTTCTATGGAAGCCCTTATTCAAAGCAATATGAGCAACAACAACAATTCGGTTTGTTCCACACTTTAGACTCATTAAATAAAACAAATTTATTAGACAAAATTCATCACCATCTTCCACCGGAGCAAATGATGTTGATGGCTCCTCCGCCGCCTCCTTCACTGATGCATCCACCACATCATTTGATGATTCAACAACAGCAACCGGGCATTGAGGAGACCAGCGAATTGGAGCATCAACAAAATGGACATGGACCGCAGCAGCAAATGCTTGAGGGAATGCAAACTCCAAAGCAAAAAGGCGATGCCACCACCATCAATCCGTACACTCCGGCCAATGTTCGCGTCATCCATCTCTCTCAATTGGGCAGTGCCGGCGGTGCAAATAGCAGCACTCAATCGACTCCACCGTACATTGATGTTATGCTGCACACCTGTGACCATCCGCATTCTTCGCCCGAACAACAGTCAACATCATCATCGTCATTCAACACCACAATTAGTCCAGATCAACCATTCCACCACCTTCCGCCATATGTTCACATGAAGCCGCTGCCTCGCAATGATCCGCTCTCGCTTTTGCAATGGTAAATGGACATCAAAAGAAGAATGAAGGGATGAAGAAGACGAGTTTTAGGGTGCATCCAAGGAAGATCAAATTGCTCACCTCCTCCTCCCCCCCACCCCTCTCCCTCCTCTATTGTTAATATTAATAATATTTAATTTCCCCCTAATTAAATTGACTGCCACTGACCTTGACCAAATCTCCATCCACCCACCTCCCACTATTTATCTAATTTACAATTTTTCATATTTCTCACATATATTTTTTTCTTAATTTTGGGCACAATATAGCCCAACACTCCATCCCATTTTGACAAATCGTTAAATTGATCATCTCATAAATTCCGGATAAATTTTTCAATTGTATAAATTTTAAAGAATTTAATTTTGTTTTTAAATTTTGTTTAGGTATATCAATACTGAATATTTTTTATTTTCAAAATATTTAAAATGCCGAGAATGAAAAGATAACAGTTTATAATTATAACAATTCAATGATTTATTCTAAACCACCAGAGACATCTCAATCGATAGATATGGTCAAGACGCACCATTGATTATGTTTCTGGTTTGGATTTAACCAATACTAATCTAGTTTTGAACCAAATTGGTTTAAATCGTTTAATACCCTTTAATTGTTGACCAAACCATGACAAATTATATACCAATCAATCCATCTTGACCAGCTCTATCCAATTGGTATATGGTTTGGAGGTCTATAGCAAACCATTGAATTGCGATACTCTTTTCCCAATTTTCAATGTTTCTTTTTTGCAAAATTAAATACTATTATCCATTTTTAATTTAGACAATCAAACAAGCCTTATTAAATTATTGATCGATTCTGTCAAAAAATATGAGCCAAAGTCTTCACTATCAAATGAACACCGATGGAAAGCAAATTTTATATGGACACGATCATGGAACCGGGATTTGGCTTAAGGCAAAAGGGATTCAACCGAAAGTGCAGGAAAATGACTCGGCAGAAGTGCGCAAAATCATCGAACAAGTTCCGGAATATCAGAAGAGCACAGGCGGCGTTGAAGGCGATTTCGACTTGCACACTGGTATGAACATATTTATCCATAAATAAATCACAAATGTTAAAGGTCCGGACGGATTTGGCCAACGCATGTCAAAGGAGATGATCGTCTTTTTTATGCGTCGCTACAACGTGCCGGAAGAACACATTGACGAACTCATGCGCCAGTCCTCAACAGATGGTTTGCTTAAATCTCAAAAAGTTTTGACTTAAATTATTTTTTAAGTCCAGCAAATCGCCCCAAATTGACTGCACCGCCTTTGTCAATCTCTCCAGATCGTCCAGAAAACCGTCCCAAAACGCCAACAACGCCTTCGCTAATTTCTCCTGATCGTCCAGAAAACCGCCCGCTTCCGCCGCCAATGTCTCCACTGTCCACTTCCAACGCCATCGATTCCGCCGACTCCTCAGTCGCCTGCGCCACCGCGAACGCCACCTGGAACTCCTCCATTTCCACCATTCAAAGGAGACTTCACCAGTCCCAGTCACATGCCCGGTCCCAACCAAAGTGGAAAGAAATAAGAATAAAGCGCAATGGAATGATGCGGATCATTATAAATTTTTCCTTCATTAAATATATTTTTCGATATTTTTTCTCTTAAATATTTTCCCTTCCTTTCAATTTAATTCCACACATATTTATTTTTGATTTGAATAAAATTAATTGAATACTTTGATTTATTAAAATCAATCATTTTATTGGTGGATATGGAATAAAATAGCTCTCATTTCTCCCTATCTCTACCAAAATAGGCTCCGCCTTTTTCCCGCTCTAAAATGCGGTGGGAATATGGATAGTGATATAGGCTCCCAGATGAAGAAGGAAAGGAAATACCACATTCCATTCTATAATTTCATCTTTGGTATCCTCTATATTTCCCCCACAAAAATAAGCTAATTCCATAGAAAAATGAGCAATTTAAAATTTAATTTTAAAATCAGATCGAAAAATATCTATGAAATCCATGAAAATATTTAAAAATGTGAAAGAAGATATATTTTTTTATGATAAATGAAAATCTTCAATTCTTCATTTTCCCCTCTTTTCTTCTATTGAAGTACAAGTCCAATTCGTTCTGGCGGGATGTCCGGGCATTTCCAATTGTACAAATAATATTGCAAATTTCCATCGCCAATTCCGAATTTGAGTTCCTCCAAAAATCCTTTGTTTTCCATCAAATCCAATGCGTTGAAAACGTCGAAGCCCAACTGTAAAAAAATAAATAATTTATTTATTTTGTTTTATTATTCCCATTTGCTTACATTTTTTGCCAAAATCAATGCATCATTCATCAGCTGATTCAATGGGACACTGCCGGCCACATTGTAGAATGAATAGGCGGCCCGAATATTTTTATAAGTTGGATTGTGCATTATTGTTGATGGGAGGCTGTAGAAACTGATCAAATCCGTCACTTTTCCATCATTCTAAAAATTTTTCAATTTATCCGTATAATTTTTATTTGACCAACCTCAATCACATAGGAATAAATGACATCCTCCCGGGGTAACATAAAATGCTCGAATTCTTCCAGGCTGAACACGGGAGCCATGTCAAATTTTGTCAAATATTCGCTCAACAAATTGAATGCGCCATTCGCCGTTTCCTTGGTCATTGGCTTCAGCGGTGATCGAGTATTCTTAATTTTGGAAATTATTAATTTCTAAAAAGTAAAAAATTATTTGTCGAGTTTTATGGCCTGTTTCGTATAGAAATTTATTTTAAAATTCCATAAAAGCGGATACCAAGCTCAAAAAAAAATAACTTCCTCCGAGCGTGTTCGAACCCGAGACCTAATTGCCAAAATTAAAGGTCAGGTTGAAATTTTCAAAATTTTTCGTACCTTTGCCAGCTTAAACCGGATCCTAATTTAACTCTTAAGCCAAGACCCAGATATGCATAAACTAAAACTAAGTCTTATTTAATTTTGGGATTAAGGTTTTAGCTATAGTCATTATATTTTTTTGTATTTTTTTAAATAATTAATTTATCAAACCTCGGGCAGTTTGTAAAGTTTGTTTGTTCGTTGCATGGTCATATTCTTGGCAAGATGTGAAAATTTTGTCTCAATCAACTTTTTTGGATTCAATGAACGATGCCAATACCTAAAAATTATTTTTACATTTTTGGATGATTTATTCCTTAAACCTGCATGATCCAATTGGTTTAGGGATAATAATGCCGGCGGTGAATGTTGCCTGGAAAATGCCAACTTGATTAACTCGTCGAGTGATTTCTCTGATCAGCACCGGCGCAAGCCGTTTGGAGCGAAGTTTTTTATGGACGCAGAGGAAATTGATCTCTACCATTTGAACGGTTTTATCGTAAATTCGAATTTTGGCTGGGATTGCGGCGATGAATGCCAACAATTTGCCGCCGGTGCCTGCCCGAACACCGCAATGCCATTTTTGGCGCCATCCCGTTGGCATTAGGGCCCTTTTAAAACCAAAATTATTTAAAATTAAATGAATAAATGAAAACCATTTGATAAAATTGCGGCCATAATCGAATCGGAACATATTTTCATCATCCTCCACATAATTCTCGGTCAGCAATGTGTATAATTCATCCAATTGGGGTTGGGCAAGCAAATCAACCTCAGACCATTGATAAGGCTCAGGCAAAGTGTAAGGTTCCTTGCGAATTTTTTCCACATCAATTGGAGGATCGATTAAAGTGTTCTCCTCAATTTTGACATCTTAAAACTTTGAAATTATTTTCGAATAAATTTATTTTAATTAAACCAAGCGCGGGGACCGGCTGTGTTTCCCAGAATTGGTATTTATGATGTTTTGCCTCGATTGGATCCTTGGCGGCTGATGTTGCCGAACTGCTGGTCGATGCCAAAATCATTTGAATTCCTTCCTTCTCCTTTTTGCCCAAATTAAGCTTTGCCATCACATCCTCGGCAAGTTTTTTCACTCCATCTTCGGATGATTCTGCTTCGGCTGATGGTGGTGCCATCCGTTTCTTATCCTCATTTTTCTTGATGTCATTATTTTGATTATTTTGTTCCATTAATTATTTTCTATCTAAAATGTTTTTGATCGAGTTTTTTTTTTGGAAATCTTTCAAAATAACATCAAAATAAATTATAAAAAATGCGATGTGAAAATAAATTACAAATACGAATTCTGTGTTCAGAATTCAGACTTTTCAGACAGAATTATTGGCAGTGATAGATGATAGTGATTGTGTTTTGATTGTACATACAAATTTATTGATTTATCGGGAATCGGGATCGGGAAGAAAAAATTTATTATTAACTATCATATCATTTCATTAGCGAAAATGAAAATAGAGGGTTGTACTCGTACTCTTTCTTATCTCACTTCTTTGTTCTTTTTTTATCCCCAGTCCCAGAGGTTTTTATTTTTGCAAAAATTGCTTATAAATAATTTAGCGGTTTTCTGCACCAACCCAACCAAGACCAAGCCAAGCACACCCCCAAACCCATTTCAAAAATTTATCCGGCTGAAGAATTGAGCATTGAAAAAAGCTCTCTTTAAAAATAAAATTTGCCATTTTAATTTACATTTTCAGATTATATAAATCAAATCGATCCAATCAAATATTTGTGAAACGACATAAATGAATAACACTACCAAAATGAACAACACTGCCAAAACAGTAGCAAATGCTGGTGATATTGTGATCGAGCCAGTCAATTTGGATTCGTTTTTGGAGGTTGTCAATCTGGATATGGTTTGTCCTTAATTCATTTAAAAAAAATTAAAGCTTTTTTCTAGTCAATCTATGAAAAACGACTGGACACGTTCAAAGATGTATGGCGCTATCGGGACAATAAAGACGCAAACTGCACAGCGGAACGAGTATTAATCATATATTACTAAATAAATATCCATTTAACACAATTAAGATGGCCAGAGCCGGCTTCTTTTGTTCGGATCGAACGCCAGACACCGATTCGGCTCGTTGCTATGTTTGCCAACATGAGTTGCTCTGGGACCCGGAGGATGATCCATGGTTTAAGAAATATGAAGAATTAATAATTTTAACAATTAAATTTTACAGGGAAGAACATTGTCGTCATCGACCCGACTGCGAGCTGGTCAAGGTGGGCAAACAAGATGAGAAGGAATTAACTGTGCTTGAGCAACTTCGTATTATGGCCTACATGTATAGCACCAGACATGTTTATAATTTCATTATGATAAAACTAATATTTGCTCATTTTAAAGTATAAATATGCGGACGAGTCCATGGCAGATTTGGCCACATTGTATGAGAAATTGATGGATGATACAGAGAAAATGACCAACAGCAAATAATTCAAGGCAACAAAGCTGATGATGATTTGGAGGATATGAACATTTGACCTTTGAAATATCACTTTATTTATTGGATGATCTTCATTTTTCTTTTCATTTAATTTATAAATATGAATGACAATAATATTGAACATTTAATTATTTCTATAAATTCCATTTAAGCTGGAATACAATTATTTTTATGCTTTTTTATTGATTGTGAAGTTAATTTTTGAATTTAGCTTTATTAAGAAATATGCCGAGACGGGTTTCAAAAAGACTGCAAAAAAGTGCCCCAGCCGATGCCAAAGAAAATGAACAAAATGGTGGGAAGGCCGACGACAAAGATGCCAACAATACCAATGATCAGCCAGCAGTGGTGCCTGCCGACGATGCGGACGAACATTTAACCATTAAAAGGAAGAAGCTGGAAGAAGAGCTCCATGTTGAGCATTCCAGCAATTTGCAAGGTTTTTCACTTTAATAAATTCTAGAAATATCGAAATTGATGGTCTATACGGTTCTAATAATTACCATTAACTAGAAATGTACTCTAGATAAAAGCATAAAAATGTGCATCGATTTCGAAAAAGAATACTTCCCCTCATCAGTCGGCGGATTCGAACAACCCGAACCCGTGACGTAAATTTTGCCAAAAGTAATGGTTCTGGGTCGAAAAATTTCGATAAATTATTTAATAAAAATCTACTTATAAATCCCAGCTAACCTTAAATTTGGCCAAAATCTAAACTTTGGTCTGAAATAGGCTGAAAAATTGAAAACAGTCTCAATCTAATTTATTGGGGGAAAATATTTTAAATAATTTGCATATTTATAATTTTTATTTTTTTTTTCAGCCAAACCTGAAGTGGATATTGAATGCAAAGAACTTGCTCGCACGGCACATGTTTACTTGAATGCCGATGGTCATTACTATGATGTGATGCTCAACCAAACGAATATTCAACAAAACAATAACAAATTTTACCTTCTTCAATTGTTGGAAGCCAATGCGGGTGGTCAATATTGGGTTTGGCTTCGCTGGGGACGAGTTGGATTCAGGGTTGAATTTTTTTGGAAAATTAAAATAAAAACATCTCTTTTGCAGGGCCAAACCTCATTAGCACCAATGAACAACAATTTGAATGGGGCAATCAAAATGTTTCATAGCAAATTCTACGAGAAGGTTTAAATTTATGGAAATTTGACAAAATCGAGTCCATCCATCAATTTTCAGACACATAATCAATTTTTGGACAGCCGAGACAATTTCCAGAAAGTCAGTGGCAAATATGATTTAATTCGAATTGATTACACCCGCAAAGTAGTCACGGAGGAGGAGGAACAAGTCCAGAAAAAAGAAGGTTGGCGCATTTATTATATATAGGAAATATTTAGTTTAGAGAAAAAGTAAATAATCCCAAAAATAACTATAATAGTTTAAGAAGGGTTATTCCTGTTCATTCCCAAATCATATACCCAAAATGACGCATTGAATGGAATAATTAAAGGGTATTAAACGGTTTAAACCTATTTTGGTTCAAAACCATGATATAAACTAATTATGCGTCTTGACCGCATTTATCGATTGAATATAAGGTTTATGATTCTAGGGCAAAAACACTGATCCATTAGAATATTAGACAAAAATATTATAGACCATTTCTTTAGGACAAGAAAATGGTCAATCAAGCGGCGGAAATAACAAAAAAGAACCGCCAAAATCTTCATTGGATGAAAAGGTAAAGCAATTGATGCAAACAATTTGCGACATGCGAATTATGGAATCGGAGGCCCAACGATTGGATTATGATTTCAAGCGAATTCCACTTGGTAAATTTTTATCATTTTGTAATATTTTGATAAATTTTTTAGGAAAAATTACAAAGGAACAAATCAAGGCTGGCTATGAGGCATTGACGCGCATCGAGAAGTACATCCGGGACCAAGAATTTGGACAAGAATTCAAGGAGGCCGTAAATGAGTGAGTTCGAAATTGAAACTCTTTTAAAAAAGATAGAAAATGACGAAAAAATTATAAGGATTCAGAAATTTATACTATACCTCAAAACATACGTTATACCCAATTGATAAATCTCGGCAAGATGCATCATTTGATTATGTTTGGTTTTGGTTTAACCAATTCTAACACTTATTAGTTTTCAACCAAAATTATTTTAACCGTTTAATACCCTTTAATTGTTGACCAAACCATGACAAATTATATACCATTCAATGCGTCTTGACCAGCTCTATCCAATTTTGGGTATATAGTTTAGGGAATGTCGAGTAATCCTTCTTAAAATATTATAATTATTTCAATTCAATTTCCAAAAAGCATCAATTCCAAATATTCAGATATTACACGCGAATCCCGCACTCATTTGGGATGCGAATTCCGCCGATGATCACCACAACGGAAATGTTAAAACATGAAATTGATTTGTTGGATTTGTTGACTGGCATCGAAATTGCGGTGAAGGAAATTGCCGGCGATCCAATCGATACTCACTATTCTCGACTTAAATGGGAATTGACACCTTTGGACAAGGACGATGAGAAATTCAAAGTGAGTGAAAATGATTGGTGGAGGGAAAATAAAATCTGGGTGATCGATAAAAGTCAATACAAATTCTCGAAATTGCAATAGCAAAAGAAGGAATACCATTTAAGGCAAATTTGAATTAATTTATTTTTTTATGCATTGTTTAGTGGGATTAACCCGAAAGATCCCTGAAACTAAAGTAGGACTAAAGATATAATCCCAATCCCAGAAGAGCTCTAGGATAAAAGTTATGCAAATATTTGGCTTTAGCTCTCAAATTCGGATCATAATTTTATTCGATTTATTTCTAGTTTTTAATATTTATTTGAATAAAAAATAATTTAGATCATTTTGGGTGATGGGTGTAGATATTATGGAGGGGTTGGAGTCTTCGGAAGAGATAGGATAGGAATAATTTAATTTTTTAAAATAAAAATCTCCTCATTTTGCAGTTGATTGAAGAATATTTACGGAACACTCAAGGCCCAACCCATTATCAATATCGCCTCAATTTGCGAAATATCTTCGAATTGCAATCGCGCGATGAAAAAGGGAAACATTTTCGTGAGGATTTGGGCAACCGAAAATTGCTATGGTAAAAATATTTTAATTTAAATAAAAATTCACAAATTATTTTTTAAAGGCATGGCTCTCGTCTAACAAATTGGTACAGCATTTTGGCACAAGGCCTTCGAATTGCACCGCCCGAGGCGCCGGTCACTGGCTATATGTTCGGCAAAGGAGTCTATTTTGCGGGTAAGAATATTGGAATTTATTATTAATTTGTAATTATTTTAAGATTGTTCAACAAAATCGGCCAACTATTCGATGGGAGGACCGGGAAAACCCGGATTTATGCTTCTTTCTGAGGTTAAAAATTAATTTTAGTAAATTTTAATTTAAATTTTAAGGTTGCATTGGGAGAAATCCTCGAATTACGCCAAGCCGATGACCAAATCCACAACAAATTGCCATCACAAAAGCAAAGTGTTCGGGGAATAGGACGAATGTTGCCAAATCCGCGAGAGGCCAAAACAATGTAAGAACGACAAAGAAATATCCAAATAAATAACAAAAAATTTTTCCAGTGATGGCATTGAGGTTCCATGTGGAAAATTGCTGAACTGTGGAGATGATGCCACCTCACTCATTTACAATGAATTCATTGTTTACAATTTGTCACAAATTCGTGAACGCTTTTTGGTGGAAATTGAATTCCAATTTGATTTCAATATTTAAAATGCTAAATGAATGAAGGATTGAAATTAATGGAAATACTCGAGAAAGGATGGAAATAATAATTAATTTAATCTCAATTTTGAATTTTGTTAATTTATCATTTCCATTTTTTCACATCTTTTTCGAATAAATAATTTAAATATTCATTAATTAATATCTTATTTATTGTTTTGTGACAATAAATTTATTTATTTATTTAATCCTAATTAATTAATATCAAAGATGGAAGGAAAAAGAAAATTGGGTTCATTTGAAATTAAACGCGGATTAAAAATGAACGTTGATGAAGGTTTCTTAAATTTTTTGACTATAATAAAATATTTAATTAAAGCACAGCATAATTTTTACAAATCAAAGGGAGTTATTACAATGAAAATCGACAAGTTCTACAAATTTTCACGGGAAGGAAATGTTTGCCAACTTAGCGATCCAATCTATGTTCGAGGGCTACGATGGGAAATTTTTGTCGCACCGATCAAACATCAAAATTTTCCTAAAAAATGTTTCGGCTATTTTTTAAAATGCAATGCAAAAGATCAAGGTTTAAATTTGATTCAAAACAATTCGCTACAATTTTGAGATTTAAGGCTCAAATTGGAGTTGCCATGCATCAGCCATTCTGAAAGTGTTGTCCCAGAAGGAAGGAAAAGAAGACTGTTGTCAAGAAATCGAGCACACATTCAATGCAGAGAGGAATGGTTGTGGCCCTGCGCCTGCCCATTTCAAGTCATTTGATGTAAGCTATTCCCAAAATTAAATAAAACCAAAAATTGATCTCAAATTATATTACTCAACACAGACGTTGATGGATCCCGAAAATGGCTGGTATGATGCGAAGACCGATTCAATCACTCTCAGCGCCGAGATTAATGCCGATATTCCAGTTGGCATAGAGATAATCCCACTGAAGGTGATCGAAATTTTATTTAATATTTATCCAATAATTTTCAGGTCTTTTGTGAACACAAATTGGTCACTTCCTTGAACAATGAGAATGCGTGCGAAGTGCTGGTTTTGGCCCATAAGAATTTGGCAAAATTTCTCAAAGCCAAAGCTTTGGAATTCATCCAGGAAAATGCAAATGAGGTGGGACAACAAATTGTAATAATCATTTAACCTATAACATTTTAAAGGTTACCTAAACGGAAGGTTGGAAAATGTTGGAGCAAGGGAATTATGGCAAGGATTTGTTCAAAGAAGTTGTGAAGGCCATTAATGATGCGAAAGAGAATTGAGGAAATGATGCGAATTTGGGGAACAATTTGAAAAATGATGATCTTCACTTCAATGACATTTAATTAAGACATTCCATCAATCAATATATTTTTGATTTTATACCGGGTTTTGATGATCTTCATGAGAATTATTGTTTTATTCATTCTTTATCCCAGAAATGACACTTATTTATTGCCAAGAATGCTCATTAATTTTCTCTTCAATTCTTGCCTTTTAAATCTCATAAATTTATTCATTGGTTTTTTTGGATAAAGCTCAAATAAATGTAAATTTTCGGTATTAAAAAGTAAAACTTTTGACTTTTTTATTTTAAATTATTTATCAATTTTTAATTAATTTATTAAATATTTATTTAGATGGAAGAAAAAGCAAAATTGAATTCATTTAAAATTTGTGCATTTTGTCCAACCGAAAAATTGGAACCCGAGCTGTACAAATGCCCAAAATGTCAAAAGCTTTATTGCTCTGTTCGATGCTATCGACACAAAAAACATTTGGAATGTTCTGAGAATTTTTACCGAAAACAATGTGAAGAACACGTTGGAGAGGTTTAAACCAAATTAATTGAAATAATTCAAAAATATTTTAAGACTTCCGCCGAAAGCAGTTCCAATCAAAAAATCAAAAGGCCGACCACAACATTTGAACAATATATGGAACAAAATGGAAAGGAGGGCGGCGAAATTGATGAAGAGAAAATGAACCCGAAATTGCCGGTGGAAGTCAAGTTCGTTTATTTTAAAGAAAATTGATAAATTTTGAGATTTAAATTCAATTAAAAATAAATTTTTATATAAAAATATCAAACCCAGAGAAAAAATAATTTTAATCATTGTTAAAATTCAGTGAGGATGAACAAATTCTATTCGATTCGGACGATGAGCCAGAATATTTGGGCAATATTGTTGAGTCAACGATGAAACATTTTGAAGGAATGGACGAAGCGGAAGTGGACCGAAAATTGATGGCCGCTGGAATGCCAATTGGAATTGGAAAAGACGACGAAAATTTGGAGCAACTTTATCAACAATTGAATGAGGAAGAGAAGAAGGCATTCACCAAAATGGCCGAAGGGATGTTCCAGGACGAATTTGAAACATTGACAAATTGTTTTAAGCCAAAGAAGAAGAAAAAATGACATTGATTGATTTTTATTTGATTTTTTTTGATAAATAAATTTATTTTTCTATTTACATTTCAATCAATTTTGCTGTTTTTAAACAGTTAATATTTTTTCCATTATCCAAATTTTTAACAATATTTTTCCAAGGCCAATGTTCATCAATAAATTATGCCGAGCCGATCGTTTAATTCAATTATTGGCCAGCAGGAGGACGGCGGTTTCTTCCACCGCCTCATCTTCCTCATCGGATGCCGCCATTCAGCCGGAAGAGTACAAAGTTGAAGGTCAAAAGCGCGAAGTAATCCGAAACATTGCAAATGCAATTTCCGACCAAACCCGGGCACTTTTTGCCGTCATTTACATTCAAAGGGTTGGTCCAATCGATATTTAATTTATTATATCAATTTATTTAAGAAACAATTCAAAGTGATGCAAGATGACATCATCCATGTTGAGCACAATATCCCATTGGATGTGGGCGAAGAGATTAAATTTGAAAAGGTTTGACCAGATTATACGAAATCGGATTTTTATTCGGATCAGCTCAATCTAAGACAAAAAAACCTACATCCAAAAGATCTAGTTTACCATTTTCTTCCACAAATTTAATTAGAGTAGGGTTTAAGACAGGCTAGGGCTAAGTTAACTATCGAAGTATAAAGAAAAATATGGAAATCAAACATTGCCGAAAATACAACTGCTGGACAATTAAAATCCATCGTAGATTTTATTCATTTTATATCGCTCATTCGCCCTATTAGAGTTTTTAAAAATTTCAAAAAATTTTTAAACTAGTTTAAGTGGTTTCAAATTGCTTAGAATTATTTAAAACATCATAATCAACCATTTTAAATCATTTGCCTCCACGGGGGGTTTGAACTCCCGACCTCTCTTCATAAAATATTTAAATAATCATATCAAATATTTTTTAGGTTCTTTTGGTGGGAGGGGCCGATTTTACACTGATTGGGAGGCCAATGCTTGACCCAAAATTTGTTCATGTGAGGGCTACGGTCATCGAAAAAGTTTGTCCAAATTCATTAAAAAATAATTGTAATTTATTATTTTTAGACAACCACCTCACCCGAAGTGGCATATGATTTTCGCAAGCAAAATGTTCACTCACCACTTTGTACGGCGGTTTTTTAAATTTTAATTATATTTAAATTGGCAGGGGATACTAAATACTAAAATTGGGAAGGCAAATATATCATTCGATGGACCAAAATGTCCTCTAAAAAGTGGCTTATTTAAATTTTATGAAGTTCAATTTTTAGAAAAGCTACATGTCTTTGAATGTAATAAAGCATTTTTTAGCGAATGGCATATCGCATTCCCAAATTGGTTACTTTCTTGTTGAGCTATGGCCAAAAGAATGGCCTAGATACAAATTGGGCGGTCTAAAATAACTAAAATAGCCCGTGGGACCGAACTTAAATTTTATAATTAAAATAAATTTCTGAAGGGTTTAATACCTCAAAAAATATTCTGTCCAATAAAATAATTCAAATTTTTCCAGGGCTTAGCCAGGAGCTCACCGTCTTGCGAATAAACAACATCAACGTAGACGAAGGAGTAATGGGCGAAGCAACGCCGCAATGATGAAAGGATAGAGGAGGATGTTTTAGAAGAAAATTTGTCAAATTTAAATCATTTTTTTTGTTATTTTACCCAATTAATTTTTTACATTTATTCCAAATAAATCATTGAAAATATTTTTTATTTTTAAAATATACAAAAAATGGTTAAATGTCTGACAAAAAAGGAATTAAATGCAACAATTCATTTGCTTTTTTTGGAGGAGTTTGGACTGGAAATAAGGGAAAGAGGCGAAGATATTTTTTAACAAATTTTTTGAATATTTGGAAATTTGTTAGTTTTCAATGGTTTTAAGGAGAGAATTTTGGACTAAAATTGTCAGAGAAATTTGGCCTTTTTGAGGAAAATATTTTATTTGAGTGACTAACCGATTAAATTTTTGAACAAATCAATAAAATTAAATGCTCAAAATAAAGGAAAATAAAACAATTTAAAATTTAAACTGGAAAATTAAAGGGAAAAGTCATTGAAGGGAATATTTTTGGGTATTCACAATTCATTCAATGTGTGACAAAAAATTCGGTCAAAATATTTCCAATTTGTCATATTCCTCTTTCGTCCTTCTAGTTTTGGGCAGCGGCGGCGGCGGCAAGTTGATTATGGTGGAAATTCTCGGTCTCTTGGAATATTAGCTCTTTGAGTTTTTCGCGGGGCAAATCGTCAAATTCCATTTCAAATGTGAATGGTTCCTCGCAGACGGGCTGAAAATTAATGAAAAATTTAGATGGAATTTTTGAGAAAATTTAATTATTTTATGGGAAATACCTATTTAATTTGTCCTAAAGTTTACACCCATAAAGTTTATACCCAATGAGAGATTTCATCAAGAGGATCATTTGATTATATTTTGGTTGGGTTTAACCAAATTCTAACTTGGTTTTGAACCATTAAACCAAAATTGTTTAAACCGTTTAATACCCTTTAATTGTTGACCAAACCATAACCAAATTATATACCATTCAATGCGTCTTGACCAGCTCTATCCAATTTGGGTATAAATAGTTGGGTTTTTAAATGTAGGACAAACCCTTAAACCATTTTTGGCATTATTCTCATTAATTATTTAATTTTAATGGTTTTTCCCTTTCAATATCCCCTCCCAATATTTTACCTCATCATTAGGGTCGTAATATTGTTCCAAATATGGATGGGCCAGCGCCTCCTCAATGCCAATTCGTTTGTTCGGATTGAATGTCAACATTTTGTCCAGCAAATCCAACGCACGTGGATCCGCATTTGGATAGAGACGGGCCCAGGGCTGTTTGATTTTGGTTTGCAACGACAGCAAATAGGCACGTGCCTAAAATTTATTTGAAATTATTTAATGGATTTTTGAGGCATTTTTGGGTTAATTTTATGCAATTTCCTTTTGACAGTTTTTAGCCAAGTGGGTGACCATTTACTTTTAGCAAATTTAGGTCATGTGTTCGAATCCGCTTCGAGGCAAATATTTTTTTTCTTATTGCTAAACCATTTTTAATGAATTTTTATATATTTTATGGTACATTTATAGATGAAATAAAATATTTCGTACCAAAGTTGAGAAAATGGGCAAATATTAAAATTTTATTAAAAAATTTCCACCAAAATTCTCCGTTTAAAACATCATTTCCAAAAATTTTTTCCCCATCCTCCAAACCTTCTCATTGATAATGCATTGCAAATCCTCTTGGGATGGGGAGCCGACCACAGCCAAAATCAAATTCAACTGATCCAAATAATGTTTGCCGGGGAACAATGGCCGATTGTTGAGCATTTCCGCCAGAATGCAGCCAACCGACCAAACATCAATGGATTTGGTATAGCCTTTGGAATTCAACATGATTTCGGGTGCTCGATACCATCTTTGGAAAATTAAAATTATTGTTAAATTTATTGAGCGTTTAAAGGTAAATTTATTTTTAGAGATCCTCTGATGAAATCCCAAACCAGAAAATCTATGAATGACTAAAAGGACCTACACCTACATGTACATGCTAATAATCTAAAATAGATTTTTTCTAAAAATAAATGAGAAAATCATTAAAAAGGATTAAAGTATGCGTCGAGAGCTAAGCCCTTAAACTTATCCAATGTAGTTTTTTGGGTTGATCTAGAGTCGCGATTATGAAGACCCAAAAAGTCCCGACCCGATGGATAACCTAAGGGCTCAAGGAGACCTTGGATTAGTTTTAAGATCTACTCCGTGGCTTATGTTAGGGTGTTCAAAAACTGAATCTAGCGACCTTATAAATAGTCGAAAAGTGAAAAGTTCCGGTCTCCAAATATCAAAAACTAAAATTCCTTTTCGTTTTTCGTTGGAAGAAATTAACAAATATTAAACCAAAAATTTGCAAATTATTGATAAGAAAATAGAACCTTGTTGCCACATATTCAGTCAAAAAGCCAGTATGGTCATGTTCTGGGTCGGAGACGCGAGCCAAACCAAAGTCACAAATCTAACAAAATCCGCAAATATAAGAATTACTAATTTGGGTTAACCTTCAAATCGCAAGTTGTATTCAACAACAAATTACTCGGCTTCAGGTCCCGGTGGAGTACATTGGCCGAATGGATGTATTTGAGGCCGCGCAAAATTTGGTAGAGGAAATAGCAGATATGGTCATTTGAAAGGCGTTGGGTCTTCAACAATTTGTACAAATCCGTTTCCATTAGACATTGCACAATGTAGCTGAAAAAAAAATGTTTAAGAATTAATTATTTTAATGGTCAGAATTTGAACATAAATTTTTTGAAAATTATTGTTTATTACTTAACTAATTGATTGATTTCTTTTCTAGAAGAAAGTTTTGCCCTAATTATGTAATAAGGATCAACCATTAATCAATAGGATATATAGAAATGCCATTAAAATGCGAATCCAATCCAAATGGCAAAGTTCCAAAAGTTAAGGTTTCCCAATTCTTGACTTTTTAAGATTAAGTCCTCCATCCATTGACCCGAGCTACGACCAAAATGACCCAATGTAACTACTTTTCCCTTTAAATTCGAGAGCTAAAAGCTCTAATCTAAACTAACTCTTGCTCTAAAAAATTAGATTATTTGGTTAGGGCCTTATTAGTTGACTGAACCCAGTAAAGAAATTTTAAAAATTTCAAGGCTTACATGTCTTTCATTTGCTCAATGCTTGGAGCACGGATGATTGCTTGAATGTTGATGATCTAAAAAATAAAACATAAACCGCTGATATTATCAAAATAAACCGGACATTTTCATGTTTGAAGCGAGAGAGAATTTTGATCTCGCGGAGTGTCCTTTGGCAGAATGTTTGATGCTCGAATGGTGAAATTTTCTTGATGGCAACCCGCTCATGTGTGACAGTGTCCTGTGCCGAAACAACCATGCCATAGGCTCCTTCGCCAATGTAGGACAGGCTCAGGTAGCGCGGTCCAACCTCGAACAATTGGCCATGAACTTCCTCCACTCCATTCCGGCTGATCAATTCAACATTTGTGGCAGCGGCTGAAGCAGGAGTTTGCTGTGCCGATGGTTGCACCGTCGGCTGAGGTTGTTGCTGCATTACTGGATTGGCGGCGGCCATCATTTATTTGTGGATGAATGGAATATACAAATATATGTACTGAAATTTGATAAATTTATTCGGCTATTAATTAAATAATTGTTACATAAGCATCTAAGTTTGGTTGCTGGGAGGCGGGATTTGGATTTTCGATCAATAAAATTGAGAAAGAAAACACCCATTTTAGATTAAAAAGGTTTTTAAACCGTCTAAATCATATTTGGTTTTTTACATCTATAAAAGATAAGACAATCGATTCGCCTAGATGAGCTCTATCGAATGGTGTATAAGGCTTTTGGCTCCAAGATTGTGAGTTAAAAAGCTATTGTTTTCGGCAAAAATCTACGAAAAGCAGACGAAATTAAAAAATATGAAGGATAAATTTCCATTTTAAATATAATGCCAAAAAAATAATTTTAGAAAATTTTTTAAAAAATACAGCGGAAACAGGGATCTCAGAACGTACCCCTACGGGGGGCATTTGCCCCCTTTTTGAGATTTTGCCCCCTTTTGTGCCCCCCGAGCCGAGTTGCCCCCCAAATGCCCCCTATTGATTTTTTGTTAAAATTTTCCCCGAATGGGTCATTTTTCTTTAAAATTTTTCGCTGCGCGGCCATTTTTGGTCCAATTTTTCTCTAATTTTTCGCTGCGCGGCCATTTTTGGTCCAATTTTTCTCTAATTTTTCGCTGCGCGGCCATTTTTGGTCCAATTTTTCTCTAATTTTTCGCTGCGCGGCCATTTTTTGGTCTAATTATTCGCTGCGCGGCCATTTTTTGGTCTAATTTTTCGCTGCGCGGCCATTTTTTGATCTAATTTTTCGCTGCGCGGCCATTTTTTGGTCTCATTTTCTCTAATTTTTCGCTGCGCGGACATTATTGGCAAAAATTTTCGCATTTTTGGCACTTTTTAAAAATGCCCCCCAAAATGCCCCCTTTTTTAATGAAAATGCCCCCCAGATGCCCCCTTTTTTTCACAAAATGCCCCCCAAACTGAAAAACCATCTGAGATCCCTGAGCGGAAAAAATTAAGGTTTAGAATTTTTAAAATTTTTCTTTAATTTTTTTTATGTTCTTCAAGAGTCAAACGAAACCAATAAGAAATATTGGAAATAAAAATTACTAATTATTTGTGGGGAAAAATTGTTGGGTTTGGTCATTTGATTTAATTAGATGTGCCAATAAATTCCATGAACTCCCATGATTCATCGCATTATAATTATTGAATTTGGTGAATGGAATGGTTTTTTCAAAAAATTCTTGGAATGCAAAAGAGAAGGGTGAACTCTTAGTTGACTATATGAGAAAGCATTTTTTGGCAGCCAAATTGGAATGATTAGTCGGGCAGAACAAATGGAATGAGGGGAGAAAGGGGCCCAAAAGGGTATATTGGCTTTGGGGGACGAAATTACGGGGGAAAAAAGGCTGACAGCCGACAAGGCAATTTGGGACCGGCTGGCAGTAGTGATGAGACATGAGATGAGGAAGGAAAGAAGAACACGGAAGGGCAAAAAGAAGAGGAGGGGAACACCAACGACCAACGAGGGGAAAAATGAGGAAGAAGCAGAGAGGACGGAGTCGCATGTGAATATTTGAAGGGGGCAAAAGAAATTGGCCACAAGGAAATTGGGAGAAGACTGGCTGGCGGCGAATTGTGAACATTTTTCAAAGGGAGAATTACGTTGGATGGAGGCTGGTTGGAATGGAAATGGATGGACCAAAAGACAAGAGGCAGTCGATGAAAGAAGGAAAAAGGAATGGAAAGAGGCAAAAAGGAAACCAGTGGCGGCTGAACGGGTGGTTGCGACAGCCGACCGACTGGCAGCAAAGGACATACAGTGGAAGTTGAAAAGTGGAGCGCTGTCCCAAACCCCTTCCTTTGCTTTCCAATGCTGGCTGACTTGGGTGGAGGAATGAAAGGCGCCGCGAGGTGCGTTGGCTCTTGGCCCACTGGCTGATGAGGGAGGGGATACGGAAAAGTGGAAAATTGGAAGGAGGAAGGGATGAGTTGGAGTCCAATGATGAGTTTTTTGTTTTAACGGCTTTTTTCCCGAGAAAGTGGTGGTTGGAATTGGAATTTTCCCTCTCGCTGTATTTTTAGGCCGAGGATCACTTTCTGTGGCCATCATTTTCTCCATCAAAATGAGCTGTTAAGCCCTCCAATGCTGCGCTCCTTTACTTTTAGAGGAATTTTGAAAGGAGATTTTTGGTGCAAAAATTAGGATTAAAAATTGGCATTAAAGAATAAAAATAAACAAAAAATGTTCTTTGATATTTTATTTGGGGGAAAATTTGCGAAATGGAATGATTCATTTAACTCGCGCTGTTCTTTTGGCCATAACTTAAGAAGGAAGCAACCAATTTTGAAAGGCGATATGCCATTTTGAAAGCCCTAAATGTCCTCTAAAAAGTGGCTTAGCTAAATTTTTGGAATTATTTAATTTGTAAAATAGGTAGCTTTTCCTCAAAAATTCAGGTTTATTGCACTCAAAGACGTGTTACTTTTTTAAAACTTGGATTTCATAGAATCTAATTAAGCCACTTTTAAAAGGGCACTTTGGGCTTTCAAATGGTATATTTCCTTCCAAAATTGGTTGCTCCTTTTTGAGATATGGCCAAAATAACGGCCTCGGTTATTGAATTGTCCTCTAAAGGAAAATATGGTCTGAAAATTTGAGAAATTGTACATTTTTCTACTTAAATGAAAAATAAATTTCTTTTGAACATAAAAAATGTAAAAAATGCATGAAGAAAACTGCCCATGAAAGATGCCGGCAGATAAAAATATCATTTTTCTTATTATTGGTGGACTTTGGTCGTTGGCCCACTGAACCACATTTTCTTCTCCTATTTAAGAGGATTCCCTCTTCCAATTCAATATTCATCCATAAAAGAAGGTCCTCCACCATTTCCATTAGTGCCCCCAACAAATTCCACCTGTGCTTCTGGCACCAAATTTGGGCACAAAACCTCTCAAAATACCAAGTGGAAAATGGCCTCAAAAATGCCAAAATGCATTATTCCAATGCCGTTCTCAATTTTTGTGGAAAATATTTATTTACGGTTGAATGAATGTTTTAGGGTAAAATTTTGAACAAAAAAGGGGAAAGGTGAAAAGGAGGGTTTGCCACACATTGCAAATGGCTCACAATTGGCCGCGCCTAAAATAATACAACAAAATTAGAAATAGATGGGAATGGAATGGCACAAAATACTTGATTTGATTAAGTATAGCTTATAATAAGCATCGACCGAAGTTTTAATTTTAATTATAGAATAGAAGATTTCACAATCCACATTTTCGGGCTTTTGGCACATTTCCCCTTAACGAAACACCCCATCTTGATGCTGGACCACTTTGTCTCCATTTATATCTAATTTTGGTGATTTTTATATTAAATTAAAAAGCAGGTTTTTGGCTATCGATGCTATTAATTTTACTTTAATTAGTTCAATATTATTGGAGTTATGATCAAAATATCATTGAAAATTTCACTAATCCATAGTGAAGGTCATTATGAATGGTTTTGGACCTAATTAATTCCAAAAATTCTGTACAAATCTAAATAAAATTCTTATCATTTGATAGCCAAAAGTCTGCTCTTTAATTTGATAATAAAATCATCAAAATTGGTTCAACCTTTGATTAGCAATTTTAAATGACCACAATGGCATTAGTGAATGGGAAATGAGGGCATCCTCCAAACCAAAATGGCATTCTTTAAACCAAAAGTTTCTTCCAACTAAAATGGTCCTTCATAAATCTCTCCGATGTACCTAAAGTGCCATTCTACTATAGACCAATTAATAATAATTTTAGAGACTGGCTATAAAGTGGGGGCGCAATGAACACAAATAATTCATTCCACCAAAATACTTTGGGTGTGGAATAATTTAAAGAAAAAGTGAGGAAATTTCCCAGAGCCAATATTCGGTCCCCAGGGGCAAATGGCTTCTGCTGGCTTGTTTCTATGTGTGTGTGCCACACGGCAAACCAGACAAAAAGTAATGGCCTAATGGGATGGTGAAATTTGATGTTAAACACCGCAAAATGCATGCAAATGGCGGAAGGAATTTGGAATGGGCGAAATGGGAAAGCGGGAAAGTGAGGGAAAAAGCACTTAAGGGTAGACGGTGACAATTTTATTTATATTAGAGGTGCGGGAATTCACTCAAATGGCCCAGCAATTCTGTCGGCTAGACTTTATGGCCGCAGATAATTGTTTTATTAAAAAAACAATAAAAAGGAAGAAAGTACGCATTTCCTCAATGTCCCTAGGCCATTTTTATTCAAAGAGGATTCATAGTAATTTAAATTATTAGAGAAATTTTTCATTGAATTTAATTATGGCCGATTTATTATCCATCTAAATTTAAACAATTTTTGCCTATCCATTTTAGACCATTTTTATTTAATGGAATTTTTTTAACAGCCGGGGGTTGGGAAAGGCTGCTTTAAAGAGATTTGGCCTCTTGTTGTCCTTTTTTGGTGATCTTTGATGGAACAAAATTAATCCATTTTTGGCTTCTCCTAAAAATGGTCGGATTAAAGCATCATTTTCATGGAAATAATTTATTTAAAAGGACGATCATTTTTATTGATAAATGCCAATGGGGGAGAATTGATGATATATTTTATATTCTGAAAAAGCTTGGGCAAAATCATTTTATAAATCGAAAATGTATGAAAAGTTTTATTTGAATTTATTAAAATGAAATCAAAAGTCATTCTTCCTCTCCTCCTTCGCCAATTTAAACTGCAGTATTATACGGTCGATATTGTTGTTGTTCTTGTTTGCCCCCGGCACTGCTACTTCTTTTGCCCCAGCCTTTTTTGGCTGCCTCTCTTCGTTGTACGGTACCACCTCCGCTGGAATTTGCGGTATATGAAGGAGGTGGTTGCGAATTTTTTGTGCCAGCCGAATCAATTCGGCCAAATCCACTTACTCCAAATGGACTTGGTTCGGAATAGTTGGCTGGCAGGAGGGAAGAAGCCTTTTAATTGAGGAAAATGAGAAAAATGACTGAAAAGGGTGAACTTTTTGCTTCTTTAACATTTCATGAGTGCTGCCCTCCTTGACGACGGCACTTCCCTGGAGGGACAATTTGAGTTGATCGCAAAGGGAATCGCGTAGATTAATCTAAATGTTTTTTTTTAAAATTATTATGCCCATAATTACCATTGAAGAAATTTGACCCTTTCGAGCCTTAAATGTGGGAGGAAATTCAATTAAATAATTATGGTGGATTTTTGCCTCAATCCTCGATCGATAGAGGAATTCTCCGAGAGCGGCGATCATTGATGCAATCTATTAAAAATTAAATTGGGAGAATTTTGAATAAAATGGTAGTTGACCATTCCTCCCATTAAAATGTAAAAAATTCCGGCCACTTTACTCAAATTCAAGCTGGCTGATGAACCATCCTGGAAAATAATACAAATTATTCGTTGATAGGATTAATGATTTTGGCTTAAAGAAAATATTAAAAGTTATTGGCAAGGATTTTTCAAAAGTCATGAATAAAGAATAAATTTATTTGAGAAAGAAAAAAGTTTGCTGCTCTGCTGGATTATTTGAATTAATTTTTATTCTAATTTTTAACTAAGAAAGAATTCTGATTTTCATTCCGGAAAGAATTCTGATTTTCATTCCGAAAAGAATTCTGATTTTCATTCCGGAAAGAATTCTGATTTTCATTCCGGAAAGAATTCTGATTTTCATTCCGGAAAGAATTCTGATTTTCATTCCGGAAAGAATTCTGATTTTCATTCCGGAAAGAATTCTGATTTTCATTCCGAAAAGAATTCTGATTTTCATTCCGGAAAGAATTCTGATTTTCATTCCGGAAAGAATTCTGATTTTCATTCCGAAAAGAATTCTGATTTTCATTCCGGAAAGAATTCTGATTTTCATTCCGGAAAGAATTCTGATTTTCATTCCGAAAAGAATTCTGATTTTCATTCCGGAAAGAATTCTGATTTTCATTCCGAAAAGAATTCTGATTTTCATTCCGGAAAGAATTCTGATTTTCATTCCGGAAAGAATTCTGATTTTCATTCCGAAAAGAATTCTGATTTTCATTCCGGAAAGAATTCTGATTTTCATTCCGGAAAGAATTCTGATTTTCATTCCGGAAAGAATTCTGATTTTCATTCCGGAAAGAATTCTGATTTTCATTCCGGAAAGAATTCTGATTTTCATTCCGGAAAGAATTCTGATTTTCCTTCCGGAAACAATTCTGATTTTCATTCCCGAAAAAATTAATTCAAAATTTTCTCCTATTAATTAAAATTAATTTTTAGTTGGTAAAATCAATAGTAAATTATTTGACCACAAGACCAACCGCAATTCCTTGATCGCATTGTCCTCTATCGTACCACCATTTATTTTCCAATTTTTTCAATTCGCCCAACTCTTGGAGTGCCAAAATGGCCAAATTTATGACATCCCTTTAGGATGAATTAATTTCTTTTTTTTATTTCTTTTCTCACTTCCATTCGCTTCCAAAGGGTGTTGCCACTCCATAGCCCACACCTTTTTGGGAATTATTTATAAAATAAGGCCATAGGGATTCTAAGAAACGGAACTGTTCAAATTGGCGCCCACTTTCATCGTATCACACGGCTTCCGTGTATTTGCATATTCATTGGCAGTTGCCTCCAGTAAGAAGGCATATCTGCCTTTATGCGTTCGAACTCGTTCAATGCCTTCGGCGTAGGAATTCACAAAAACCGATGGCACTTGGGATTCCATGAAACGCCACATTCGTTGGTAGATTTGAACGGAGGAATGCTGGCAACAAATTTAGGATTTTATTGCTTTTCCATTGATTCCACCTTGAAGAATTGAGCGGTCGATCCGCCCGCTTGAATACCGTATTTGATTTTTGTTTGTTTTGCCAAATCCTCCACGCTTTCAATTGGGGCTTGCATTTTCTCCAATGTCAAGAAGGCAGCCAAATTTGCCGTATAGGAAGAAACTTTAGAGAAAGGATAATGGAAAATAATTTATTCATAAACTTTCGTATTTTGAGTGGGTTTATTTTTTAAACTTTATCCTGCCTAATGTCTTGTCTTAATTAAACCTAGTCCTACTAAGTACACTTTGTTGTGGCCATCTTATATGCCCTTAAATAGATCGATTTTTTGATACAAAAATCTGTGGATTAATTTATAATATTTGTTCAATAAAAGAGTAAATAGGCTGAATTTTTACACGAAAATGAATTTGATTTACCAATGATCATTGTGAAGAACCTGATTAAAGGGAAAATATAAAAATGAATTTGGCTAAAGTTTTATTCGTAGGACTCACCACCAAGCACTTGAAGCAATTCTTCCACTAATTGACCTAAAACCAAAGAATAATCTCCAAAATCAACATCTATCATATGCCTCGGTAAAATGTCAGTGCCCTGTTGCATGAAAGCAGCCAATGTGAACCACATACAATTGTAGACGGAAAAATCATTTGAAATTGTGAAACCCCCATTGGCCATTTCCTCAACCCGCCATTCATAGGGTGAAAAACGGGAGACTAGGAAAATGACAACGGAAACTCCAACATAAGCAAAAATGATGTACATCCAAATTTCACTGCTCAATGGGGCCATGAAGGAGAATACGGAAAATTCTTAGAAATTAGAAAGATTTTTTAATGTGACATTTTAATGATGATGAGGACCTTGTTTGTCCGGTTTCTTGATCATTATACTATAAAAGAAAGGCAATATAGGTCCTTAATATTTAACCCTGAATGACCTGATCCCGGTGGTCAAATATGGTTTCGAGAAGTCCACCACCCTTTCACGATCCTTTCAATTGAATTAAATTTAAAATTTTAGCACCAAAATTTTGCCTGATTGATGGTCAATGAGGCCACTGAAACATCGGCTTCACCACGCAACAAATGACCAACTTTATTAGAAAAATTGAGGTAAAATCTAAGTAAAAGGGAGCGAGCTTACTGATTCCGTCCCAGCCTAAAAATTAGAGAATAATTTTTTGGTTTAATTCCGTTTATATTTCTTACTTCCATCGGGCTGTTTGGCACCATATTGGTTGGCTCGTGAGATGAAAATTTCGTAATTGAAATCATCGATACGATCATGGAGTAACTGCCAATAAAATGGATCAAAAAAAGAAATAATGGATTAAAATTTTCAATAAGAATAATTACGATATTAATGCCCCCAGGCTCTAGGGAAATTACTGCCAATTTATTTAATTGACCATTCCTTTGGCCATAGTTCAGCGAGACAGTAACTAATTCAAGAAGATGATATGCCATTTAAAAAAAGCCCAAAATTTCCTCTACAATTTGGCCATATTAAATTTTGTGTTCCTACCATTTGTTAGCCAAAAGTGTCCTCTATAATTTGGCTTTTTTCAATTGTAATTCCAACTTCAACAAAAAATTCATATAAATATATCAAGCCCAATTTTTTGTGAAAGCCGCTTATCTTACAAATTATAATTTGTTTTCTTAAAAATAGAATAGCCATTTTTAATGAAGATTTAAGGCTTCCATGTGGCATATCGCCTTCCTTAATTGGTTGCTTTCTTTTGGAGCTATGGACAAAAAAACGGCTTCAGATAACAGCCGATACAGAATTGGTCCTATTTCACAGTTTAATGGCCCTCGGGCATATTCAACTGTGTGAAAAACTGTAATGTAAAATTGAATACAACACTAACATTGAGCAAATCGATGCAATAGCCCTCAAATTTATTATTGCCCTGGCATTCGGTGGCATTCTAAAACAAAAAATTCATTCATAAAAATATTCATATATGAGTAATTTGACCGGATTGCCGCCTTTTGCCTGATCGCATTCCCTTTTAAGCATCACGAATGGATCACTTCGAACTGTGACAATCCGGACCAATTTCTTCGGCCCTCCCTCCGACATTCCCGTCCGAACATGTTGTGCTTCGGTTCGGTCCTTCAAAAAGCCAGCGGAATGTTTCCAAATCAGCAATTCCTTCTTGTTGAATGCAGATTTGGTGTCCGAACTCAAATCAATGACCGTAACCATGAATGCTTTTCGCACTCCGTCGCGGTCAAATTCGATGTGGCCACTCAATGTGCCTTCGGTTGAACCCAATTTTAGCTGCAAATTTAACCATAAAATTAAAAGTGCAATAACCCCAAAATAATTATAATGATTTAAGAAGGGTTTGTACAACATTCACAAACCATATGCCCCAAAATTGGATAGGGCTGGTCAAGATGCATTGAATGATATAAATTGTTATGGTTTGGTCAACAATTAAAGGGTATTAAACTGTTTAAATCCATTTTGGTTTGGTCAATAATTAAAGGGTATTAAACTGTTTAAACCCATTTTGGTTTGGTCAACGATTAAAGGATATTAAACGGTTTAAACCAATTTTGGTTTGGTCACAATTAAAGGGTATTAAACTGCTTAAACCCATTTTGGTTTGGTCAACGATTAAAGGGTATTAAACGGTTTAAACTAGGGTTGGACCCCGGCGCCCGGGGAAGGATTTTCGGGGACGGGGAATTGCGGGGAGTCAAGCTTCGGGGACGGGGACGGGGAGAGCTTCGCGGGGAGGGGAACGGGGACGGGGACGGGGACCCCGAAATTTCGGGGAATTTGCCTTTTTGAAAAAAATTTTTTTTTTCATCTTTCAAAAAAATTTTTTATTTCTAAAATTTTTCTGATTGTTTAATAAATAAATAAATTGCATAAAATTGGATGATTTTTAAATATTTTATAACAAAAGACGGACCATTTCTTCATCCGAAATTTGTTCCAAAATAGGCTCATCATCCAATCATGGCTCCATTTCTTTGGTTTTTTTCCACCAAAAATTATTCGAAATTAAATTTGCCTTCGCCAACAGCAAATTTTTAACTGTGATTGTATGGAGCCAGAATTGTTGAAAAAATTTTTAGCCCAAATAGCCGCGCAGCGAAAAATTAGACCAAAATTTGGCCATGCAAGTAAAAAATTGGAAGAAAAATGGCCAAACAAACATCATCAATTTTTTAAAGAAATTTTTAAAAATATGGCATTTATAAGGCAAATTAAAAATTAGGCAAAAAAATAAAACAATTCCTCGAAAATATATTGCAAATTCCATAAAAATTTGGTAAGTATTTTGGTAACTCTGGTCTCCTATTCCCTTTGCCTTTTCTTGGTTAAAGATAAAATTTGGCATTATCTTACCAAGATGGCAAAATAAGACAAAACGGATAACTGTTTTCGAATTCTCTGACTTCGATTACCCCTGAGCACAAATATGTGAATGAAAAGGGAAATTAAAAATTTTTTATTAAAAATGGGAAGAACGAACTCTGTATATGCTGTACTATCTATTAACATTAACCAGCTTACTCTTTTAAAATTATATAGGAAATATTTTTAATAAAATTAGGAATTTGAGTGAAAAAAAATTAAAAGAAGATTATTTTTCCTTAAAAATAACAATTTTCATACACGAAAATAGAGAAAAAAAAATGATTTTTTAGTTGAATTTCTTTAAAAAAATTTCCCCGAAATTTCGGGGTCCCCGGCCGGGGAGAAGCTCCACGGGGAGGGATTCGGGGACGGGGAATATTCATTTTCGGGGACGGGGACGGGGGACGGGGGCAAAAAAGCCCGGGGACGGGGGGGGAACGGGGACGGGGAGGGGACGGGGGCCAACCCTAGTTTAAACCAATTTTGGTTTGGTCAACAATTAAAGGGTATTAAACTGTTTAAACCCATTTTGGTTTTGGTTCAAAACTAAGCTACAATTGGTTACAAATTATGTGTGTCTTGAAGAGATCTATCGATTAAATATAAGGTTTTGGTTTAGGATAAATTTCTGAACCGTTACAATCTTTCGGCCAATTTCATTTATTATTTGCTAAATTAAATCAACTTGCCGTGCTCATTTCCTTGGCAATTGCCCTTCCATGCTCAAATGTGTGAAACGGTCGATTTAGATTTTGTCGATCCGTACTTGGATGGCAATAAATTCCGGGGAAATCCTTCAAAAAATTCCATATTCAATTTGTGACTATTTTTTGATATACTCGATTGTAAAGTTCTCCATGGCGAAAATTTTTACGAAAAAGTGAATCATTTCTGCGTAAAGTCATTTCCAATGCAGCTTTGGCCACCAATACAGAATCGTGGACAAAAGCCAGACGAGTCTACCAAAAAAGGGGAAGAATCAAAGAGGAATTTGTCTTTTTGGCTGACCACCTCCAAATCGAGTCCAGCCCGTTCCTTTTCCACCTCCATTATGGCCAATTCAATTTGGCGATTCAACAGAGCATATTCTCGACTTTCTCGATCAATGATTTGGAATCCAGTGATGTTTATGTTGCTCTAATAAAATTTGATAAAAAGAAGGGAATTTATTTATTTTTTCCTTTGGGCATTTACATTAGATACGCGATAGGCCCCAGATGAAGGCCTAACTTGTCGCCGTTTAAAACAAATAATAACTTATCAAAGATTGAACCAATTTTGATGATTTTGGTACCAAATTAAGCATCGGACTTTTGACTATCAAAATTAATTTTATTTAAACTAGTTCAATATTGACGAAGTTGTACACAAAAAAACATTTAAAATGACCCTTTTTACTATGGATTAGCGAAACCTGCAGTGGCTTTTTTGAATATATATTCAATAATATTGAATCAATTTAAATAAAACTAATATCATTTTAATAGCCAAAAGTCTACTTTAAAATTATCAAAATTAGTTCCTTCCTTGATGAGTTTATTTTAAACATTGTAAAGTTGGTCTTCCCCTTATGGGACTTGTTTTTTCCTTTTTAAATCTCTCTTTCCCAAAATAATTTTGTAGTTTTCTTATTAAGTGTTCGTTTTACTTGTTGAAACATTTCAACATCGTATGGCTGGAAGTCGAAATTGGCCACCACATAATGGTATTTTTGTTGATTAAACTGGGACGAACGAATGGCTTGGAGTAATTGTTGTTGTCTTTAAAATTAAAAATTTAACAATTTCATTGACAGAAAATATGAGAATCCTTATAAGGCTTAAGGGTAAAAGAGAGATTAATTTACAAAGAGAAACTTGAAATGATTCATTAAATGCTGACAGGGCTAAGTAAAACCGGTTTTTTCTCTATTTTTATTTTATTCAAAATATTCCAATCACCTATAATTGTTTGCAGTGTCCAAAATCAAATGGACAGTGCTGTTTTGTTTGAATCGTTTCAAATTGAATTGTCGAAGGAATTCGCCGAATTGGTCAACGTCCTTTGGAAGTTGTAACATTTCGGAACTGATTGAATCATTCGTGCGAATTTGTAAATGTAAATGAATTAGACGAAGGTTTTGGGCCGCTGAAATTGTGGAAAATGGACAATTGGGGGATTGATATGGTGAAAGATTGAGCGATGAGCCCCGAAGCCATTTACTACAGTAAAATTCTCTCTCATATCAGCCATATCAATTTTATCAACGATTTTGCCAAATTTCAGCTCATCAGCCTTTCAATCAATTTAAATTTAACATATCTAAAGTGCAGATAATAGTCCAAGTAATAGCTATCATTTTTATATTGGTATTATATTATAATATAAAGTAATAGAAAACTTATACCAATAAATACTAGAACAAAGGCGATTTTTGCCAAATAAGTTTTTGGCTATATCTCTGCTAGTACTGTAATGTTATTAGTTCCACCAATTTCCTCCATCGCCTTAGGCATTTTTCGTATAGTCGCCCCAATTTGCATAATTCCATTTCCCCTCCTAAATTGTAATGACCGCTCCAAATTCCCACAGTTGGTTGATTATTCCCCCTTTTGTTTTGTCATATTTGTCAATATAAATAGCCCTTCCCTTTTAACATTTTTACATTCATTCGCTCATTTTCAATAAATGTGTTTAAATGGAGTCCAAAGATAGAAAGGCAGAACACGAAAGGCATTAAGCCTATATTATCACAAGTACTTTAGTTTTAGATAACAATATACTAATAGATATCCATTATCCAATATTTGGGGCAATTAAATGCAATTAAAATCATTTTAATTGCTTAATTGTCTGAACTCTTACTGTGGTCTTCAAAATTGTCGATAAGATGGAATGGCTCCGGGTTATTTAATTTACTGTAATATCTACGCAAAAATAATTTCATAAAGTCATATTTCATAGGAATATGGAAATTTTTAATCATAATTCTATTGCTAAAAAAACATCCAAATATAAAGCCGCAAAAAATCACCTCGATTCGCACTGTCCACATCGCATAAATACACAAAACTGCCCCAACCCTTTAGAAGGATCAAATCGGCGATCAATTGGGCATTTGGTGGCTTCAGGCTCACTTCAAAATTGTTCAATGCATTGGCCATAAAAGCCCTCGGCGACAAATCCCAATTAATCATAGGCAATTCCAGGGCATTTGCTACGGCCATATAGGCCTTTAAAATTTAAGCAAAATTCATAATAAAATGTAAAATAATTAGAAATGGAAAATATTTAATTTGCCGAAAAATGACGAAAAGATTATTGAAAATTCTTAAATTTTGAACCAACAACCAAAATTGGTTTAAATCGTTTAATACCCTTTAATTGTTTTTTGACCAAACCATGACAAATTATATACCGTTCAATACGTCTCCTCTTAACGAGCTCTATTAAATTTTGGGTATATGGTTTGGGAATGTATGACAAATCCTTCTTAAATAATTATTTTGGCCTTAAATATTCTTTTTTCATATTTCAATGTTTTTTCCGTCCACTATAATTAATTAGTTATCAGTAAGAAATTAACAACAAAATATGATCATTTAATATGTGTATAGAAATGGCATTTAGTAGAGCAAAATTAATGTAAATGCCCACCTCATGACTTCGCCAACTACTTTCGCCGGTCAACATTAGCATGAAACCGGATTGCAATTCGGCACAAACTTTGAAGGGAAAAAGAAAGCAATTAAAACAATAAAGTGAAAAATTTCCAATTTTCTACACTTTTCACATTCCGTAAATATTTTGTCTTGACCAACTAACTTTTTGCCATCATTCCCCAGCTATTATCCACGGAAATGCGCAATTGTCGATTTCGATGGGCCAAAAGGAATGTGCTTGGGGTGGCCGCATTCAGTCGATTCACGGTGAAGTTCAGAGTGGCCAAAACTGGTTGATCGCCGGCCGTCGAAAATGATTCTTCCCGGGGAAATTCGAAATGGATTCAGATTTGAATTTGAATTACTCACGAATTGGAATGCGTGACGGATATGCGAATAAGGGCAAAGGGCAATGAAGGAATTTGGTAAATAGGAAAATGAAGGAAATTGTCAGATATTTCCTCCAGCAACATTCAAAACGCATCATTCTTTTAATGATTACATGAAAAAGGGAGGATTCTGTTTGGATAATGGACAATTCTTTTGGCCATAGTTTGAGAAGAAGCAACCAATTCTGGAAGGTAATATGCCATTTCAAAGCCCTAGATGTCCTCTAAAAGGTGGCTAACTAATTTTTATTTTTCCTCAAAAAATTTGTGTTTATTACATTCAAAAACATGCAACTCTTTTTAAACTCGGATTTGTAAAATTTAAATGAACAATTTTGTAGAGGGGCATTTTGGGCTTCCAAATGGTATATCCATTTCCGATAATGTCTTTAAGGCTAATGGTCAAATGAATGGTTCAGATATTGAAGTATTTATTGTTTGGGATTCATTTTAAAAATATGAATAATATGAATATGGAAACGAATGGATTCTGATTTCAGAATTTGTTTTTTTAGCCTTTTTCTTATTTTCCATCCATTTTTCACAGGGAAAGTGGCACACACAAATTTTTTGCAAGATCCAAGAAAGCATCCCTCAACCTTCCCTTCCGACAAATTACTTCCCCAAAAAGGCAATCTTCGCCCCTTTCGGTGTTTTCTTCCCATCGATGGCCCCTTCCAACTCAATTCCATCGTCGATGGCCGACCCTTGGCCGTACACATTGGGCAATTACGCGAGGGGGCAAGGAAGAAGAGGAGTTGGCCAAAAAAAAGCGGAGGATGGCCTAGTTTGAGATGAAGGGAAGAAACCCAATTTTGGCCGGCAAAATAGGGTCGAGAGGGGGGCCAAGCCCTTTCGACTGTCTGGAATTATTAAATTTGATTGGCCCAAAAAATGCAAATTGGAATTTTTTGCGGCTTGTTTTGCTGCCGGTTTATGGGGATATTTTGGTAATAAAATGCAAAAAAAACAAATGCAATTTAGGTAAAAATTTTAATAATTTTGAAGAAAAGAACATGGAATCGTATATCGAAACTACATGAAAATTCCGAATGGATAATTCACTTTATAACTTAACTTGGCCATAACAAAATGTTGGAACTTATGATTAAGTATACATAGAGTAAATTAGGGTTTGCGTGTGTTTAAGCAAATTGCGTTTAAAAAGATGAATAACTTGGCCAAGTTTTATGGCCAGTTCAAGCAGAAATTGTGTTGGAAGAATGAATAAGCCAATAAATCTGCATTCTTTTTAATCATTTGATTTATGAATATACAATATTTTCAATCAACAATCTATAATAGCTTCCAGATTCGGCATTTTCAGTGAATAATTTATTAGATTTTGAAAACGTGAGGTCTCTTCCCAAACTTAAGGTTTCATTCAAAATTTAAATGTTAACAAAATTAGGCAATTTATTCAATAATAATTATGATTTGTGATGAACATTCTAATAAAATAATATCAAATAAAAACAATTAAAATGGTCATTTTCCCTATACTTCTTCTTCCTCTTCGTCTTCCTCCTCATCCTCTTCTTCATCATCATCAGACAAATCCATCATTTCAATGCCATCTTCTTCCTCTTCATCCATTTCATCACTATCTTCTTCTTCCTCCTCTTCCAACATATCCTTGTAAAATTCCCTCTTCTCTTTTTGCCCATCTCCTCCTTCTTTTCGCCTCCTCTCCTTTTCCATTCTTTTGAATTGGGCCATGTCCTGGGCCTTCAAATCGGGCACATCCCGCACAATTTCGGCCAATGGGAATGCGGCCATTTTTGTGCCATCGCCGCTGGTCACCAAAAAATGTGAGGAATTTGGCGTTTTGCAGGCCAAATCGACGCCTCCGGGGAATGGAATTCCGCCCAAACATTTGTTCGGGTTGACATGGACAAATCTATATTTGAAGGGAAATTAGAAAAATTAAATGGATTTATGAATATCTTAAAATTTTTATTGGAATTAATTCTTTAAAACAATTCTGATTTTTATTCCGAAAAATATTGACCTCATACTTCCCCTAAGGGAGAAGGCGGGGGGGGGGACACTTTGGTCGGGTACTATCCACTTAAAAAAAGGTCGAAAAAATTTTTTTTTGATCCGATATTACCTATCGAAAACAAGGTACCTTTTTTGGAAAAAGTGGATAAAAAAGTGGGTAGTTTTCGAGAAAATTTCGATATTATATGATAAAAAACCTTCAAAATTTTTTTATTTTTGCTAAATAATAAGAGAAAATACCGTTAAAATACTACTGCGGTGCTGAGAAGTGCCGCAGAAGAATAATTTTATGATTTTTTACCCATTTTTAGGAGGAAAAAAAGCAAAAAAAAAATGGGTAGTAATGGGCAAAATACTATTAAAAATTTTTAGCGCATGTATGATTGGCCTTAATTCATTGGGTTATCCACTTAGAAATTCAATTTTAGTAATTTATGGGGGTGGAAACTTGCCTGATTTCATCTTGTGTGGAAGCAGTAGCTAATAACAAATTATTTCTCAACACAGCCAATTGTTCAACGCCCATCAGCATTGGGGTCTCAATCCGCTCCAAAATGTTCCCGAATTCTCCATTTTTGAACACTTCAATATGTCCATCGGCCGAACCGGCATATGTGAAACTTAAAATTTAAAATGGATTAATTAAAATTTTTTATTTATTATAAAATCGATAATTTTGCGGATTTTTTATCAAAATTTTATTAATTAATGTAATAAAAATTTATGGCTCACTGATTTGTGACTGCCAATGAGAGTAATTCGCTGTGCATTGCTTCCGATTGAACTCGAATTTTGGCTTTATGTAAATCATAAGCAGCCAATGTTCCGTCACTACTTGCCGCCAAAAGTGTCCCATTTTTCCACACATAAAATGAATCTTTAAAAAATAAATTAAAGAGCATTTTAAATAAATGTTTGGAAAAATAACTAACTGATTATATCTTCTTGATCGCCGAATCTGGCACATTGAGGTTTTGGCTGCCGAAAATCCCAGGTTTTAATCTGGAATTTTTTCATTTTCTCAAATTTGCGCTTTATGATTAATTTCTAACCTCACCATTTTCGGCGCCAGTCGCAAATTGTTGCCCATTAATTTTTGTTGGCAAAAGGCAAAGTGCATTCGACCGACTTTTATGGCATTCTCGAATGCAGCGAACTCTAAAAATGTTCGAAATTTTGTACAAATGATTTGATTGACCTTTTGCCAGTTTCTGCGTCAAACATGCAAAGTGCTCTGCAAATTTTTTAATCTCATTTTATGCTGAATTTAAATTAACAAACTTGTTTGAGCTGGTCACATAAATCGATGTGCCATCCGGTGAAAATTGTGCCGATCGTATTGCTTTCTTCAATTTATTCCGCCATAATTCTTCTCCACTTTTGCCTTTGTTCGACGATTTTCTTGTGTTTTGTTTGCCATTTTGTGTTTGTTGTTTTGGTTGATTAAAGTCAAAATTGCGGCAGCATAAAGTGCCATCCAAAAAGCCAAGAAAAATTCTGCCTGTCTGAGTTGGATGAATGGCAAAAGCCGAGATCGGAGTATCCAAATCATATTCCATAATTATGATTATGCTGCTAAAAATGGGTTTTTTTAAAAACTTTTAATGAGATCAACTCAAGATCATCAACACTTAAGCCAAACCATCATAATTAATACCTACCAGCTACCACGGAAGCCGAAAGTCCAATCCAACGCCAACATTCTCTGCTGTAGGTCTTTTTTAGTGGATAGGGTTATTTCTCTCCTTTCTCTGTAGATCATAATCGACCTTTTAGGTGTAGGTCTTTTTAATGTGTAGTTCTTTTGGCTTTTGGGTTCTAGCTTCTAGCTTCTAGCTCTCGGTATCGGTTTGGAATTTGGATGCGTCACTCGTCCTTCTTTATTCCTAATTTCTTGATTTCACCGGCTTGGATTAAATATTTTAACGTTTTAAAACTTTTTATATGTACTAGGCAAAACCAGTAGAAAAAAACTTTATTTTTTTTATTATTGTATTGCATTTAAAATTCGAGAAAAAAGCACAAAACAAAACGCTTTATTTATTTTCATTTTCCAGAATAATAAACAATAAAATTTTCTCAACTTCTACACAAAACTCCAACAAATCAAAATGGCCGAGAAAGTAGCAATGGATGCGAAAATGTTTGATGAAGATTTCACGGCACTTTTCAATGATGACCATCAATATGACGATGCCATTTACTCAATTTTCCAGCAAATGGAATTGTCGAAGAAGCAGGTAATTGGAAGAAGGACCAGTAAAAAATATTAATTTTATATTTTTTGAAGAATCCAATGGAGGATGTGTTTGTACTTTGGGAGAAAGTTGCTGAAACAGAGGCTGAAATCGATGCTCACATTAAGCAGCAGCCGGAATTTCAAAGTTTATTTTGCATTTTTTACTTTTAAATCGTAAATTTTATCAGAGCTTCATAAATCCATTGAACAAGAGCGAAAGAAACTGGCATTGGCAGAAGCTGAAGCGAAACAAGCCATGGAAGAGAACCAACAATTGACGAAAGAATTGGCCGGGAAGCGCCAGAAAATGCACAAACTCGTTGCTCAACAAGGTTGGTGGCGGAAAGAAATTGACTTTACCTTTACCTTAAGTTGGGTTATAATTGGGAGCGCTAGCGAATTCCTTATAACGTATTTTAGGTTCAAAATACTTAATTACAACATATAGAAATGATGTATAAAAGAACCAAACACGAAAAAGTAATTTCTTCCAAGCGGCTTCGAATCCGACAACTAAATTTGGGAAAATTAAGGGTCCTTCTTCGGTTCGAAAATTTATTAAAATCTTTCTACCTAAAGAGCCTTTAGCTATACGAAAAATTTAATCATTCCAAAATTTAGTTGGGAATGTCTCGGAGCCGATGGTCGATAACATGGCCGCAGTTGTGCTCGCATATCGTCGAGAATTGATCGAGGAGAAGAAGAAGTAAGCAAAAGATCGAATAAATAACTATTCTATTCTTTTTCATTTTTCAGGCTCACAATGAAGCAAGCCATACTGGAACAATGGGAGGATGACAATAATGGCGAAGAAGAAGACAGCGACGACGAATAAATGGAAATTCATTTTGGATATTGCCTCTGATATTTTTGGGATCTCGCCTTAAATTATTTTTTTTTGGAATTAATTGATCAATTATTTATTTCCATGTTCATGTAATGGCCTTAAGAGTATAAAAATAATTTTGCCATTGATTTTAATTTCATTTAATCTATTCTATGATTTTAATATTTTTTAAATTTTCAAATAATTTTGTATTGATTATTTAAATTATTTTCCGGAAGAATGGGCCAAACTGGATCACGGACAGCAATTGTTGGATGTGCGAGGATTAAGCGAGAAGAATTGGAGGCAAAAGTGCAAGAATTGAATGAGAAGTTAGTTTTTTTTTATAATAAAAGTTTTCGATCTACTCAATTTTTAGAACTAAGATTTGAATTTCTTGGTTTTTATTTTACATTTCTAATTATAAACGATAGGAAAATACTATTTAAGTGATTTAATTTAAATCTTATGACTAATTTTGCGAGGAAATTGAAAGGTAAAAATAATAGATGAGTCAAAATCTAACAAAAAAATATTTCTGACTAAAATCTTTTAGTTCAATTAAATTTGGTTTAACATTTTGAATATGTTCATAAAACCACTTTTTTTAGATGTGCCCAATGTTTTGATCAAAATCAATTGAATATGTTATTCGCCGTCAAATACGATGAACACCATGATATTTGGCAAATGGGCGTTCGCATTTTTTGCTTCACGGTTTTTTCCTCAAATTTATTTTTAAATAATTTTTTATTTTCAAAAAGACAATGGACGGAAAGGCCTATCGAAAAACCTACAATCTTTATCAATTCCTCAAATTCCACCGTTCATTTGCACAAATTTTGGAGGCTTCAGAGGTTCCCAAAATCGTTTTCAATTAAATAAAATTTATTTTTAAGGCATCAAGTGCGGCGGAACAAGGTCAAGGCCATGTTGATCCGACCAGGGATCGCGATTTCATGAAAATATCCATCTTCAATGAGACGTAATTCCATTTTAAATGTCAATTTTTTCTTAATGTTTTTGGGAAAATTAGTGCAATTGGTTATTTGGGCTTTTAAATTTATATATCAACTTTATTAAATGATTCACATCAAGGCCTAGCAGGCATTTTTTACTATAAAATAAGCAAATTTATTATTCCCCCATATGTGTTTTGGGGTAGCGTAGTGGTTTAGTCGATTGTTTTTATAATAAAATGAACGGGGCTTGAGGTCGAGGGTTCGATCCCTGCTGGATATAGTGATTTTTTTAAACTTTTTTATTTCATTTTAAAACATTTAGAGTGTAATTTTTTTTGTAAAAATTGATTTAAAAATTATATAGGAGCGCAATCGGGTTCGAAGTTTCCACGTTAAAATAAATTCCCATTATGTTTTTAATAAGAAAAGTATTATTTTGTGGGTGAATAGTCACTTGTTTTTAAGTGTGAAATCATTGGGCTTAAGATTGAGATCAACGGTTTACTGAATATAATGATATTTTTCAAAAATGCTTTTTATTTAAAAAATCAATAATTTTAATATTTAAAGTTGCTGTATCGAGGATGGCCAATGCATTGTTTGTTTCGACAATCATCCGGATTCAGTGTTGCCCTGCACTCACGCCTATTGTTCCAGATGCATTGAAAATTTCCGGCGTATCAACCAAAATGCTTGCCCCCTTTGCCGTCATCCACTTCGGGGGGAAGAAGTAAACAAGAGGGGAATTATTGATAAGATAAATCGAACAATATTGAAATTATGAAAAAAAAATGCCAAATTAACTAAATGCGAAATTATTTAAAAAAAATCATTTTTAAATATTTTTAGGCTTGGGTTATGGCCGAAAAACCATCAAAAGAAGCAATCAACGAATATTTGGTAGAACCAGTCCATGAAGCTGGCAATGAATCGGACAGTGATTGAACAGAAGAAATGGAATGGAAGAGAAGAATTCAAAGAATTTACACAAAATAATTTCAATTTTTTTCGCTTTTTCTTGCATCTATTTTTAATATTTAGCCACAAAATTTTTTGGCTCATTTCCTTTATTTTCCATCTTGTCATCTCATTTCCATTTTATTTTTGTTAGTTTAGTTTTCTTTTAAAAATATTTTAAAATTGTATAGAAATAATATTCTACATTTTTTCCGGATAAAGTCGCCCATTTTTTCCAATAAATTCCATATTTATTTTTTGCCTTTTTTCTTATCAATGCCGGGAATCCAATCCTTCAATTGCGTGGCATCAAAATGTTTTTGCCACATTTTTCTCCCATTTATGCCCCTTGATGATGCCTCATTTGGCCACACATTTCCTTATCCCCTCCTCCACATTTTGTTGGTCATCGTGCCACTCATCAGCAAATTCTCAATTCCCAGTGGTCATTTCCCCCCTTCGCCCCTTTTCGTTTCGGCATTGGCCAAAAACCACTTTCGGCCTCGTCACTTCACACTCAAATCTGTCGTGTGGCCATTTTTCCAAAATAGATAAGGCACAAAAATTTTCCTCTATATTTTTTTTCCTTTCGGTTAAATTTAAAATTAGAAAACTTTTTCATTGAAAATCCAACAAAATTCCGCATAATTGATGATTTATTATAAATGGTTATAAACTGCAAAATTAAAGTGAAAGACAACAATAATATTTGATTCAAAATGCCATTCAATACGGATCTCCTCTTCTGTAAAATTTAGCCATTTTCCTAGCTGATTTACTATTTTGGTAAAGAATTCCATCCATAACACCGATCCTTTCTTTTGACTATAGCTCAACAATGAAATAATCCTTTTGGAAAGGCAATATGCCATTTCAAAGCCTTAATTGTCCTCTAAAAAGTTACTTTTCTAATTTGATTAAATGTTAAAATAATTTATAAAATAAGTGGGTCTTCCTCAACAAATTCGGATTTATTTATTACATTATTTAAAGACATGTAACTTTTTTTTTAAAAATTGAATTCATAAAATTAAAAAAGAGCCAAATTGTAGAGGACATTGGACATTTTGATGAGCTATCGTTTGGTATAGTAGTATATATCGCCTTCGCAAATTAGTTATTGCTTATTGCCTCGAGTAATTGGGTCAAAAGAATTCTCTACCTAATGGATTCATCCCCTACCGCAATTATCCATGTCTGCACTTAATCTTCAATGTTAAATTTTTTAAAATTTAATTTCCAATAATTGAATAGTAAAAATTGCAAAAAAAAAACGCATTGATGGAATCCGAAAATGAATTGGAATTTGGGACGGAGGAGGATTCGGAATTGGACAGCGACGAAGAGGCGACGACGGAAATTGCATTGAACGCCGATGAAAAATAGTGAGTTTAGAGGGTGGAGAGGATTTAATTAAAAATTTTGGTCTGTGAAATGAGGAATAATTGGTGAAGGGCACCGGCGGAGGGAAAATGGACGGAAATTAGTGGAAATTGCTGGAGGGAATAAATTGGATTTGAGAGAATTGTTGGAATCCATGTCGCGCATTCCCAAGGACGATGGGAGGAAATATTCGAATAAAAATTTGACCAATTTGCCGCAATTCATTTCGTCCATTCATCATTCCATTTTTGAGAATGACTAAAATGCCGGAGGGATAAATAATCAGAATTCAGAATGGTAACTTTATTATCAATCTTTGAACGTAATTGATGATGGTCTGTTTTTGATTGAAGGATGCCAACGGCAAAGGTATCAAAAGATAGTAGAAAAGGAAAGAAAGGGTCCACAATGATTGGATGTACGATGTACCATAATACTTAGGTATATCCTTCGTTCCATATTGATGAGGTCAATTATTGGATGGACAATTATCAGAAATTGTTGACTTAATAGCCCAACCTGTGGTTTAACCCAATCCCAATGTCAAACTCTAATTCTCTCTTTCCATAAAGTCACTTTAAACCTAATAAGTTCATTTTAATGTCAAACGGTTAATTTTGCTAAATTATCTTTTTATTTCCCTCACAAAAGCATCAATAAAATTTCCATACAAGTTTAATGTTAATAACGCCAGCTATTTGAATATGTAAAACTCCAAATTCCAATGCGCTTTCTCTCTCAAAAATCTGTCGCCAAATTCTGCTGGGGATCCAACAAAGACAAAGTCAAGTGTTTTGATGACGATGTTCCTTCTCTTTGAAAAGAAGCCACCAAACCTCCTTCCAAAGTCCCCAAAAAGGCTAATTGCTGGCCAATTGTTCCAAAAATGGGACAACAACCCAAACCAAGGGGGCGCAAATAGGACGGATGGATTGGCCTTGAAAATGGGAACATTTTCCTCCCTTTCTTCCAATTGGTTCATTGCCTCCTTCCTTCGAATCTGTCATTTCTCATTTTCCTGCTGATGAGACCCGGGGGCCCATAATTAATCAATCATTTCCGACATCGTAGCCCAACTTTCACCGTTTAAAATAACTCATCAAAGATTGAACCAATTTTAATAATTTAGTAATTAAATTATAAAGCAGACTTTTGGCTATCAAATGATATTAATTTTATTTAAATTGGTTCAAAAATGGATTAAAATGTGCCCAAAAAACACTGAAAATTAACCTAATTCATAGTAAAGATCAATTCTAAATGGTTTTTTTGGCCACAACTCCTATAATTTTGCATCAATTTAAGTAAAATTAATATTATTGGATAGCCAAAAGTCTGCTTTTTAAAGCTTAAAATTATCAAAATTTGTTCAGTTCTTGATGAGATATTATAAACGGCGACAAGTTATGGGGGGCATAACCCCTCTCCAATTTGGTCATTGCCTCCTCCTTCCAATTCCAATCCGTCATTATGCCATTGCTGGCTGGCTGGGCCCATAATTAATCCATCTTTTCCGGCACCAAGCTTATGCATCATTTCATCCAACCCAAATGTTCCTTTCCTGCTTTTACTAAATAATCTTCTGGCCAATTTACTCGCCGCTCATTTCCCTCATTCCCCCCTTCCCCTTCATTTTGCCATCAATTTCCTCATCTCATTGAATGCCACCCATTTCCATTCCATTTCATTCATTTCGGGGTCAATGCTTTTCCACTTCTTTTGAATGCAACTCTCATCTCCGGCCAATTTCCCACTTGTGCCCCTTTTAAAAAGAATTAAAAATTCATATCCCCCCTGCCAAAATGTTCGGATGCACTAATATTTGGGCCCATATTTCCGTCCATTTTCTTTCTCTATTCAAATTTTGGCTAGTGCCAACAGTTTAGGCCCCATTCCATCAATCCATTCTTTCCCTTCCTTCCGCGCATTCTAAACTCCAAAATGAATATATGCTTGTGTTCAATTTGGTGGAATAGCCTAATTTATAGTCGAGACAATTAAAAATTTACATAAAATATTGGGAGGGGGGTTTTTTTTTAATTTATATTTAGATTTTTATCCATTTTCAATAAAATTCTTTTTCTACCGTAAGTCCTTCGCCATCTCCTCCAATTTGATGCCACCTCGAGGGTCGAAGTTGGTGCTACGAATTTTTAAGTAACAAAACGTCAAAAAAGAATTGTTGGAGCTTATAGGATTAAGTCTAGGGTTGGATTAAAACTAGATTTTAGCTCTAAAAGCATAGGAATTTAATAAGAAGCCCGATTTGTATGATCTCAAAAAATGATCATGAAAAGTTCAAATTAAATAATTCTATTTTCTTAAGCCCAATTCGGTTAAAATTTGGTGTGATTTATAAGCAGTTTGTGCTATATTTGCCATCGGCTTCATCCCCTCCTTCTCCATTCCTTCCTTTTCCCCACATTTCTAACTGCCCAAATTCGGTGCGCGGACCAATTGTTTGCTTTGCTTTTGCCACCAGCCGCCATCCCATTCCCACATATTTCTTTCCACTTTTTAATAATTCCGCGCGGTCAACCCACACCCATATCCCCAAAATGGGCGAACTCGCTGACCAATTCCTCAAACAATAATAATGTTTTGGTCGAATGGATGAATGGAAATGGAGGCGGCGGCGGCGACAATGTGGGCGAGTGCGCCAAATTGAGGGGAGCAAGCATGGAATGAAGGGAAAATATGGGTTGGGGTTGGAATTGGAAAGCATTGAGGTTGAAGCCCTTTCACATTTACACAGGTAAACCATTGCGAATAAAGCATTTTGGGGGAGAATAAAACAAGCAAATATGTTTCATCGTGAGTAGCTGGACAATTCTTTTGGCCATAGCTCAACAAGGAGGCAATCAATCTTGGAAGGCAATTTACCATTTGAAAGCTCTGAATCTCCTCTAAAAAGTGGCATTATAAAATATTATAAATTCAAGCTTTTAAAAATAGATATATGTCTTTGATGAGTACGATAAACTTATGGGGAAAAACCGCTTATTTTACAAACTATTTTAAATTTTCAAAAATTTATAAAGCCACTTTTTAGAGGATATTTAGGGCTTTCAAATGGCATATCGTCTTCCAAGATTGGTTTCTTCCTTGTTAAACTATAGCCAAAAGGACGGCCTCGGATACTGAACCTGTTTCGATTTGCATTCCTATGAATAATTATAATTACCCAAAAAATATCTTTTATGAATTAGGCAATTCAAAATAACCATTTTAGGGAAATTCTTATCTTAAAATATTCTTTGATTTAATTTTTATTCCATAAATTTATAAAAATGTAAATTATTCGCCGCCAGCAGTCATTTCCCCTTCCCTTTCCACCACCAAATTCTCGGCCAATTCGTCGGGTCCATAAATGCTGAATAAATGGAGGAGACGGCGGAAAATGCAAATTTCCGGCAGGCGAACATCTGTCAATCCTCCCCATTCATTTTCATTGAATTTTCCCTAAAAACGTTCCATCCCACCATTTATCCCTTGCGCTCATATCGTCGCCGGCCTATCCCACCCAAAAATAATAAATTGGATTACAAAAATGTCCTCTCCTTTTATCCATCTCATTTTTAGTCCCACAAATCTAATTCCCTTTTCTAAAAGCTTTCCACCCACCAAATGACCCTCCAATTTTCGCCCTTCACAAAAAATTTTGGGGGATTGGCCCCGGCAATTAATCGCCCAAAGCAAATCGTCTTATCCAATTCCTCCTCTGAAAATCCGTCCTCGCGCTTTTCCCTCACTCTGTTCTGTGTTTGACTGTCCATGACCACCGCCAATTATCCTCGTGGTACAAGCAAAACGGATATACAAAAAAAACCCAAAAGAGAGGACAAAAAGGCAGAAAATTTGCCGGAAAAAAGGAACACTTCTTACGGCGATTTGCTATATTCATTTTTATTTAGATTTTTCCAATTTATTATTTTATTGATATAATTTGGTGAAATTGCTCAATTTTCTTATTTTGTTAGTATCGAAAATTTTTGCGAACTTATTAGAAAAATTTATAGAAATAGAAGAAAAATAAATTTAATATGGAATTGGAATTGGCATTTTAAATCCAAAACTTGAAAGCAAATGATTCTCATTGAAACTCGAAAATAGAATTGGGAATTGGTTTAATCATTGATCAATTTTAAATGGAGAATTTCGAAAAAAAATCTAAATTTCATTTTTTCTAATTTTCATTTATTTGTAGTAAAAATTCCATTTTTAATTTTTAATTTCATTCATTTCTGAAACCACAATCGAACTACGGAACCACTGAAACCAAAAATTTTAATAAAATCGAAAAAACGGCCTGATATTTTTGCTAATTTCAATCAGCAATTTTATTCGAACAATCCATAAAAATATAGCCAAGTCACAATCCTTGCAACAATTTAATTTCGTAGAATTCCTATTTAAATTTCTCGAAATTCGGATAGAATTGTTTAATCCGAATTAAAAGACAATTAATTAACCCTCAGGCAAATTTCGGCTACCATTTCCCTCAATAAACTTTGGAACAAGTCCAATCTTTATTACTAATAAAACCCAATCGGATCTTTGGAGGAATGTGTAAAATGGCCACCGAGAATTTGTTGGCCAAATGCTAGGCCACAATTCCTTGGAAGCCGCTAAAGGCGACAATTAATTACCTTTTCCCCACAAATCCGCTTCCAATCACAAAAACATTGTCCCCTCTTGTTGGCCACCAATTGTTGATTGTCCATTCCATTTGCCCAATTTCCCCACAATCTCCCCAATTTAATCGGCCCAAATTCTTTTATACATAATTTATTATGTTCTTCTTCCTCACATTTGAGTTGGACTAATGCCAAAAATGAATGGGGACACTTTTTGGGAATTTAATGGTTTAATGTAAAAAATTGCATGTTTAAACTTTAAATCGACGGTTCAAAAAAAATCAGTGACTTCTTGAGGATTTTAAGAAAATTTTGCGCAATTTCTCCGCCTCCAAAAGTGTCGGAAACAATAATAAATTTTGAGGGATAATACGTTGGAAAAGGTTGAACTGATGAAGAAATTGGCATTTGCAAAAATCTTGAAAATAATAAAAAACATTTACATGGAAAAGAAATAGCCATCATCTTTGCATAAAACTTGGCCACAATTGTCATCCTCCCATCCACCCAAAAAGGAAAGGCTCTAAACCTTTTACTCCATTCTTCATCAGAAGTTTATTCCCCATCTTTCTTTCGTTGTTTAAAAATGCAAAGAAAAACAGCGATGAACACGCCAACAAATGTTCCAATTCACTTTTTTTTTTTAAATTGCCAGCTGAATAGAGGGCCTTTTTATAGTAGAAGAAGATTCCTTTAAAAAAGCCAAATTTTTTGTTAATATTTTTATGCAAATTTTCCTTCCTTTTAAATTTTTTGCTAAATTTCAATCTCTTTTTGTCGGTTTTTACTTTTTACTCTTCAAAAAGGAACAAAAAGTTCAAAGGCAACAAAACAAAATTGATGGGAAAATTGCGCACACAATTTCCAAAATTGGAAGGATGAATGATTTTGAGGCGGCTTCTCCCTTTTCCCCCTCATTTTTGTTTTCTTTGCTCAAAACAAAATTCCCGACACCTTTTTCCACTTTTTTCTAGGGCAAATCCCCTGCCGTGCGCATCGGCAAATTTCCATTTCCACCCAAAAAAATTCCGCCATTTGCGCAGTGGACTTTTCCCCCCAAAATGGAGACCAACAATTGATCTAAAGCCGCCATTTTATGTTGAATTTTTGAAGGGAAAATAGCGGTAGGACGATTCAATATCTGGATTCTCTGGACGGACATTCTTTTGACTATAACTCATTGAGGCATTAACCAATTTGGGAAGGCGATATACCATTTTAAAGCCCAAAGTGCTCTCTAAAAGGTGGCAATTCTTTTAAATTTCTTCAAATTTAACTACAAAAAATGTTGCATAACTTTAAATGAGTCCCTTGATTAATGTAATAAATCCGAACAATAGGGAAAAGCCGCTTATTTTATAAATTTTTAAAAAGTTTTCAAAAAATTAGGAAAGCCACTTTTTAGAGGACATTTCAGGCATTCAAATGGCATATTGCCTTCCTGAATTGGCTGCTTCCTTGTTGAGCTATGGCCAAAAGAACAGCGAGAATTTAACATTTTTTAATAGTTTTAATAATAGAATAATTTTAGAGTAATATTTTAAAATATGGATGGATTCCCATAAGTGCAACAATTTAGGTCCAATTTTGGGCCAATCCATTGTGCCTTCCACTTCCAAAATTTTCAAGTCAAAAGCTGAAAATGGAAGGTGGGAAGGGAAGAGATAAGAATCTTCTGCTTTGGGGGAATTGGCCACTTCTTAAGTCAATGTCCATTCCATTGTGTCCATTTTCCTTCCTACCAAAAATTGGGCTCCATTTCCTTCCGGTCTTTTGCCCCCAATGTCCCTAAATTTGCCTTTGGTTCCATTTCAACATATTCAATATTCATATTCATCCAATATTGACCAAAAAATAAAGGGGAAATGATTTGTTTTGAATTGGCACAAAAATGGAACGACAAAACAATAATAAAAGGGAAAAGCTTCGCGCAATGCCAAAATATTCCATCTGAGATTTAGGGACATTTTTAAAGAATTTATAACCGAAAGTTGGCCAAGATTGATTTCCTTCCAATATAGCCAAACCAAATCTTCAAAAAATTCCCCCTAGATTCATGTCAAATTTATATAAATTTATGGCCAAAATTTAGCTAACTTTTCCCTTCGAATATAGCCAAACCATATCTTCCTATGTTCCATCCATTTCCTAAGGAATAAGCAAAACAATGTGTGGGAACATCGACGGAATTTGTTGTGTACTTACACTTTGGAGAAGCAGCAAATCCAATCAAATTGATGAATTGGAAGCCGACGACCACCTTTTTGCTGGCCCCCAATCAAAAGGCAATTCAACAAACACAATCCCATCCCATCCCAATCCAATTCATTCATTCCATTCTTCCAATCACATCCTCCCATTCCCTCCACCAAAACATATAAATAAATTCCGTCCCAGACCAGAAAAAGCCTTCGCGGCTGCCAATTCTTCGTTTTTTTTGTTGTTTGCTGCCACCGCCGCTTAAACCGCCCTTTCCTCTCAAAATTGATTTATGTTTAACGAAGGCCGCCACATGAGCCCCCCAAAATTTGGCTGCCATCAAGATTAAAACATCGTTTTTTGGTGTTTTACACAACAAAAATTGTCCCCATAATAAGCCGACTAACAAAGCCGATTTTTATTTTGCTTCGATCACCAAAATGTAATACCGAAGTTGGAAGCAATATGAAAAATATTTTATTTTGCTTTTAATGCTTATTCTTATTAAAATAATAAAAAGCTTTTTCTTCGAATTCGAAGCTCAAAGATATCATCGATGAGAATGTTCTCAATTTTGTCCGCTATTTATAGCAATTAGAATGCAAAATGCAGGCATTTTTTTATAAAGAACTTCCACTTTTTAATTTGGCGCCAGAATTTTGAGCATTTAAACTTAATTTCGACCTAATAAAAAAAAGTGCCCCAGAAACTGCTGAAATTATTTGCCAATTTGTTTTCTCAAATTTTTTTTACCCACTAATTTTCCATTTCTATTTTGTCGATTATACCATCCAATGCACATCCGTCCTTTCTTCCTTCCCGCATTCCATCCATTCTTTTATTATTTATTCATTTCCCCGCTAATTCGATTAGCCCCCTTTTCCCTTCTCAACAACAAATCTTGTTGCGCTTTTCCCCTCTCGATTTGTTTTCCAAAATCCACAAAACACGCGGCGCATCCTTCGGAAATATTCCCGCCAGCTTCCTTTCATTCTTTTGATTGTCTCGCCACTTTCAATTTACTACCATTTGCTTCGATAAATTCCCCCTATCGAAAATAGGGTAAATTGGCGAATTTGTTGCGGTCAATTTCACCTAAATTCCCCTTACTTTTTCCTCTCTTTAAATGAATTGGCCAAAATCATCATCGGTCTTTGTGGCCAATCCAATCTGATCAAATCAATCATCGTTTCGCTATCCAAGGGGAAAATGTTGACAAGGATACTTGAACTTTTCGGGGACAAGGGACAAAGGAGGGGACAAGATCACTTTGATTTGACCGCCCCGGGCCTCACTTTTTATTTCCGATTAAAAGAAAAATGATGTGGGAAATTCGTGGATCGAGGAATTATTTCCAAGCCACCCTCCTCAAATATTTTTCCCCTCTTAATTTTGGCCAAAGTCAGGCAAATTTATTCAAGTGCACCTTTTGCCCCTCACCCCCGCATTTTCTCCTTTCTTTGTCGCGCGCCATCCACTTGAATGAACCAACAAATCATGGCCAAGGAGGGATTCGGTGTAGGTTGAAATGGCCAATCGAGTGGATGGTTGCCGGCTGACTGGCTTTGACTTGATGGATTGAATATCGAATGTGCGCGAAATTTGTGTGGGACACAAATAATGGCTGCAATCGGGGAAAATGGGGAAGGAAAGGAGAAAATCAATGTTAAAAATCCGTTAAAACTTCAAATGCCAACTTTTTTGATTTAAGGTTTAAGCGATTGGAAGAATTTGGCCTAGAGCTTCTTTACCTTCTTTGTCAATTTTTAGCTTCATTATTCAGACCAAATTTAGCTAATTATCATGGCTCACTTTTCTTAACTCTTTCCTCATACCTTCAAATTGATGAACCCTTTCTTTTCATTCAAATCCCTTTAATTTTTTCATTACCTTCCTCCGGACGGGAAATGGCTCTTTTTTTATGGATTGTTGCGCCTTGTTTTCGCGCATTCATTCGCCTTCCATTCCTTCCCTCGCTTTTTATTTTATTTTTTTTTTTTTTGCATAAAATTGGAGGGCAAAAAATGGACAGATTTTGATCCTCCATTTCGAGAATATTCATTTCGCCTATTTCGGAAATATCATCGACTTTATAAATATGCCAATGCAAATATCCTCCCTTTTTTCCATTGACCCAATTCCCTCGATTTTAAAATTTAAAGCACCAAAAAATGATGTGACCAATAGCCAATATGCCGGTCATTTAAGATGGCATTTCAAGATAAAAAAGGCCAAAAAGGCCAATTTAAATGTGCCAAAAAAGTGTCAAAATTCGTGCCAAATTGGCTTATCCCATTTTTCTAATGTTTTAGCCGTGCCCCCAAAATTGGATTGGATTGCAAAATTGGCTGCCCTCCAAATGCGTTGCCGCCTTTTTGGCCAAAATTTTTGGCCGCCGCCCACCCCCTTATTTCCAATTCCCGACGGAGTGCAAATTTGAGGGAAGGGGAAGCATAAAGGAGGCACACACAAATTCTATTGGCGCGGAATGAAGCAGCAAAGGGGAAATGGGGGAAAGGGGTCCATCAAAAAGGCCGGTGGTGGCGGCAAAGGCGGCACCCAAATATAGGCCTATGGCACAAAAGAAGGGGAAGGGGGCTTGGCCATAATTCGGTTTGGCAACACGGAAAAAGTGGTCAATGAAGGGGAAGGAAGGAAAGCAAAAAAGGGGAAGCCAGGGGCAAATTTTGGAGATTGACGGAAGGTCCGAAAAGGAGAGGAAGGTGCCAATGCCAATGTGAGGCCCCAAGAGAGTGACCAAAGGGAAAGAAGGCCCAAACTGGCCCTAAAGGGAAAGATGGCCCAAGGGGGAATGACCAAGCATTCGAAGAGGCCCCTTAAGGGAGAAAAGCCTTATAAGGATAAATCCTTCAAAAATCCAAGGCCATTTTTGCCTTATGATCCCACGGAAATCCCGCAAAAAAGTTGAATACTTAATTATATAATTTTGCCTCCTTTTATTACACAACCTCTTATAATTTGATAATAAAATATTCAAAATTAATTCAGTCTTTGTTGAGTTATTAACGGCGATAAATTTATTTCACTTTTATTAAGCCCCAGAGGCCCAACAAATTTTTGCGCCAATTCTCCCAACAGATTTTCCCCCTTTTCATCCTCCAATGTTTATCAACGCGCTCCTACATTAAAAAATGACTGGATTACTGGATTATATTCCCCGAATTGGCCCATTATTTCCAACCAATTCCATCGATTCTCTCCACAATTCCCTTCCACAATTTCCACCCGCTTTCCATACAATTCGACGCCGATTAAATAAATATTTTCCAATCCAAAATGTTTTTTTTTTTGTTATTTTCCCCAACAATTTTTGCAGCCTCCACAACCTCCATTCCCTGCTCCACTCGCCCATCGCCGATTTCTCTTCGCCATTTTCACCTCCAATCCAGCAAGAATATCATCAATTGGCCAATAACAACACCGAGGATGAATCATTTTGGCTGCCCCCACCAATGGCCATGATTTCAAAGGGGAAAACTTTGCTGCCTCCAGCAAATTTGCAGCAAGAAGAAAGGGAGAAGGTGAGTCAAATGGCCACAAAGGGATTCCACTCCAAGGCCCCAACCACCTTTTTCTTCCAGCCTTTTGGGTCATCTTTGGGCTAAAATAGGACCAAAATGCAGGCAAAATATCCCTTTGCTTTATGGCTTTTATTTCCTCCTTCCCTCCTTTCTGATTTTCATTCCGGAAAGAATTCTGATTTTCATTCCGGAAAGAATTGTTCTGATTTTCATTCCGGAAAGAATTGTTCTGATTTTCATTCCGGAAAGAATTCTGATTTTCATTCCGGAAAGAATTCTGATTTTTATTCCGGAAAGAATTCTGATTTTTATTCCGGAAAGAATTCTGATTTTTATTCCGGAAAGAATTCTGATTTTTATTCCGGAAAGAATTCTGATTTTTATTCCGGAAAGAATTCTGATTTTTATTCCGGAAAGAATTCTGATTTTTATTCCGGAAAGAATTCTGATTTTTATTCCGGAAAGAATTCTGATTTTCATTCCGGAAAGAATTCTGATTTTTATTCCGGAAAGAATTGTTCTGATTTTTATTCCGGAAAGAATTCTGATTTTTATTCCGGAAAGAATTCTGATTTTTATTCCGGAAAGAATTCTGATTTTTATTCCGGAAAGAATTCTGATTTTTATTCCGGAAAGAATTCTGATTTTCATTCCGGAAAGAATTCTGATTTTCATTCCGGAAAGAATTCTGATTTTCATTCCGGAAACAATTCTGATTTTAATTCAGGAATGTCCATATTTGGTCGTCCAATTTTATATTTTACTTCGCTTCACCATTTTTTACTTTCTTTTTGTGCTGATTCACCTCTCAAATGGAAAAAAATGGAATAAAATATAAAAATTCCTCCTCCATAAGGACTTGTGGCCCCTAAAAATTTTATGACTTTTTGAATGGCTTTTTAGAAAAGCGATTCTAGTGGTTTTTTATGGCCATCTTAACCCTCCACTCTGTGCGATCCTTCCATAAACACATTCTTTCACATTCAAAACGTACAATAATATTTCACAAAAATTTCTTAGCGCGTCTCTTTTCACACTTTTTTATTAGCAGAATTTTATGGCCATTCAATTTGAATGGGTGGTCCTCCTTCTTTCCTTTGGGCAATTGAGCATCTGCATTGGTATTTTACCCATTCCTTAATGAACTTAAAGTTTAATTTAGAAGGGGTAAATACCATTTGAAAGGCATGAATTTACTCTATAAAATGGCTAGATTTAATTTAATGAATTATAAAGTTTTTTTGAAAACTATGGCTTTAACTTTACCAATACTCCTTCCCAGATTGGCGATTGCCTCGTTGACTATTGGCCAAAAGCTAAAAGTAATACTCTGTCAATCATCCTCATCCTACTATTCCGATTGCATTGAGCAATCAATTCTTTCCATAAATTGTGAATATCATTCATCTCTTTGCCACATTCATTTCCCTTATTCAAATTTGATTCTTGTCGACCCATTTCCATTTTAATTCAATACGCGCGATTCGGTTTCGCGCCGATCTCCTCACACCATATTTCCCCTTGTAAAAACATTTCGATTATTTGCCCACTGAACAAAGTAAACAAAACCCTAGCAAGCATCCTATGCCCCCGACAAATTGGCCGGATTGCCATTTTTCTCATCCCTCAAATTTCCTTTTTTGTATGTAAGGAAAAAATTCGCCTACTTTTTAAAAAAGAAAGGGGAATAGGGGGTATTGGCCATTTGGCCATTCGAGAATTTGTGCCACCGAAAAACTGAGCTATCCACCCTTTTCGCCCTATGTTTGTTGTTGGCTCGTTAGTGAGAAATGAGAATGGAAAGGGAGGGGATCGTTTTGTCACCCCTTTAAGCAAAAATGGCCATTTGCCAAAAAATAGTAGAACCCTTTTTAGTTGCAAAAAAGTGATATGGACCTTTAATAATAATAATAATTTAAAAAATAAAAATTATATCAAAATACAGCCCATTTAAGGCCATATAATTTGGCCATAATTGGAATTTATAGGATTCAAAGCTTTTTTTAGACAAAATTTGATTTTAAATGGAGCTCTATTTGATTTAATTATTTGGCTCTTTTCGATTTTTTCACTCAAAAAATTTATGACTAAATTAATGCTAATTCTGCGGATAAATTAATTTGCAATAAAATAAAAATTAATAGACAGCATGGAATTCCCTTTCAATGTTTGTGTGGTCACTTTCAAAGGACTACTTCAATTCGCCCCAAAAAATAGCTGATCGCCAAAACAATTCCACGATTTTTTCATTCCACATCCACACATCGTTTTCCAATGAAATTAATTTTTAATGCCCTAAACCACTTAGACTAGAAAAAGTCAAAACCAAAAATACGAATTGTAAAGTTTTCCCCATATCAATTAATCTGGGGCCAAAATCCAGCCAAAATTTTTTATTTCGAGAAAAACAAAATTTCCCAAGTCTTCATCCAATTAATCCGCTTTTTTTTCTTGCTTTGGCCAATTCATCAAAAAATGGCTTCTTCCCGTTTTCTTCTAATTTCCCCTTCCTCCAATCAGTCTCGCGATTCTTCCTTCCATTCAATCCATTTTTTCTGCTCCGCCAAATTCCTCCCCCTTCCAATCATTCAATAATAGATTATTAGGACATTCTCCTTTCCTTCCACCCCAAAAAATAGTACAAAATCTAAAGGAATAAGATGGATGGGCGGACGAAAAGTGGCTGAAAAGTATTTTGGAAGGATGGGCGAAAAATGGGTGCAAAATGAATGAAAGAAAGGGGGAAATGGGTGTGGGTTGGACATTGTCCCCCGAATGAAGGAATAGGGCGACCGGCTGGCAATAATCTCGGCCATTCCCGAGGGACGACTGCCAATAATCTGAGACATTATTTAGTCTAGAGAACCGCTGGTATTACCCTTTTTTGTCCCATCCATCTTTGCTTGATACGCAAAATGCCACACCAAAAAACTGGCGACAATTTCCCTCAGGGATTGTTGTGTGAAAAAACCTTCAAAAATGGCCCAACGGATGGGTGTAGAGGCAGGACACTGGAAGTTTCGGTTGGCAAAAATTTTGGTCATTCCTGAATCCTGAAGGGCCGGCTGGCAATAATAGGCCATTTTCGGTTGGCACTACACTTCCATCCCTCCATTTCCATTCATCCATTATTCTCGCTTCCACTCTTTGTCCATTTTGCTTCTTCAAGTTTTTTGCTTGTCACGCCAAATAGGAGATACCACACCAAAAATCTTGACGACATCCTCCAGGGAATAGACGAAAAAACTTTGCAAAAAATGACCCACCAAAATGAATGACCCACGAAAAAAGTAAAAATGGCCTTCGCCCTCTACTTTTTTAAAAATTATTTTAGGAAAAATTTTTAAAATTTTTTACATTAAAGATGGATAAAAAGCGGCCTCTTACAAGGCGAAAAGCCCAATCCAATTCTTTCTATTCGACCATTGGCCATTTCCTTTGCGCTTTCCCGAGATCAAAAAAAAATTCAAAAATTTGAGGCGGTAAATCGCGTGTCCCTTTCCAATTTTCCCAACAATATTTCCGCCTATTTCGGACAATGCGAAAATTGGCCTTCTCCCAAAAATGAACGACCATTCCCTTTTCCCCATTCTTTATTGTCCATTTTCCCCTAAAAATGGCAATTTTTCATTCGCCTCGATTTTGGCCACATTTCCGGTTGAGCAATGTTCCGGCGGAGGGGAAAATGGACGACTTTTCCCTCAAAATTGTGTGCCCTCTTTTTGGAAACAACAAATTTTTGGGGGTTGGGGCCACCGGCGGGAATGACTCAATTTCCACTCTCAATGGGAATCAATCAATTCTATGCAATTGTCCCCCGAATTTGAAGTGGAGGATGTCCATATTTGAATATTAAATGGTCCCAGGGGAAATGGTTTTTAAACCAGAGAGCTCTCATTTGTGCTGATTTTTCAGATTTATCTGATTTTCCTTATTTTTATTATATTTTTCTCTATGGAGCCATTTTATCTAATTTTTCCCTAGAAGCTATTTTTTATAAAAATTTTCGCAAAAACTTAAAAAAGAAAAGGAGATGAAAAATATAACCCGAAATCCAAAAAGATTAATCGAAGTGAAAATGAAAAATATGAAATTTAAAATTGATTCATAAATGAGTCGATTTTAAATCATTTTAAACCATTTTTGTAAATGTTTAATTTTTGAGCAAAAATCTGAATTGATGTGTTTTAATTTATTGACGGGAGCCCCGTTTTAAATTGCAAATTCCTTTTATAAATATTTTTTTTCAATTTTGTTATTCGATTTAATCGGCCATGTGGACACTTCCACCATTCTCGCATGTCCCCTTTTCCCTCAAATACAAAACAATAGCATCCCCTCCCTCATTGTTTCACAATTCCCATTCAAATTCATTCCATCCAACATAATTCCCCCTTTTGCCATTTTTGCCATTTTTTGCTGACCCATTTTCCTCCTCAATCAACGGCCCATCCTCCACCCAAAACCCAAATCCCCCATTCATCATGGTCACCGGAAATGTGAACATCTGGCACTCATTATGGCCTCCTCCCCTCCCCTTGCCATTCAACTTTAGGAGGCATATCCGATCGAAGTTTTTTTTGTGATCCAATGGCGCCTGAGGGAATTATTTTGCGGCTTTCGTCGCCAAATCCCCTTTTATATCCCCCAGAGGGATGTCCGCGGGAAAATGTGTTGAAAAGAAATGGAAGGATAATCCCCCCATTGGAAAAGGCCAAAAATTGGGTAATTTTATTGGTCAATTGGATGGACAAAAAAAATTTAGAATTGATTCAAAAATGGAAATTAGATAAAAAAAAAGAATACATAATGGCAAAATAATAAAAGGGGCTTGCCCCACTTATAATGGTTCAAGAAGGATTTTATCCACATCTTCACAAACCATATACCACTAAGTGGATAGAGCTGGTCAAAACCTCAAAACGCATTGAATGGTAAATATAAATAATTTGTGGATGGTTTGGTCAACAATTAAAGGGTATTAAATGGTTTAAACCAATTTTGGTACAAAAACTAAGTTAGAAATTGGTTAAAGCCTACCTCAAAACATAATTAAATGATGTGTCTTTACAAGGTTTTTGGGCCAAGAATAAATTTCTGATTTGTCTTTTCGGCAATTTCAGCAATGTTTTTTTCGGCAGATAATCGAGAGAAAAAGCGAAAAGCCCTTCCATTTCTTTTGTTCCCTAATAAATTTTCCTTTATGTGGATTTATGCTTCTTCCACTTATGCCTTCTGTTCCTATTCCCATATAACCTGCCAAGGGGAACAATAAGCCTTTTAAGAAAAATATGCAATCAAGGGTTAATCGGAAATGAAGAAATGGAATATTCCATCCATCGACCACCTTCGACCCCGATAATGATAAATTAATTCTAATTGATAACATCAAATTCATTAATAATATTTGTGTGGAATTTGTCCGCTACCGATCAAAGGGCACGAATGTGTGAGGGTTTTGGTGTGGAAAAAATATAATAATACGGAAATTTAATCTAATAATCGGCGATATTTATATTTAAATACATCTGGGCCATTCTTTTGTCTATAACTCAGTGAGGCATTGGCCAATCTGCGAAGGCGATATTTCATTAGAATTAGAAAGCTCAAAGTGTTCTCTAAAAAGTGGCTTATTTAAATTTTATAAAATCCAGCTTTTAAAAAAGATGCATGTCTTTGAGTTTAATGTACACAAACACTTGGAGGATAATCCGTTTATTCTACAAATTATTTTGACATTTCAAAAAATTAGTAAAGCCATTTTTAGCGGATATTTAAGGCTATTAAATGGCATATCGCCTTCCTGAATTGGTTGCTTCCTTGTTGAGTTATGGCCAAACGAAGCGGGCCAAATTCCTCTTAACACTTTCAACCGATTATGGCACATTCCAATTCCAATATTCACCACAAAATGATTACCCTTCCATTCCATATATTCTATTCACGTCATTCCTTCGATTCTCCATTCCATCACCACCATTTTTCGTGCCCCCGTTATCCCCCTCCACAATCGACCGGCGATCGTCGCCGCAATTATTATTATCAACGTTGAATTGTGGTGCATTGCACAGTCAAAAGGGCGCGCTCAATGTCGACCCATCGACCCCCCATTCCAATGCTTCCACCTCCACCCACCAAATACAAAACGGGAGCAATCGCCACATTTTATTATTATGGAATGGAATTATTATTATTATTTGGGTGATTGGGAGCAATTCTGTTGTCGCCGTCGAAGAGGGGTTAGGTTTTTTTATTACATGTTTTCGAGCTTTTTCCCTTTTCATTTTTGGTTCTTATCAGGAAAAGACGAAAGAGGAGAATACAAGGCCATATTGGGCAATGTTGATTTAAGGAGATGGAATTAAGCCTGTGGGAGCATTTGGGCTTGACCCAAGAGGGTAATAAAATGTAACTTTTTGGGCATAGAATTGGGGCATGGAAATCGGGAGCAAATTTTGTATTGTCGAGAAAGGGGAGTGGTAGGTTTATTGTACATTTTTCAACCGAGCTGCTTCTTTCCTTTCTTATCAGTAAAAGACAAATTCATTCATTAAATAAGGGCATATTTGGACAATAACGATCAAAGCTTAGAAGGCAACATTTTTAGGAAGGAAAGAGTCGGGGCATTCTTGGGATTAGGAATGAGGGCAAAGGCCAAAAAAGGTGAAAAAATGAAATGAAAAGGCCAAAAATTAAGGGAGGATTACATTTTGGCTGGCCCGTTATCTGAAAAAGTCAACAAATTTGGGGGATGGAAAAGCAATCCAAAAAGGGAGAATAAACAACAATTTTTTTTTATTTTTTTTTGATGAGGCTTAAGGCAATATTTTTAGAAAGGAAGATGAATGGTACAGTATTAAAAGAAGGATTGAGCAAAGGGCAAGTTTTTCTGGAATGAATTTGGCCTGAGGAAATTTGGAACTGTAAATGGAAAAAAGCAAAAGGGAAAAGAGAAGGAGAAATAAATTGAAAATGAAATGGAAAATACCTAAAAATGGCATTGAAACATCGAAAATTTGGTAGCCCTAAAATAATGTTGGAAGGCTTATTATGGATATTGGATATCCCCCTGATGATCCCAATGAATGAAATTTTGGCCAAACCGCCAGAAAATAGGGAGAAATGGTCCCCAAAAGAGATCCGCCAACAAAATTTCAGGCCCCCTCACCCGCACTCCCCGCCAGCCGTCACTCTTGAGGGAAATTCTCGCGCGCGGTAACGGATTTCTCCCATCCTTCCCCCTTTCTAATCAACATCCCTCGCGCATCAGCAGAATGGACCGGTCATTTCCTCCAGCGACTTTCCCTTCAACCACTTTTTTCGCCATTTTCTCCCCAACCACTTTCCCAACCCATTAATGACCGACTTATCCACCCAACTCAACCACAAAAAAATGTTCAGATGTCCTTCGGCTACTCCCCTCCAACAAATGTCCTCGTCGATGGCCGAATGCCTCCTCCTCCTCATCAGACACCGCCGTCAATGGCCCCGCCCATTGGAAGGGAAGAGGATGAAGAGGAAGGGAAGAAGGACACTGCTTCCTCTTCCCATTTGCCCACCACTTCCTCCGCCACATTATCCCATCATCAGCAGCAAAAGTCGTCGTCGTCGGAGGCCGCACCTTCACCTTCATCGCATCATTCCCAACCACCCCAACCACTAACAAATAATCCAAATCAGCAACCACCAAACTCGTCCACCACTTCCCAATCCCCCGTTGTGGTCAGGCAACGACCCGCAATCCCGCCGAAACCACAATTGGACATTGTCCGCTTCAGCATGGCACAGGCAAGAGGTCGGTGGTGGTTTTTTGGATGGGAGGATGTAATTTTGGAAAAGGGGATTGGGGGGATTCAAAAGGGAATTGGATGAATTTAGGGGATAAAGCCTTCTGGAATTTAGGCCAGATAGAGGTAATATTCCGTCATAGGTCCCAGACTCAAAATCAAACAAATGATATACCAATCGATAGAACTCGATGAGCTGAGTCCGAAAATACAAGAAATTTCAGCGCGCTTGCACTTTTAGCCAAGTTATGGTCATTAAAACCATTTTCCCATAAAAGTGCTTGGTCCCCTCTATGGGTCGAAAATTTTTAAATTTTTTTCATAGCCATATTATAGCTCATTCGACGCGGCTCGAAGAGCAGATTCCGAATCTGTGATTGGTTTCGCGTAAAACTCAAAGCGAAAAAAGTTATGGCCATTTTTGTCTCGCTGGAATGTGTTGGAACTAGGGTTGGCCCCCGTCCCCTCCCCGTCCCCGTTCCCCCCCCCGTCCCCGGGCTTTTTTGCCCCCGTCCCCCGTCCCCGTCCCCGAAAATGAATATTCCCCGTCCCCGAATCCCTCCCCGTGGAGCTTCTCCCCGGCCGGGGACCCCGAAATTTCGGGGAAATTTTTTAAAGAAATTCAACTAAAAAATCATTTTTTTTTCTCTATTTTCGTGTATGAAAATTGTTATTTTTAAGGAAAAATAATCTTCTTTTAATTTTTTTTCACTCAAATTCCTAATTTTATTAAAAATATTTCCTATATAATTTTAAAAGAGTAAGCTGGTTAATGTTAATAGATAGTACAGCATATACAGAGTTCGTTCTTCCCATTTTTAATAAAAAATTTTTAATTTCCCTTTTCATTCACATATTTGTGCTCAGGGGTAATCGAAGTCAGAGAATTCGAAAACAGTTATCCGTTTTGTCTTATTTTGCCATCTTGGTAAGATAATGCCAAATTTTATCTTTAACCAAGAAAAGGCAAAGGGAATAGGAGACCAGAGTTACCAAAATACTTACCAAATTTTTATGGAATTTGCAATATATTTTCGAGGAATTGTTTTATTTTTTTGCCTAATTTTTAATTTGCCTTATAAATGCCATATTTTTAAAAATTTCTTTAAAAAATTGATGATGTTTGTTTGGCCATTTTTCTTCCAATTTTTTACTTGCATGGCCAAATTTTGGTCTAATTTTTCGCTGCGCGGCTATTTGGGCTAAAAATTTTTTCAACAATTCTGGCTCCATACAATCACAGTTAAAAATTTGCTGTTGGCGAAGGCAAATTTAATTTCGAATAATTTTTGGTGGAAAAAAACCAAAGAAATGGAGCCATGATTGGATGATGAGCCTATTTTGGAACAAATTTCGGATGAAGAAATGGTCCGTCTTTTGTTATAAAATATTTAAAAATCATCCAATTTTATGCAATTTATTTATTTATTAAACAATCAGAAAAATTTTAGAAATAAAAAATTTTTTTGAAAGATGAAAAAAAAAATTTTTTTCAAAAAGGCAAATTCCCCGAAATTTCGGGGTCCCCGTCCCCGTCCCCGTTCCCCTCCCCGCGAAGCTCTCCCCGTCCCCGTCCCCGAAGCTTGACTCCCCGCAATTCCCCGTCCCCGAAAATCCTTCCCCGGGCGCCGGGGTCCAACCCTAGTTGGAACTGCGGAGGTAATGTAAGAAGGGACTCCGGAGTGGCGTAGCCGTAGCGACGACACGGACCGCGGAGCGGTCCGGCGGCGAGCTTAGCGAGCGCTAGCGAGCTAAGTGAGCCGTGAGGAGCGAAGGCGGAGCACACGTAGGAGTCCCTTCTGTAATGCCCACCGGAGCAGTTCCAATCCGTATTTCCTTTGCGCGACTGTAACTTTCTTAATTTTGAGTTTTGTGCAAAATCAATAGCATATTCGTGTTCGAATCGTCGAGACGCGTCGAATGAGCTATTATATGTCCAAATCAAAATTTTGAACTTTTTCGACCCATAGGGGGGACCCTTCACTTTTTCAATTTTTGTGTGGCCATAACTTGGCCCAAAACACGAGCGCGCTGAAATTATTTATATTTTCGGACTCAGCTCAACGAGCTCTATCGATTGGTATATCATTTGCTTGATTTTGAGTCTGGGACCTATGACGGAATTTTTCCCAAAATTAGGCGAATTAAAGAGGGAAATCCTCTGGAATTGAGATTAAAATTTTAGGAGGAAATCTTACAGTGAGGCCATAAAATTTAAAGGGAAATATTTCTGGAGTAGAAGCTAATAAAATAAGGAATAAGAATTAAGAGTTGCAGCCCCATCTGAATTTGAGGCCAATTTTTTTTTATAGGAAAACCTCTCTAAATTAGAGGAGAGAAAATTAAAGGGAAAGCTCTTTAAATTTAAGACCAAAGTTTCGGATGAATTTTTAAGGGATAAAGCCACCCTGAATCCTTGGCAAGGAATAATGAATTTATGGCGAAGAGTACTAATTTGGATTTGAGGACAAACAGCAATTTAGACTTTATGAGAAATCTCGAATTAAGGGAAAAATCCGAGGACAGAAAATAATTATTTAAAAAATTATACAAAATTTTATTCTCCGATCTCATAGATGAATGCGATTTGGACACAATTTTGTCAGAATTGTTGGAATTGGAAAACCAATTAAGCGGTGAAATTGGCAATCAAATGGTTTTGGGTCTGCCTGCATTGTTGCCAGCCGGTCAAAAAGCAACCGGTGCCATCCAATCTGAAATGATGCCAACCACCCAGCCTCAACCACCAATTTGTGCAGCGCCAATTGAACAAATGGCTAAACGAGTTCAATTCCAACAATTTGCCAATCAAAATCAAACGGATTCATCGGCAATGGCAATGGCACGTTTGCCACCTTCAACAGCAACAAATGGTAGAGTATGGGTCGGAATTTTTGGTCAAAAAAATGGCATAATTCGTGACCTATTTAGGCTTTTTTTATTTGCCAAAATAGCTTAGAATGTTAAAAAAGATCATTTTTGGCTCTTTTTTCTATTGAAATTTTCTCTCAAAAATGTCAAAATAGGCAAAAAACGATCAAAAATTACCTCAAAAAATGAAATAAATGCTCAAAAAAATTAATTTAACTACTTTTCTCATCAAATTTAATATTTAAATAAATACGTAAAAATCATAGGTGGCACTGATTTCTGTTGCATTTCACCGGATGCCGATTCGGCGTTTGGCGATTCATCCTCAACGGAATCTGCGCATCCACCAATCCATCATAAATTGGCAAATAATGGCACAAATTTGGGAGGAAATGGCCAAAATGGACGGAATAATGTTGGAGAAGGCGAACGTGGATCGGAATTTTCCTCAGCCGACTCATTCCGTGGCTCATTGAACACCACCCCATCGCCCACAAATCATCAGCAGGTCCCAAAAAAGAAAATAATTGGGAAAATTGGACCAAAATTAAGGGAAAATACTTAAAATTAAAAATCTTTCCTTTTTACATTTATTCCATCACACATTTTCCCAATGAATCATTGAGCGGTTCAAAAATCTTTTGGCCACGTTTACATTCAAAAATGTGGCCAAAACGGCCATCAAAAATTTTTTGAATGCCCATTCCCACCCTTTAAGTTCAAATGGCATCCAGTGGGCACATTGAATATTCGGGATTGTAGGGAGGGGGGCAAAAAGCCCAACGGGAAAAGGTCGACCAGAAGCATTCACCCTCCCAGGCAAAATGCAAACCAAAAATCGCCATTTGCCACCACAAAAAGTCCCATTTACCTCCTCCCAATCGATCTTTTGCCCCTCCACAATATTTTTGCGCCGCAATTGGCATTTGCCCTTGGCAAAATGGGAAAGGGGGATGGAATGGCAAATGCGCCGGAGGGGCGAACAGTGGCAGCAGAAGGACATTTTTGCTCCGGGGAAGAGGGTACGGGGGTCGCAACTCGCAATGAATATTTATTTTTTTGATGGAACTGGAGGCGACCCCGGAGGAACCCAAAAGAAGGCATCATCATCGCCCGCAGCGCAGTTGTTCTTTCCTTCTGTCAATCCTCTTCCCCTCTAGGCCCGTTCACCCTTTGCTAAATGGACGCCGAAAGCAGTGGGACATCATCTTTGGGCCTAACTGGGGAAGAGGGGGGGGGACCGAACGCCAAAAGACGAATATTAATAAATAATCGGAAGCCGAGGCAAAAAAAAAAGAAAGGAAGAAGAAAGGAATTGCGCGCTTCAATGAACACACAAAGAAAATTAGGGGCCAAATTTCTGGAGAAGCTTCTGTTTGGTAAAAAAAGCGGCATTTGATTTTAATTGGAACAGAGCCTTCTATTGTTTTTCATTTCACTCTTTTCAAAGGGAAATCAAAATCAGCAATCTAGGAAAGATTTGTGTCATTGCCTGAAAGGCAAGGAAATTTACTGTGTTGATTTCCATTCCAATAAAGAGACCCCCTCCCTTCCCCTTCCCCATCAATCCACTGTTGCCTGTGGCTATACAGTAAATGAAGGGCAGAATAAGAGGGGAATTCTTGAATGAATTTAATAAATTAAAATAATTTTGATTTAAAACTGAAATTAAAGCATTAAATTTGACCAGTATTTCAGAATGTTTTTGACCACCAAAAGTCAATCATTTCGATTAAATTTTCATATGTTTTTCTAACCAAATTTTGAGACAATATTCTAATTTTAAAAATGTTTTACCATAAAATATCCCCCAAAAATTTGAAAATGCAATATTTTGATATAAATTTAATAAGAAGTTTAAGGCCAATAAATTTTAATGTTTTCCTCTGCACAACAAAACATTCCCTCTGCTTTCCCCCATTTTCTTCCGAACAATTGTTGCCCAGTTGACCTCTCCAGGAATTGTTTTCAGGGGCCAAAGGGCCTCTTCCAAAAGGGTTTAGAAGGAACGGGGGGCCATTAATCCAATAATTTCCTTGGCGAATGGATTGGATTTGGATGGGAGAGAAAATTGAAGAAGTGCTCGAATTGGGGGGAAAATGGCCAAATTGATGGATTTTCTGGGACTTTTAATGGGACCAATTTTTGAGTGTTTTTCATAGTCAAAATGACCAATTTTGAGGAGGCTTGTGGGAATGTTTGAGAGAGGACCAATTGTAGGGCTAAAAATGCGCATTTTGTGAATGGGCAAAATCACCAATTAATTATGCAAAAAAAAATATAAAATTTATTGGAAATTAAAGAAAAGACATTGAAAAATAGCTTAAATTTCATTTAATTTTAATAATAAAAAGGCTGTTTGTTTAAAGTGGGGTAAACAACGTTGGAAACATGCATTGGTTTTTGGTCCATAGTTTGACGAGGATAAAGCCTATTTAGGAAAGCGATATACCCATTTTTAAGGTCTGAATCTCCTTTACAAAATATTTAAAATAAATTATAGATTCAAATTTAAACATTAATAGAAGTCTTATGAGAAATAGAACTAATACAATATGACGGGGAAATGCTTCTTTTCTCCAAATTATTCAATAATTGAAAAGATTTATTTTGGTATTTTGTAGAGTATATTCAGAACTTTTCAATGATTTATCGCTTTCTAAAATTGGCTTTGCGCGTGGCTGAAATATGGGCCAAACTCCAATACATTTTTTGATTTTCCATTTTGGCCTAAACATAAATTCCAATCAAATTCAACGAATTTCTATCTAAATTTCAGACAAATGGACTGTTGATTGGTCAAATTAGCAGCCAAGGGCATTGCCAAAATGGCACTGGTATGCCTCCTCCTCCCGGCAATCGGCCACCTTCTTCCGCCGATTCATTCGTGTCGACTGTCAGCAAAGATGAGCAGAAAAAGGCCAAAATCCGGGAGGCATTGGAGAAAATGAAGGAGGCAAAAATGAAGAAGGTAAGGCATAAAATGGGGGAATTGTGCAATTTTTACAAAATTTGAACTTTAATTAACAATTTTCTGCTTTAAATATAAAGGGGTCAAAGCAACCCAATTTGGTACCGTTTAAAATAACTCATCGACTTAACCAATTTTGATGATTTTAATATTAAAAAAAGCTGACTATAAGCTATTCTATTTTATTTAGATTGTTTCAGAATTTTTGGATAAAACCTTTGCAAATGATCTTTACTATGGATTAGCGAACTTTTCATTATTTTTGGGGATAACTCCATCAATTCTGAACCAATCTAAATAAAATTTTTATCATTTGATAGCCAAATTTCTGCTCTTTAATTTGATAAGAAAATCATAAAAATTGGCTCAATCATTGATGAGTTTTTATATTATAAATGGCGGCAAGTTAAGGCATATCCATTGTGGATTTATCCCTGAAATAAAGTTAGGGAAAATTCCTAAAATTTGCTAAATTCTTCGGCTGTGGTCCAAACCATCCCTAGCATATTTCAATTTATTAGTTTTTTTTTAAAACTAATTTCCCTCCATTGCTAAAGCCATCACAAAAAAATTCATCACAAAAATCATTGGACCGTTTAAGCCCATCAAACAAAAATGCATTTTCCCCATTCAAAAAACAGGTTTTCGTCAAAATCTTCTTGGAAGATGGCTCTCAACGCGGTGTCCTCTTGGATGAACGATGGACAGTGGCCGAGACAATGCGACAGTTGGCTGAAAAAATTCCCTGCTTATTAACTCCGGAACATGCAATTGTCGAGGAATACCCACATTTGCATATTAGTGAGTTTGGAGATGAGGGGATGGAAAAACAGTTGGAATGGAATTTTAGGGGAAAATATTTATTCTGACTTAGTTTCGAACCATTAAACCAAAATGGGTTTAAACCGTTTAATACCCTTTAATTGCTGACCAAACCATTCACAAATTATATATCATTCAATGCGTCTTGACCAGCTATGCAATTTTGGATAAATGGTTTGGGAATGTATTGGATAAGCTCTTCTTAAACTATTATAATTATTTTGGTATTTATTTACTATTTTTTCGACAAATTAAATAGGTACTTTTTTTGCCACTTTTTACGAATTAATTCCTTTAATTAGACAATTTTGAAGAGAAGTTCTTTTATTGAGTCCATAAAATTCGACTCTTTCCAAGGTTGGAGAAAGGCTAGGCCCGTAATTGGCCAACTTTTTTGGCTAAAAATCCTTATTCCAAATATGATAATTTCATTCAATTTTGGCAACTTTTGATTGGAAAGAACCCAAAAATACGAATTGAACATTCAAATTTCTTCATTTTTGTCCCCAAATTTGCCTTTATTTATTTGGCATTTTTGCCCTCTTCATTTTCATGACCCTTTTCATTGGGGGGAATAACAAACACAGATGGCCCCATCGGGTCAATTTTGATTAAGAAAGGGAAGAAGGAGTGAAACCGGTCTTTGCTATTTTGTTTGTCCATTGAATTCATCCAGCTGCTTCCTTTCAAGAAAAGAGTGGATTAGCCGACACCAAACCGTCCATGAGGATGACCGTTGGGGCCAAGGAGGATCGGATTTCACATTTTTGAAAGGGGCAAAAGGGTTAAGCATGGTTTTGATGACGAGGTTTTGAATGAATGAAATAAGAAATTGAGGCTGCAAATTCATCTGGCTAATTAGAGGAAAATGAAATGGATGTCTATTTAATTTGTCGAAAAAAGCATTGAAAATGCCGAAAAATAGTACCAAAATAATTATAATGCTTTAAGGGTTTGGTTTGTCCTCACATTCCCAAACAATATACCCAAAATTGGATAGAACTGGTCAAAACGCATTGAATGGTATATAATTTGTCATAGTTTGGTCAGCAATTAAAGGGTATTAAACAGTTTAAACTCATTTTAGTTTTTGGTTTAAAACTAAGTTAGAATTGGTTAAACCCAAGCCAAAAACATAATCAAATTATTATAAAATTCCATTAAATTTTTTACAGAACGTGCCTATGAGGATCACGAATTTGTGGTGGAAAATTTGGAGGATTGGACGGCGGATTCCCCAAATAAATTGCATTTTGTTCGCTGCCCACAAAAATGGACCCTATTCCGGCATCCTCAATTGTTTTTGTTGACCGATCGAAATAGGGCCGAATTTCCTGACCAAAAAGCACAATGGGATGGAACGGAGAAAGCCAAATTGTTGGAGGAATATTTACAAGGGGATTCTGGCACGAGCCGGGTACCCGAATTGGAAGGATGGTTAATGTTGAAAGCGGACGGCAAAAAGTCATGGCGACGGCATTTCTTTGTCCTTCGCGCCTCAGGCCTCTATTATGTGGCAAAACCGGGCAAACCACGGGGACCAACACGGGATTTAACCTGCCTGATGAGTGTTTTCAATAATCAGGTGGGCAAAATTGTAGTGAATATTTTTAATTACCCCAAAAATCTGATTGAAATAAATGGATTTTATGGTATTACGACAATTGGAGACACCACAATTAGGTTCGGAACGTTCTATTTTCGAAGTTAATAAAGCTGCTAGATCAATTTATATAGCATTTTATTAAACTTAAAAATAGTTATATCATAAACATTAGCCAATATTGTTCCTAAATATTGACCAAAAACCGTTGATTTAATTAAAATTGTTAATTTGATCATTTTTGGGGTATAATTTTGGAAATATTCAACATTGGCCAATATTTTTGATTAGCAAATTTCAAGTTAAATAAAATGCTGTATAAATTGTCTTACAGTCGGATTTTCTAAAAGAGAACAATTCTAGAGAATGGAACTTCCTCTAAGGCAAAATCATTGAAGGGAAATGAATTCGAAAGGGAATAGAATATCAAAGAAAAATAAAATTTGATTTCTCAATGATGATTATACGGTATTCCTTCCGGACTGAAATTAATTTTCTAGAATGTATTTTCAAAGGGAAAATGAAACTTCTAAGAAATTGAACCCCAATTCCATTATAATTTTTTTTAAAAAAAAGCAATTAAATTTCACCCACTTTGTAGGTCTACATTTGCACGGATTGGCGCAAAAAATACAAGGCACCCAGCGACTGGGGTTTTGCCATCAAACATCCAAGAATTCAAGTCAAAACCAGCAAATATATCAAATATATTTGTGCCGAGGATGAGACCACATTCCTTCAATGGATCACCGCCCTTCGAATTATAAAGGTGAGCGCGGAATTTGGGAATTTTCATCGGGAATATGGCGATTAATTACATTAATTATATGGTTTTTTCTAGTTCTAATTCATTGTTTTTTACTAAAAAAAAATAAAACTTTTCAAATGGTATATAAATTTCCTTATTTGATAAAAGCTTCAATAAGATATAGGTCAAAAATCAAAAGTAACTATTCAATCTACTGCATTTACGCTATTAGATAGGCCCAAACTTGTCGCCGTTTAAAATAATTTTGATTGAAAATTATGATGATTTTTTTATCAAATTAAACAGCACACTATTGCTATTAAAAAATATTCATTTTATTTAAATTGGTTCAGAATTGATAGCACTATGCTAATAAAAAAATCATTTGATATCTCGTTAATATAATTTGAGCATACCTCTTAAAATTCTGATCAATTTAAATAAAATTAATATTATTAGATATTCAACAATCTGCTCTTTAATTTATATAATAAAATCATCAAATTTGGTTCATTCCATGATGAGTAATTATAAACGGGGCGATAAGATGGGGTTCTCAAACGATTAAACCTCATCACTACAACCAAAATAGATAAAAAATTAATAAATATCCTTGGAATTTTGCCAAGTACTTCAATAGAAATTCTCACATTTTAATCCAAAATTAATTTACATAATTTAAAGAATGGCTGCCCAATTTTGCATAAAAATTTCTGCGCAATTTCCACCCAATCCTCCGGCCATCCTCATCATCATCTTCCTCACCATTATTCGTCCACATCCACACTGGCATCATCATCCGGCGGTTGCCCTGGCACACCGGCCATCCGTGTTCAAGTACCCCAAGTGCCATTGCAACGTCTTTCCGCCTTGGACCCATCCGCCAATCAACATTTATTGGGCCAATCACCCCGTCATCAACCACAAAAAGTGTTTTTCGCCCAACAAAATGGAGGCGGCGGCTACAACAGTCCGGCCATGACACGAGCATCATTTGCTGCCATTTCCAATAACAGTAGCCGGTGTAATGGAGGCGAATCATCCAATAGCAGTCGATTGGATTCACCAATTCATGTTAGCTTTGCTTTTGATCAAGTGAGTTTCGGGATGGATGAAAATTGCAGGAGGGGAATAAATATTGGAGCATATTTAATTTGATGCAAAAAGCATTGAAAAATAGTTATAAAAAAAGTATATCAAATGGCAAAAAATTTGAACGGTTTAATAATTCCGATAGATCCTTGTTAATCCTGCACCGTTTAATTATATATTGGCTTTGAGTTTAACCACTTCTAACTTAGTTTTGAACCATTAAACCAAAATAGGTTTAAACCTACCCTTTAATTGTTGACCAAACCAATCACAAATTATATACCATTCAATGCGTCTTGACCAACTCTATCCAATTTGGGGTATATGGTTTAATGTCTAAAATAAACTTTTCAATATTTTTTCGGCTAATTAAATAGAATTCTTTTTAAAATGCTCCATTGACCATAGTTTATGTCCTTAAAAGATTCAATTTCTGCACAAAATAATTGGATCCTAATCATTTTTCCCCTGTATAGGACCAATGCAACACAATCAAACGTCAACCCGATTCATTGGCCACAAATGGCATTCAACAACAACATTTCCCTCCGCCGGCCTCAATTCGCCATTTTGATGCAAATTATGGTGGCCGATTGGGGACACCAACAACCAGCAATGGAAATTCCAATAATAATTCAACAATTTTGTTGGAGAATGGTGCCGAAAGTGACTCGGATGAGGAACAATTTCCACCGCCTCCTCCGAATGAAAGGACACCGACAATTGGAAGCACAGCAATTTTCGCGCATGCCGAGGTAGAGGAAGGGGATTTGTTGAATTTGAATTTGAATCGGCATTACCTAAAACCAACTTTTGCCAAATTAATTAATATCTATTGACATATATAAAATGGCATAGATTTTCGAGTTTTAGGGGAAATAGAATTTATTTAAAATAGAGGGCGATTAGGTATCAGACTGAGTTCTTTTGGCCATATCTCAACAAGCAAACAATCAAATTAAGAAGACGATATGCCATTCGAAAGCACTAATGTACTCTAAAAAGTGTCCTAATTTTTTGAAAATTTTAACAATTTATAAAATATGCTTTTTTCCCCAAAAAATCGGATTTAAATACACCACTCAAAGAAGTGTGACTTTTTTCATGATATTTTATAAAGCTAATTTTAGAGAAAATTTAGTGGCTGGTTACTCCCTCGTTAAATTATATAATAGACAAAAGAATGACTTCCACAGTTCCACTTTAACAATCTTGACTTGTCAGTTTTAATTTCCCCTCTAGTCAAATACTATCATTTAATGTGAAAGTTTCTCAAAATTTCCCACATTTCAGAGCCCCCGAAGAATGATCACCACCAACGGTGCCGCCCCTCAATGTCCGCCAAAGCCAACTGCCATTCAATTGGCCAATATTTCACCCTGGAAAACCGTATCGCATTCTCCGATGTTGGCCACCCCCGAATTTGCCTCCACTCCTCCTCCGCCCCCAAAAAGGGCCGATGGCACACGAATTCAAACAATCGGCGGAGGAATTGATGATGGCGGAATGAATGGAGGCCAAACAAGGAATGTCCAAATGTTAATGGCCGAATTGCAATTGGCAACGAATAAACAGAAAATGAGGCTGGAACAGAATCTCTAGACTACAAACATAAATAAAATTTATATATTTTGTCAATTATTTCGATGAATTTTATTATATTTTGAACCATTGATCCAGCCATTTTTATATGTATTTTTATTTTCCATACAAAATATGAAGAATATAAATAAACTTAAAAAATGAATTCAATTTTGTGAAATTTTGGACTAAAAATTAATGTTATTAAAAACATATTGGGGACAATGATTATCGGCGATTTTTTGGCCATAGCTCGATAAATAAGGAATCAATCAAGAAAAACGATATAAAATTAAAAGCCTAAAATTTCCTTTACAATTTGGCCTAATTTAAATTTTAATTCATTCAAGCTATATATAAAGTTATAATCTTTTTATCACTTTCCCGGATTGGTTACTTTGTTGATACTTTGATACCCTGAGGCAGATGTCAAGGTGCATTCCTTTTGCCCCGAAGATGATGTCAAATTTTGCAAGGCATATATATATTCGAGATAAATAAAATTGTGCCCAATGCCAGATTGATATGTCTGCTTGATCAAATGAAAGCCGGCTGAACCTCCCACTCCCCTAATTCTTTCAATTAATTTTTCAATAATTAATATACTTTATATTTTAATTTTATTTCTTATTTATTCGTCAAATTTGTTAAAATTTGAAAATTCCAATGAATTTTATTAAATTTAAATTGCAATGAGAGAGGTATTTATTAAAATTTGAAATAGTATTATAAGGCAAATAAAAATGTAATATATTCCACAATTTTAAAATAAATAAATGGCTTTTTTTCTTTTATCTTTTTTGTTGGCTTCTTCTCCTCCTTCTCCGTTGATTGAATGCCATTGATGGTTGTTGTTGCCAATTTGCCCAATTCCCATTTGCATCTCTTTGCGTATTTTGTGGCTGATGAAGGGGATAGCCAAAATGGCCACCGTTTGAATCAGTTTGGAGCTGGAATTTTGACCATTCTGGCACATAGAGTCTGCAAAATAAATGACTGGATTTATTTAGCGATGAAAATAATTTTAATGGTTTAAGGGTTATCCAATACATTCCCAAACCATATACCCAAAATTGGATATAGCTGGTCAAAACACATTGATGGTATATAATTTGTCATTGTTTGGTCAACAATTAAAGGGTTTTAAACGATTTAAACCCATTTTGGTTCAAAACTAAATTAGAATTGGTTAAACCAAACCAAAATATATTCAAATGATGCATCTTGACGGAGATTCATCGATATTAATATAAGGCTTGGAATTGGAAGTCTGTAATAAATTTCTGAGTGAGCCATGTAATCTTTTAGCAAATTAAATATTTCCCGCATTAATTTATTGAAAAATGAATGGAATGGACCTGAAGCAATTTAAGCGGCGAACTCCCAGCGAAACTTCATCTTCATATTTTTGACGTCTTAGAACCTTAGAAAAGAGCATTTTTTATTATGTTCATCCAATTCAAATTTACCGCATAATCTGGAAGGCAAAAATCATAACAATACGAACAAGATTCATCTAAAATTGAAAGGGAAATTTTAAAATGAATTGAAAATGTTTATTAGATTAGGCATAAGGCTTAAAAATTGTAGGACCTTTATTCGATTTAATTTTGGATTAATCAAATTTTGAGCCAAAAACTGGCCTTTTGTGTAGACACTGTGCTTCAACAAATACCATTGAACATTTTGGCAATCCTCAATTCGATCGCGGAATTTGCTGACCGCGAATGATTGGTCCACTGGCTCAACGTTGAATTGCCTGGAAAGAAGAAATAGAATAATTGGCCATCTAAAAATCTGAAGCAACCACTCGTCAAGGCGCCGTTTCTATAATAATTCATCAATGATTGAAACAATTTTGATGATTTTACATTATAAAATATTCAATTAAAGAACAGACTGTTGGCTATTTAATAATATTAATTTTATTTAAATTGATCTAGAATTATTGGAGTTATGCCCAAAAAGCCATTAAAAATTGCCCAAAAAGCCATTAAAAATTAAGCCAATCCATAGTAAAGATCAATTAAAATAAATTTAATATCATTTAGTAGTCAAAAATCTGCTCATTAATTTGAGAGCTTCGAAAATGGTTCAATCTTTGATGAGTTTTATTATAAATGGCGTCAAGTTCGGGCGTATCCAAATTCCAAAACCTCTAAATAAACTAATACATATTAGTGTTCCCCTCACCAATATTCTTGCCATCCAAATTGGGCATGCACTTCCTCATAGGTCTCTTTGAGTGCATCCACCAAAATGGACATATCCGGCAGGGCGGTTCGGTCCAATTGCATCAAAAAGCATGTTGTGTGCTTTCCCTGGCTATCAGTCAATGCATGGTCCGCAATTGCCACATAACCCTGAAGGGCAAGAAATTTAGACAATTTTTGGCAATTTTGAAATCTTTTTGAAGGAAACAGCCGAAAATAAATGTTGAATTGTCTAAATACTACCGATTTAGCCGCTATCCCATATTATAATCAAAGGTGGTATGACATGATTTATTAGTAAAAGCCGTTTATTTAACAAATTGACTTAAATTTTTAAAAAATTAGAAAGCCATTTTTTAGAAGGTATTTTGGGCTTATAAATGGTATATCATCTTCCCGAATTGGTTTCCTAGTTGTTGAGCTATGGCTAAAAGAATGCTAATAAAGTACTGTGATCTGTGAAACTGAATTGTTTCCACTGGTAGGAAATAGCTCTTAGACAAACAAAGCTAGGAAGGCGATATGTGGAACGATCCTAGACGAAAGTGAAGCCCTGTGAAAATCTTTTAAAAAGGTTATAAAAGTTATAACCTATAATACTTATTCTTACCCCTTGTGCCGACACTTCATTTTTGGCATCGCTTTTTCTTTATTTTTTTTGGATTTATTCGATCTTCGACATTTGAGATGAGAAATTGCCAAATTTCCAAAAAAAATGCCTCAAAAACCATCCCTTACCGTTTCAAAATCCACCGCAGTGAAACTGTTCGATTTGAATGGCGGATTGCCAATCAGCTCAAAATGTGCTTGTGCCGGACTGTACAGATGGACATAAAGTTTGCTAGGCGGTCGATAGGAGGAGCCGGCTTTCTTCGCGCATTCCTCACACACGGGGGGATATAGCCAAAAAGCATAGGTTGAGCGGGACAGAAAAATGGCAGAAACGATGAACCAAAGTAGCAAAATGAGCAATAAAATGAGAAGGCCCAACAAAAGGAGAGTGGCAATCAAGCGAGGAGACCATTCACCTTCTCTGTAGAATTATGGAATATATTTATGTAAAAATAAATGCCTAAAAGTCAAATAATAATTTTAATAATTATTCTATGTGTAAAAAGTTTAACTTTTTAAACATAAATTGATAGAAAAAATGGTGCCATTTTGTATTTTCCTTAAAGGCATATCAAATTGACTGTCGCCTGAAAAGAATCTGATTTTACCATGTAGTAGTCGCCAGTAAGTAAAACTCATCAAAAATTAAACCAATTTTGATGATTTTCTTATCAAATTAAAAAGAAGACTTTTGGCTATCAAATGAATTTTATTAAAATTGGTTCAGAATTGATGAATTTGTACTGCGCAAAAACTACTGAAAATTTCGCTTATCATTAATAAATTAGATGATAACAATTCCATTCCAATAATCCTAAATAAATTTAAATAAATTTAATATTTTTAAGTAGAAAAAAATTATGAAAATTGATTCAGTCATTTATGTCTTATTTATAAGTGCCTGCGATACCGTAATTTTGTTGTCTATAATGTAAAATCTGATCTGGCCTATCTAATAAGCTTAATCTCAATCATTAAATTTCAAACAAAATGATATTTTTCTTAAATGGAAGAATATTTAAAATGCCATTAAATCAAAAAATTGAGTACCTCATTTGCCTGCTCATTTCAGCGATTGAGCTTTTCACTCGATTAAATGAGCCTTCAGCGCCGTGCCTTCCGGCCCCACCAAATAAATTATTGCTCCAGCTCAAGCCTTGCGGTTTGGATTGTTTCGAGAGAATTGTGGCATTTGAGGACTGCTGGAAAATTAATTAAAATTGCACTGAAAATGTCTGTGTCAAACCCCATAGAAAGAAGTATTCTGCGGTTGATCGGCACCATCCGCCTGTTGATCCTGCATTCGCCTGTAGCTGTCCTTTCGATGGACGGAACTATTAAAAGAAAATTAATTTTATTTTTAAATATTCTTTACCTTTTATTCTTCCCATTTTTGAGCATTTTAAAGCTTTTTTGGATTAATTGGATTTTGTGAAAAAATTCAGAAATGTGAAATTTGCCCTAAATTTTGAATCTCATCACAGAATTTGCCCTCTCTTTGCATGAAAATGTTTACTCAAATTCAATCAGGCATAACATGAATTTGGGCTAACCCAATGAAATCCCGAAAAATTCACAAGGAAATTCATTCGAATTTAAATTGATAAAATACTAATGCAGTGTTTTTTGGTACAAAATAGAACTCAAATTTCTTCCATTCTCAGTTAATTTTATTTTTTAATATTTAAATTGGACAAATCTGTAATCTAATAAAGCTTTGTAGAAGAAACTCAGTTTTTTCCAATAGTATATAGTCTTTCTAATTGGCTTTAGTTAGTCTCGTTGAGCTATTCGTCAAAACCCATAAACATAATCAATGGTCATATTTCGTGGATTAAAGGGGCCTATCCCAATATCAGGCTTTTAGAACCACACTCACCCATCGGATGGACTTTTCCTCCAAGAAGTTTCGGCACTTTCCTGTACGGCAAGTGGCGCTGGTTGTTTCAATATGGATTGTGGGCTTCTTTCAAAAGATGGTGGCGTCCTTTGTTGTCCATCACTTGTTTCCGCCAAACTTCGATCCAACATTGAATGGCCAGCCGCATGGGTTTCCACAATTCTGGCACCGACTCCTTCAAAAGATTGGCAGATTTTTGTTTCATTTTTTGAAGGAAATTAATTGCTAATTTAATTTATGGAAAAGAAATAAGAATTGTTTTCGAAATGAAAATCAAAATTGTTTCCAGAATAAAAATCAGAATTCTTTCCGGAATGAAAATCAGAATTCTATCCGAAATGAAAATCAGAATTATTTCCGGAATGAAAATCAGAATTGTTTCCGGAATGAAAATCAGAATTCTTTCCGGAATGAAAATCAGAACAATTCTTTCCGGAATGAAAATCAGAACAATTCTTTCCGGAATGAAAATCAGAACAATTCTTTCCGGAATGAAAATCAGAACAATTCTTTCCGGAATGAAAATCAGAACAATTCTTTCCGGAATGAAAATCAGAACAATTCTTTCCTGAATGAAAATCAGAACAATTCTTTCCGGAATGAAAATCAGAACAATTCTTTCCTGAATGAAAATCAGAACAATTCTTTCCTGAATGAAAATCAGAACAATTCTTTCCTGAATGAAAATCAGAACAATTCTTTCCTGAATGAAAATCAGAACAATTCTTTCCTGAATGAAAATCAGAACAATTCTTTCCTGAATGAAAATCAGAACAATTCTTTCCGGAATGAAAATCAGAACAATTCTTTCCGGAATGAAAATCAGAATTCTTTCCGGAATGAAAATCAGAATTCTTTCAGGAATGAAAATCAGAATTCTTTCAGTCAGGATTCTTTTATGAATTCATGTTATTAGAAAATAGAATACGGTTTATGGATTGAGGATGAACCTTAGAAGTAGAACCGATAATTTTTTTTCGATATTTTCAATTTTTTTCGTCAATTATTTATTTCCTTTAATAAATTTTATCCACATTTTGTAGAAGATAAATTCTACTCTATCCAAATTTCCAAATATAAAAAAGGCTCAGCTGATGTTTAGTTTGATATGTTCAAACATTTTCGGTACCAATTAGACTTCTAATAATTATTGAACAAAATCTGACCATTTGATTGCACTTCATGCACATCGTAGCCAAATTGATTGATACTTGCCGATCGTTCCGGTGTGGATTGATGCAAAGGGGGGTCACGGAGAAAAGAGCCGGATGATGTTTGAAGGCCAATGCCAATTCCACCTCCAGGACTGTACGGTAAGGAGGGATCATGGCCGGCATCCCGTTCACTGGTCAATTGAAATCTGAATTAATATTTGCATAAGATTTAAATAGAATTAAATCAAAAACATTATTTTTAATGTCCCATTTAAATTTAATACGGTAGCGGATTAATGAATGGTAGAAAAAGGTGTGAATATGCCTAGAGGCTATTCGCCTATTAGGGTCCAAAGAGTGGACCTTAATAAAAATTTCTAACAACAAAAAGCATTATACCTTCCATTATTAATAATTATTTTGTGAGTGGTTATATAATAGCAATGTTATTTGTCATCTTGGCATATTTACAGTCACTTTCCCTTTCCATACTAAAGAATTGTTTCAAGAAAAAAGAATTTCAAGAACTTATTTTCAAAGAGAAGAATTGTATAAATTATCCAATACTGGTTTTTTAAATCTAGTAATATTTTAACGTATTCAAATATTCCATAAAGCATCCCTCATATATTTATAAATTAATTAATGTTAATTTCTAGGTTGCCTTTATTCAGCATTTTAAAATTACTCTTCAATATTTTTAAAATCAAATAAAATTTTAAAAATATTTTCCAAGTCACACCTTCTTTCCGGATCAAAAATACCTCCGCCACCCGTTGTGATGAAATGTTCGGAGGATTTGCGCACGGTTGATTGTGGCTGGAAGGCCAAAGCTTCTGTGAATGAATGCAAATAATATTTATAAATTATTAAAATATTACACACGAACCGCTTGTAGAAATTGGCCTAAAATATGGAATTAAATTTATGAATTCTAAATGGATAGGGGATAATTGAGTACTGCCGATTGATTATCTTGGCCATTTCTTTTTGACCATAATTCCATCGAGAAATTAACCAAATTTATGAAGGTGATATTCCGTTTGAAAGTCTAAGTGCCCTATATAATTAAGCCTTTTCTAAATTATATAAAATCTGAGCTGTATTTTAATAAAGTTACATATCTTTGAGTATAATAAACCCGGATTTTTTTGAGGAAAATCCGCTTATTTCACAAAATGTTTTCAATTTTCAAAAAATTAGAATAGCCACTTTTTAGAGGATTTTCAGAGCTTTCTTATGATATATTGCATTCCAAAATTGGTTTCTTCCTTGTTGGGCTATATCCAAAAGAACAGCCCAGACACTGAATCGGCGGCACACTATCGCCCTATTTGGCCATTATTTTACCTTGTGCTTTCATGCACGGATCGTTCAATGATTTCGATCTGTTCAATTTGTTGCTGTCGACGAGGCTCCATTTAAATGTAAATGGCCGTGGAGAATGGCGTAAAAGGAAAATTGAAAGAGATTGACGGGATGGATTGATGGCGTTTTAATGGAATGCAAAATGGCCGAACGGGGAAACTGTTTTATGGGCAAATGGAAGAGGTAAAAGGGTGGCTGGCAGATTGCACAGGGAAATTTGTTGGGGGCACTGAAATTGGAAGAATTGGCTGGATGGTCCGTCCACCTTTCCCTTTTTTCAATGTTCAGCCAGCCGGATAGCTGGTCGGCTTCCTCCTCTGTACTTTGATGGGGGCACTCTTCAAGGTCAAAAGGGAATCTGAAATGATGGCTGGGAATTGGGCACATTTTTGGCAAACGAAATTGGGGGAGGGAAGAGGAGGCAAATTTTCCCTTTAAGCCACTTCCAAATAAGAATGAGAGGAAAAGCGCAGGAAACAGATGGAAAATGTGAGAAAAGGTCACAACAAAAAAGGGTGGGGGTGGCCCATTGTTGTGGCCAAAATCCATTCATGGTTGAATGTGGGACAATAGGTAGAAATTGGCATTTTAGGTTCATATGTTGGGAATTCTGGCTTCCAAAAAAGGTAAAATTTGCCAAAATTTTATTTAGGCCAAAGGCGGCATCCTGGAATATAAATGAAAGCCCGTTGCCATTTTCTTCCCCCATCGATTTTGCTCGATTCCTCCACAAATCGGAGTAAAGATATTTAGTAGGTGGAGGGAAAGAGGATGTGTTGTTTATGCGCACACAACCGCTTCAGGCGAAATGAAAACCGGTTGTTCCGGGTTTTCCTATCCAAAATGGAGGAGGGAATGAATGACTAATGAAAGAGTGAAAGAGGGGGGGAAAAGAGGGGCACAATCCGCGCACAGATTGGATTGACCGATTGGGGCAAAAGCACATTGAAAAGGACAAACTTGAGGCTGGCTAATGTGAATACTCTGGATATTTTGAGTGATTTGAGATGACCGAGATGGATTTGGAATATTTCCATTCAAGGGCACTTTTTCGCGATGATTCACATTTAAATTGAGTGACTGATTTATGGAAAGGATGGCTTACTGGACCCATTTATTAAGAAGTATGTTTTGCACAAGGCATACGAATAAATCGATTTTTTGAAATTTTTAATTATTTTTTCAAAAATTTAATATAAGATATCCCAAAAATGCAAGCTAAAAAGATGGATAAAAATCCTTTTAAATTGCAATCCGGAATAAAATATATTTTCGTTCCTCTCTCAATCAACCAATATGACTTCCTTTCTTTTTAAATTCAAAATTTTTAAATTTTATTTTTTTTTTCAAATAATAATCAAAGCTAGAACTTGGGCCAATAATGCGTAGAGAACTATTGTGAATGATCCGAATTTATTTATTAACCAATTTATCAATTAGGCAATAACTAATCTGATGAGAAGGCGATGTAGGATAAAGGGATAAACCAATTTGTGAAGGCCTCTAAGATTTCATCTAAAAACTGGCCATATGCTGATTTAAATGAAATTTACCTTTCTTAAATGCAATAATTAATTTTGCTAAATTCAATTTTTTTGGATAGGGTCCTCTCTCTTACTAATTGTTTATATATCCAAAATATTTTAACCATTTTTAGAAGACATTCTAAGCTTTCAAAAGGCATATTGCCTTACTGATTTGGATTTTCCTTTGTTGAGTTATGGCAAAAAAGGCTATGGTACTTAATCGCCCATTTTCATGCATGGAAAAAAGTACTGTAGTTGAGAAAATTTCTGTGGAGAAAGGTGATTGATTGATTGCTTTCCCTTTCTATTTTAAGAAAGGAAAGGAAAGATGCGGGAAAGTGAAGATGCCTTGAGGAACATTGATCCTTTCTCTATGACAAGTTCTACTAGTACAGTAATCTATTCTACATATATTATTAAAGGCAATATGGATTTATAAAATCGGAATTGGATTTCAATTCATTCAAAAATTCATAAGATATAATTTTATTAATTTCATCTATTTGAATTTGTTAATATTAACCTTTTTCATGCCTTTTTTCAATTGGCATTTTTGCTTTATCTAAAAAGTGAAATTAAATTATTAATATTTTATTCACTTAGCTTAACACTTGTGAAATTGTAATAGAATTTTTTAAAAATTTTTCTTTATAGAAAATTCAACATAATATAGCGCCAATGGATTGAAAATGGCGAGGGTCCTCCAATGTTGGATGGATTTTCGATTGAATGGATTTTGGTTGGTGGTTGCATCCATCTCCAAAAGCTGTGCAGAGGTCGATGGGTTGTCGATTGATGGTAGAAAAAGAATTGAATGATGGGAAAGGGGATTACGGCAGAAGCAGCGCAACAGCCGCCGAATGAATGTTTCTGCCAGCCGGCGGCCACCTTTCTATGACAATTGAGGATTGACCCGAATTTGGATGTAGAAAATGGGGGAATTACGGCTGGAATGGAATTTGGAATTCCAAATGAGGATTAGTCAGCATTGTGCTGAAGGGTCTCCACCAATTTTGGTCAAGTACCATTTGACAGGGAATTTTGTTGAGAAGATGGTCCAAAAATGAATGGTAAAAATGTAAATGGAATTAACTCAAATTTTTAAATGAAATTTGCTCTCAAATTAATGGTAAAATATATTTAATATTTATCTTTCCATTCGAAAAATATGAATATTGAATATCATAAATTGAAATTTTTTATAAAAGGAAAAAATAATTTATTTTAAAATCGTAAATAAGTTAAAATTTTGTAGTGCATAAAATATTATTTTGTTGGTTATTTATTTGAGTGGATATGCCATTCAAATTCAAATTGCCATGTATTCCAACAATAGGAGCAGTCGGGCTAATTATGAAATTATTCAAAGTGGGAATGATACGAAATAGCCAGCCAAAAGTTTTCCTAAAAGCCATTCGATGATTGCTACTAAAAATAATAATTTAAAAAAATAGATGCAAACTAACTTATTAAAATAAGATATTGAAAATCAGAATTCTTTCCGTAATGAAAATCAGAATTGTTTCCGGAATAAAAATCAGAATTCTTTCCGGAATGAAAATCAGAACTCTTTCCGGAATGAAAATCAGAATTCTTTCCGGAATGAAAATCAGAATTGTTTCCGGAATGAAAATCAGAATTCTTTCCGGAATGAAAATCAGAATTGTTTCCGGAATGAAAATCAGAATTCTTTCCGGAATGAAAATCAGAATTGTTTCCGGAATGAAAATCAGAATTCTTTCCGGAATGAAAATCAGAATTATTTCCGGAATGAAAATCAGAATTCTTTCCGGAATGAAAATCAGAATTGTTTCCGGAATGAAAATCAGAATTGTTTGCGGAATCAGAATTGTTTCCGGAATGAAAATCAGAATTCTTTCCGGAATGAAAATCAGAATTATTTCCGGAATGAAAATCAGAATTCTTTCCGGAATGAAAATCAGAATTCTTTCCGGAATGAAAATCAGAATTATTTCCGGAATGAAAATCAGAATTCTTTCCGGAATGAAAATCAGAATTCTTTCCGGAATGAAAATCAGAATTGTTTCCGGAATGAAAATCAGAATTGTTTCCGGAATCAGAATTGTTTCCGGAATAAAAATCAGAATTCTTTCCGGAATGAAAATCAGAATTCTTTCCGGAATAAAAATCAGAATTCTTTCCGGAATGAAAATCAGAACTCTTTCCGGAATAAAAATCAGAATTGTTTCCGGAATAAAAATCAGAATTGTTTCCGGAATGAAAATCACAATTCTTTCCGGAATGAAAATCAGAATTGTTTCCGGAATGAAAATCAGAATTCTTTCCGGAATGAAAATCAGAATTGTTTCCGGAATGAAAATCAGAATTGTTTCCGGAATCAGAATTGTTTCCGGAATGAAAATCAGAATTCTTTCCGGAATGAAAATCAGAATTGTTTCCGGAATAAAAATCAGAATTGTTTCCGGATTTATGCAAAATTCACAATAATATCATATTGATAATGGACGTACCTTGTATAATACAAAACGATTATTTCCGAATTGGTAGCTAATGAAATGAAGACGCCTAAACAATTTATTATAAATATTTTCAACACTTCATCCAAATCCAAATTGGCCACCGCCCGTCGGCCAATCAACATTATAAGCCAACCACAACATTGAATTAGGACAATGAGGCCAAGGGATTTGAAGATGGCTTGCCGGATGGATGAATTTGAATTATTCCCATTTTTGGAACAACAAAGAATTTTAACCAACATAAATAGATAGCAGAAAAAAGTGAGCACAACAAAGCAAAGAGAACAATTTGTTAGTAACGGATTACGGTCATTGAGTCCGCCCATGAAATTTCCACTATAATCCACAAAAAAAGAATTAATATTAAATTTAATATATTCAAAATTAAAATTCTTTTTTTGTTGATTTGTTAATTGTAATGAATTTATAAAATAATCTCCTCCCTATTGAAAACGAAAACTCACAGATTTGTTTGTGTTTGAATATCCTTGGCCACAATAAATGTCACATATGTAAGAAATGCTGTAGGGATTGAAAGTGCAAATGGAAGGTAAAATTTGTCATCCCTCATTGAGTACCTTTTAAAATTAAATTGTCAGGAGCAGATTTTAAGGTTTTGAACCATTTGTTTTTATTGATTGATGAGTAAAGCTCATAAATAATATTTTTGAATATTATTTCATATTTTTGATTTATTTTTTGAGCTATTAGCTATTATATATTTTGGCAAAGTTATAAGAAAATTTCATTAAAAATGCAATAAAAACCAAAAATTATCTATTATGCGATTCTAGCGATCAAAAAATCTGAGCCATAATTAGGATAATTTACTGTAAATTAAAATTTACCAAATTGGGAAGAAAATACTAAGCATTCGATCCACCCCAATCGAGAGCATCATTGGATGGATTCCATAACGTAAACAAATTGGCAAAAATTGAAGCCACAGGCCAATTTGGGCGCAAACGCGATTTAAAATTGGGAACATATAAAACAAATATGGAAGAAAAGTGGACATTTTGGAGAAGAGGCTGCACATGGAGAAGAGGCCAATTAACAAATGACATGCACCGTGCAATTTTCTGTGGAATTTAATTATAGATGGGAAATTACAAATTATAATGACATTTTTAATAAGGATGAACTCTTATTTTTACCAGCAGGCCAATTTGGCTCCATTTAAAATAACTCAGCAAAGGCTAAACCAATTTTAATGATCTTGTAATCAAATTAGAGAGCACAAACTAAATTGACTTTCATATGATATTTTAAATTTATTCCGAAATTGTGGAGTTTGCTTAAAAATTATTGAAAAGACTTTTACTATATATTAGTAGTAAAATTATCAGTGGTTTTTTTGTAAATAACTGTCAATGCCAATAATGCTTAAGAACCTTTTCTATTTTTTCCTACTGTACCCACACTTTTTTCCTAATCACCCCGTCACCCTCTCAATCAAATATTGCCTCAATCTGCATTTTAAAGCTACTCTTTTCCCCACAAAAGGTCCGCCTTTTTGCTCATTTTTACGATGTTCTGATATCAGAATTTTCCCCCAAACAGATAAGAAAAATATGAAAGTCCAGCAGTCAAATCCCAAGTTGGGCCACTGGGGATTTAGGTAGGCCCCCGGTGAAGGCCCGGGGCGAGAGCCTAGGCCCACTCTTTCTAAACAATATTAGTCCCAGGAATAAGGACTATAAATTACAATCAATTCTGAACGAATCTAAATAAAATTAAAATTATTTGATAGCCAAAAGTCTGCTCTTTAATTTGATAATAAAATCATCAAAATTGGTTCAGCCCTTGATGAATTATTTTAAAGGGGCTCATATCCTTTTATTAAAGAACAATAAAAATGAACAAAAAAATGTTAAATTTATTCCTCCTTCATATTGACCAACCTATTTTTAATTGTGATGAAGAAGAGCGCACCAAAAAGGATTAATCCGAGGATATCCGATAAAATTACCAATTGCCACAACACAGTAAAATATGTTGATGATATCATTCGGAAATAAAATAAATAGTAGGAAGGGTCTATTCCGAAATTATTGCCTCGAAGTAAATTTGAATATTTTTTAGCAGCAGAAATTTTTTTCTACCTTGTGTCATAGGAATGAGTCCTATTTGATAGGCTATTGCAAACATTTTAAATTGAATTTTATGCCATGCAGGAAGTAATTACAATTTCTATTTCAATAACTTCTAGACCCATCCATGTTAAAACTTTGGAAGCCAGCCTATTTAATCAGGATTCAGGACTGGCTAATATTACATAAAGTAGGAAAAATTTCAGGTTGGCTAAAAAGTTTTGCAAATTTATCTCGAGTCAATACAGGGACTCGAATTTTGAAGTAAAGTAAAAAATGATTGAAAATGTGGGAAATGGAATAAAATGTGGCGGATAATTTAATATTAGTAGTACATACCCGGCATTTAATATTTAAATATTCAGTCAGAATTGCGGCAATGTCTGTAAATGTAAAACTGAATTAAATTACCACTTTGCAAATTTTTTCTCTGTTCAAATTATGCCCCCAATGAAATTTAATTAAATGGACTCCAGAGTTCAGACACTATAATTTATAAAATTATCATTTCCATCTATTTCTATTTATTAAACTAAAATCACTGTGAAGTATGGAATTTATTGGAATCAGTGATACTGATTTTGATTCTTGTCCCATAATTAACGAAGTAGAGGCTAATTTAGGAGGTTCATATGCATTTGAAAAGCCTGAATTTACTATAAAATGGCTTTATTATATTTTAATTTAATTCTTTTGTTAAAAATTTGATGAGTGAGAATATTCAAATTCTTATAGGAGAAATTTTTCCGACTTCATCCAGAAAATGGCCTCTTTTCTCCGGAGTATTTAGTAAATCAAAAAATTCAAATAAATTGTATTTTGTAGAAGAGACTCAGGCCTTTAAAATGGTATATCGCCTTTTTAAATTGGCAATGGCCTAAATTGAGCCATAGGCCAAAAACCAATATTGGCTCTATTTCACGCAATTTGTCCTATTCTTCAGACCCAATTCATGGATTTAATTACAATTATTTATTATTAATTTTTTATAAAAATTTGTTCTTTTCATCAATTTATAATTATTAAATCATTAAATTAATTAAATTTTGTTGCCAATTTCATTATTCACAATTCCCTTCGGCCTCCATCTTCGCCCAATCTTTCCATTCTCCCATCGCCCACATTGTTGATTCGTTGTTTTCTTGCGCTGAATTTATTGGCCAATCCCTCCAAAAATCCTCTCCCTCCTCTGGCCAACATTCCTTGGATGCCCTTTTGCATTTCGGCATCACTAAAATGGACCAACGGGGAAGGAGGAATTTGTTCGGCACCTTCTGGCGGTCGGCCTCCAGTTTTACTGGCCAATTTTGCTTTGATTCGATGGGCCCAACCGGCTGCTGATGAGGAGGATGCATCATGTTGACTGTCTTCATAATCTGTAATTGCGTAAGTTTTTAATAAATGATTCATATAATTTCTTCCAATTTTCCTTTGGCTCATTTTCATTTCCCATCTCCTTTCTCTACTCTCTCTCAAATTATTTACCATTAAAAATACAAAAAAAGGAAATCACAATGTGCCTCGTTAGCTCAGCTTGGTAGAGCGTCAGACTTTTAATCTGAAGGCCACGGGATCGAGACCCGTACGGGGCTAAATTTTTTTTGGTTTCTTTTAATATACCATCGATTATTGAGTGTATTTGGGCCATTCTTTTGACCATAGCTAAATTAGGAGGGAATCAATTCAGGAAGGCGATATGCCATTTTAAAGCCCTAAATATCCTTTAAAAAGTGGCTTTTCTAGTATTTTAAAAATTTAAAATATTTTGTAAAATAAGTTGATTTTTCTCTAAATAGGTTTTATTACATTCAGATTTCAGAGACTTGTAATATTTTTTTAAAATTGTATTAATAAAGTTTGAAAAAGCCAAAATGTAAAAGATTCTTTAGGTTTTCGAATGTTTTATCGCCTTCCTAAATTGGCACTTTCCTCATTTAGCTATTGAACAAGAAAACAATAATACTTTTGTATTATCCAGGTCCAGACAATATATTAGAAATTTTTTTGAAATTCTTATTTTATTATTCGTATTTGATTGTAAAACAAGGAAAAATACTATTTTTCAGGGTAAAATTCTTATGATATGACTAACATAGGGTAATTTTAAGGGGAATAAAATCTTGACCGAGATAATGCGAAAGTACTAAAAATGGAGGCCTATTAACCGTTACCCATTTGTCCGAATATTCCCACAAATCCCTCCTAATCGTTTTTTATTCCCTTTTCCCCTATCTTCTCATTCTCACCAATCAATGGTCCTTCGGGAATGGCCAATGCCGGATCGCGCTCTGCAAATTCCACAATTGGCCCATTGGGCACTGGCTCCGGCTTCTCCCTTTCCACGCGCCTTTCGCTTTTCCCACTGCCATTTTGGCGATGAAATAGTCGGTGGGTGTTTGGCGAACGGGCTGCCCGGGTGGCCAACAATAATTGTGGTGGCATTGTGGGACCAGGTGGCAATGGCCATCGACTCGAATGGCGGGCATTGGCACTGGCCTGGTGCTGGCTAATCATTGCTTGACGAAAATTTGGATCATGGCGAAGGTAGCGGAGAAATTCCTAAAAAATTTTGGAATTATTTTTACTTAAGCGGAATAAAAGTAACTGTCAATGCCTAAGGGCTTCTCCTAATTCATTCTACTGTACCGCCACTTTTTGCCTAATCGCCTGTCACCCTATCCAATCAAATATTGCCCCAATCTACCTTTTTAAATCCACCCTTTTTCTTCTCCCAATGCTTTTTCCCTTCAATCACATTATAGTATGACAGAAGAACAATTTAAAGTTGAGTTCCCATCCCGTTCAATTGGCCAATGGGGGCTAAGGCCCGGCAAAAGCTAGGGGCAAAAGTCTAGGCCCAGCTCTCGACACAAACAACTTTAGTCCTAAACTAACCAGAAACATTATATTAGAAAGACTGCTAATAAGTAAGTAAGGGATTGTTATTTAATTTGGTGAATAAAAATGTTGATGAACATTTTTCGACTTGAAAATTTATCAAGGCCATTGATAAAATATTTTATTTAAGTCTCCAATCGCTTCGGCGTGCAAAACTCTATTCTAAAATCTAATTCTAAATTCTAAATTATTATAATATCGAAATTTTATTATGGCAAGGTTTATGGATGGCCTCAAAATTTTTGACTTTTCGGAATGAACAAATTAGAATTTTATTGCCAAATTAAATAAATATTTCATCTGAATATTTTACTATTATTAGGTAAAGAATATATTTACTTGATATTCCACTAAATTGTTAATTACATTTCGAATTAGCCTATGTTTATGGCCTGAATCCTAATATATGAAAATGTTTTCGTAAAATATTTTTTTAACAGCCTCTTTTTATTATAATTTGTTATTCAACAACAAAAAACTTTACCCGATTTTGGATGAGCAATGCAATTTTCTCATCATCCGCGCACGGATCCCTTCGACTTTGTTGGGTGCCATTTTCTGCTGATGATGAAGAAGATGGTTGTGGATGATTTTGATGGCTTAAAAATAATAAAAAAAAATATTAAAAAACAAAAATTTATTCAGTAAATTATTAAAAATTTTGGCAACTAATTCTAAAAGTGCCTTTTTTACCAATTAATTGGCCCACATTTTGCTTACCAATTTTGGCCATTATTCAATTCTCCTCGATTCTCCGCTCTTTTCAATGCCTCAATTTCATCCAAATATTCCCCATTATTTCTGTTTTGTCCGGTGGTCGATGTACTTTGTGGACATTCCGAATGATTTTGTGTGCCACTTCGCTCCAATAATTCTTCAATTGTTTGGCCCACATTTCCATCATATTTGCGCAAAACTGATTCAATCATTCGGCCACTCAATTGAGGGAACATTGCCTTGAATTGAGCCATCGTCTAATTAAGAATGGGAAATATTGAAAATGGAAGCTTTAAAATTTAACGCCCTTAATTTTAGATCTTTAAATTTTCATTCAATAAAATTTTTAAATAACTTTCTAATAAGAATTTGGATAAATTTTAATGACCGATTATTGCCTGCCAATTGAAAAGATGAATTGGGTTTTGGCCCATATTTTCGTGAAACTAATGCCAATTTCAAAGAGCAATATATCATTCGAAAAGCTTGAGTTTACTCTACAAGTGGCCTTATTATATTTTAGATTTATCTAATTTCATCTTAAAAAATTATAAATCTGATGAGAATGAGATCAATCTGATACGTAAATAAAAAGCCATCCTTTCAACGAATAATTTTGGAATTCATAAAATTTAATCAAGCCTTTTTCTAGAAGAAACTCAGACCTTTAAAATGGTATATCATCTTCAAAAATTAGTTAGTCTCATTGAGATATTGGCCAAAAACCCTAAATGTCAGGTACTCTTCCTCTACCCCTATGAGAATATATTTTTACCCTTTTCCTTTTACCTAATTAAAGAGTGATTGAATATAATAGGAATAAGAAACTAAATATACTTAAATGCCTCAAGATTAATCACAAAAAAAATTGTAGTTCCAAAGAGTGTCAAAATATACCGTCTCAAAATTGAGCAAATTCCCGCCAGCACATTCCTCGTTCATTTTTTGATTACTCATCACAGTCAGTAATTTTTGCAAATATAATGTTCACATGAAGGAAAATTGCTGCAAACGAGAATGTTCTTTCAAACGAGAATATGTAGCAAAGGAAAAGGAATGAATGGATGTTCAATGATTCAGCGCGAAGGAAAGCGAAAAAAAATCAACCACTTTTCAAGAATGCTTTTAACGGAGAATAAAGACAAATTATTGAAATTGAGAGGCTAATGTTAGAGAACTTTTAACAAAAATGGAAGCCTTCTCCTTTCTCAAAAGAATAAAAAATGGAATCATTGAATATGAAAAAATGATGGAAACGGATGTTTGCTTAAAATGAGGGGGAATCGCAGATTTATTATTGTTGAATTATTACTTTTTTGAGGGCGAAATTTGGTCACCACTCGCCAAAGGGGAAAATAAGAAGAGGGAAACAGGATGGACGATGTGTGTTGATGAGTGACGAATCTGCTGCTGGAGGGTGCCTCAATAGTGTAAACGTGGGAAAAGTGGGCGAATAGGGAATGGGGAAAGTGGCAGAAATTTTGGGAGTAAGGTGGCTGCGTCTGTCAATATCCAATATTTGTTTATGTGATGCGAGAGAGAGAATGTTTTTGACGTATATTTTAGGGGTAGGCTCATCGGCTGGCAGCAATAAAGTTGGTCGACTCTCGGCTAGCATTAAAATAGACGGCTGTCAATAAAAAGAAAATATTGGCGGCTGGCAGCAAAGTGGATAGAGATGGTTGGTCGTCGAAAGCCATCGAGAATACAAATGACTTGCTGCTGCTGTTAGGCTTATCAATATGGAATTGACACATAATTTGTTTCTGATGGAACAATTTGGATGACCCTTTTTATGCTTTAGAGTTCATAGCTCATCAATGAGGTAATAAGATGACCAATTTAGGAAATTCATATACTTTTTATTAAAGGTCTGATTTTCCTTGTGTGGCTTATTAAATTGTATCCTACATTTTAAATGAATCAAAGGTCTTCTAATAAATAAGTTCATACTTATATAGGGAATAACACGAGCTCTTGAAAAAGGAGAACTTTTCAACAAAATATTTTAAAATTCATTAAATTTAATTAATCTACTTTACAGAGGGAAATCAAATCTTTCAAATGGCATATCGCCTTTCTAAATTGACTATGGCCTCGTTGAACTATGGACAAAAACCCACGCAAATATTCAATTGGCCAATGGCAATATTCAATCATATTATTTCATATGATTTGACAAGAAAGAATTGATACTTAGATTAGGTATTAGGATATGTTGTTGGGTTTAGACAAAATTCTGGGAAAAATCATAAAGAAGCTATAATGATAATGATAATTTGGCCAAATTTTATGGCCTTTAATCCAAATATAAGGAACCATTAATTCCTTTTTGTACGAATTTATTTGCCACGAATTTGAAGTAATTTATTTTAAAAACATTTTATTTATTTATCGGTGTCAAAATGGAGTCACAAATTTATGGAAATTGAAAAAATGATGAAAGTCCAAATGGTAAAAAAATTATTGGATAAAAATTGGTTGGGATGAGGAATGAAATTTATGGAAGGATGGGATTTTTACTAATTCATCATGGATTTTGGGTTGAATGAAAGGGACAAATGCTATCTAAAAAATAAATGGAAATTAATAAAAAAATAAAGAACATCTAAATTATGCTAAAAATGTATCAAAAAATATTAAAATTGACTGTGAATATTGGAATATTAGGGTTGGGATAATAAAATGTTTGTAGAAATGAGGTCAATTTTTGGGTAAATTTTAAAATCCTAGAATCCAAAGATTTCCTAGTTGGACCCTCTTTTGATTTGTCCTATTCCAGAAATTGCCTAGCTTCAAAATTGTGGACACAACAAATAAAAAATAAGGTGGAAATAAGATGGCCAGAATGGCCTAAAAGTTGATTTAAAGTGGGAAAGGTGGTTTATAGCTGCTTATGCTTTGGTTCTATCTTAAAAAAGAATTTCTCTTTTATATATTCCTAAAATTGTGTTGAGCCCAATTGGCAGTTTTTTGATGTTATTTGGTAATTTTAATTTGTAATTAAAATGAAGGACAAACAAATAGGTACTTTTCCGTTATGGGCCACCCTACCATATTATCCTTGGTTTCCTCCAGCATTTTCTTCGTAAAATTTGGCATTTTCTTCTCAAATTGGCTTGATATTATGAAAATGATGTTAAATTCTTGAAAAGAAGTTTCATAATTTTTTGTAAGGGTAGGGTGGCCCATAACGGAAAAGTACCAACAAATATAATATTTAATTCGCCAAAAAACATCTTAAATGCCAAAAAAAAGATTATAATGGTCCAGTGGTTTATCCTAGACCCATAAATCTTATAAAGAATTCAATGCTATTTATGGTTTAGAAATGTAGGACAAACCTTTAAACCATTATAATTTTGGTACCTTTTTCGGCAATTTCAATGTTATTTTCGACAAATTAAATACAATTCAAAAAATAAATGCGTATGAGGGAGGAGGGAGGATTGAATAAGCTCACGAACTTGTTTTTGGGACCAACATTTTTCGGAAGGGAAGGGGTCTATAATGCACAAAAAGGGGATTTTGAACATATTTGACTGAGAGACAAAGGAATGTGAACAAAATATTTGAGGAGGAGAAGAGGATTTGGGCGCTATTCCATTTGTCATTAATGCCATCGAAATGTGTTGAAAATCCATCAAATTCCTCCCCCTCTTAGCATTAGGGCAGTGCCAAACATGGCCAACATTGTCATCCATCCATTTGCGCCCATTCCGGCCACACCGCCAGCCAATCCTTCCGGTTCCCCTTGGTTGATGCCATCCGTGTCATCATCTTCGCCTCCATCCTCGTCGTAATGTTCAACAGCACCGGATGAGGATTGTTGCTGATCACGTTGGGCATTTTCACGTTTCTGTAAGCAATTGAATTCACAATCGGCCAACTTGTCCGCGTGAAGACCCTGCAAATTGAGAAATGATTAATTAAAATGTTTATCTGGAGTAAGAGAATAAAAATATGTTAATTTTTGGAATTTATATCTTGCTTTTTGGCTATTTATTTGATTTAGATCTCATTAATCATTAAATATAAGCCAATATTTTTAAGGCTTTTGTTACGATTTAGCCTCTTAAGTCTTAATAATATGGGAATGCCGTGTGATCATGAATTAAAATATATTTAGGGATTATTTTATTTTCTATCGATTCTCCATTGTTTACGACACCTAAATGATAATTTAAATTAATATTTTCATTATATTTATTATTAATTAATTTCAGAATATGCCAAATCTATGCATTTAGACTTTAGAGAGAGTTACTAAAAGGCTTTAATATTCTGATGATACAAAATATGTACAAAGATTCAATAGATTTTAAGGTTAATTTATGTGTTTTAAAAACAATTCTTTGAATTCTTTGAATGCTTAATTTCTATAAGGAGGCTAAAATTAAAAATTAGACTTCTCTTACGGCACTTTAGGATGAATTCATTGATTTTTGATTATTACTTTAGGCTTCTTTGACCACACTTTGCTGACTTTGCTACAGTTTAGCTATCGTAATATTTCCTTCTGATATTTAAGCAAGGAAACCAGCTCAAATTTTAAGGTCCATAAAAAAACTATTATTTAATTCCATTGGAGACTTCTATTATTGAAAAATAAAATTCATTAAAAGATGCTCTGATTCTGAACGATTCTAATGTCTAAAACTTGCCTTGAACATTCCGGTCAGTGAACGGCACATAATCAGTGAGGCATCCTCCTCGCAAAGGCCTGACATTGCTTCCATATATTCTTGTAATTTATTGTTCACCGCAGTGCAAACTTCCTCATCCGGATGGTCCAGGAATTTTTCACTGAGGTAAGTGCCTGAATTTTGGATGGTAAATTGGCTAATTCAATTGAAACAATTGAAGTAAAAGTTATTTATTGGCACATAACTCAATTGAGGCAATAATCAATTTTGAAAGGCGATAAGCCATTTTAAAGCCCAAATTGTCCTCTAAAAGTGGCCTCTTTTAAATTAAAAAATCTAATTTTAAAAACGGTTATTTCTCTTTGAATATAATAAACCAGAATTGTTGAAGAAGAGCAGACTTATTGAAGAAAACCAACTTATTTTTCAAAATGTTATATTTTTAAAAAATTATAATTGGCCACTTTTTAGAGGACATTTAAGGCTTTCAAATAGCATTTCGCCTTCCGCAATTGATTAATTTCTTTTTGAGTTTTAGCCAAAATAATAGGATAAGTATTATTTTTTACCTGCGCTGACGGTCATTTCACCAATTCGTTCCCGAGATAAGCATGGCCTGTGCTCATTCAACAATTGTTGACCTTCGGGTGAGCAGGCATATGTGAGGAGGTAGTAGCTCTAAATTTTTGGGAAATTTTTGTGGACATTTTTTGTGGACATCGAAGATTTATGTTCGGGGACACAACATTGGAAAATGAAATTTTGGAAAAAGAAACAAACGAATTTTATTGCCTTATTAGGGAAAATCATAAGGCCTGAGGCTCAATCAATATTCTTTTATATGTTTACCAGATTCTATGTTTTTTTGACTGATTCTGATTTCTGATTCAGTATGTTTCTTCTAATTATCGTACAGCCTAATCTATGGCCCAATTGATTTGTTTTTTTTTGTTTATAATATTTCAATTTCAAATTGATTTGAACTTTTTGAATTTGAACCAAATTTATTTCCAACTGAAATTTCGGGCTTTTTTTAAACAGGTTTAACTTTTTCCAGAATATTGTCTTAACTAAATCTACCATGCCGAATCGAAATAGCAGCCATAAATTAATGTGCTCTAGGATGCCTAATAAGAGCTGACAATGAGATTAAGTACAGCCATTAATTTTAGACTACAATATCTGTTACTTTGTTGGTCAGTGGAGACAGAATTGTTCATATAATCAGGCAAATCAACTTTATTTTTAAGCTTATCATCAAATAAAAGATAGGGGAATTAGTTTAGATTTAGGCCCTGCATAAATTAAAAATTCAAAAAATAAAAACAAACTCTGAGAAAACTGCCCGAATTCTTTCGGTGTACCAACAGATCGCTGACGGTATTGCTGGCTTGCACAATTTCGGAATGACTGCATTCATGCGGCTCCGGGCCTTCGTCCTTTATCAAAGGGAAAAACATAGATAAATCCATCTAATTAATATTTTATCCCAAATTTCCATAAAAATAAAATTTTCCTATGATTCTTATTTATAGGGCTGGCAAAAATAGTTGCCAAAAATCGCAAAATAGTTAACTAGAATAGTTGCCAAAAATCGCAAAATAGTTACATAAATAGTTGCAAAAACCCAAAATAGTGACAAAAATTTCAAAAAAAGTTACAATTTTTTATCGAAATAAAAGGTTAAAAATAGAAAAGAGATTTAAAAAATTCATTGATCAGATCGTTCTTGGTTATAATTGCAAATCAGATACATTTCGAGATTATTAATGTTGAAACTCATTCGATTATCAGCCAAAATAGACTTATACATAGAGAAAGAACGCTCAACATCACAAGATGTGAGTGGTGAATATTTGTAAAATGGAATTAGATTTGGCGAAACATCACAATTATTGTTTTGGCCAGAAAGAATATTGCAGATTTGGGACATGATTTCGATTCCGGGATTATTGGAAACAATAAACTTGAATTTCTCTTGAATTTGTTCTGCACTTTCTCCGATTGCCATTTCCATTTCATCTTGTACTTCGCCAAAGATTTGCAATTGTTCATAAATGGATAGGCCTTGTTTTTCCAATTTTGTGATCGATTCGGCCAATTTGGCAAAATTAGATTGGATATAGGCGAGGTCCTGCCAAACAGCAGATGAGGCCAAATCGAATGTGAATTGGTCGGGAATATTTGAGGTTGTTGCGTCCAAAAATTGTTGTTTTTGTCGTTTTTCCTTTTCTGAAACTCGAAGAAGGGCACGTCTATGCTTCAATGTTTCATTGTGTTGTTTTAAATGACCAAATAGTATTGTAGAACAATTTTGTTGAATAACCTTTTGTTGAACAAATTCCCGTTGTCTATTGGTCGTTGTAAATTTTATATAAACCTGTTGTTGACACGCTTCACAATAAATCCCTTTACCCTCTTTGGTAATATTGATTGTATAAACTGAATTTCCATTTAATCGATCAATCCACTGGCGAAACAATGCATATTTTGTATTATTTGGTGGCATTTTTAAGAAATTTCCAAAAAAAGTTATATAAAATAGTTGTTTTGGGCTGAAATAGTGATCAAATAGTTAAATAGTTGCAAAGGTAGCAAAATAGTTAAAAATAGTGAAAAAAGTTGAAAAAAAGTTCAATATTTTGGGCTCAAACCAAGTTAGATATGTTTTTTATTGCGTTTTTATGCATAAATAATGCTCCGCATAAAATAGTTAAATAACTATATTTGCCAGCCCTACTTATTTATAATTTGGAGGATTGGGGGGAAGGGATAGTTGATGATTGGTTGATATTTATAGTTTGTGACACATAACTTATCAAGGTTCCCGGAAAACTGGTCAGTGGGGAAAACTGGTCAGTGGGGAAAACTGGTCAGTGGGGAAAACTGGTCAGTACGGTAAACTGGTCAGTGGAAAAGTAAAAGTAGTCGGGTAATTTTTTTAGTTAGATATACCGTAAGTATATTATGCTTAAATCGATGCAATTCGGTGAGCTATGTATGAATCAAACATTTCCCTATAATAGCTCGAACATATACAAGTTGAGCATTTTTAGTCTTATTTTTTACTGACCATTTTTCCACTGACCAGCTTACCGTACTACCAGTTTTCCCCGCTGACCAGTCTTCCACTGACCATTTTTCCCTACTGACCAGTTTTCCGAACACGACCTATCAAGGAAGCAACCAATCAGCAGAGGGAAAAGCCCTATTGGCTATAGGCTATGCCATGGGAAAGCCCAAAGACCCTTTCAATTTGCCATTTTTTATTTTATGAAATCCAACTTTTTATTTGTCTGTGAATGTAACAAACCCGAATTTTTAGAGGTAAAGCCATTTATTTTACAAAATATTTTAACATTTTCAAAAATTAGAAAAGCCACTTTTTAGAGAACATTTAAGGAATTCAAATGGCATAATTCCCTGAATTAATTGCTTCCAAACAGAGACCTAGGTATAGGTATAGTTACTCAATCGGCGGACAATTGTCTTATTTCTTTGCCAAATTTATTTGTATTCAATCAGTTTTCATATCAAAATATTTCTCCAGAATGAATATTACCCCCATAACATAGTGTTTATTCATTTTTTGAATGCTAACTTAAATATTAGCCACTTAAAATCAAAAAATCAATCAGTAGCATTTTAGTCCCCTATAATATTTTAGCCTTCCGTCCCCACATTTTCATGCGCAATTTTGGCACCAAAAATGCAAATTAGTGTATGCGGAGATTATCCATTTGAGATAAACAAACGGAAAAGGAGAACCCCCTTTCCATTTTTGATGGACGAAGATGGCCCCCTCTAACATTTTTGGCACACAAAAGGCGTCCAATTTAGGCCATTATAAGGAAAGAGGACAATTTGAGGATGCCGGACATTTGTGGACAGCCTTGGATGGACCCCTCTAGGAAAAGCGGTCATTTTTGAAGGCACATTGACATTGGGCTTAATGAGCGAAGACCACCCATCCATCACATTTTTATGGTTGAGTGGATAATTTGCCAAAAGAAGGACCACTAATTTGTGTGGACAATTCCCCCAAATCTTTGATTTATTTACTGCGGAAATTTTCTAAATATTTATAATAAAGTCAGTGTATTAATTCTTAAAAATTTATTATGGAAAGATCAAAGTTTTAGGGTCAATTAGTCTTCTTTAACTAAAATTTCCGGCTTTAAGTCTAGCACTAACCTAAATCTAATCCTAAGCCAAAACCAAAATCATAATATTTTGTTATGGCCAAATTATGTGGCCTTAAAAGTAATTTCTGAAATGAATTTCACCAACTTGAATGCATTTGTCCAATTCCCTCAAATGTTGGCATTGATCATTGTTAATTGTGACCACATTGTCCTTCAATTCGTACAATGTCCAAGTCCATTCGTCCAAAATTTCAATGAAACATTTCACCAGGGTCACATAATTGCAACGGCTCTGAGAAAATATATAAATATTATTAAAAAATTTTAAAATTTTTTTAAAAAATTTTTAGAAATTTCTGAAATTTTTTGGAATTTTTCAATGAGAAATTTTTGTTGAAATTTTTGTGTTTTTTTTAAATTTTTGAATTTTTTTTTTGAAATTTTTCGGCATCAACTATTTTTCTCATTTCATTTCCCATCTCTTTCTCTCTTTTTTCCTAAATTTTCCCCCCATTTTGCCATTCAATCCCGGCTTTTCCTCCATTCAAAAGAGACGAAGCCTTTTCAAATGCAAAGGAAAAGCAAAGCAAAAGCATTTTTGCCCATTAGCCAATTTGCGGTCGACTGCCGCCCTTCATCATTTTGAAGGGGACACAAATTTTTTGAAGGGCAACGCAAAAAGTTTTTTTTGTGGATTCAGAGGGCCAAAGGGAAATCGAATTTTTTTCTGTCTTCATTTGCCCTTCAATTCCAAATTTTTTGTGAGATTCCCTGGGGACATTTTTGAAGGGAAAAGAAGATGTCATGATGGAAGGAGGAAGGAATGGGAACGGAAGGCAAAAAATGGGGATGTTCGGCTGAAAATGGTGGCCAAATGAAGAGTGATGGATGATGGGAATAGGAGGAAGATGGGCCAATGGGAATGGTGGCCATCAAAAAAGCATCAAAGCCCAAAATGGAGAGAAAATGATTTTTTAATAGAATAGTTCAAAATTGTGGTGCCAATGCCGAAAAATCTTTTTAAAAATTTATTTGGCTTCTTGTAAGAAATATCAAATGATTGAATTTATCAACATGTCGAAAAATAATCGTTTTTAAAGCCATCTAATACTTGGTCAAATCAGACTTTTTTTTAAATTCCTATGCCTTCAAGCTAATAAGCCTTAATCTAAAGCTAACCTCAAACTTAATTCTATGGTCAAGTTGTATATGGCTATGAAAATGATTATTTTTCGACACAAAGTTTTCTGCAAATTCAATGTTTTTTTGACAAATTAAATATACTATCCAAATAAAAATAACTGCCAACCTGCGCTTGAACTTGCCGAACATCCAGCAAAGGAATGAGAAGGAGGAGAAGCAGAATAGTGTGGGGTGAAAAATTAGGACATTTTGCCGTTGTTAGCCGGCGGCCCGACGGAGGCCAACCAACTTTGAATGCCATTTTTGTAAAGGGCCAAGTGATGATGGATTTGAGCAGTACGGCAGTGCTATTAAAGACTTGACTCAAATATTGGTACCGAAATTAGCGAAGAGTTCAAGTAGTTCGAGATGGATGGAAAGAAGAAGGGCAGTGGTTGAAATTATAATTGTTATTGGTCGACTAATCCTAGTCGTTTTTGATGAAAGCACTTTGCCTTTTGGCAGATTCGTCTTCTGCCTTCTTTCTGCTAATTGTCAAATCTAAAAATATCCAAAGGCTTATTTTAAATATTTTAAAGCCTAAAAAGCTTAAATTTGAATGGTTTTTAAGCGTAAAAAAATGTTCTGGTTTTTGGTTAGCAAATTGGCAACAAAAAAAAAAGGAGAAATGGGCGAATATTTGAACGATACTATTTTGAGGTGGCTTGGCTGGCGAATTGTCCGACTGGCGCAAACGCAAGCAGATTGGCCCGACAGAAGGATGCTTATTGGGGTGGGGGCACACGAGCCGATAAAAGGGGGCTCACGGAGGGGAGGGGGGAAGTGCAAATGGATGGGGGAATTCGGGAATGGCAAGGAGGGAAGGGAAGAACGGCAAACAAAAATGAGAAGCCTAGGAGGAAGGGAAGATGGCTTCTGCGTGGATGGAGGCAAATGGAGGATGAGGGGAAGGAAAGGCAATCGGAAACGACGGAGGGAGGCCTCCGTGCTGAAAGCCAAATAGATAGCCGCCTTTTTGGCTTCTGCGCGTGTGGATTGGACGCATTCCGAAGCCATTCCCATCCATTCCATTTCATTCAGAGACTGTCGGCAGCTACCCCCGTCGTATGCGCATCTTTTTATACACCCAAAAACACCGTGGGGGAAACGTGGAAAATGAAGGCAATGGTTGGGGATGGATGGAGGATGGAAATTGGCCCAAATGGCGGTCGGCTGGCAGCAGAGGCAAACATCCAGAGGCAGAGAAGGAAAGGGAAGGGAACGAGTGCCGTAATTCAATGGAAAGCGGCTGGCAGAAAAAATTGGCTCTGTTGCCGCAATTCAAGGCCATTTCGGTGCCGCCATTCCTCCCAAATCGACCTTGGAAATCGCGTCCTTGTGGGAAGCCGGGCCCCCGGGGCGAATGGCTTCTTCTACTGGCATTGGGAATGGAGTGGAATGTTGGGAAAAGAGGGGAAGGCGAAAATGAGGGGGACATGGCCAAATGGATTCGAAATAGGCCCTTGGACGAATAGATGGCCCGACAGGCTAGCCTCATTTGTGAGGCATTGGCATTGGCACAAACACACGCGGGACTTGAGCGGAATGGGACATAGAAAGAAAAGTGGCAGAAAAAATGAGAATGAAAATAAAGGGAAAACGTGGAATACGAGAAGCAGTACACAAAAATGAGGAGATGGCATAAAAAAAAATGCCGAGAAAGTGAAAAGAGAGAAAAATTTACTGGTAAAAATGGAATTGAATTTTAGGATTTTTGTTGAGGCAAATGTCAAGGGAAAGAAAGAACGAGAAAAAAAAGTAAGAGTGAAGCCTGGAGGAAAAGCCAAGAAAAGGCGACAAATTATGAGAAAACATTGAGGAAAATGTTGCCCTTCAGCTCAAATAGATATTGAATGCCGCAACCAGAGAAAAAGGGCTTGGCACCGCGTAAAGCGAAAATAAAAATAAGGGAAAAGAATGGAGAAAAAGCCGAGAAAAAGCTTTGGCATGGGCATCATATGCCGATGATGAGCAAAAATTATTGCGTGAAAAGAGGGTGGCGAATTTGTTGGCACATAAATATTGGGGAAAAGCGGTGAAAGAATGTAGCAAATTCTCTCCTATACAACAAACTCGTTCGGCACTCGCCAAATTTGTTTTGTTGCGAACAAAAGTGAAAAATAATTTAGTCGATTGAGCAAACACAATGAAATTGGGAGGGACTGTTGAATGAAAAGCTGGAGGAAATGGAAGCAAATAAAATTGAATATAAAAATGCAAATTTTAATTTATAAAACATTTTCTTAGTTGGTGGAAATGCTAGTAGAACCGCAATGGTTCAATACCCTGTGTTGTTCTGATTTTCATTCCGGAAAGAATTCTGATTTTCATTCCGGAAAGAATTGTTCTGATTTTCATTCCGGAAAGAATTGTTCTGATTTTCATTCCGGAAAGAATTGTTCTGATTTTCATTCCGGAAAGAATTGTTCTGATTTTCATTCCGGAAAGAATTGTTCTGATTTTCATTCCGGAAAGAATTGTTCTGATTTTCATTCCGGAAAGAATTCTGATTTTCATTCCGGAGACAATTCTGATTTTCATTCCGGAAACAATTCTGATTTTCATTCCGGAAACAATTCTGATTTTCATTCCGGAAAGAATTCTGATTTTCATTCCGGAAACAATTCTGATTTTCATTCCGGAAAAAATTCTGATTTTCATTCCGGAAAGAATTGTTCTGATTTTCATTCCGGAAAGAATTCTGATTTTCATTCCGGAAAGAATTCTGATTTTCATTCCGGAAAGAATTGTTCTGATTTTCATTCCGGAAAGAATTCTGATTTTCATTCCGGAAAGAATTCTGATTTTCATTCCGGAAACAATTCTGATTTTCATTCAGGAAACAATTCTGATTTTCATTCCGGAAAGAATTGTTCTGATTTTCATTCCGGAAAGAATTCTGATTTTCATTCCGGAAAGAATTGTTCTGATTTTCATTCCGGAAAGAATTCTGATTTTTAATCCAGAAATAAATGGCTTTCTTTTTAAATATTTTTTGCATATTCTCTTTCCTATTATTGCGTCATCTTATATTTTATATTGGGAATTAACGTTTAAGAGGTATTTTCGGAGAGAGGCTTCATCATTTTTGGCACATTTTCGAGAAAAGAGATGTCCAAAAAGGGGAGCCCCCTAAAATTTATATGGTCGACGATTTCCCCTTCTTCTTTTGGGGCACCAAAATTCCTTTGGGGCATTTTTATAGGAGAAGGGGCTTGGCCACATTTTAGGCCACCCCCAATTTGCACATCGTTTTGGGCGCCTTCCTCGTACTTATTTGGTGGCCATTTTGGATTGGGAGGGAATGGAATTTGGGGTGGCCCATTCCGGGACTATATGCACTTGTGAAGGGCCAAAAATGGAGGAGGGAAAGTGCCAACTTTGGCAGATGCTTAAGCAAAAAGAAGGCGAAAGGGATGGCGCCGACCACAAATTGGATTTGTGAGGGACCCCAAAGGAATGTGCGCGCGAAATTGGCCGCAAAAAGAAGAAAAGGGGGAAGGAAATGGGGAGGCAATTTGGCGCGACAAAATATTCTTCATCCACATTCTTCCCAAAGCATTGCAAAATGTGCCTTCCCACATAAACATTTTGCCCCATTTTTGCTAGCGAATATGGAAGAAGTTGGTGGGAAAATGTTTTGGGAGAATTCTATAATTTGGACGACGGGAAAATTTCACTTTTGGTTTAAAAATTGAGTGGAAAATTGATTTTGATGACATAAAATTTGGATTATTCTAGATATTGGGATTTCTACTGGAAAGAGATGGTGCCTTGGGGCATGACACTTGATGGAGTGAAACGATTGACTACACTGTGCCTGTATTCTTTATAAAGGCAAAATTGCAAATTTAGAAAGGTGATATTACCTTTTGAAAATCATAAATCTCTTTCTCTTTAAGTTTAATAAATGGCCTTTAAAAAAGTTATTAGATGTCCCGATGTCTTTGAGTGCGGTAAATCCTTATAAAATTCACTTATTTTTGCAATGTAAAAAATTAGTAAGGCCATTTTTGGATGACATTTAGGGCTTTAAAATTGTAAATCGCCTTCCCAAATTGGATGCTACTTATTATTTTGGATTGACTGGAAAAATGAATGAAAATGAATGAGCCTATGAATGTTTTGACTGCTAAATTTGTATTGTACAAAAATGTGGCTATTCTGTGGGCACATAGAGGTTTATTCAGCTGATCCAGAAAGAGAAAGGAATGACGGTGGCAAAACAAAAAGCAGGGCGAACAACAAAGCTAAAATGCCTTCTTACTAAATAAAATAGGCTGGCTGAAAGGTGACCCAATTTTGGAAGCATCGAACTTATTATTATGGTTCACTTTGTGTCTCGAAAATAAGCCAAATCCCTTTTCCTACATCGACGATTGTTTTCGCCAAAATTTTGAGGAGGCGCCACTGATTTCCTCCCTAAATCTCTCTCTTTTGTGTAGGCTTTTCCTTTCCTTTATTATGGCCCAGCCATTCACCCCTCTCTTTGCCCTTGGCCACATAAATATTTGTCCGTTTCCGTTCAAAGGCTGCGCGCACATTTATTATTTAAAATGGGGTGAAAGAAGCAGCTTATTGCTGGGATTGGTCAAAACGCTGAATAAACATTTTGAACATTGAAAAGCAAAATGAGTGAAAGGCTAATAGCCAGCCGAACATATTTTGTTCAAGACAAAATGAAGGCGAAGGCTAATGGATGAGGCCCAACTTGTCGCCGTTTTTAATAACTTGTCGAGGAGTGAGCCATTATTTGTGTAATCAAATTGTATTATAGAACAGTTGGCTATTAAATTTTATTAATTTTATTTTAATTGGTTCAGAAATTATAGAATTATCCCTAAAACCATTTGAAATGACATTTACTATGGAACTATTGATTACTGAAATTTTCATTTGTTTTTAGGCATAACTCCATTAATTCTGAACCAATTTTCTGCTCTTTAATTTGATAACAAAATCATTAAAATTGATTTCTTTGAAGAAATATTATAAACAGTAATAAATTGGACTGTTCCGCCGGAGGCTTTTAATTAGCTGCTGGAAAGAATAAGCTTTTGTACACTTAAATTTGCTACTCTTTTTGGATGCATTTTTAATCGAGCCGCACTCACTTTCTTAATTCTAACACATTTCTAAGTGGCAAGCCTACAATTCAAATTAGGGTAAAATGATGTTTTTGGAAAGTTGGCACAAAATGTGAATAATAATGACGCATTCGTTATTTTGGCAAAAAATATGTAAAATGAGAACTGGTGAATGAGATGGGATACTAATTCCCCGAATTAGGAATGGGTTAAGGGGCCATGGAATGGAAAAAAATGAAGCAAAATAGCGGACGGAATTGACACTAATTTGGGCCAAGAGGCGGGTGGGCAAAATGAGGAAAATGGATGGAATGGAAGAAGCGAAGGGGGAATGGGGACGGACATGATGGGATGGATGGATTGGCAACATTGATGAAGGGAAGAGAGGGGGGGGGGGGGAATGAATGGTGGCCCCGGGGGATGGCGAGGGTAATTTGGCCGAGAATGGTGCAGGCCGGGTCGAGATAGGAAGAAGGCGGGTTAAGAAGGGGCCATGGAGGGTCGCGCAGGCCAAAAAAGGGAAGGCGAAGAAAATCTAATTAAATGAGAAGGAAAATTGAAAAGGAAATGTGCTCAAAAATGTGGAATGGGGAGCCGGAGAGATGGACGAACACCAAAGAGCACAGGGAAAATGGGAGATTAGGGAGGGATTTATGTCCGAATGGAAGGTGAAAGGATTGCATGTCGGCCCCCATTTTTTCATTATATTTGTTTTTGTGCAGAACGCGCAATTCAATCCCGGGCGGTGCCGGCCACTGTGGGCTGTTGTGGCCACCAACCTTATTATATCCTCTCTTATTGACCACATGGTGCCAGTGCCAGGTAAAGGTGACTTTCCTTGTTGACTTGGCACCTTTCTTAATAATAAACTGACTTCTTAATAATCCCTCCTCAACAGTCCTCAATGAATAATACCCACTCCTAATTCCTTTTTTCTTATTAATTTGCCACATTGAATCTTGCATGGCAACGTGCCAGCAAAATGGGATCAAGCGCAATGTGAAAGGCCTAATCCCCCGTTCCCAATTAAAGTGCTGGCGTGGATGCCGGAAGGGCGAGGATGAAGTGCCAAAAAGTTTGGCAATGAATTTGATATCGCTTAGAGGCATACATATTGCATGGACGCTTCAACTTTTGACGGGCATTTTGGCATTTTTTATTTAATTTAAGCCTAGAATCATTAGAAGACTCAAAGTATTTGGTTTAGCTATTCAAAATTTTAAATGCGCTTTTTGGCCATTAAAACTAGTATAATCATTCTTCTCCAAATTTAAGCCAATTTTGATTTGAATTGTGCAAAATTTAAATGCCTGTAAGAAATAGCTGGGAATGCCAAAAAATTGTTGGCAAAGGAATATTATGTGAGTCGAGCCAATGGGCAATGGCCGTTGTTGTGGGAGAAAATGCCGCAAGGATGGCTTTGTGGGAAGGTAAAGCGACGCTGCCTATTGCGGTTCCCCTAGGCAATATGTGCAAAAGGGGTGAAAAGCGAATGCGAAAATGGGAAAAGGGGAGGGGAAGCTAATTGCCCGGAGGCAAAATGTTGAAGGGTGGAATGCCGCCGACGGGCATGGGAAGATGGCCAAAAAGGAGCGGATGGTGAATGGAATGCCGCCGTCGGGCATGGGAAGAAGGCCAAAAAGGGGAAGGGAAAGGAAGGCGAAAATGGCCTAAAATGGGGAAGGCGAAGAAGGTAAAAGAAAAGCACGGCGCCCCGCACTTTTGCTTTGTAAGGGCTTTGGGGGACTTTGTGTGTTGAAGAATGGCGCCGGAGGGCCCAAAATGTGAAGGGGCAAAATGGCCAAGGGTGGAAGGCGGAGGTGAAAATATCGATCGCCTTAGGGGCAAAATGGGGTGGATGAAGGCGAACTCGTTTGGGGACAGCCCCCAACTCCCAAGGGAGGAGTTTATACGAAAGGATGGATGGAAAATTAATTATTATTTTATTTTATAGAGGGAATAAGGCCGACTATAGGGAGCAAATTGGGTCGACCCAACCCGCACAAAAGGCAACAAAAATTGTAGGAAAATTGTGGGAATGGAATGGGGAAGGTTTCTAATAATAATAATTTATCCATCCATCATTTCCTTTGTAGCCTTTGGCGACCTTTCCCTTCAATGTTCAATTTAATCCAAGGAAGATACTCTCTAACCAAACTTGCCGCGCGAGCACTTATAACTCATCATGAACTGAATCAATTTTGATTATTTTGTTATCAAATTAAAGAGCTGCCTTTTGGCTATAAATGGGTATTAATTTTATTTAAATTTGTTCCGAATTGATGAAGTTATGCTCAAAAATCCATAAAAAATTTGGCTAAGCCGTAGTAAAGGTAATTTTAAATGGTTTTTTGGCCATAACACCGTTAATTCAAAACCAATTTAAAGAAAATTAATATCTTAAATAGCCAACGATCTGCTCTTTAATTTGATACTAAATCATAAAAATTGGTTTAGTCCTTAATGAATTATTACTAATTTAAAATGTGGCAAGTTTGATGTGCGAGAAGTTGAGGCTAACCCATCAAAGAATTCCCCTAAATTGAGAATGGTTTCAAATGACAAAGGAAGTTTTCTTTCCATGTTTCCTTCAATTTGATCCATCTATGCTGTAAGCCACCTCCTAGAAGGCTAATAAAATTGCGCTCAAGGATCAAATTTTACTAATAAAAGTTTGGTGGTCAAATGGGAAAGGTGGCCTCCCTTTCTATTGGAATTATCCGCGCGTGGCCTTCCGCTTCCTTCCAATTTTGTTGTCCCTCCCTTTGAAGAAGCCTCCTTTCCCCTTGGAACGCGAATTATTGTCCTCCGCTTGACCAACCAAAGCAAATCGGCGGCTCCGAGAGGGGGCCAACTTTTGGTGTGGGGAAGGAGGGAAAGTGTATGGCAAACAGAAGCGGAAAAGACGGAAGGCAAAAGTAAAGAAGAAGGCCACAAAGCCTCACATCAAAAGCCGCACAAAGTCGTAAAGTGGAACGAATACTGGCCACCCCATCGCCCGGGGGCCATTCCAAGGAGGGAAAGGGAAGCAATTGGAGGAATGCCTTTGGAAATTCGAATGGGAATTTGGAGGAGGAACTTGTGGCTTCGGGGGCTTAGTTGACCCCAAATACACGTTGGATGTGAATTTATGGATGGACGAATGGATGGATTGAGTTACCCATTGACGGCGAGAATTGGCCATATTGGAGTTGGAGGGGGGGGGGGGGGGGGGGAATGAATTTGAAATGAGCACCGGAATTGGCAAAAAAAATGGAAATTGAAATGGATGGAATGGAATGAATGCCATATTGACTGTGCCCAATATTTGTTTGGACTTTTTTGGAGGGAAAGGGCAATAAAAAAGCAAAAAAAAAATTATTTATTTGATTTTTTAAAGAATAAAAGATTGAAATTTTGCGACTTTTTTAGTACCGTATTGATGAAGCTTATTTCAATGTTTGATGTTAATTTAGGAATTTATTTAATTAAATAAAAATTAGGCCTAATTTTATGGCCATAAAGAATTTGGAAATGAGATTAAATTGAATTTTAGGGCCTAACACAAAAAAAAATGTTAAGGCCATTTTTTATTGCCATTTTAGCTCATAATTTATAACCTAATTCCTTACAGGATTGAACATCTAGGATATATAATTTTGGCTCATAGCTCAGCAAGGCTTCAGGGAATTTCGGAAGGCAATATTCCATTTTAAAGGCCAGAGTTTCATTCACAGAAAAGCCTAATTAAATTTTTGATTTATCTAATTGAAACATATAAAAATGGAAATTTTATGAGAATGGCAGCAGCTCAAGTCCTTTCAATAAAAGGCGATTTTTTCTTCAAATTATTTCAAAAATTCAAAAAATTGTTAAGCCATTTTTTAGAGGATTTTAGGGGCTTTCATTGCATAATTCTTCTTCAAATTGGCTATTGCCTCGTTGGGCTATAGGCCAAAAACCAATATAGGCAAGCAATTGGAGGTATTAAATCATCTAATACTGCCGATTTTAACATTAAAATTTATATGAATTAATAATTTTTAAATAATTTTATTACTATTTGGCTATGAAATTTTATGTTGATTTATTTTCCATGCTCGCAAATTGGATATTGCGACGACAAAATTGGATATGGTCAAGCTAATTCCCCCCTTTCTTTTATTGGATTGCCGCCTTCCTTTCCCTGTTCCTCTCATGTCCATTCCATATTCCAAGGTCGAAGCCATAAAAAAGCCAACAAAAACACATCAACAACCATTTGGGGGCAAAATTAGTGGAAAAAAGGACATAAATCAGAGGGGGACATGAACAGTGGCAAAACAGCAAGAGAATTGGATTCTGCCCTTTTTACGATGGCCCAGCATAAAAATTGGAAAGAATGAAATTGTTGACGACTGATTTTGGTGACCAATTTATATGTGCATAGAATTTGTGGATGCCCAGAATTGGAAAAGAGAGAGGGGAATGGAATTGTGGGGAAATGCACTATTTGGTACTTTGAATCTTGCCATTTTTTTGGCTATAACTCAAAAAGGAAACAACCAATTTAGAAAGGCGTTATGACATTTTAAACCCATAAATATCTTCTACAATTAGGCCTGAAGAAAATTAGCTTATTTAATAAACTGTTTTAAATTTTCATAAATATAGAAAAGCCACTTTTTAGAGGGCCTTTAGGGCTTTAAAATGGCATATCGCCTTCCCAAATTGGTTACTTCCTTGTTGAGATATGGCCAAAAGAAAACGCGACCCATTTAAAAGTCATGTTTCAAAGCGAAGAACAAATTTTACTAATTAGAATTTGGCATTTATAAATCAAAAATATTGGCCACAGACGAAATTTGAAAGGGAGGTGGGATTCAAATAGAATGACACACACATAAGAGGAGGGGAAGGCGTAGGCGAAAGTGCACGGGGTCGGAAATTGTGGATTTTGGGCCAAAAAGTGTTGAATTTCATCATTTTTCTCGACCACCCTTCTGGTTCCGGATAGATTCCATTTCAACTTTTCCTTCCTTCCTTCCTTTCAATCAGTGAAGCGTGAAAATAAATTCGCGCATTGGAGGATATTTCACTTAAGTATTTGTATTTGACAAGAATTTTTTGATGGCCAATTGAATTCAATTTTGCCCCATTTTTACGTTTTGATTTGACTTGCAGCAAAAAAAGACCAGTTTTTGGAATTGTCAAAATAAAAAGGAAATCATAAAAAGTTCTTCGAAATAAAAGAGAAAATTTTACACAAAATTATGGCAATAAAAAAATTAGGCAAAGATTCACTTGTTTTTTCCTTCAATTTCCAATTAGGAATTGGAATGAGCAGTAGAGGATATTTCAATATCCAATGGCTATTCCTTTGCCTTATTAACTTAATGAGGCAATAGCCAATTTAGGAAGGCAATATATTATTGGAAAGCCCAAAGTGTCCTATACAATTTGGTATTTTTAAATTTTATAGAATTCCCCCGTAAAAAGTTACATATCTTTGTTTGTGAATTTGAGTACAATAATCCAAAATTTGTTGACGAAAAAGCCGCTTATCTTACAAATTACTTTAATAATCATAAAATTAGTAAAGCCACTTTTTAGAAGACATTTAGGGCTTTCCAAAGGCATATCGCCTTTCAAAATTGATTGCTTCCTTATTGAGCTATTACCGAAAGAACGGTCCCAGTTACTCTATTGTTATCTTTCGAGAATGTTGGGCTAATTTATTAGCCCATTTTATTGGGTGAATGTCCATCTATAGAATGCGCAAAGGAAAAGAAAATGGCGAACGGATTACCCAAATGATTGCTCCCAATTTGTTTGTCGGTCATTTTGTGTGTTTTGTTGTTGTTGAACACATTTTCGACAATGATGGAAGGGCCGGATTATTTTTGGGCAGGGATAAAGATGGGTGAATTTGGCGGAAAGTGGGCAGCAATGGACCGCAAAATTGGTGATCGCAGGCAGAGCCGAGTCCATTTTCACAAATGTTGGGCTGACTGAGGGGGGATTACCCTCAATTTTTAATTGGCGTGTTCCAACAAAATTTGTGCGCAACCGAGCAATTGGGAATTTGGGAATATGACCTCACTTTGGTGTACATTTGGGAAGGAATAATAAATAAATATATTTAAATAAATTATAAAAAATTGGAAGGAAATTAAGGAATCAATTTTTGCACCGATAACAAGCCAATAAAATGCCTTATTAATAAATTTTTGGCCTATATCTCAACGAAGTGGTTGACAATTTTGAGAGCGAAAAAAACATTTTAAAAGGCTATCTTTCCTCTATAAAATGGCCAAAATAAATGTTTAGAATTTTGGAATTTTTTTGGGAAAAAAGATGGCCTTTTCCTGAACAATTCGAGTTTCTACCATTCCAATAAAATTACTAATTTTTTAAATATTTATATTAGACACATATTTAATTTAAGGAAGCCACTTTTTAGAGGAAACTTTGCGCTTTCAAATGATATATCATTTCCCTAAATTGAATAAAGCCTCACATCAGCCTCACTGAATTATTGGCCAAAAACCAATATATAAATATTCAATTGTGTTCCATCAAAATAAGGGACAAAAACATCAACGAAGGCAACATTTTGGCTTATCCATCAAATAAAATGATTGACCATATGATACAGTCATTAATTCATTGTTTTTTTATTGTTTGCCATTCGCAATTGAGTGTGCCAACGGTTCCAAGTACATTCGTTGCTTTGTTTGCCTCATTGCCACCATTCATTCATTTGGATTGGATGGACTGTTTCCCCCTTTCCTACCCACATTTTGAGCCACGAACCCACAGATTTTTGGGTGGAAGGAAATGAGTGGGCCCAAATTGTAAATGGTGGCCAAAAATGGGGGAGGGATGCCAATTTAACGGAAATGCGCGCGACCCAATGCCAATGTGACCCTTTGATCCTGCCTTCGGCTTTACATTGTGCTGGGGGGAAGGAGAACAAGGAAAGGAGGAAATGATTGTGAGGCGAATGCTTAATGAGGATGAAGGTCGGCTTCTTTCTTAATGATCGTTCCAGGAAAGATAGAAATTTTTGATTGAGGATTTTTCCTTAATAAGGAAGTTGTCAAATTTCTGATATATGATTCCAAAAGGACTGTGTAAAATAAGTTAATTTAACAATAAAATGTTATTAAAAGTGGCCCAAAATTCTAATTAGTGTTTCCGGCCTAAAATAGCCAAAAAAATAAAATTCTGATGAGGCTTCCTTAAATTAAGGAATTTATTAAGAAAAATATAAAAGTTAGATTGGCCATGGCACCGGTGGCAATGAAGAAACAATTCATTGATAAAGGGGCTGAAATTTTCATTTATTTATGGAATCAATCTCGAATGCGAGTAAAATTATGATGGCAATTTTAAATTTACCCATGACCAAATCAATCAATTTTATTCATTTTTTTATGGCACATTTTCCTCTCAAAGCCAGGAATAAAAAAACAAGGATGGCCACTCAACAATTGATGAGAAGCACATGCCTTCTGGCCTTTTTATAAGGTCAAAAGGAAGTCAGTCATTTCTTTATATTAGTGGAAAAAAATTTGCATTTTGGCGCAATTCATTGGGCTAAAATGGGCACTTCCCAAAGAGAATAGTGGTTTTTCTTTGTGAAAATGATTATAAAAGGAAGAATAGAGGGAGGGGAAAGCAATTGTCCGAGAAAATGGTCCCATCCACAATTCTCGACCATCCCATCAAATTCAATTCAATTGGATTGAGGGGATTATTGCCGGCGACCACTTGAGGGTGGGCCGGCTGCTGAATGTGCCCTGTGTGTGCCTTCTCAAGTGGATATGGGTGAAGGAGGAAATTGAATGATTTTTGGTTGGAGGAAAGTGGCATGAAGAATTGATGATGGGAAAATGGGGGAGGAAATTAATTGGTGGGTCCAGAAAATGGGTGGCATTCTGGTGAGGGAGTCAATTCATTTTCATTTATTAGATGAATTTTGTGTGGATGGGAACAAAAGATTTTTAGGGGAGGGAAATTGGCCAAATAAAAAATATGACAGAAGAGTGAATGGCATAAACATCCATGGGAATAAAATTTCGATTAGGAAAATTTGGTTGGAAAATACAAAGAATCATGTGCCAATTTTGAAAAAAAAATTTTCAAAAATAATGCACAGTTAGACAATTGAGTTGAGTGGAGCACCTTCCTTGGTTTTTGGGCCATAACGCAACAAGGAAATAGCCAATCTGAGAAAGCAATATACCATTTGAAAGGACAGAATTTCAGATTTCAGCTACACTTTGGCTTTTCAATTTTCATGAAATTTTTCGAATACCATATCGCCTTCAGAAATTGGTTGCATCCTTGTTTAGATATGGCTAAAAGAATGGTCCCAGGTACACTTAATTCTTCATCCTGGATGGAAATTGTGTTCAATGCAATGAATGTTGATGAGGGCATTTGCCATTTACTATTCTTCTGCCTTGGCCTATTCCATCTCTTCTCTTGGATTTGATCAATTTGACAGCTGCTTCTTCTTTTCCTCCTTCCAGCCAGCCGCCTTCTTCCCTCCCCCCCCCCCCCTCAATTCCTCTAACAGTTTACATCAAAATATCCCAAAATCTTCGTTCCCATTTCCTTTTTCAATTTCCGGAGGATCCACTTCATAGACCCAAAATAAAACCCTAAAATCCTCCAAATATGTACATTTTCCATGGCCATCCAATCATTCAAATTGTTGCCCTATTTGCACTAATATTCGGCACCAACAACGGCATTGGCATTGGCCGGAAAGGGCCAGCATACCAAAAGCGCCGAAATGACGACTTAGAGGCTGACAGAGCCATGAACAGGTTAGCCAATTGAATAAAAAATGTCATTTTTATTTTGGTTAATTGAAAATGAATGGAATAATTCAGTCTAATCTTCTGCATAGTCTAATAAAGAGTTGAAGCTAATTCTCATTTCTCTTCCCTCATATTTGCTTTTAAATTACTAGATATTAAATTGTAAAAGTAGCCCTAAATCTTAATCATTTAATTTGGCCTCTAGGAAATTTAAAGCATTAAAATGATTGTACCCTTTTCGAGCTATTTATTGCCATTTCAATGAACCAAGTTTTGCTGAATTGATGCCAATTAATTTCTTAAATAAATTTTGATTCAGCCTTCGGGCAAATATGGCTTCCATTAAGGATCAAATCATTTTCTCATCATTTCTTGCCTTTTCTTGATCCTAATTCTTTTAATTTACCGATTCTTTTAACATGAGCATTCTTTAATCCAATCCAATCCAGTCACATTAAATTCTATGAAAATGTTTCAATTTCTTTTAGTATTTGTCTATACCAATAATGCCTACTAATAAGGGCCTTTCCTATTTGTCCTACTGTACTGTAACCCACATTTTGTCTAATCGCCCCGTCACTTCTATCAATCAAATATTGCCCCAACCCATTTTCCTCTCCTACCGTCTTTTTTGCCCTTCACATTTATTTATCACATTTTTCCGCAATTAATAAAGAATAATTAAAAAAAAGTTTTCCTTACCCCACTATCCCCTTTATTAGGCCAATAATTCTTAATAGGCCTCCGGCAAAGGCTCGGAGCCAGAGTCTAGGCTTAGCTCTCGCCCTAAGAAAACAATAGCCCTGGATTAGGATTAATGAATAAGTTGGCCCTAAATCGAAAAATGCTTATTTATAAATGTAAAATTTTCCATTTTAAATTTCTATTTTGGACGTTTTTACTTAAAAATTCTTTCTAATCTCAAAAAATTCATCATCATTCACAGAACATTGGCCAAGCTGTCCACCGATGGGGAACATGGCCGATTTGTGCTGTTGGTTTGCAAAGGAAAATGTTTACGTGAAAGGGCGGATGTAAGGGAATAAAATATTCAAAAATGTTCTTTATTCCATCTCAAGATTCCCATCTGGATTCGAGAATTCAACAAAATTCATCGTCAAAATAGGATATCAAAAAATGGCCAAGAACAAATGGCCATTCGAACGAATGGAACAGAAAAGGCCAAAAATAACCAAAATGGAACAATTGGTATAATTAGTACATAAAATAGGCCCAAAAATAAGAACATTTCCTCCTAAAATGCAAAACAGAAAATGCTGAATTGGATGAAATGGACACCTCATTGGGCTTCCATTTCCATTTCTACAAGAAGCCATTTCCACGGGTCGACATCGAAAAGGCTGTGTCCAAAATTGGAGGCATCAAACGGCAACAACAATCAGTGGTGGCATTCTACGTGGTTGGCGGACGATTATTCCCAATGGGCGAACGGGTTGGCAGGAAGGTGAGAATAATGGATAATTGGCGCCGTTAATAATACTCATCAAGGACTGTAACAATTTTGGCAATTTTTTTATCAAATTAAAGAATTAAAGAGCAAACTTTTGGCTATCAAATGATATTAATTTAATTTAAATTGATTCGGCATTTTTGGAGTTATGAGCAAAAAATCACTAAGTCAATTTCTAATAAAGGTCATTTTAAACGGTTTTTTGGGAGCATCTTTTCTGAATGAACTTAAATAAAATTAATATTGTTGATAGCCAAAACTCTGCTTTTTAATTTTATACTAAAATTATCAATTCCGATTCAGTTCTTGATGAATTATTATTATAAATGATGCCAAGTTGTGCCATAAGCTATTTGGAGGGTTCAAAAAAAGTTTAAACCAGAGGAATTAACAGATAAATAGAATTTAGGTTGATAGCACAGATGTGGATTGGGAATAGATCATAACTTTGTGAATTTAAAACAAATTTATTCCAATATATGAGGACTAAAATTGTTTGGGAGCCAGATCTGGGCCTAGACTTTAGTTCCTGGCCTTCATCGGAGACCTAAAAGCCCCCCAGTGGGCCCAATGAACGGATAGAATGATAATGGGAACTCGACTTTAAATTATTCTTTATTAAATGTGCCGAAAAATGAGATAAATAAATGTAAAGGGTAAAAGTATGGAGAGGAAAAAGGTTTAGTTTAAAAAGGCCGATTGAGGCATTATTTGATTGATAGTTGATAGGATGATGGATTAATAAGGCAAAAAGTGTGGGGTACAGTAAGAAAATAGGAAAGGAACCTAGGCATTGTTTGCATTGACAGTCTCTAATGCATTTCTTTCATCCCCAAGGACAAATTCATGAAATGGCTTGCCTCCTTTGAGCAAGCAAAAATTGTGCTGCTTGAAGATGCCGAAATTGATGATTGGTTGAACAGCGAAAAATGCCATCCGGATGGGGAAAATGGCAGAGTGAAAAGACGACGCGATGATCAAACCGTACTTCTGGTTGTCCATGATCCGGTTAGCAAATTGGGATGAGGGAATTTTTGAAAATCAGAATTCTTTCCGGAATGAAAATCAGAATTATTTCCGAAATGAAAATCAGAACAATTCTTTCCGGAATGAAAATCAGAACAATTCTTTCCGGAATGAAAATCAGAATTCTTTACGGAATGAAATTCAGAATTCTTAATTTAATATGGACATGGATTTTTCCATAACAGCCCTTAAAATCTGTAAAAAAATGTTTACAATTCCTCCATATTTATAGGAACTCTGCCCGGAAACATTGCTCCCAAATTTGGCCCGTTCCTTTGTGAATAATGCCGAATTTATTGTGTTGGAATTGAGAAGGCCAATGACAGAAGATGATGATTTCCTACTTCATTGGAGGCTGCAAAATTCTCTTAGCGATAATTGCCGAATAGACATTTTGTTGCGCGGTCAATTTTTTGTGGAATTACCCGACGGCATTTTTGGCTCTGAGGTCCGAATTTATTATAAAGGAAAGACACTGATGAGGGAATAAATAAAGGAAAGACACCGAGGGAATAACTAAATTTATTCGGATCCGTTCCTTTTTGTAAATTTTCAATATCCAATTAAATAATATATTTCCCCCATTTTCAGCTTCACCAAATTGTTCACAATTTTACGGCATTGATTCCGCCGAATTCGAATTGCACTAATTTGGATGCCGAAGGCACATTCGGATTGGCGAGAATCCTAGGCCCATTGAATCCAATTGAAATGGAATTTCTACGTGAAGAAAGACATTTAAAGGCCATTGAACACAATCGACAATATTTGATTGTGGGCGCAATTGGAGGGGTTGCCGTGTTGGCAATGGCCATGTCCATTTTTTGGGGCCTAAATGGCAACGATTTTGTGCCCAAACAACAATGAAAAACAATTGAATTTATTTTGAGAGTAGATAATCCCTACACCGGTCGGTGAAACATAGCTAAGGTAATCGATTAGTTTGAGCCGACATCTATGTCCCTTCTTAAGCCTCTGCCCATCCGCTTGTCCCCCTCTCGCGCAACAGCCGGTGTCTATCCTCCTCATTTTAATTGTTAGGTTAGAGAAAAGAGACTCTATACCTCTTAAGCCCAAAATCGGATAGCCATTGACCGTTCTGTGTGAGGCGGGACCAAAGTCAGAGTGGGGGTCAGCCGAGAAGGTGCCAGCTCAAACCTATCCTCCTCATTGGAATTTTGAGAGGGGACCATCTTTTGGAAATATGAGGGAGAGAGGGAAAAAAATATGAGGGAAGGGAAAAAATATGAGGGGGAAAATTTAATGGTTCAATTCTTTTAAAGGTGCTGCCTCCTTTTCAATCGATGCCACCGACAACCTTCAAATATTACCGAAACGAGGAAGAACAAAAAAAAAAAACAAGAACAATGAAATATATTTTTCTTCCTTCACCATTTTATCCAATATTAAAAATGATTAATGAAAATGATTATTTGTGATGATTATTATCGAATTGAATATTGATATTATTGTGGAATATTATTTCAGAACATTATTGAGGTATATTATTGTTTTTTGAGGACAATGAATATTATGAGTAAATGAGTGGAATATTATTGAGGAATATTATTGGGGACATTGATTATTTTTGAGGTTTGAGGCCGATCATTATTTTTGAGTACAATGAATATTATGAGTAAATGAGGCCTTGAGGGGGAAATTCATTCAGTGAGCCGGTCCTCCTTCCGATGGGCGAATTCTGATTGCAATGGACTTCCATTTCATTGCTCCTCCTCGGCAGACTGGACAACGACGAACTCGTAATGCCCGGGCACACGGTACACATAGGCATTGATGACCGCAAATTGTGTACATTATTGCCTTACCGCTGAGGCATATCACGCAATCATCAAAACGATACAGAGGTGTCGGATCAGGGAAAAGCCACGAACTCCCACAAATCATGTTGGCACGGCATATCACGTTGTTGAGCCCGTCTCGATTATATCCATAGCCGTGGACGCCAACCCGGATTGGCTCGCCAAAGAAGGCCCTACGATCCATGCCCGTTGAGGAAATGACTAAAAATTACGATATAATAATAGAAAACCATGAAAAAAAGGATACCCATTGGAAGGCACATTTCAGCCAGCGCCGGAGGAAAACGGAGATTGAGGCGAAATGCCGCTTCGAATTCTGAAATTACTCATTTTTTCCTCATATTTTATTAATCCTCATTTTTACCTTCTTGAGTCTCATTGGGTCCAACCTCGTGAATCCAATTTTCTGGCACACACCAACTGCGGTCAACACTGTTCAGCTCATTCAAAGCGTTTTGGATTTCCCGTGATATGCGAAACTGAAAAAAAAACTCATCAAAATCTTTTCAACCCCTTTTACCACATTTCTCAAATATTCCTCCTGATCGACCTCATCAACCAAAAGTTCATTGCCAGTTGCATCATTAACCTGAAAATTCAAAAATTAAATTATCTCAAAAAAAATTCTCCTCAAAAATAATTTCCCTTAAAAATTAAATTCCCTCAAAAATAATTCTCCTCAAAATAAAACAAACCACACGATAACGACCATCTCCGATGTCTCCTCTCAGACGTCGATTAATCACAGCTAAACGTCTGTGTGCCAACATAGGCCACACAAGAGGGAATGTACGAGACCGTCTCTGAATTTCCTCATAAAATTAATCATCCTCTCATTTTTCCCCACCTGATAACCCCAATTTTCCAAACTCTCAATGCGGCTCGCCAATGTCAGAGAAAGACTCTCAAGCATATCCAGTCTGGACCTCTGCTCCCGAACGTTCAGTTGCACTCGACCCACTTCATTGTTTTCTCGCACCCCTTCATTGTTTTCTCGGCCCGACTCATTGTTTTCTCGCTCCACCTCATTTGTTTCATTGTTCATTTGACCTTGGCCCATCTCATTGTTTTCGTTGTTAGCCATTTTTGAGGAAAATGAGGAAGATGATGATAAAATTGAGGAAAATTCTGTAATGGTAGAAAAAAGGTTAAGATACGGAAAATTTAAACCACCAAGGATAGAAGCACCAAAATAAGGAATGATGCAATAGCCCTCAAATCCACTCATTTGAATTTTCTCCGCCCACATGAAAAAAAAAACCCGCCAATCTGTCATTTCAAACCTTCTACAAGGCCCATTCCCCCAAACAAATTAAAAACCGTTTGAATTTTTTCAAAAAAAAGCCCTTCTCATGCTTGTCATGTACAAAAATCCCCTTTTTACATGCCGCCTCAACCCTCATTTCCTCTCCCATACATTCCCCTCCGAAGCCATAAAACCATCAGTTGCGCAGCTGCCTCCAGCTGCGCAGCTGCCACCTCCCCTCAAGGTCTTAAAAAACGGAAAAGAAAATATTGGATAAAAAATTTTATTAAAAAAGAAAAGAAAAATACAAAAAATAAATATTTAATAGAAAGAAAAAAAGTAAAGGAGCGATAATAAAATTTCCAGGTGATGAGTCATCCTTTTAGTATATAAAGTCCGGTTTTCGACATCTGTGCTCATTCTTCCAAAAAATTGGAAACCTCAATTTTCCTCGAATTCGAAAAAAACATTTTCTCCTTCAAATAAAATGTCCTCTTCCTCTCGTTCTCCTTCTTCCTCTCCCCCTCCCCCAAAACGATCTCGATTTGAGGAGAGTGACCCCTCTTTGGATGAATTCATTGAAGTTATTGGAAATCATGAAAATCGAACAATTCCTCATTATCAAATCCATAAAGCCCGTTCCACATTTCTCATTAAAAAGTTTCCCGAACATCCCGAATCCTTGATCGATGGAATTTTCAATGAGGCAGCAGCACGAGCTATTTTCGAGGCAAAGAAGAACAATCTAAATGTGGACACAATTAGCTTCATGATTAATTCCCAAAATCTAGAGGAAGGACAACCAATCTTTTGCCCCTTTCTTCCTCTTCATAAAAATACTTTTGAATCTCTCCTAAATTTATTCCTCAAAGTAGAGCAAAGCCGTTCGGCCCTCGGCAAATCCCTCTTCGACGTTCCTCTTGAAATTGAAGTTACAGTGCTGCAGAAAAAGGCTTTATCTCAAAAGAAACGAAAAATGTTCGGTGGTCGTAAATCGTTGAAAACTTCTCACAATATTACTCATTTTATTGCTCCAAATATGAAAATGAATATACCAAACCAGAGAGGAAATCGTTGTTTATTTTATGCCCTCCACTCCGCCTTGCAATATCAAATTCGTGGATTCGATGAAAACGGTTGGAAATATTACAGAAGAAGTATTCATGGGCAAAGAGGAAAAATTCATAATGAGGTGGAACAATTAATGAGGAAATTGAATATACCATTATGGGAGAAATCTTACAATGCTCATGAATGGGTGCCCGCTGTTGTGAATTATTGGAACAATGTTTTGCATGCCGGTCATTACAAAATTAAAGTCTGGTTCTTCGGGCCTCATGGACAATTAAAACCTGATTACAAATATGGAGCGGGCGACTATAATATTCAACTTGTTATTCATTGGGATGGTACTCATTTTGTTGGACTATATCAGGTTGGGGCACTCTTTGGAAAACCTTATTGCCTCAGCTGTGAAAGAAATTATGAAACGGGGTCAAATCATAATACAAGCTGTAAAAAGAAATGCCGAAATTGTTCTCGTGTTGGTGCTCCTTACCCTTGCAAACCTGACCCCGGATTCAAATTAACATGTACCAAATGCTACAAGACCTTCATCAACCGAGAATGTTATGAGCATCATGTTTCCTCAAATTTTTGTAATCACTCAAAATTATGCGATCAATGTGGGGTCATCTGGGATGTGAGAGTGTACAAGAAAAATGGATGGGGCTCTCATAGATGCTATGAAACACTCTGTAAAACCTGTCATACATATCATAAGAAGGACAACAAACGTGGATGCTACATTAAACCAATAGAAATCAAACCACCGAAACCAGTCCGATTTATTGCGTTTGACATTGAAACAACTGAAATTGTAGAAACTATTCCACCAAAAAATCGTTATGAGGAGCCACGAATTTTGAAGAAACTTGTGCCCAATTTTGTCTCTGCCAGAATCGCTTGCCAACAGTGTATCGAAAATAAGGAATGGAAATTATCAAAAATGAGTACTCCGTGTGATGTGTGCGGCCCAGACCGAACCATTACATTTGGTACTCATCCATTTGGCAAGACATATGTCGACAAAGCTGTAATATGCAATGATCCAATAAAACCGTTCACCCTATGGCTCTTAAATGAACTTCCTCAAGAATCCCCCTCATACATTTTCAGTCATTATGGCGGTAAATTTGATATGCATTTCGTCATTGTTGAACTCTACAAACTAGGCTGCAATCCGGATTTAATTAGAAGAGGAAACAAATTAATTACAATGGATTTGGAAAAAGAAAATGGATACAGACTCAAATTCAGGGACTCATTCAATTTATTCCCAATGGCCCTCAAGCAACTACCTTCAGCATTTGGTCTTGAGGTCGCAGACAAAGGATGTTTCCCTCATAAATTAAATCGACCAGAAAATTTTGATAAAATTATACAAACAACTGCTGCGGACTATTCACCTGAGACATGGAAAACGGAGGAATTTGAACGATTTATGGAGAAATATGAAAATGAGGAAGACAAAAACTTTTATTTAAATGAGGAATTACCAGCATATTGTACCAATGATACCGATATCCTGATGGCTGCTCTCGTCGCATTTCGTCAAGAATTTATGGAAATATCAAAGAGGATCAAATTGGATGAAGATGGGCATGCCGACCGGGCCGGACATCTCAAGGATCCTCATAATGGTATCGACCCGCTGACAACTTCTGCCACAATTGCCCGTGCTTGCATTAATTTGTTCAAGGCCAATCATCTACCAACGCATCATTTGGCCATTGTCCCCGAACGAGGATATGATCGAGGAGACAATCAATCGAGGACCGCATATGAATATTTGAGGTGGGTAGCCGATGAGGAGATGGTCCATATTCAGACAGCTTATACTGAGGGAGGAGAAAAGAGATTTGGAAAATACCCCGTGGATGGTTATATTGAGGAGGAAAACAGAATAATTCAAGTCCATGGGTGTAATTTCCACGGCTGTCCCACCTGCTTCCCCGACGACAAGCAATTACTATACCCGAGACAAAAGACTGCTGGATATTTGAGGAATGAGGAAGAAGTGAGAATGGCGTATCTGAGAAAATGTGTGGACCGGATCGATATTGTGTGGACTTGCGAGATTGATAGAATGAAAGCAGAGAACCCTGAAATGAGGAAAAAATGTGAGGAATACAAGGACCGTTCCCCTCTAGACCCGAGGGAATGTTTCTCTGGAGGGCGAACGGGTCCGTCAACATTATTTTATGAGGCAAAAGACGGGGAAAAGATTAGCTACTATGATTTTACTTCACTATATCCATATGTCAATTATATGCTTGAGGAATGGATGATGGGGTATCCAGTCGGCCACCCCAAAGTTCATATTATTAATGAGCAAGTCAATTGGACATCAGCTGCCGACAATCCATATAAAATTGCCCTCCTCAAATGCTTTGTTATTCCACCAAGACAATGCGATGTTCCCGTGCTACCAATGAAAGTGGGCAAAGATGGAGATGAGCGATTGCTATTTCCTCTTTGCAGAAAATGTGCCGAATATCATCCGGATGGAGGCTACTACCAAAATTACCGTTGCAGACATACAGACAACGAAAGAGGATGGATGAGCTCATGTACTTCAGTGGAATTAGATGCAGCATTAAATGAGGGATATCGAGTGACAGAGCTGGTTCGAGTGTACGAATATGAGGGAGGCGACAGAGAGCTATTTAGAGGATATATGAAAGAGTTTTTGGCGCTGAAGATACATGCGAGCGGTTTTGACAAAAAAATTGAGGGGAATACTGAGGAAGAAGAAAAATTTATCCGGGAATGCAAGCAAAAATTTGGAATTACAATCGATCGACTCCTAATGAAGATGGATAAAGGGAAGAGGGCGTTGGCAAAGTTGATTGTAAATAATTTATGGGGTCGTTTCGCAATGAGGAATTGGGGTCTATACAAAACAGCAATCACCGATGATCCTGTCAAATTGGGGGAATTATTCGACGACAATACAATAGAACTTTTACACATTGATGAATTGGTTGAAGGCGATGAGGAAAGGCCTTCAGTCATTATGGTTACATATATTACAAAACGAGGATTTGTTGAGGAAAATGATGCATCGAATGTTGTAATTAGTTTATGGACCACCTCATGTGCTCGGCTCCTCCTTCTTCGATCTATGCAAAAAGTTGTGAGGACGCCTGGTTGCAAACTTCATTATGTGGACACAGACTCATTGATATTCTCACACCCCAAGGATGATTGTCCTCTGGCCTTGGGATCTCATGTTGGAGACTTTACAGACGAGCTACCGGATCATGATATTTTAGAAGTATGTTTCGGGGGACCCAAACAATATGGAATAAAGATGAGGAGGAAAAATCAACCAAATGCACCGTTCGAATACATGCTCAAAATACGTGGAATCACTCTCAATCATGATGTTATGAATAAACAAGGCCTCCAATATGAGAAATTCAAAGAATTGGTACTCAAATATGTCCATACGGGAATCGTCGACTCATATCCCATCCTCACTTCAAAATTTGTCAAATCGCTGAAAAAAGGTGCAATCGATGGGCCAATGTTAGCTGTGGACATGACAAAACGTTACAAGCCAGTGGTCAGCAAAGGAATCGTTAAAAAAGGGGATTATAACATTTATCATTTCGGACAAACCCTTCCCTCATAATTTTTTCTGAACCCTCGGAATCTTTGATTCCGACGGATAGTTCGTTTGTATTGAACATTCCGTTCCAAAAGCTGACTTTAGAAGAAATTAATTCAAAGTTGATTACGTTTTTCAATAGTCATAATTTATTGGGGTCTAACCCACCTTGACTGATTATGACTTCTAGAACCAAATCAACTTGAAGAAATTTTTTCTTCTCAAGTTTACTTTTCAGAACAGAATGTTCCTCAATTTTGATTTATTGTACCCTCATTTTCCTCATTTTATATTTACACATTTTATACCTTTTCATTTTCAATTTTATTCGTTTTATGATTAATAAATATGATTAGTGAATTTAATTTTGACATGAAAATTAGGATATAAGGATCAAAGATTGGAATAAAAAAAAATTCATCTTCATTCAATATGGAAGAAAAATTGTCTCAAATTTATAATAATCCCTCAAATCCCGCCGGTTTTACCGGAATCGAATCCCTCTTCAAAGAAGCCAAAAAAGTTGATCCGAAAATAACTCGTAAAGATGTTGAACATTTCCTCCAAGGTCATCGGACATATACTCTGACTAAACCCCGTCGAACTCGATTCAAACGTGTCAAAACAGTTCCTCTTGGATATATGACAGATTTACAAGCCGACTTGGCGGATATGCAATCCCTGGCTGACCATAATGACGGTAATCGATATGTCCTCATCGGAGTTGATGTCCTCTCCAAAATGCTCTTCGCCAAACCAATAAAGACAAAGAGAGCCGATGATGTCCTCGAAGCAATGCGTCTATTGATTGAAGAAATGCCCCAAAAACCGTGGAGAATATATACAGATTTGGGGACAGAATTTAAAAATCGGCAATTGAAAGAATTTTTGAAGAATGAGCAAATTACAAAATTAGAGGCCAGTTCCCCATTCCAAAAGGCCTCTCTGGCTGAACGCTCTATTCGTACCCTAAAACAGCGACTCTATCGTTATTTTGCTCAATACCAAACTAAAGAATGGATCAAAGTCCTCCCAAAAATTGTCGATGCCATTAATCATTCCAAAAGTCGAGTCATCGGAATGAGACCTATCGATGTTACCCCAGATAATGCTCAAGCATTATGGAATAAACAATACGCAAAGGACTTTTTCGGTAAAAATAAAGTCAAGCCAAAGTTCAAGAAGGGCGATTTTGTACGAATGAGTCTGGATAAAGGTAAATTCGAGAAAGGTTACCTGACCAATTGGGGCGATGAAATTTTGGAAGTTGATCAAGTCAAGGATAAATCAAAACCGTATACGTACAAAGTAAAAGATGAAAAGGGCGAAGAATTCAAAGGACATTTCTACGCCCCAGAATTGAGCAAAGTTCGTAAAGACGAAAAGACCGAATATCGAGTGGAGAAAATTTTGAGGACAAGAAGAGGAAAAGATGGAAAGAAGGAACATTTGATAAAATTCATTGGATATACAGATCCTCAATGGGTTCATGATAATGATTTGATTGATTTGAATAAAGAATAATATATTGTATATGAATACAAATTATGGGTTTAGGATCTATGGTCCAGCATGTGATTTAGGGGTTCATGGTCTAAGGATTAGGTGTATATAAAGAGTAAAATATAGACAATAAGAAAGCCTCAAATCCTCATAATGGATTTGTCCTCATTTTCTGAAAAAGAACTAAAACTGAAACTTCCTTTTGGTATGATTCTTTCTGGACCAAGTTCCAGTGGGAAAAGTACCTTCCTTCTCAAATTTATTGCCGAAACTACAGAATTAATTACTCCTCCTCCACAATCCATTCTCTACTGTTTTGGAGAAATGAGTTCAATTGTTCCAGTTCTTCAAAAAGCTGGAGTAGCTGTTCATTCCGGAGTCCCGGATGAGGAAGTGATTAGACGTCAAGAAAAGCCATGTCTCCTCATATTGGATGATTTATTACTTTCCATCTCCGAATCATACTTGTCATCTTTGTTTACAGCAAAATCGCACCATCAGAATTTTGCCATTGTTTTTGTTACTCAAAATTTATTTGAAAAGAAAATTAAAGTAGCCAGACAGAATGCTCAATATCTAGTCCTCATGAGATCTCCAAATTCGGCATTGGCCATAAGGAACATTGGGACTCAGCTATTTCCTCGTCAATTGGATTATTTTCTGGATGCCTATAAGCAAGCTACGAATCAACCCTATGGCTATCTGATGATCGATATGCATGCTGCAAGTGATCCTCTCCTACGACTACGAACAAACCTATTTAAAGACGATGAATACCCCATAATATTCCATCCAAAATCCATTTTGTAAAAATGTATGAGAAATCTCGCCCGCTGTTGACGAACGCATACGAGATACCCAAATATATTCACTCAAACTCAAAGTTTTTGAAACGTTTGAGTAAAACAAAATCCGATAAAAAACTTCGACAATTATTGAAAAAGGCCAATACAGAAGAATTACTGGCCTTATCCGAAATTTGCCTCAATATTGTCTCATCCCGAGTTGATTTGACTCCTCGCCAAAAGAAAAATCTCATGCCATATGCCGACTTTGTCCGTCGAATCGGTCGTATAAAAACAGAAAGAGGAGCCAGAAAATTCATTATTCAGAAAGGAACTGGAGCCGGAAGTCATTTCTTTACCTCATTATTGTCCCCCATACTCAAACGTTTAACTAATGGCAAATAAACTTTTATTATTACCCGAACAAATTTATCGTGGACTAACTTCCACAGATACCGGTGAACCCAATTTAGACTTTACAAAACATGAACTGGATAGAATTCGACGTCAAAAATTAGAGCCCTCAAGAAAAAATGTACGATATAATCAGCAACTTCGTCGTTATTTGAAATTACGTAAAGACCGGGAGGATAGACCAGTCAAGGTCGCATTGGATAAAGGTGTCCGAATCTTGGTGAAGAAAGGAGATGAAGATGAGGATACTGTAATCGAAACTGGAACAGTACAATCCCTTCCTAGATCTGAACAAGAATGGATGGATGATGATCCTCGTATCCCCATAGAAAATGAAGAAGAAGAAGAATTTCAATCAGTCCCCCCTTCTCCTACATTACCTCCTCCTCAAATTGTTCCTACTCTCGAAGAAACGGTTCCACCTCAAGACTCTCTTGAAGTATTTCATCAAGGAACCGATGAAGAACCTCCAAAATTCCCTCCAAGAAGATGGCCTTTACTTCGTACTCCAAATGCCAACATCTCTTCTATAGAAATGTCCAAAAAATCAAAGACAGTGGCAAAGAAGAAGAACGAAAAAACTGGTCCCGTAGCTGTACGTCCACATCCATCTATTATCCGAAAAAACCAATCGATAAGACAAGAATTGGCTGCTCCAACATCTACAATGGCTTTACCTCCTCCACCAGAACCAATGGACCAATCTGTCATACCCTCCTCATCCTCCTCCGTTAGAGAACATTTGGGCATATCAAGAAAATCAAAGTCTGTAGCTAAGAAGAAAAAGAATACACAAACTGGTCATGTAGCTTTACGTCCTCATCCATCTATTATCCGAAAAAACCAATCAATTAGGAGAGAATTGGCGCCAGCATCTACGATGCTGTCGTTGCCTCCTTATCAGTCGGCTACCCCACCCGAATCGATGGACCAATCCGCTCTCCCTTCCACATCGGCTCAGTTGGCTTTACCTGCGATAAGACCTCGAACATCGATGGAAATTTATGGAAGACCTGGTGTAAAATATCGTCCAGATCCTAATCTAATCGAAGTCGTTTCTCATGGTATGAGGAAAAGAAAATCGAAAGGAAGTCCTCCACCTTATCCATATAAGAAAAGTACAATCCAGCCAGAGATTCGAAGAGCTCAAGGGCCATAAGGAGACCAACTCAAGATGAAGCATTAAATTATCATCGTACACCAATTAATCGTAATCTTTCAATTGTACCCCGACGTAATTCAAGTCATAATGCTATGGAATTATTTCGTACATTATCCTAAACCCCATAAAACCCTAAATCACATGCTTGACCCTAAAAACATAAGCCCTAACTCATATTATATTGTATTTTTATTATCATGAATAAAATATTGATTTTTTCGGAATGAGAGAGAGAGGAGTATATAAGGACTTGAAGATATGCATTAGAGATAGAGAATAGAAATCTCTTTAAAAATGGTTCATGAAATATTCGATACAAACGCCCTATCCTACGAAGATTATATTCAGATTGGTAGAGGCTTGGATGAAGCCTTCCCAGTCTATAGAGGAGGACCAGTTTTCCAGAGAGGAACTGGTATTGGAGATGTATTTCGAGGAATATTGAGGTTTTTCATGCCTCTTATTCGCCATGCTGGAACAGCATTCAAATATGAAGCCTTGAATACTGGTCAACGAATAATCGAACAAATCAAGGAGGGACAACCATTGAGTCAAACAGTAATCGAGGAAGGGAAGAAAGGTCTCAAAAATATTACCGGAATCAAACAATTTGGAAGTGGTCATCGCCGTCATAGGAATCCGCATCGTCCGCCTCGCTACCGTAGTATAAAAGGTCGACAATCTAATTCATTATCACACCAGACTATCATTAGTTCCGAAATTACCAAACCCATTGTCCATTCAAAGAAAAGGCTTCGTTCCGACGTATTTGGACTCTACTAATGGCTTTCTACAAAATTGATTCCGATAGTGTAAATTCCATAACAAATGCTCTGGATTTCTTTCAAATTCCCCCTACAAATGTTACAGTATCCTCCTCAAAGACTTTTGAAATTTTGACCAGTAACCCCCTTAACGATACCCCTTATCATTTTAAAATCCATTCATCCGATAATTATATTGATCCGACAAAATGTTATTTGCTCACCGAATTCCGAATCCGAAAAGAAAATGAACATGGACAGCTAGTCAATTTGGCAGCCAATGAGGATGTGGCTCCCATTCAAATCATTGGAAATACCTTTATGTATAATATGCGAGTCCAAGTAAATGGTCGAGAAATATTCAATTCAAATTCTTTAATGGCCTACAAATCCTACTTTACCCATGAACTTTCATATTCTCCAACAGCCAAAACATCACATTTAAATGAGGCCGGTTATTATGGATTCCAAGACGAAACATTAGAAGCCGGCACAGGACATCAAGCGAGGAAGGCCTTATTTGCTGAAAGTAAAACCGCTCAATTCATTGCCAAACTCGATGCCGATATCTTTTGTCAACCTCTTTTCCTCCTCAACCATATTGAAATCGATATCGAGATTACCCCACATGACTCAAAATTTGTACTCGTTTCCCCAAATCCAAATGTCAAATATCATTTGGAACTCCAATCCTGTAAATTATATGTAAAGAAATTGTCCCTGATGGATGGTCTCAGTCTCGATATTGCTCGAAAATTGGAAATGAAACCGGCCAGATATGCTGTTCGTAAATCAATGATGAAGTCCATGTTCATTAGTCAGGGCCGCTACGAATTCTCAGCCAACATATTCCAAGACCAAGTCCCTCGCCGAATCGTTTGTGGTCTCGTAGCCAATGCCGACTACGTTGGCCAATACTCAAAAAGTCCATTCAACTTCCAACCCTTTGATGTCCAAGAAATCTCAATTGTAGCCAATGGTCGTCAATTTCCTCAAACTCCATATGATTTGTCCTATACCCAAAATCGATATATGAGACCCTTCCATGACATGAATGAAGCCATTGGATTCGCTAATACATCCGAAGGAAACGGAATTACCTATGCCCAATATGGAAAAACCCATTGTATCTATGTCTTTAATCTAACGAATAGCGGAGAAGATCAAGGAGGACTCTTTGATTTGATCAAAAACGGAACAACTGCTATTCATATCCGATTTGGAACTGCTGTTCCGAATGGAGGATATATGCTCATAATAATGGGTGAAGCCGACTCTCTAATCATGCTTGACAAGAATAGAACAATTACAAGTGATACAACTATATAATATTTTTTATATTTTCATATTTTTTATATTTGTAATAAAATTATATGTATATGATATATGTGTACTCATAGAAAACACGCGCATATGTATGGATGTATGTATGTGTACTCATAGAAAACGGGCGTACATAAAACATACGCGCACCCAAAATACATGCGCACATGTCCATTTTTTGTACAATTTTGCTTAAAAATCCTTAACTTTGCACTAAATTTTCGTTGCTCGTCGTTACCGTTTCATAAAAGTGAGAGTTTTTTCTCTTAACGATGCACTTTTTCTCCTTAAAACTGTTATTTTTTATTCTTATCGATTTCGTTGCACGTCCTTAACGATGATAGCATCGGAAGATGCGCGTAACGAAAATCGTTGCGCGTCGTTACCGTTTCATAAAAGTGATAGTTTTTTCTCTTAACGATGCACTTTTTCTCCTTAAAACTGTTAATTTTTATTCTTACCGATTTCGTTACGCGTCCTTAACGATGACTTTTTTCAAATCAAAAAGTCATCGCTAACGACGAGCATCAAAAAAATCAAGTGCAACGTTAAGGATACGTAACGTAATTTGTAAATACAATTTACATAAAAAATATTTATTTCATATTAAAAATGATTACAAATGAGTATATGAAAATGTACAAAGTTAATATATGAGGATCCATTAATTTGAGTCATCGTCGGAAGTTTCCATATCTGATTCTTTCATAACCCCGACTGGTTCTACTGGGGGTAATTTCTTTCCGAGTCTGAAAATCTTCTCCAAAAGTTTGGCTTTCTTCTCTTCTTTAGTAGCGACAAGTGGAGGAGAAGGCAAAATAGGAGACGGAAGATCGGCTGGTGGTGGAGAGATAGGCCGAGACATTGGAGGAGAGGCTAATGTTGGAGAGAGAAGTCGAGAAGAATCCAATGAATGACCCAAAAATGTTGCGGTTCCGGCGATTAAAGTGAGCATATCATGCAGATCGTATGGGAAGACTTTCAACGGTGTAATCTCCTCCTTTTTTGACAAAAACTCCATATTCTTTTCGTAAAGATCATGTTTCTCTTGAGTTGGGAGGTTTAAAATGTCTCTATATTCCTCGTTGACTTTTGAGGGATCGGGCATAAATGAAAAGATGAGCTTGTATAATTCGTCAACGGTCATATCAGCCTTCTTACTAATCTCTTGGGCGATATGTGTGGCTGCTGGTCTAGTTTTAGGATAATGAGGAAGAAGAGTAAGCAGATAAGTGATATAGTCCAAAAGGTCCACGTTTTTCTTTGCCTCCAACTCTTCTGGATTTGTTTCTTCTTTCTTCAATTGTTCATTTAATTCGGCTGGTGTTGGAGAGATAAGTCGAGACATTGGAGGAGAGGCTAATGGTGGAGAGCTAGGTCGAGAAGAATCCAATGAATGACCCAAAAATGTTGCGGTTCCGGCGATTAAAGTGAGTACATTACGGAGATCATAGGGAAAGGAGGCTTCCATCTGTGTAATCTCCTCCTTACTGGACAAAAACTCCATATTCTTTTCGTAAAGATCATGTTTCTCTTGAGTTGGGAGCTTTAAAAGATCTCTATATTCCTCGTTGACTTTTGAAGGATCGGGCATAAATGAGTGGATGAGTTTGTATAATTCTCCAACGGTCAAATCAGCTTTCTTACTAATCTCTTTGGCTATATAATCGGCTACTGGTCTATCTTTGGGGTATTGAGGAAGAATAGTGATCAGATAATTGACAAAGTTCAAAAGTTCTTCTTCCTTTTCTTTCTTCGGTTGTTCATTTTGTTTGGTTGTCTCCGTCTTTTCTGAACCCTTGGAATCTACGATTCCAACGGATAGTTCTTCCTCTTGGAAGAACCGACCAGAGATTTTACCAGAATAATGAATTTCGAAATTGGACATTTTTTTCGGGAAATGAATGAGGAAATCAGTAAATGAATGAGGAAATCTATTTTTCTAGGGTATTTATACCTTCTGAGCCGGACCGAGATGTATATAAGGACCGAAAATCAATAATTTTATCACTTAAAAATGTCCAATACAGTCATTGTTCATTTACCGAGTAATTCAAAAGATTATCCTGATAATAAATCGAATCATTATCGGGTTCATCTCGGAAGAACACTCAAATTCCCCGGGGAATGGGTTTGCGGTCTTCATAGTATATTTTTCCCCTACTCTTGGCCTTCGACAATCGGAACATTGGATGAGGAATTTATTGGAATTCACCACAATGAGGATGAAATGATAAAAATACCCATACCTAAAGGCTCGTATACAACAATCGAGGATTTGAGAAATTCTCTGAATCAAGGACTCTATAACCATGCGAATGCAATTAATATGTCAAGAAGAAAACGTGATCTTAATTCTTCTAATGTTTCACCTACTACTCCAGAGCTTTCATCACCTCCGAGAGATTCTAGTCCTCATTCTCCTCCGAGGGCCAAATCTGAGGTTAGACCTTTACCTCCGAGATTTTCGATCTCGGAGGATACCGCTGTTACACCTTCGTCTGATCATTCCGATACTCCACAATCGTCAGCTCAAAAAGGAAGTATAGATGTTCTCGATATACAATTTGGCAAAGCTCCAAAACAATCACCCATATCTGTCTTGGCGGATCTAATAGTACCACCGAGCACATCTATTAAGAGAGAAAAATCTACTCCTCCAACTCAATCTACCCCAAAACAGACTCCTCAATTGCCTTCCGAATCCACGATTCCTCAGTTGACTTCTGAGGCTACGGGTCAGAAGTTACCTCCTCAAGAGTCGGTTACTCCGGCTACGCCTTCGTCTACTCCTTCTCAATCGGCTACTCCTCCTACTCCTCCTCCAACTCCTCCTCCACCTCCTCCTCCACCTCCTCCTCCTACTCCTCCTCCTCCTACTCCTCCTCCTCAAACGACTACAACGGTTGGTTCTAAAGAGGATCATCCGGTAAAGAAAAAACCGAAGAAAGATGGTCTCGAATTATGGCATGGACCAGCTCCGGATATAGCACCAATTTTGACTTTGACAAATCTAGTAATTCCTCCTAATGAACCTCCACGAGAAACGAATACAAATATTGGACCTTCAGAGGAGGTGGAAAGGGCGGACTTGACAATCGATGAAATAAAGTCATTAATAGGCTCTGTGGAATTTCTATACGATACGAGTATTGAACGATTCAAAGTTGTCTTCAACGATGAGTATATTACTCATTTGAGTTTATCTCAACAATTGGGCTATGTCCTCGGATTTGAGAACCCCTCCTCAATTCTTAACAATGAAGTGGCCAAATACAAATCTGATTTACGTGGAGGTTTTACATCTTTTGCTGTCTACGCCAAAGGATTAACTGGAAATATTATTATTGGGAATCTGCTAAATTCTCTACTCCGAGTCGTCAGTTTGAATGGGGCCAAGCCTGGAGATTATGTGGAGAAGATTTATGACTCACCACTCTATGTTCCAGTTTTGCCGAAAGAAGTCAGCGAGATTGAAATCAAAATAAGTACATTAGAAGGAAGACCTATACCTTTTCAATATGGTAATGTCATGATTGTATTGATTTTCAAAAAAGTAATAAATTTTTAAATTGATGAGTCATCGCTTTGGGATATCCAGTATATAAGGACCGAATTTTGAGCATTTTTCTCATTCTTGATTCAGACTAGTACATTCGATTATCAAAAATTCACTCCGTTCATTCTTATCAAAAAAATGAATCCTTCCTTCCAAAATAATCCTCCATACCAAACTCCGTTCCAAAATAATCCAGCCTTCCATAATAATTTCCATAATAATCCTCCTCCTCCTACTCCTCCTCATCCATTTCCGAATCCTCAAAACAATTATTCTTCCTTCCGAAACGTCGGAGATAATCCGCCCACACAATCATCGTCTATGCATCAGGTTAATGCATCCGGAATAGGGGACTCACTTCGTCCGTCAAAATACAATGAAAAATATGAGCCTCAAACGTGGAAATTGTTCAAGCCTAAATATGTGCTCATCTACTATTTGTGTGAACAATGCAACAATCATCTCTACCATTCTCAGGACAAGTTATCTACAGACCCGATAGATGGTGGAGCTCGCATCCAAATTGATATGTGCGGCTCATGTGTGGAAAAGAATTGTAAGGCTACGACTGCGCTGACGAAGCCTTATGTTAAAAAACAAGAAGAAAATTAAGATCCTCATATACCTATTTTCAAGAATATAATTAATTTCATTTTATCTCATTATTAAATTGAATAAATAAATTGAATAAATAAAATGAATAAATCAAAGATTTATTTTGTAGATTCCCATCGTACTTCCATCGTTATTCATAAAGTAGATGGTCCCCATATTCTTATTTGAATTGAGCAACGCTGGAAGCTCAATCCTGAAGAATGTACGGAGGGTTCCAAATTGGCTTACGGGTTCGATTCCTTGGACAAATACATAGGCATAGTCATGAGCTTGAAGAGCAAATTTCCTTGAGGCCTTGTCCCATAGTTCTGAAGCCTTCTCGGGACTAAGAGGAGGCCCAAATTTATATGTACCATTATTATTAAACAAGTCGAGGTCGTCCAGGTATTTACCTCCAGGCGTCATTTCGAGGGTAAAGACTCCATGTTTTCTGGCAAAGGTTTCGGCATATTGTCGATTCGAGCCGGAGTAGAATACAGCCCGGGAATTGGTTGTGGAAAAATCCAATACCTCTCTAATAAAATAGGCCAAGTATTGGAAGACAAATTCTGGATCATCGGAGGCGGTCAGCTCGAGGACAGTTGGGAGTGAGATTGTAATTTGGGACATTTTTTTATGAGGAATAAATTGAGTTCGGAGCTGAGTAAATTTAGGAGATTTTCGACCTAGGATTTTCTAGGTTTTCAAGAATGATTTGAAAAAATGACCGGAAATCGTTTTTCACGGGATAATCCTTGAACGATGACTCATTCTCATTTTGGAGAGATTTCCATGGTAATCCTTGAACGATGACTCATTCTCATTTTGGAGAGATTTCCCGGGGTAATCCCTGAACGATGACTCATTCTCATTTTGGAGAGATTTCACTGGATATAAAAGCCCAAAAAATCGAATCTCATCTTTCATTTTCATCATTCCATTCATTCCATTCATTCCTCAAAATCCTAAAAAATGAGAACTATCCTCCAAGAATGTTTTCATCTCCTCAAATGTAAAAACAGACAATTGGATTATAAAATGACTCATCCCGAAACTCGAATGAAATTGATCAAACATTTAGTCGGGCGTAAAGTTCAAACTACCTATGAGGATCGTACTGGTATGAAGAAAATTTTTACGATCGGAGGATTGAGCCTTGTAGGAGCCGATAAATTGATGGCTTATGGAAAATTGTCTCGAACCTACAATGTAACTGTCTCTCAACATTTCTTTACCCGTCATAATATTCGTCTTCAAAATCCCTATCTTCCTTGCGTCATCGAAAAACTTGGACCAAATTCAGAGGCATATTACCCCTTGGAGCTATTGGAATTTATCGACGAGGAGGATCAGTGTAGATGTGGGGAAATTATCGAATCATTCTTTGCGGACATTGATGAAGATGATGCAGACGATATTGAATGGGTTTGAGATCAAAAGTATCAAATAATTCATTGATGTTCTCATTAATTCCACACGTTTCCTCATACCCCTATTTACTATCTTTTATTTTATTTACCCTTAAAATAATATGGAAAATAAATTTATTATTATTACATTTTTATTTATTTATCAAATTTTCCACAAATTGTTTTACGAATAAATCAGGGTTAAATTTTGAGTCCAATAGTTTACAATATTGATCGAGGGATAATCCGAGGGAAATATGGTAAATAAAGGAGATACAGTGATGAGGACAGGTATTGGCATCGATGGATTGGTAGCATTTTCGATTTCTTTGCACATTAATGTTGAGGGTTGGGGCCTGGCCATAGCTGTCAAAATATAATACATGGTTTTTTCTCAAAAAATAGTAGACAACCCAATGGCTGCCTTCTTCTTCGGAGGTGTCCAAATTGACCACAAATGAGGAGGGGAAGGATGAGGGCAATTCAACTTGATCAATTGGTAGACATTTCTTAAATGTTCGACGAGTTAGAGGGTTTGATTCGAGAATAGTTGTTACTTGAAGACTGTCCATCGGGTACGTCGATTGAATGAAGTCCACTGCTTAATACTTCTCCAATTTCCTCAATGCTCATATCATTCCGGAAGAGATGAGGATACCGCTCAACCAAATCCTTTCTCGATCGTTCAAAGGCTGTTAGTTGTTCCGTCTCCTTTAATTCAATCTCGAGCGGTTGTTGTCGTTGTTCAAATTTTTTGAGGCACCCAAATGCTCGACAAATTATTAATATGGCACTGATGATCGCAATCAAATAAAAGAGGAATGCAATCAAACAGTAAATATGGCCGTATATGTTGTCATTTTCAGGCGTTTCCTTGCAAAGAGGTAAGTCGGGAATGAAATTCGGATTAGAGTAGATAATTTTTGCAGAAGTCAATTCCTGAGGAGTAGTCTGAGGATGAGGAGGAGTAGTTTGAGGAGAAATTTCAGGAGGAGTTGGTGGAGTACTTTGAGGGATTTGAGATGTAGTCGATGGCGGTTGAATTGCCCACGGCCGTACAGATTTTATATATTCCCTGTATTGCGAATAATCGGCCAGATTGTAATTGTACTTTGTCGATGGTTGTTGAGTTGGAAATGAGGAAATTGGGTTAATGAGGAGGATGAGGAGAATGAGAATAATAATAAACATTTTTTTATAGGAGTAATCGGTTTTTTTCAATATTTATACTTTTTCTTGAGGATCAATTTGTTATTTGAATGAATTGGCGCTCTTTTTAAATTTTTCCAGCTGGCGCTAAAAACGGTGCGCGCGGGCGGTAATAAAAGCTAGATCGTCAGGAGGAGGATTTTCCTTTCATTTTACATATATCCTCACACTCTCTCATTCCTCTCCTGCCCCAAAAAAATAGAAAAGCTCATTCACCTCGTTCTTTAAATTGAAAATGTCCGACAAATTGGTAGACGAATTGGCACAGAATTTCGACAAAATGGAGTTATCAAAGAAGGAGGAGCCTGAAAAAATGGAACAGGGGACTCCGAATGTAAATTTGATACATAAAATATATGACTTAATTCATTAATTATAGATCTCGCCCGAAAAAATGGATATAGGTACACCCGAAAACATCGAGAAAGTGGTCCGTCCTAGGATCCTTCCTCCAATTTTGAATGCACCTATGAAGAACAACTCGGTACAATTTTATAATCGTAAATTTGTTTTTGTATAGAACGTTCTTCAGAAACGACGACTTTTTCCTTATGGACCGGGCTCGTCCACCGGTGCTCGTCGAAAATTGAAACTTCAGAAGAAGATAAAGAAGACAAAGAAGATGAGGATGAGGAAGATGTGGATCAAGAATCGTCTTATTCCTCGAATTGCCCTCAAGGATATCAAATTTAACCATGAGGCCTAAATGGTCACCCCCGAAACATTTTGGACCGAATCCTCATCCAATAATCATTGATCCGTTCCTCATCCAATATTCATTAATCCATTCCTCAAAAATACCTCATAAACAGACTCTTCCTCATCCAATGATCATTAATCCAATTCCTCAAAATACCTCATTATTTATCCATAATAAAATGATTTAATAAAAAATGTGAAATGTAAAAATGGTAATATTATTATTTTAATTCCTCATTATTATTTTAATTCCTCATTATTTTCCTCCATATTGAGTCGACTCATTGAGATGTTAAACTGTTGTCGTATCTGTATGTGGAAAATTCATATTTTGAGGAATAGGGGAAATTCATATTTACCTCCTCGAGTTCGACGATTACGTTGTCGATGTCTTTCCTCCTCCAATGTTCGTCGTTTATAATTCTCCGTAAATCCGAGTGTGCAAAGCATCGTTTGGATAAGCTAGAATAAAAAATGAGGAATTATTATTTTTTTTGTTATTTTACATGGAAAGCAATGATGACTATGAGGAGTATGAGGAGAATGAGGAATTGATTGTTGTTAGGAGGAGTTGCCAGATATTCATCAATTTTGAGGATTGGAATCGATTCCCAAATACAAATATGAGGCTTGGAGTAGAAATAAGGCCGTACACAATATTGATTTTGGGGGCAAGAACAATTTGTAGAAATTGTCCAATTCGGTTGGCTCATTTTAAGGGGGATTTTTTGGAAATGAATGACTAGGCCATATCAAAAAACTTATTTTCTCCTTACATTTTCTTCTCTATCATCTCATTTGCATATTTTCAAAGAAGTTATAGAAAAATATTTATTCAGGTTTATTTAATGAAGAAGAAGAAAGAATTTATAAAAATGAATCACATTAATTTAATGAAAAAGGGATGACAAAATAAATAAAATCATAATGAGATCAATTTAATGATCAAATTTTTTTTTGAGGGAATTTAATGAGGAAGTGGGTGAGGATGACAAAATATTTTAAAAAAGTGAGATCAAAATTAATGATCATTTGATGAGGAAAATTAATTGAATTTGTAAATGAGGAAGTATTTTGAGAAAAAATTAATTGAGAGGAAATTTTTTGGTTTAAAAGATGTTAATTATCATAAAATTGAATGGCCATTTCTTTCGTTCCTTCTTCTCATTCCTCTCTGGGTGCCGAACGGGTGAAGGCCACGAGGATGTAGAGCATCAACATGAGGATGTCCACAAGGAAAATCAAAAGGGTGGTGATGAAGAGGCGTTCTTAAAATATAAAAATTATTTTGGGTTATTATTTTATTTAATTAATACCATTCCATAAGGTCATGAAGAATGCATGGCCATTTTGTTGAGGATGCGGCGGTTCAATTTGAGCTGAGAAAGAAATGATTATTTTTGAGGATTTTTTACTAAAATAAACCTTGAGGAGGAGGAGGACCAAAGAATGCCACATCTTCGTTGATTTGGTTTGGAGTGAGGCGCGCTCGCTCATTGAAGTCGTTGACGATGGATGGTGGAATTGATGCTGAATAAATTAAAAAATTAATAATAAAAAATATAAATATTACCTTCCTCAGTCGGTGGTGACCAAATTCGGGGGCGATTAACCCAATTTGTCCTGGCAAAAGCGCGAGCAGCTTGGCGACGGGCACGTTCCTCATTTGTCAATTCTTTAAAAAATAGATTCAGATCAATTTAAATATTTAAATCTAACCTTGATGGTGGTCCATTTGCTGTTGACCTTGGGGATTTTCCAAATGAAGTTGGCCTTGAGGATTTGGAGTCAAATCTATTAAAAATGGCTTCAAATTGATTTAAAAGTTTGGATCTTACCTTGATGTTGTTCCAATTGGAGTTGGTCCTGGTTCTCATAAATTGCGAATGGATTTGTTGCCATACCTTGAGGGCGGCGAAAAGTGAAGCGGCCATTGATGTTCTCTGAATATTAATTGATTAAGATTAAGTAAAAATTTATAAAAATTTTACCGGGTTGGTGTTCATATTGGTTGAGGAAATCAAAACGATCATCATCCTCATTCTCATCTGGAAAAATTGAAAGTAAATTGAGTAAAAAAATTTACCTTCGATGCGAGGAATTTTGCGAGGAGGTTGAGACATTTCAAGATTGTTGTTGTTTGTTGGAGATATTTTTGATGTTGAAAATTGGTTATTTGTCGAATTTTTTGCTAAAAATTAAATTTAGGCAATATTATTACGAAAAAATAATGAGGAAGTTTGAATTATTTCGAAAAATAAATGAGGAAGTTTGAATTATTAAAATTGAATCAATTGAAAAAAATGAGGAATGAGAATAATCAATTTTTGAGTTACGGTCAGTTTTGAGGAGAAGTTTGAGTCGTAAAGAGATTATGGAATGGAAAGGGAGGAAATAGTGGGGGATTATAGAAAGAGAGATTTAATGGCGACTGAGAAAATGGGTAAGAGTCTTTTCCTTCAATGGGTTATTGAAAGTGAAAATGAGGAGGGATGAGGTAGAAAGTGGAGAGACGTCGTCGATGTTTTGACCATAGACATAAAACGAGGAATGGGAGTGAGTCGTAAGTTAATTGATTGGTCATAAAATGACCCATACGACTCATCCACCCATTCCCCCATTTATGTATAGGTCATTAAATTGAAGATAATTAAATTAATTGTAGTTAATAAATTGAAATAAATTAATTGTTTTTAGGATTTTCTAATAAAATAATAATATTTGTTTTTAATTGATGGACGAGATTCGCGCAATGGAGGAACAACTGGCCGAGAGGGTAAATTATTTAAAAATAATATTTATTAATATTCCTTTTTTTTTAAGAAACAACGTGAAAAGGAGAAGAAAATGTTGGAAATGGATGGTTTGAAAGCACAGGTCAAACAATTGGTAAGATATTTTTTTTCTAAACTAATTTTTTATTAATTATTAAGGATGATCAAATGGCACCTTTAGCAAGCCAAAGGAAGGATTTGATGAGGCAAATCCAAGTCAAGTTTATTATTTTTTAAAATAATATTAATAATAAACTGTATTTAGAAAAATGAGATAGATCTCTTGGATTGCGGCTCCTCCTCCTCAAATTCTTCTAAGACGTCTCAAGCAGCCAAGGTTTTGAGGACATTAATATTTTGAGAAAAGTTTTTCTAGATCAAAAAACCGAGCAAGAAGGAAATGATTGATGGGACGGGATTGGAAATTAAGAATGAGCCGTTGGAAATTAAGAATGAGCCGGGCGAATTTGTGAGTTTTTTGTTTTGAGGATTGCATATATTTTTTATTTTTAGCCAAAGGCAGCGGTTGAACAAGTTGGCGATAAAATTAGAGTTTGATTTTTAATTATTTTTTAAAAATACTTTTTTTTATTTTTACAGTGTGCCCGATGTCACTTCTACAAAAAAGGAAAAAAAGGGGATTACAATTTTGAGCGGCACGTTGATAAAGATAAGCCGTGTGAGGTTTGTTTTTTTTATAATTATATATATTTATATATTTTTCTTTATAGAAATGGTCCATCCAAACGATTTTGGCAAAACGATCGCACAATGCGAAAGGTTTGGGTGATTTTGAGGGAGGGCTTGAGGAAAATGAGGAGAAAATGAGGAAGAATGAGGTAAATTTATTATTTTTATTTCAAAGAAACGTAACAATATTTTTAGACAAAGAGGAAAATGGAGCCTAATAATTTTGAAGAAGGCGAAGTCGAATTGAAGAAAATGAAGACGGAGATTGGAGAGACGGAGGTTGTGGAGTTTGGGGAGAATGGTTTTGAGGTAAATTGGAAGAAAATAATGAAAATATATTTTTATTTAGGATGGTCAAAAGATGAAGTTGCGAAGCGGGAGCCGTCGGTCAAATCCTCGTCAAAAGGCATTGGCCAAACTTCAGCAAGAGCGAAAGGATAAAGAGATGCTCAAGGTTAACAATATTTTTTATATAAATCTTACGTAATTAGGAATTTTATAAGGAGGGATGGAAATTGAATAAAGATGAGATGCGGGTTGAATATGAAAAATTGGTATAAAAATGTAAAAGAAATTTTTATATGTTTTTTTTTTATAGAAGAAGCAAGTCGAGGCCTCAAAAGATGGTGGAAAGGAATTGGCAAAAAAGGGGGAAATTGTGGACCCGACGAATGAGGGAAAAATTGACGAAGAAAAGAAGGAGCAAAATGAAGAAGAAGTTGAGGAAATTGTTAATGAGACAATTTTCAAGGAGGAAGAAGGGCCAAAAAATGGAGAAGAAAATGAGGATGAGAAAAGGAAGATTGAGGAGGCCAATGCGGAATTAAATTTGAATAAAGATGGCGAAGAAGGTAAAGGCGAAGGTATTGTGAAAATGAAAAATGAAGAAAATGTGGATGAGGTTTTGGGTGATGAGAAGAAAGAGGGTGATGAGAAAAAGGTTGGAATTTTATAAAAATTAAAAAATTTTTTAATACCATTTCCAGGTTATCACCGTCAAAATAGAAAAAGAGGAGAAAATTGAAGAAGAAGAGAAGGTTGAAATGGACACGGCAATGGAGCCAATTTTCATTGTTGGAGAGAATGTTGATGAGAAAATGGATGCAAAGAAAGAAGAGCCGACTTTGATCAATGGAGTGGATGAGGAAAATGGAAAGGGAAAAATTGACGGAAAGGAAAATGAGGAAATTGGCCAAAAGGAAGAGGTTGAAATTTTATTTTTAATAATTTTTATATTATTTCCAGTTTTTGGGGTCGAAGGTCATCAAAGAAGAAGAGGGGGATGAAATTGAAGGAAATGGTTTCGCCTTTTGAGGAAAAAAGAAGGAGATGAGGTTTGGAAAGTGGAAAAATGAAGGAAGGAAGGCGAATAATATTTTAACATATATCACAATTAATCAAAAATGAAAGACCAATTCTCAAATTTATTTTAACCAAAAATGGCATTTTTTTCTCATAATAACTCTTGATAAAATTTGATGACCTTTTTTTTTTAATGTTTTAAAATTATTTATTTGAAAAATAGAATGTAAAAATGAAAAGAAATAGATTTGATTTTATCATCGTTCTTTTTGTTTCTTCCTCGTTTCGGTAATATTTGAAGGTTGTCGGTGGCATCGATTGAAAAGGAGGCAGCACCTTTAAAAGAATTGAACCATTAAATTTTCCCCCTCATATTTTTTCCCTTCCCTCATATTTTTTTCCCACCTCTCCCTCATATTTCCAAAAGATGGTCCCCTCTCAAAATTCCAATGAGGAGGATAGGTTTGAGCTGGCACCTTCTCGGCTGACCCCCACTCTGACTTTGGTCCCGCCTCACACAGAACGGTCAATGGCTATCCGATTTTGGGCTTAAGAGGTATAGAGTCTCTTTTCTCTAACCTAACAATTAAAATGAGGAGGATAGACACCGGCTGTTGCGCGAGAGGGGGACAAGCGGATGGGCAGAGGCTTAAGAAGGGACATAGATGTCGGCTCAAACTAATCGATTACCTTAGCTATGTTTCACCGACCGGTGTAGGGATTATCTACTCTTTTGAGATTTAAAGGAATAAATTATTTTATTTTTATCTGTGCTTTGGAATGTTAATTTTAAGGCATTAATGACTGCTGATACCGTACTTCTCCGTTCTCCTTTCCTTCTAATCAACGGGAGACATGGTGTGATGTGCCCTAAAGGCATTGTTCTCTCCATTGATCCTTTCTTGGATAAATGAATGTGGTGTTCTCTTTGATCTTTCTTTCTTCAATTTTTTTAGTGTTATCTCATTAATATTCAGACAGAATAATACATTTTCCAAAATTTTTTTCTATTAAATTAAGTAAAGTTTTGAAATCCATTCACATGAATTTATAATAAAAAGAATAAATTATCCGATCAAAAATGAATATCACAAATTAATAATAAATTATGCGTCAAATTGGTAGGAAATTCTCAAAAATTCATCCTTCAGGCATTCTCTTTCAGTTTATTGGCCAATTTTGTGAGTTGCTGGGTCGGTTGAAGTCGAAGATCGGCCAATGCATCCATCAAGAATACTAAAAATGGAATATTTTTTATTTTAAAAATCAATGGAATTTATGATTTATATGAGTTTTAAATTATTGTAAATAAAATTAAATCAGAATTGAGCATTTTTCCTCACCAATGTCCGCGTTGAATTGTCGTCTCAACATTTGGGGCAATTGCGAAACTCGGCCAACTTTTGAACAAAATGCATTTTGCACCAATTTTGCCACCTTAAAAAATTAATTTAAATTTTATTTGGAAGAATATTTATTAATATTTAAATAATTGATTTGATTAATAAAAATTTTATTAAAATTCACCTCAGTCAACAGCCAAAGATCGGCTTCATCTTCTAAAATTGTCAAAAAAAAAATAAAATTCCCATGCCAACAATTTACCATTAAACGGTGATTTGATGTCCTCGGCGGCACCTCGAATTGCTCGAATGAAATTTCGGTCGGCCCCATATCCGCTAATTGTGTTCATTTGGGAGAGGAGGCCATGGCCAACACCGGTCACATAATTATGGGGACTAATGCTGAATTGGGGCAACGAAAGGCTCAGCTCATCTTTGGCACCACCGGATGGGTCCGTGCCCAATTCCTCCAAATGTTTGTCCATCTAAAAAATTGTTGGGAATTTTTAATTATTTTACAATATTCTATTAAATTAACTTTAAAATATAAATTAATATTTATTATTTTTAATTATTAAAATTTTATTATTTAAAATATTGGTATTATTTAAAAATATCGCCCACCAATTTTTTCATCTCCTCTTCCATTGGATAAATAATTGTATTGGCAATTGATTCAATTTTTCGGCCCACGGTTCGCAAATTCAGCGTCTCCAGCAGGGAACAATTCGAAATTTGCGGAGGTGCCTCTGCGAATTATTTTGTATTTTTTCTAAAATTTTTTCCCAAAATTTACCTGGCAAATTTGGGAATTCCGCGGCCATTTCCCAAATATATTCATTCATGTCCTCAATCATATTGATCAAAAAACCTGCAAAATTATGTGCGATTATTTTTTAGGAAATTATTGCAAAATTGGCAGTTTTAAAAAATACTTTTCGAAAAAAATTTTAATAATAAAAATTTCCATTAAATTTTAATTTTTCTGCTGCTAACCTGTAACAGAAATGGCCGAAATTTTATCCTCCGTATTCTCTTGAACACTTTTTCGCATTCGAATGTCCATGCCGCCGTCCGCTTTTATGTTCAAAATATCCTGATTTTGGAGTAGGGAATTCAGTTCCCGAACGCCGTGCTGCAAAAAAATATATTTTAAAAATTATTTCAGGTTTAAAAATTAGAAATTAATTTTTTCAAAATATTTTGGTTTAAAAAAATTTGAAAATTAATTTTTCTAACTCGAAAATGTTTTAATAATTAAATTCCCATAAAAATACTGACCTCAAATGCAGGAACAATTTGTGCGGCAAATCCGGCGCCAAACGTGTTTTTGGCCTCATTGACCATTTGACGCATGCAAGATTGGATATCCTCCAAATAGGGCATTAGCCAATTGTGACGATGGCGTGACGATTTTTCCGGCTTAAAATTTTTAAAAATATTATTTAAAATAATTTAAATAAATCAGAAAAAATGTTTTGCCCTAGGCGGGAATCGAACTTCGCCCACCTATGTCCCTTAATCAAGCCCTCTACCCACTATTCTACATCAGCCAATATGACAATTATTAAATATTTGCACTATGCTTATTAGGAAAAATCAATAAATTCTTAATATGTGCCAACTTTTGTTTAAAAAATTATTCCGAAAAATAAAAATTTTCTTAAAAATAAATAAATTAAACAAACCGCAGTAATTTTGTTGATTGTTTGAAGTAGCATTGATTTTGCATGTTTTCCATAATCCTCACTCAAAACCGAATAAATTAATTGGCTCAACCGGCTGAATGCCTCCAAAATGTGCTCATCGCCGCCATCCTTTCCCACAATATCCATGAAATCGGTCAAAATCTAAAAATGAATATTAATGGAATTTTTTGTTAAATTTACCTTCCCAATGGATTTGGCCCCTTCAAATGGATTTTCCGCTGCCGAAACCGCTTCAGTCACAATGCCCAAAACATTATCCCATTTCGCCGTAATTCCCTCATGCAAATTGTTGACCACCAATTCTGAGGCATTTTCCTCAACAAATAAATCAACAATTCTAAATTTTTGGTTTGAAAATTAATTTTATATGGCCAAAAATTAATCAAACTTGTGGCATCGTTTCCAAATTCCAAAGAATTCCTCCAAAATGGACCAAAGTGTGCAATTTTTATTGGAATCATCCTCAATGAAGCATTTTATTTTATTTCGGGCATAATTGCCAAAATTGGTTTCGAAAACTGAAAAATATAAAATAAAATTATTTTTAATTATTTCAATTTTTAATTTACCTTTGATTCGATCAAAGGAAGAATATTTTTCTTTGATGCTTTCCAATTGTTTTAAATCATTTGAATCGATGGCCAAAATTGTTGCTGGCGAATACCATGACAAAAATTCATCCTTCATCCGCTCAAATGCCTCAACTTTTGTTTTGTCCATTGAATACTGAAAAATAAAAAGTATAATTTTAAATGAATAATGTTAGATTTGTAAAATAATTTTAATGGTTTAAGTAAGGGTTTTTATCCTTAATTCGTAAACTATCATATACCCAATTGGATAGAGCTGATCAAAGATCCATTGAATGGTATATAATTTGTCATGGTTTGGTCAACAATTAAAGGGTATTAAACGGTTTAAACCAATTTTGGTTTAATGGTTCAAAACTAAGTTAGAATTGGTTAAACCCAAACCAAAACATAATCAAATTCAAATGATGTATCTTAATACGATCTATTGACTGGTTATAAGATTTTGGGTCTAGGATAAACCAATAAACCGTTATTTTAGCCAAATTAAATAGAATCGAACCTGATTTAACACTTCAAAACTTTGTTGGAGTAAAACAAGTTTCTGGTAGCGCATTGTCACATCCGAAGCATCCAACAATTGTAATTCTTCATAGGAATTGTCCCAAATCAATTTTGCCTGAATTTCAAATATTAATTCGTTCAAATTGATTTGTTCAAAAACCTGAAGTATTTCGGCCAATTTGTCCGCTCTTCCCTTGGCCATGTCGAATTCGAGGACGGCATTTGGCTGTTTGGTGGTTGTTTCCGTTTGTCTGAGCATTCGTAAATGATCCTGAAGCCGTTTATTGAGCCCATCTACGGTCGGTCCCAATTGATTGATTTTATCCAAGCTAAAAATGAAAAAATCATAAAATCTTCAGGCCACAATTTTAGGATAATTTTGGATATATTAATTTGTCCGTATTTAAGATCCAAGTTTACTATCTATCCTATGCACCATTATTTCTGGATTAATTAATTTTAGTAAAAATTAATTTGTTCAATAAATTTTAATATTTTACCCTAAATTTCCTTAAATAATTAACTCACGTCATCATTAGGGACAAATCGTTGCGATTTTTCACATATGATTGTTTGTATTCGGCCAGCATATTTTCCACCACTTCATAAGCATCCTTCGGCGAATTTGCAACAATTGGCAAATTCAGCAATTGAACTTCATCGCATTTCTTCTCGAGAATTCTTGACTCAAGCTCCTATGAAAATTATTGGAAACATTTAAATAAAAAAAAACGGCAAACCTCTCTCAATGTTTTATTTTTTGACATTGTCTTCTATTCGTTAAGAAAAATAATAATTATTTTAAATAATTTAGAAATATGTTTTAATTGTAAAAAACAAGCGAAAACAAAATCAATAATTGTAATTTTATGGTAAAATAATTTATTTTATTGATTCAATAATACAATTTTAAGTGAGAATCAAATCAATCAATTCTTTAAAGATCATCCAAAATAATTTCCTCTTCTTTTTATCCATCCTCATTCCTCGGTCTTTTCATCATCCTCCTCTATTTCTTTATCTTCTCCCTTATTTGTCATTGATGATTCGGCGGCATTGGCCTCCCCCTTTTCCTTTTGTTCGGGTTTGCGCAATGCATATTTTTGATATTTGTCAAAGTCTCGAAGGATGCCAAGCAGAGCAGTTGCACGAATTGCCTTCAAAAAATGGAATAATTATTTGAATATTGATTGATTAATTTATAATCGATTATTTTTCAAAGAGTGACTCCAATTGTTGGGTGCTCATGCTCATGTACCCAGTCCTATGGCTTTAGGATGATTTTATGGGCATATTAGTATAGATTTTACCAAAAAATAATTTTAAAAATAGTCGACCTAGAGTGTGGAGTTTCATTTTACATTTAATTTAGGTCTGGGGTTCGAACCCGCTCAACGGCGCATATTTTTTTCGGGCTTTCCAAACAATTTTATGCGTTTTTATACATTTTATGGTACATTTGTGGAACAAATAAATTAATTTGAACCAAAAATGCTTTACTAGAAATGAGCTAGTTTTACCGCCTAAACTTACTTAGAGAAAGTCCAATGGCCTACTTTTTAAATTTTAAAGTATGTTTTTTGGATATTTGCCGACTCAGCAGATAATAAAAAAGTACCAATACCAATACCAATTATTATTTAAAAAATTATCCAATGATCCCCTCAAAAAACAAACATGAACAACGATGAGCATGTCGGGTTTTGTCAAATTCACAGTGCATCCAGGCACCAATTCCTTCATCAACGCGGTCACATCATCATAAACCTTTTGCTTTTCCAACAATTTTGTGTTGCGTGCTTTGAAGTCAATTGCATAAGAAGGTGGGGTCGAAATTGCAAATTTGGCCAAATGTTTGCTGATCATTTTGGATAAAGTTGGCAAAATTTGGTCCATATAGGCTGGCACTGTTTCCTCAATTGGAATGACCTATTTGGAATTTTTGTAATTTTTTAATCAATAAATGAGGAAAAACCTTGGCCAAAAAACGAGTTTGCGGCTTCTCCATGCATAACTCCACCATTTTTTCCGCCAAAGTACTAAAATAAATTAATATTAAATTTTAATACCTAGATAAATATTTCATTTAAGGGTTTAATTTTAATGGTTTGTCATGCATTCATAAACCATATACCCAATTTGATATAGCTGGTCAAGATGCATTGAATAGTATATAATTTGTTATGGTTTGAACAATTATTAAAGGGTATTAAACGGTTTAAACCAATTTTGGTTTAATGGTTCAAAACTAAGTTAGAAGTGGTTAAACCCATTGCCGAAACGTAATCAAATGAAGCGTTTTGATTGAGATTTCACATTGGTTTTAGGCTTATATTTCTGGGATAAACCATTGAACCTTACTATCTTTTTTCGACAAATTTAATATTTTCCAATTTTTAATATTTTTACAAAACTAACTAGACATTTTCCGGGTTTATCTGTGGTGAGATGAAGAAAAGTGTACAACGAGCGCCGGTTTCAATTTGCTGAAGAGCCGCATTTTTCCTGTCATTCCATCGCTTTTGCTGCTGAAGTCCTTGGCATGTTTTTGTCAATGCATCCGCAATATCTTCGCCGTCATTGTTCGGTTTTGTTGTTTCTTCCGCCTGCTGGAAATAAAATTAAATCATAATTTTAAAATTGGATAATGTTAATTGGTAATACAGAAAATGTCAAAAATATTATAAAGTTCAATGGTTTTTTTTATCCTAAACCTTATACCCATTTGATAGATCTCGTCAAAATGCATCATTTGATTATGTTTTGACATGGGTTTAACCAATTCTAACTTAATTTTGAACCATTAAACTAAAATGGGTTTAAACCGTTTAATACCCTTTAATTGTTGACCAAACCATGACAAATTATATACCATTCAATGCGTTTTGACTAGCTCTGTCCAATTTTGGGTATATGGTTTGGGAATTAGAGGATAAACCCTCCTTAAACCATTTTTTTGGTTTTAGCATTCTGTGTTTTTTCGACAAATTAAATACCATATATTTTAATTTAAACCCCTCCTCAATACCTTGCTGGTTTCTTCGCCATCCTCAGCCAATACATTTTCAATCAGGTTCACGGCCTCACGGAATGCTCTCTTCTCATCCTCGGCTGTGAAGAATAGCCCACATTGGCCGGGGTTCAATTTGTTCCATTGTTGCTGTTGAGCATTCTTCCAATTCGAATTTGCGTTGTATGCTGGACGCTTGTAGCTTTTTGACATTTTTTCAAGCTAAATAATTGAAAATAAAACAATTTAATTTTGTATAGAAAATATTGCTGAATTATTTACAAATTTTGACACAAAAAATCAATAAAAAAAATAATATTTTATTCATCAAGCAAGGCAAAAAAAGAACAAATATTTATGAGAATTGGAAATACAATTATTATCACAAAACAAATACAAATCACAAAATTATTTGGGTGGGGAAAATGCTCTGAAGGCCAAGAAATCATCGTTCTTTTCGGTTAATTCTCCGTTGAATTGTTGCGGCAAGAAGAACACATCCGCTGCATGAACTGCTTCCGACTGACTGCCATCCGACATTTTGATCGTTGCTTCACCGGATACCACCTTTAAAAAATATATTAAATATTTAAAGAAATTAAACAAAATATACTTACAATGAGTATAGAGGGCGCATTCAACAACGAAATTTCGGCAACATTATTCTGCAAAAAGTTCAAATGTAAAATAATTATTCCAAAAAATCACTTACGTCAATTTTGTGGACGGCAAATTCCTCAACATTTGGCGCATATTCCACAACACCATTCGGCAATTTCACTGGTTTGAACATGGGCGGCGCATCGAACATTTGATAGGTCAAATTTTGGCAAAGCGTCTCCACATCCTTGAATTTGGGTGTGAGGCCGGCGCGAATTGTATTGTCAGACAGGGCCATACATTCGACACAATCTAAAATTGAATTTATTAAGCCAAAATATGTTCGATAAAATAAAACCTCCAGCCAAATATGCATGCGGCTCATTTGGGCCCAAGAAAGTTGCTTCGCCCGGTTTCAGTGTGAAATAATTGAGGAAGAGCGGTGCCAATATGCCAATGTCATCAGGGAATTGTTCGCTGAGTCTGATCATCAATTCATCAACTGGGGCCTGTTCATCTTCTGGAAAATATTTATCAGATTTTGAATAATCAATTAAAAGCATACTTTGGTAAATGCGTGCCAAGATCTCCTGGATTGTTTGTTTTATCTTCTCCTCATCGCTTGTCCAGATTTGCGTGAATATCTTCTTCAATGCCATCCGTTGTTTTGCATCATCGCTTCCATGGGCCAATTCCGTAAGAAGGTCCTCGCCAACCAGCTCCAGCAATTCTTTATGCGCCCGCACATTCGACAAAATGCCATGAGAGTTCTGAAAAATTTTGAAAGAATTAATTGAAATGAATAAAGCTCACTTGAAATCCGCAAAGAAGTTCAAAGTCGGTCAAAGCAATTGCCATTTCGGGTTTGTGATTTGCATCCGGGTAATTCTTCGGGTCTTGGGCATTGAGAATCTTGGCTTGTTCCTAAAATCGTGGAAAATTAAATGTTATCAAAATCTAATAAGTAAAACCTTGGTTGGATGTGCTTGAATGGACAGCGCCTTTCCCACTGACAGAACTTTGAACAAAAAATTCAATTCTTGGCCCATTTCCGGATTTTCTTTGATGTAATCGGCTAGCAATGTTCCTCTTCTGTCCAAGTCTTCATCACTGCAAGCTTCTTCATCATCGTCGCCGCCTTTTTCCATAATTCGTGAAGGTCCGTTCGGGTGTGTGCCCATCCACAACTAAAATGTACAAGATTAAGTTGAGTATTGAAGTCATTGTTAATATGTAAACCAACCTCGGCATAATATTCGTCCTCCTCGATTGTTCGATTTGACAGTCTGGCAACGGCGCTCTCTTGTCCTCGCTTTCCCCATTGATAGTGTTGAATTGTGCAATTGAGACGTTTCATTTTTGATGATGTGCCGCAAATTCTTTTTAATAATCACGCTCTGCAAAATTTGTGGAATGAGGTTGGGAATGGATTCTGACTCCCGAATTCCAACTTAAATACTAAATTTCGGTCATGCCAATAATCGCAAAAACCATAACACACAACACATTAGAGATTTCATTTCTTAAAACATCTATATCTAATATTTCCTTCATCCCAATTCTCTTCATTTTCTGTACTATTTTCATTTTTTTCATGCATGATTTTCATTTGGCTTGATCGTAAATTAGCGATTTTATGACCGCCGCGCCCGCGGTCCGCCATCGACATCGTTCGTATTGCTTGCTTGTATATTGCCCATCCCAAACCGAACCCAAACCCATTTAATTCATCCATCCCCAGTCCCCACCATCATTTTTTAGTAGAGTTTAGACAGACTGCTTTTTCATTAATCTTAAGGTTTTAGTACATTTTTTTCCTATACACCATAAATGGAATCAAAAGTCAGTTTCAGTCCTTAAGCGGAATAAATAGTTTAATCATAATCGAATTAAACACAATTTTAGATTGAATAATTCTAATCATTCAATTATTAAATGGCCAAACATCATCCAGATCTCATTTTCTGCCGCAAACAACCCGGCGTTGCAATCGGCCGCCTCTGCGACAAATGTGATGGTCGCTGCGTGATCTGTGACTCCTATGTACGGCCGGCAACGCTTGTTCGAATTTGCGATGAATGCAATTATGGAAGTTATCAGGTTTAGAGCATTTTAGTTGTTTAAAAAATAAAACGAAGTTTTTTTGGATAATGAAAACTTAAACACTGATCTACCATATATTAACCAGTAATTTTAAGGGTCGTTGCGTGATCTGCGGTGGACCGGGCACCAGTGATGCATATTACTGCAAGGAATGCACAATCATGGAAAAGGACAGGGATGGATGCCCCAAAATTGTCAACTTGGGCACTGCAAAGACCGATTTATTCTATGAGCGGAAGAAATATGGGTTCAAGAAGAATTAAAACACAAAACATTCATTCATCATTAATTTTACACATTTTGATTAAATAAATTATATTTGGAATTTTATTTTTAATCAATAATTGTGATTTAAACTGCTTCAAAGCGGTTCAATATTTTTCATCTTTTATCAATTTTTCCATATTGATTTTTTAGCAGCCGAAATCAACAGGTAAAATTTAAAACAACCGACGACGAAAAAATGGGCAAAGTTCATTACTGCAAACGACCAGACAACACAACAAAATCGTGCAAGGCCCGCGGCTCCGACCTTCGAGTCCATTTCAAGAATACGCATGAGACGGCCCGTGCCATCAAGGGAATGCCGCTGAAACGTGCCACCCGCTTCTTGGAAAATGTGAAGGCGAAGAAGGAAATTGTGCCGTTCCGCCATTTCAAGGGAGGCGTTGGTCGCAAGGCACAGGCCAAAGCTTGGGGTATTCCTTTTGCGAATTTTATAAGCTAATTTGAAATATTTGAAGGAACCACACAAGGACGTTGGCCAAAGAAATCGGCCGAATTCCTGCTTCAACTTTTGAAGTATTATATATATTTTATGTTATTTGATTATTTAAAATTAAAATTTTCCAGGAATGCGGAGAGCAATGCGGAAGTGAAAGGCCTTGATGTGGACCATCTGATCATCGACCATATTGTGGTGCAAGCTGCAGCCAAAATGCGCCGTCGCACCTATCGGGCCCATGGCCGCATCAATCCGTACATGAGCTCGGTATTCCATGATATTTTTTTTATCAATTTAATTCACCCCTAATGCTTTTTAGCCATGCCACATTGAAGTGATTTTGACCGAGAAGAAGGATGTTGTGGCAAAACCGGCTGGCGCTGTGGTCAAAGTGAAGAAAGAGTCGAAGAAGAAGCAAAGACGTCAATTGGCCAAGGGCGAATATTGATGATGAGATTTACAATATTTGGGCGATTTTTTGTTGAAACATTTATGTTATATCCAAAAACGATAAAATATTTCATTGTTAACAAATTTGTAAGTAAAATTCTATAGGAAACTATTCAATATGAATGAACTTAGGCCGGTGGAATATCAGTCCAAAAATAAGATCTTAAGTTTTGAACAGGACCTTAAGTTTGGGATGAAAGCTTGAGTCTTGAATGGGACATCAGGCCGTGTTTTCAAAGAATCCTTAACTTTTGAATGGGACCTTATATTTTGTATTACTCGTTGAATCTGGGCAAACAATTTCCCCCATTACCCCCATATTACATTATCCCGTTTGGCATTTTTTATTGCCCGGATTTCTAATGTAAAAGTATAAATTTATGAAGGAAAAAAGACTATAAGTGATTTTTTAAATAAAAATCTTCAATTAATAATGTCAATATTTTCTATTCATCCGTCTTCATTGTTTTTGCGTCCATTTTGGTTGTCTTTTCTCCAGGAATGCCCCAATTCCTTCTTCGGCATCGGCCAATTTCAAATTCTCGCACATCATTGCTGCACCTTGCCTGTGCAATTTTAGACTTATTTTTGAAAATATAAAAAAATTTAAACCGATTTGCTGTGTGGATGTTTTGCTCAATTTGTGTGTAGAAGAATGCTTTGCCCAGCCCGATCACCGGTCGACTGTATTTGCAAATTTCCTCGGCCACCTCCAATGCTCCGGCTTGGGCACTGCCCGGTCCATCGGACACCACTCTGGAAACAAGTCCAAGCATAATTCCCTCTAAAGAATTATCATTTCGAATTTGCTTATTTTGTGAATTAACCTTCGGCTGTGATTTCCCTTGCGGTCATGAGCATATCGAGAAGCAATTTTCGTGGCAAATTCCTGGCCAATGCAATGCCCGGTGTATTGCAAAAGAGGCCGATTTTGATGCTAAAAAATATGATTAGTAAGAATATTTGCAAGTAAATACAAACCCTGGGCAGGAGAATGTGGATCGTTGAGTGGCCACAACAATGTCACAACTTGCCACCAATTGACAACCAGCCGCAGTGGCAAGACCATCGACTTCCGCTAAAAAATTGTTTTAATATTTCCGGAAAGAATTGTTCTGATTTTCATTCCAGAAAAATTTTATCCTAACAACTCGAATTACGGCAAATGTTCTTTTACATTCTCCCCTAATAATTTCCACAAACCAATAACTGGCAATTGAATTTGTTGCACAATTTCCATCAATTCCAAGCATTTTGCGAACACTTTTTGATGTTTTTGAGTGCCAGCTTCCTTTGACTAAATGAAATTGTTCAATGCGAAAATTCACTAAAGCTCACCAATTCTTTGAGGTCATGGCCAGCTGAGAAAACATTTTCACCGGAGGATGCCAAAATCACTGCCCGGGCCTTTGGATTTGCGTTCAGTTCGCTCAATTCTTCTACCAATCGGCTCATTGTGGCCAAGGAAAGTGGGTTTCGTTGTTTTGGATTGTTTAAAACCTGAAATAATAAAATTAATTAAATCAAAGGAAAATGTTTGAACTTAACAATCGAGCAATTTTTCCATCCGAATGCCATTCTCTTTTGACCAATGCTTCATCTTTTTTGGTAGAAAATTGTCGATTATTTTTAATCATAAAGTTGGAGGCCACAAAATAATCCTTGCATTTCTTTTGATGGTAAAGAATAAATTGTCGGAACATAACTTATAATTTCTTTAATATATTTTTTCATTTTTATTAAAAAATTTAAATTGTATTTAAAAGCAAATTAATGGAATATTTCTTTTAAAATAACATTTTTTCATTATCACTTTATCATTGCACAAAAAAGGAAAAAATAATTGGAAAAATTTTTTGGGAAAAATAATAATTAAATCGATGATTGTCCAAGAAGGAAGAATTTATAAATTGGAAAGAGAGAAATAGGGGAGGGGTGCATTTAAATTTAAAGTAGGACAGTGCTGATATGTGAAGAAAATTTCCATGTGACATTTTAATTTCTGATATTATTGCCGATGAATACAAAAAAGGCAAAAAAATTGTTGGATAAATGAAGAGAAAATGTGTATAATAAAATTGCAATTTAAAAAGTGAAGAGCCTGAAAAATTGGCAAAAGTCTCCGCGAGGGGGAAAATAGAATAGACAATATTGTGAAAAATGGGAATAATATATGTAAATTAAGGTCCAATTGGAATTGGGGATGGATTGTTGGATGCCGTCTGCTGCTGTTGGGTTGCCGTTGCACTGGCAATCAATTTCACCAAATCGTCGGTCCTTTTCGATTCCACATCCATTGATTGTAGCCGTGCTTGCCTCCATTCTCGGCGTTTCTCAATCTCGGCTGCCTTATGGCTCAGTGATGAACTGGCTCGAGACAAACTTCCGCCATCCTCCATTCCACTTCCATTGCTGCTGTTGTTCATATTGTTTTCCATGGCCGATGCAGCCCGCTCTGCTCGAATCTCGGCTTTCTTTGTTCGAATCACGGATGGGCCGATTGGACTGAAATCATTTTTTTTAACAAATTAAAAATATTTTCCAAATTAAAATTACCCACCTTGAAAATCCTCCCGATCCACCGCCATTTTGTTCGCCCAACAATCTGCTCAATTCCCTGACCGTATCCCGGTGTTCATCTTCATCCACCTCATCCATATTATTCCATTCCTTCAATCTTCTCTCCTCTTCCCTCAGCTTTTCCATATCTTGGGCACTGACCAACGGTTTCTTCAGTGGAATCCCCGATGGTTTGAGTGGATTTATTGTGCTTCCCGCTTCTTTCCCTCCTCCTATTCCCATGCCATTTGCTGCCATTCCATTGCCATTGTTTGTCGTCGTCTGCATTTGCTCGAAAAGCTTCAGCTTGCTGCTGAATGTTGAAGAAGATGAGGAGCTGGGGTTGGAGGACTGTTGCTCAACAATGGCTTTTTGCTGTTTTGGCTGCTCTGCTGCATGGTTCGTATTGACATATTCGGTGTTTGTGGAGGAGGAGAAAGAAGATGGCATCGAAATCAATTTTGGTGGCCCATCGAATCCATTTGTTGACGTGCTCTATAATTTAATTAAATTATAATAATTAAAGAAAACAATGTTTAAGTGGTCTAAGCTAGACCCTTATTTACTTAATCGTTGATCTTGTCAAGATGCTTCATTTGATTATATTTTGGTTTAGGTTTAACCAATTCAACTTTGTTTTTAGCCAAAAACCAAAATTGGTTTAAACCGTTTAATATCTTCTAATTGTTGACCAAACCAGGACAAACCATTCAATGCGTCTTGACCAGCTCTATCCTATTGGATATATGTGTTTAGAGAATGTAGGACCTCTCTTAAAACCATTCTAATAATTTTGGGACATTCTTTTTTGGCCAAATCAATCAAATATTTCCCATTAAATAAATTCAAAACGCACCGTGACTTTAGGTTTCGGAGCAACGGGTGGAGGGATTTTGCCATTTGTTGGTGAAGAAATGTTCATTAAAATTGGAATATGTGACGATTTTCCTTGTTGTTTGTCCATTTGGCTTGGAATTGGCGAAGAGGCGGCCAACGGTGGTTCCATTCGGCTAATGTCCATTCGAAGAGGCATTGAAGGCGGCGAATTGCTTGGCGATTTCCGTAATGGTGGAGAAGAGAATGCGGCAGTTGGCGGTGAATGTGGATTATTTCTGTTGCCGTTGGATTCAGCCGAAAATGTGGTGGTGGCGGATGAAGTTGGTTGTGGAAGTCGTGAATGATGATGCAAAATTGTTGGCCGAGTTGGGGGCGAGGAAGATGGCGATTTGTTAACGGTTTGATGCTGTAAATTAGAGAATAAATTAAAAATTACCAGAGAAAATCCATAATAAATTTTTGAAAAAAGTTTATAAATAATTTTGTCAGCCATTTTTCATATTTACCTGTTGCTGATGTTTTCGTTCATCCATTTGTGTATTCATTTCCTTTTTCTTCTGCACTTCCCCTGGTCCATTGTTCATCTTCGTCATTCCCGTCGGCTCTTCTCCCGGTGGATATTCAATTGGGGTGGAGGCTCGCAACATTTCCGCCGTAATTCCTCCATTTTCCAAGCCGGTGCCAATCAAACTGCTCATTGAACGATGATGTCGAGGAGGCGGTTGTGGAGGTCCATTGCTGCTTTTGGCATTTGGTCGAACACTGCTGCTGAATTGACGTTGAAAGTGCCGTGGGGGTGGAGGCGCGGAATTGGCGGTAGCAGAAGATGATGAACCATCTTTAATAATAATTTACAGTATTTTAGATTTTTTCAAGTCTTAATCGGCCATTTTCCGATTAGACTTTATCCAATTTGAACTGGTTTCATAAGGTTTTTCAGTTTTGGTAGGTAAAATTTTTTCCCTTTAACTTTTCCTATAACTAATGTATAGCTGGGAATTTAAATTGGAATTTTTGCTACAAAATGATATAAGGTTTTGTTGGGTGAATTCTCAAAATCCAGGTAGGTGAAAGCCGGCAAAAATTGCAACCTTGGCATTTTTGACCTTTCTGTCCTATCCGGGAAAAGGGTTGGTTTTGGAGGGCTATGGTCGTGTGTTCGAATCCCACCAAGGTCAAATAATCTTTTAGATGAAATAAAAGGTTAAAAATTGAATTTTTTGAATTTTTCATAATGAGTACAAAAGCTAACCTTTTTGAATTGATTTGGAAGCGGCCGCTGTTCCCGTTGAATTTGATGGCATTTCGTTTTGTTGTGTTGCGCTGCCGGGAAGTGGTGCCAACAAGGAGGGAAGAGAGCGAGAAAGTGTCAATTCACTGAATGCCGATCCACAAATCGATGGGCCATGGCCATATTGGGAGGGCGGAATGCGGATGGGTGGAGGCGGCCATTGTCCTCCTCGTTCAACAACAATTTCCACACGGGTCCCGGGCATTCCAGCCAAAAGGGTTTTCACCTATTGATTAATTTTTTTTTTAATTTTTAAATAAATATTTTTACCTGATCCAATCTTGCGCCAAATTTCAAATTTGCTCCGCCCACTGAAATGATTCGGTCCTCCAATTTCAGTGGACATTCCACAGTTGAGGTTATGGCCGAAACAGTGAATGGGTCCTCCGGCCATCTTCCGCTTCCTTTGACCGAAAATCCAACAGAACCGGCACCATTTCGGGGAACCAGAATGGTCAGACGTTCCGGAATTGCCGGTGGTTCTTCTGCCGCAAATTGCATCGAAGCAATTTGGAAATCTGGGATAGAACGGCGATTCTGAAAAATATTGTAAAATTATTAATCTTATTTTTGAGTCAATCTCAAAATCTGTACATCCAAAATCTCTTCTAAACTCAAAACAGTTATACCCAAAATCTCGAAAATCTCGAGAGAAAATGCTAAACCTTTAAACCTAAATTTTTCTGTAGAGATTATAGTTTTGGGTGCAGGGATTTTGCGTGTAAGGATTTTTGGGCTGACCCATTTTTTGCTTACCGCTTGTCTCTCTTCTCGATTCTGTTGTTCCTGTTCTCGGGCAATCAAAACTTCCAAATCATCTCCGGCCATTCGAATCAATTCCACGGCCTTTTGATGGCCCAATCCTCGCATATCATTTCCATTCACTGCCAACAATTGATCATCCAGTCGAAAACCGGCTCGTTCAGCAACGCCGCCTGGCACCAAATTTGAAATGAACAAACCGGATCTTCCCTGAAAAAGAGTAAATAACATAACACCAAAATAGTTAAAGGAAAGGGTTTGTATTTGTCCTATATTCTAAACAAAGCCATAATATACCAAATTGAATAGAGCTGGTCAAGGCGCATTGAATGGTATATAATTTGTCATTGTTTGGTCAACAATTAAAGGGTATTAAACGGTTTTTTAACCCATTTTGGTTCAAAACTATGAGTTAGAATTGGCTAAACCCAACCAAAACATAATCAAATTTCAAATGATGCGACTTAATGATATCCATCTTTATCGATTTAGTATATGTTTATAGGTCGTCTAGGATTGAACCATTATTAATATTTTTGGCAAATTAAATTTTTCTATTATTTAAATGCCTGTTAACCTTGTGAGGAAGAGTTTCAGCACCGCCCGCAATTGTCCATTGGAATCCGGCTTCGCCTTTCCTTATTTCAATATTCTTTTTGATCAATTTTCTGCTGCCATTGCCAATATTCCCTTCATTTCCTCCCAAAAGGACTGGCATTAAATCGGAGGTGGAAATTTGTGAAAGCACCGATTGAGGACGACGTTTCAGCACTGAACGCAATGGGCGCGATGGTTCGGGAATTGGATCGGGCGGAGAAGACTACAAATTTAAAAAATGGTAAAATAGTAAAAATGAATCGATAACCTCATTGTTTTTCTCGGATCGAGCCGATGGAATGTTGTTGTTATTGGCATTGGGAACAATGGCCGATGAAAAATCGCCCGAATTGCGATTATGCCGATTTTTGGGAGCAAATGGTTTTGGATGTGGCGTGTCGTAGCGTTCAAATCGGCCAATTGGAACTTTGTCCTCATCTTCCTCCTCGCGTCGATCACCCACAAAGCAGACACGAGCACCGCCGACACATGATTTGCTAGTGCCTCGTTTCATTGGTTGGGCGTCTTTTTGTGGGAGTAAATAGCAGGTCAAAACCTGTAAAATAAACAAATATTATTGAAATTTTAAAATTAATTTTTTATGCATAATTTTTATATTAAATCATTTATTCTTAAATTTATGGGCAAATTAGTTTGTGAATTTTAGTGATAGGCTCTTAAGTGAAAAGGCTTTTGTGCCGAAAACTTAATAATTTTCTATTCATGTTCTTAGACTTAGACTCTATAACACTTAATAAGAGCGCTCATTGAGACGAATCGAATGATCCAAAAATTGTCGGGGTTTTAAACAAAAACCTGAGGTTTAGAAAGTTTGATACTCATCAATACTTTCATTTTTGATTGACGAAAAACCCCGAAAATCTATTGGTTTTCTCAATAAATCGTTTTCGACTCGATGACGAGGTCTGTTGAAGGGTGAAGGTTAATATTTAAAGGGTTTCAATAATTTCAAGGATTTCGTATTTAAAAATGCAAATATAAATTGTAAAATTAAAACAAAAACCTTAATATTCATAATTGGTTCATGCGTTGTGGTGAGCTTCGGAAGTGGTGGCTGGTTGAATGAGAGCCAAAGAGCGGCCAGCGTTTTGGCCTGGTAAAGTACTGTCAGCGTGTATGGCAAATATTTGAGATTGTTGTCGGCAACGTCCAAAACTTGTAAATGCTAAATAGAAAAAAGATTATTTAATTTCATTTATTTTTTACATTTAATTTGCCAATTTCCATTGGAAGTTCACTCAGCTGGTTATGCCGTAATGAGAGAATGCCAAGTGATTGGCAACCGCCAATTGTGGATGGGATTGAATGAAGATTGTTGACATTGACGTCGAGGAAGCGAAGACGACGCAAATTGCCAAGACTGGCTGGTAATTCCTGGAAAGAAAAATAATTAGTAGGAAAAAAGATTTTAGGTATCAAAAAAATCAAAATAATGAAATTTGTCATAATTAATTTTGGGATTTTTTGGTATTTATTGTCTTTATCTAATGAAATTTTCCTCGAAAAAAGTGCCAAAATAGGAAAAACGTCGAAAAATTAATTCAAAAATCAAAAAAACATTAAATGCTCAAAAACATTATTTATGTTTTTCCCCATAAAATCCGATATTAAATAGGTCAAAATCTACAAATCTGCTCCCTAATAATTATTGATTTTTTAAAAACTTACATTAAGTTGATTTTCGCATAGAATTAAATCGGTCAGTTGGGCACATGAACAAATGGATGGAGTCAGCTCAGTTAAGCAATTCTTTGATGCTTTCAGCACTTCCAGCCTCTTCAATTGGCCAATTGTATTTGGCAATTGCCGAATTTGATTTTCGCATAGGACCAGCTCAACCAACATTTGTAGGTCGCCAATGTTTGAAGGCAATTCATTCAATTGATTTCCGCTCAAATCCAAATTTTTGAGTGAACGGCAACGAAGCAATTCTTCGGGTAATCGGCCAACCATATTGCAGTGGAGGTCAAGCATTTCCAAACTGGCCATTCCATTCATATCGGCGGGTAATTCGGTCAGGTAATTGTCGCAAAGGTCCAACACTTTGAGGCGTTCCAGTCGAACAATGGAAGGAGGCAGAAAACGCAATTCACATTGGGCAACGTCGAGGAACTGAAAATTAATTAAAATTATTAATTCAATTAAATATAATTAATGCAAAATTTCACCTGTAAATTGCTCAATCTATCGATATCCTGTGGCAATTGGGTGAGCGAATTGTTTGACAAATTCAAACTGGCAAGTTGGGCCAAATTGACAAAGGATTTTGGGAAGCCGGTGACAATATTTGTGCTAATGTCGAGAATGGCCAAATTCTGGCAAAGTCCAATCTCCTCGGGTATTTCCACAATTTCTGGAAATTAAAATTATTTTAAAAATGATCGGTACTTATGTATTTTAGAGGTTGGAAGAGAAAATGGATTGGAGGGAAAATGACAAGTCCCTTCAATCAAATTGCCCATCACTGATGGAGGAAGGGAGTAAGGGAGTCAACGATGGAGGAAGGAATTCTTTCCTCACACGGTGCAAATTTTAATTTATTTAAACTAGATGGTATTTGATTTACCGAATAAACGGATATAGGGGATTAGGTTGGATATAGGGGGATTAAGCAGGATTAAGCCCCGAAATAATTCCTGTTTTGGCTTTTTTGCTTCCGGCTTCGCAAGATTCCTATGCTCCGAACCCTAACCCTAAGCCCCTAATCCCATGCCGATTGCCGACCATAACCATAACCCTAATCCCTAGACCCTAACAAGGCTTATCCGGTTTAATCCCCCTATATCCGGCTTAATCCCCCTCTATCCACCTTAATCCCCCTATATACACCTTAATCCCGCGCACTCTCAGACACTTCCCCTTTCTTCCAGTGGCCTTCCACGTCATTTCTATTCCATTTAGGCGCTTATTCCGGCTTAATCCCCCTATATCCGTCTATTCGGTAAATCAAATACCATCTAGTTTAAATAAATTAAAATTTGCACCGTGTGAGGAAAGAATTCCTTCCTCCATCGTTGACTCCCTTACTCCCTTCCTCTATCTCACAGTGATGGGCAATTTGGTTGAAGGGACTTGCATTTTCCCTCCAATCAATTTTCTCTTCCATCCTCTAAAATACATAAGTACCAAATGATCAATTATTTTTACCATTTTTGCTCAAATTCAATTCTTCCAGCGATTGTAAAATTCCAATTTCCGGTGGAATAACTTTGATTTTGTTTTCACTGACATCAAGTCGACGAATTTTTGTACATCGGAACAAATCCTTAAAATTAAGACTTGTTTTGGTTAAATTATAAAATTTATTACCGGAGGAAGCTCTTCAATTGAATTGACATTCAGCAAAAGTTCTTCAATATGTTTCCTTGATTTGATGATTTCTTTTGGCACTTGTTCCAATCGAAGTTGACTAAAATCCAGCTGGTCTACGAGGCCACTTTTGCATGCGAACAGTGAAGATGGAATGCAGAAAAATTTCATTGTGTCAGCAATTTTTGTGACCACGAATTGAATCGAATAAAATGTAGAATTGGCCACAGAGAAGGACACTCCCCAAATTCTTTCGTCTTTTGTCGGCGGTGTAATCTAAAATGATGATTGGGAAAATAAATGGTAGGTTTTTAGGGTTTTATTGTTTGGGTCATGGAATAGTGGGAAGGGAAAATGTTAAAATATTTGAGATAAAGTGGACTATGGAATCATTGGGAGCGGCGGCGATTTGGTGATTGATAAAAAAAAAGACAACCCTAATTTACTAAAATGTTTTACTAGTTTCATTTTTTTTTGTTAAATGGAAATTTAAAAAAGTCATTTGATTTTTATGGAAATGAAAATTAAAATAGGTCATCGATTATTGTTGACGCTGATTGATATCGATCAACAGCTGACTGATGGAGGGATGTGGATTGTGGAATGAAAAGCATGTTTTTTTCTCGCTTTAATATATTTTATTAAGGGTTTTTTAAGGAGAAGAGCGACCATTAATTTAATCAGAAGAAGTTTACAGAAAAATAGCTTTAACTTCTTGTTAGGTAGAAACCACCAAAGTTGGTAAAAAAAATTAGGAAAACTGATGCGTGAATAATTGGTTAAAAGCCGCGCTAAATCCAGATTTGATGGGAAGCCAACAAATGTAATTAAGAGATAAGAGAGTTAATTATAAAATGTAAATCGATAATTGCATATTTTCTTGATATTTGTACTCCCGTGTAAAAGTTGATTGTTGAGTACAAACAAGTGAGATCGGATTTAGAAAAAAAAGATGGGATTTGTGGAATAAAAAATGTCCGGAGAAAAGAACACCGCGTTGTTTGCATTTATTGCTGTCCTTGACCGGTCCTAGTCACCGCCGAATGGGATTTAGTATTCTTTATCGGCAAATAAAACAATGAAAAACGATGAAGAAAAGTGTTAAGGAAGAATTAATCTGGATTTAAATAGAAAGGGTAAAAACCCTGAGGGGAATCGAACTTTAGCCTATGGGAAGAACAGTGGTGGATGAAAAAACTAATTCTTTTTGATGATTGATTTGTGCTCTTAAAATTAAAGGATTTTTGTTCGGGTAGAAGATTTTAAATTAAGATGAGAAAGTGGTGGTTTTTTGAAGTTCATAGTCCAGCAGATTTATATCCTTTGTTTTGGATTATAAATTTCTGGTTCGGAAGTGAATAAAAATGAAGAGTAATAAAGTTGTGGCCCTAACAGACATATGTGCGCTGTGCGATGACCAATGGGGATGTTGTTTATTGGTCACATTCTCGAGTAAAATGGGAGAGAAGGGAATGGCCAGCAGATGGACGAACGAACGGCCATCGCGGGGGCTGCGGGAAATATGCTAGAAGAATGGAAGGGGGAATGCGCCAATACTGGTGCGGAAAATTTTCGCAGGGAACAGAGGGGGGGGGGGGGTCATCGATCGATACTAGGGAATAGTGGATATGGCCGATATGAATGAACGGTCATTGTCCGTTCACAAGCAAAAATGCGCAAGAATGGACATTTTTATGAAAGAGGGACGAAAATCTCTTCTCTTGTGGTTTCTATTGGCCATTACAAGAAAAGGATATTCCATATATTATTTTGGAATGGCCGTCTCCCGCCTATATGGCGGAAAAGGAAGAGGAGGAGGATGCGTTCGTCCCGAAGGGACTAAACAGTCCAATCGTCACAAAAATATAGGGGGGAAAAGGTAGAGGCAAGAATGAGAGACATTGGCTCTCTGCCACCATAGCAACTAGCCGTCGTCCTCCTTACATTGGTCTTCTCCTCTGCGGGGCAGGCTTTTACAATGTGCATTTGAAAGGTAGGAAGAAGAGGAAAAAAATCAAGGCCACAGATTTGGATGGGACGATGATTTGTTGGTGGACTGTGAGAGGAATTGAATAGGGGAAATGCAGATATATCGAAGGACCGTGCTATGCTAGGATGGAAGGGAGAGGAGGTCGGCGCAAGCAGAAGCGGGATAGTAGCGAATGGCTCATCGACCCAGGGTCGATCGATGGATTGTATTGGGGGAGAATGGTTGGAAAAGCAAAAAGGCCGTCAACTACAGAAAAGCAGCGAAGGCCGGCAGAAAAAGTAATGCAGCGGAAAGAATTTTTGAGGGAATTGGGGGAGGAGGATGTTTTCGACAGCAACCAACAGAAAAGAGGAGGACGAGGATCGGTGAGGGCGCCGATATTTTTATTTGAATGAGTCAGCAATGGGTCGGTGATTCTAAAACCCTCAGACAAAAATATTCTCGGGGGTGGTCGCCCACATTCCCAATGCTTTTGGCTATCCAGCCACGAAATTATTATTTACTATATTGAATTGGATGGAGGAATATTTGCATTTTAGAATATCCTCAATTTCATCAAAACAAATTGATTTAGCTATAATATAGCTGTATAAAAATTTTGAAAATTTTTGACTCGGAGAGAGGGAGCCCTTCGCTTTTGTAAAATTTAAGTATCGGGTTCGAACCCGTTCGGTGGGAATTATTTTCTTCGGGTTTGATGTACTTCCATTTTTATACATTTTACTGGAAATTTCTAAACGAATTAACAATAAAAACCAACCGAAACCCGCTAGTGTAACCGTATTTTAATTAGGTGGATAAGGGAATGCAAACCTTCATGTCGGCCAATTGCAAATAAAATTGTCGGTGTGAATATTGAGGATATTTGACACCGGCGATATATTTTTGCCCGTGTCTGGCATCGTGGATTAGAAATTGAATTGGCCAGCAATGGTGATAGGTCACATGGGTGGCACAACATCGCACAATAAACCAGAAAGGTTTGTGCCGATTATCGAGAATTTCTGCCGTTGGTTGCCTGGACACCGGATATTGGGATATTGTTTTTAGTGCAGAAAATATTGTTTGATAAAATGAACGGATTTGGCTAATTAATTATATTTAAGTAAATAAACAAATACAAATTATTTTATTATTTATTCTATTTATTTTTCCACCAAAACCATAAAATAATTTTATGCAACTTTATGTAAAGTTTGTACAAATCCAAAAGAAAATCAAAAAATGGAATGAAATAAAAATGAGTATTCAAAGAATGGGGAAACGGGAAAGAGTAAATAATAATATTTAGGTTTTAGCAGCACCAGGAGAGTGGAGAGAGCATTTTTAGTGAAGAAGCAGGAACAATTTGAAAAAGGAGTAATGTCCTTATGTTTTGTAAAATTATTTTGGGCTTGGCAAAACAATAAAAAATTGGATTGGAGGAAGGAACAATGCAACAAAAAATGGGGAAATCGGGAAAATATAATATCAATGGAAAAGATAAAATTCTGAATAAATGAATGAGTTTATGCACTTTTTTGGTTTTAAGGAATGATTGGAATGGAAATTTGGTTGGAAATTAGAGAAAATTAAGTGATTTTTTGGTGGATGGGTGGACTCTCAAAATTGATGTTGAATATTGATCTTTGATTTCAAATGGAAGTTGGCAAAAAAAAAGCATTTCAGTTGTTTTCTCCACCGCCGCCGGCACTCGTCGCTGATTGATGTTGCCGTTCTTCGATCAATGACATTTTCTAAAAAAAAAGAAATTACTTATTTACATATTATTTTTAATTTAAAAATATTATAATGGTTTAAAATAAAGTTAGCCTATATTCATAAACCATATACCCAAAATTGGATAGAGCTGGTCAAGACGATTGAATGTTATATAATTTGTCATGGTTTGGTCAACATTTAAAGGGTATTAAACGGGTTTTAAACCCATTTTGGTTTAATGGTTTAAAACTAAATTGGAATTGGTTAAACCCAAAGCAAAATATAATTAAATTATGAGTTTTGATGAGATTTATCAATTGAGTATAAGTATGGGTTTAGGATAAACCAATGCAGTTTTAAACTTTTTTTAAATTTTTCTCATTCTTTTATTCTTTAATTAACCCACCGATATTTCGTTCACATCACTGATCAGCTGGCCAACACGTTTTGACTCCGCCTCCAAACTGGCCATTCTCGCTTGTCGCCATTCACTTCGTCTTTGCTGTTCCGATGCCATTTGATTAACAATGGTTGCGGATGATGGTGAGGTGGAATTGTTTTGGCGTTGTTGTTGAAGAAAACGATTTTCGGCCTTTTTTGTTCGAATTGATGAAACCGTTTGGAAAGGAACAACCGGACTTTCATTGAGTAAAATGTGCTCAAAAGGTGCCGTTGGCGACATTGGAGAAATTCCATCCGGGGGATCATTTCGTCCTCCGCCGTTCTCTTTCATCGTAGTTCCAACTTCATTTCCATTGTTTTTCTTTAGCAATTGTCTCATTCGATCGTCTTCGGCCAATTTGGCCAAATCTTCATTGTTTAACAATGGCCGCTTGGATGGTGGCATTTGGGGAATTGCTGGCGCCGCCATTTGTTGTTGTTGTTCGAATTGGCGAAGACGAGTTGAGAAATTTGTCGCCGAATTGTTCAAATCATTGTTCGGTTGGTCAGAGAAACTGGTGATCTAAAAAATAAAAAGAAAATTTCAAAAATGTATACACCCCAAAATTATATCTAAAATTAAAATCTCACTCTAAATCCCTAAGACCAATCTTCTGAGCCCTTAAAGCTTAATTCTAGTCTAAAAGTTTTCTTGTAGAGATTTCGGTTATAGGCTTTTAAGATTAACCCCAAAAAATCACTCACATTTAATCTGGGTTTTGGTGCAACCGGTGGAGGAATCTTTGCTGCCGCCGAATTGTTCCCTCCATTTCGTTCTCCCGATGGATTTTTATCACGTGGTGGTTGAGTGGAGAATGTTGTTACGCCAGAGCGCTCAATGGATTCGGTTCGTTTCAATTCAATTTGTCCACCTAATGCATTGTTTTCTGCTGGTGAATTTGTTGTTTTCATTGGCGGAGTTTCCTGGGCATTTCCTTCATTGTCCTTATAATTATTTCCATTGTTTTTGTTGGGCGGTGACGTTGTTCCAATTTCAATTAAATTTTGATATTCATGATGTTGATTTTCGCCATTTTGTTGTTTCATTGGAGGCGGTGAATTGATTAGGCCTAGTCCAATTGTTGTATTTGGTGGTGATGTTTGTTGCTTATTTGGTGGGCTGCCTAGGATTTAAAATATTATTTAAAAAAATTTTTTTTTTGAAAATTTCCAACCGAAATAGAGACCCTTAACTTTTGAAAAATTTAAGTCTCGGGTTCGAACCCGCTTAGGGGAAGTTATTTTTTTTATTCTTAATTCACACTTTTATGCATTTTTACACAATCTAAAGTACATTACTAACCGAAAATTCGACCAAAAACTGAGATAGAAAAACCAATTAGTGTTACCTTTATTTGATGCAATTGGTGATGTGGCCGAAACAGTGATTGTGGCCATTTGTGGTCGAGAAGTGGAATTTGCAGTGGAATTGATTGAAAATCCCTCGCAAATCAGCAATCTGACCTGCCCTTGTGATGCTCGCCGGAATATTTGTGCGGCCTCCTCTTTTGTACAGCCCAACAGGGAATCGTCATTCACTTCCAAAACTCGATCGCCAATGGAGAGGCCAACGCAACTTTGATCGGAAGGTCCGCCTTTCTCCACTCGTTCAATGAATATTCCCTCATCCGTTCGATCATTCGGATTCATTGGGCTACTGCCAATTCCGCCACAAATGCTCAGTCCCAATGGCTGCTGTTCTCGTCGATGAACCACAACGGAACGCAGTCCTTTTGGCTGTGGTTCGTGGCAAATTGTTAGCCGCAATGATCGACCAGTATTTTTGAGGGCCTAAAATATAAATATTTAATTAAGAGTAATAAAGTAATTATTATTATAATGGTTTAAGGTACCCAACATTCCCAAACCATAAACATAAACCCAATTGGATAGTGCTGATTAGAAAGGTTAAACTCAAGTAAAAATATTATCAAATGTTGTGAGTAGATCTATTGATTGGGTATTAGGTTTAGGATAAACTACTAAAAACTGTTATGATTTTTGGCCGAATTAATTATATTTAAAAATGCCCACCTCAACAGCTTCATTGTGTTTTGCCGTGGAAATGTCCGCATCATTCACTTTCAAAATTCGATCGCCAATTCGAAGACGTCTCGAGAGTTCTGCAGGCGAATTTGTTGTAATTTTGGAGATGAAGACGCCAGGTTGGGCGGAAGAACCAAATGGATGAGAGCAATGGTCGATGCCGCCAACAATTGAAAGGCCCAGTGAATGTTTTGAGTCACGGACCAAATGAATTTCCTCAATTTGGCCATCCAATTTCGGGTCGCCATATGGCAAATCTGCAGCATATGGCAATTTTGATTGTTGTTGTTGGGTTGTGGCCGGAAGAGATGAGAATGAAGTGTTGGTCAGTTGGGAAGGAGTTACGGTGCGAATTGATGGGTTTGTTGGAGTGGAGGCGGAAGGAAGCGAAATTGGCATTGGAGTGGGAACAGAGGCCGAAGGCGGTGATGTTGTGGAATTGGATGGCGTTGTTTGTTTTTGTTCTCCTTTTCTTTGGATTAACAGTTCCACGCCATCAGCCCTTTGTTGAATGGCATCCACTGCGACTTGATGCCTGCGTCCAATCATTGAACTGCCATTGATTTCGAGCACTTTATCGCCAACTCTCACTCCAGCCTTTTCCGCTGCTCCACCAGGCACAAGTTTGGAGATGAATAGACCGGGATCGTTTTCCTTGGTGGGAAAAAATTATTTAATGGTTTAAAACCAATTTTATTAGACTAATATTTTTTAAGCAACAATCAGAAAGGGTTTTTATCTGCTCATCTTATTCAGAGCCCAGTACCCAATAGTCATCATTTTGTTGCTTTGATTTCTCATATTTTGTTAACCAGAGAGATTTAACCCATTTGACTAAAAGTTTCTAATAAAAATTTCTGTTGAATTTAATATAGGGTGGAATATATTTTTAACATTTTTTATTATATTTGAAGAGAAAAACATATAATTAATGTTTTTTGCGTAATTTTTGGACCTATTTTTTACCTATTTTGGCACTTTTTGATGGAAAAATTCATTAGAAAAATGCAAAAAAAAACTTAAAATGGGTACCTATTTCGGTGTTTTTCTTTTCTAAAAATTTGCTCCTTATTAATTAATAATTAAAAATTTACAATAAATGGAGTAGATTCAATGCCGCCAGCAATGGATAGTCCAAGCCCACCACTTTGTTGCCCACTGGGATCACGTCGCACAATAATCCGTTTCCTTTCCATCGCCGCGGTTGATGACGGCGATTCTGTCCTGACACTATTGTTGTTGTTGATAACAGACGCGTTGGGTTTGCCTTGTTGATCCTTAAATTGATTTGGAATTAGAAAAAATTATTTTTATGGATTTGAGAGAATTTTATTTAAAATAATAGCAAAAAAAATTAATTGTTAGATAAATTTTCTCTTTTTGCATAAATTAATTTTAAACCTAATTTATTCTTTCTATTTTGGTGAGGGTTTTATCCAAAATAAATTGGTTTTGGTGGCTTGCTAATTTCACTGGCCAAGGCAAATGGAAATGAGTACTATTTTAAAATACCTAATGATGAAATTCAGTTCCAAAAACCGCCTTTCTTACTGAATAATTAAAAAGGACGGATGTCTTTTTTATCCAACAATGTTAATTTTTTGGTAAAAGCAAAAAGGAATAAAATTTTTAAAATAAAAAATGAAGCAAAGCACATCAAGCAAAAGCGCAAAAAAGGGTAAAACAGAGGTAAAAAAAAATAAAAAAAAAATTTAGTAAATTAAAGATAGGTAAAAACAGAGGAAAAAAGGGAAATGTTGGCCTGAGCAGTTTTTGGACGTTTGGACGAGGAAATTCAGTGTTGGAATTTGTGTGAAAAAAGGACCAACCGATGAACGACGCTACCTTTATTGGCATACCGTCTGTGGGGAATTGGGTGGTGGCATAGCCAATGGATGTTTGTGATTGACGTGGACTTGTTTTGGACGATGATGATTGGATGGCATTTTGTTGATCGCTGGCATTGGGAATCGATGGCAATTGTCGCCGATTTTGTGGTTGATTTTGTTGTTGTTGACTAGCAGCAGGGTTCGTGGTTGATTTTGCGGCAGCCCTTTGACTTTTGTAATGCGGTGTATTCACTCGTTTTAGACGACATTCCACCGGCGAATCGGTTTCAGTGCCGGCTGTATTTGCTTGTCCCGTAGAATTGGTGAAAAACACTGTTTTTTGTTGTTGTTGCTCGGAAGATTGCTAAAATAATTCTCCATAAATTCCCTCAAATGCAAAATAAATGATAGTGTAAAGAGTAAGCGAATACCTATGGGCTATGGAAAAATTTTAGAACCTATTTTAGTTTGAAGAATGTGAAAAAATTTGGGCTCAGCCGTGGATCGAACACGGGACCTCTTGCACCCTAAGCAAGAATCATACCACTAGACCACTGAGCCTCCGAAGAGGCCTTTTATTTTGTTCCCGAAAGCCGAAATCCAAGAGCATATCCCCTCCTTTTTTGATATTGCTTGCGCAAAACAAGTTTTCTTTGATTAAAAGCCCATATCTATTGGATAAATTATTTGTCTGCAATGTGCATTTTAGCATTAAAGAATAAATGTGGATTTGGAATTATAGGGGATAAGAAATTGCGCGCAAATACACCAAAGCATAGATTGAAAAGATTCCCTTCAAAAAATGAGCCCCGAAAAATTTGTTAAAAGGAAAGTGCGAACTTAAGCAAGGCTGCCATTTTGGTTAATCAGAATGGAGTTTCAGGGATGAAGGACAAAAAAGCATAAAAACAAACCTTTTGCTGCTGTTGCTGATGAGTTGCCGATGAAGAAGAGGGCCCTTCTGCATTTTGTTGACTTTGTTGTTGTTGGATGATGGCACGAGATGAATATTTGAGTGCGGATCGGGGCATTGGATTCGGCGGTTGTTTTTGAGCAGCAGCTGAACTGCTTGGTTCCGATGTGTGAGAATGCGATGAACTGTGGTCGTGACTTATTTTTTTGCCCGTGCTGTTCAACACAAGTTGTTTTGGATGCTGAAAATATTTGGGAAATATTTAATTTAGAGAGAGTAAATAATGCCAAAATAATTATAATTTAATTGTCTGTGGTTATATCGTTCACAAACCATATACCCAAAATTGGATAGAGCTTGTCAAGACGCATTGAATGGTATATAATTTGTCATGGTTTGGTCAACAATTAAAGGGTATTAAATGGTTTAAACCCATTTTGGTTAATGGTTCAAAACTATGTTAGAATTGGTTAAACCAAAACCAAAATATTATCAAACGATGCTTTTTGACCAGATCCACCGATTAAGTAAAGATTTATGTGTCTAGGACAAATTTTTGGACCGTAATCTTTGGCAAATTTAATAGTATCCAAAACATTTTGCTTTAAAAAAATTTACAAACCTCATCCATTCGAGGGAGAATGTGTCCATCCACTTGTTGTTTTGTTTTATGATGTTTTGCTGCGGCCGCCGCCGCTGCTCCCCCTGAGGCGCTTCCCACACTCGGTTTTGGATGTGGCGTATTTTTCCGCTCAAATTGTGCCGCCTTTCCATCAGCACTGCCGGAAGTGCCGGCCGCCGTCTCTTCATGTTCTTCGTCTGCACCAAAATGCACTTTTGGTCCACCAACAAAGCCGGTCTTATTAGCCTGCGGTGGGGCGCCATTTCCAGTTGGTTCTTTTAGATGGACAAAAAATGAAGCTAATTTTATCAAAAAATATATTTACTTGTTTCGGCCACACTTTCTTGTGGGAGCAAATAACAAGTGAGCACTTTAATTCCCGTTCTTGGGTCCGTGTCCGGTTGGAAACGTAGCAGCGCTTGGGATTGGTTTTCCGATATCCAAAGAGCTTGTAATTCACGGAGAACATTTATCTAAAAGAATTGAAAATGTGAAAATTATTCGTGAGACTCACAGTATAGGGCAAATAGGCGATTCGATTGTTGCAAACATCCAGCACCCTGAGTCTGGCCAATTTGCCAATTTCCATTGGTAATTCCTCCAATTGGTTATCCCGGAGTGAAAGAACGGTCAAAGATTGGCATTCGCCGATTAATGCCGGCAATCGATGAAGTTGGCAACGGTCGAGGTTGAGTGTTTGAAGGAATCGAAGATTTCCAATTGAGCTGGGCAATTCCTGAAAATTATTTTTAAATAATTCGATATTAAAATTTAAAGAAATTACTCCAATTAAATTTTGCTGTAAATACAGTTCATTCAGCGCCGTGCATCCACCAATGGCCGGCGTCAAAGCGTCAATGGTGTTATCGTCGGCTTTGAGGATGAACAGTCGTTTTAGCCGTCCTAAATAATTTAAATATTAGTCAAAATTGAAATGTAAATAAACCAATTGAATTCGGCAATTCCCGTAAACAATTATGGGAGACGGTCAAATCCACCAAGCAACCCAAATCGCCAAGTTCATCGGGCAGTTGGAAAAGACGATTTGAGGACGCATCCAACTGTTCCAGGCGACCGCATTGGAGTAGGGCGTCTGGTAATCGTTCCAGACTGTTCTCGTCCACGTACAGTTCCACCAGGGATCGGAGGGAGCCAATTTCGTTGAGCTGAAAATTTTTAGAATTTTATTTAATTATTTTATTTGTTGTGGTTAATATAGGAAATTGGTAAATGTTTGGTTGATTGACTTTGGAAATATCGGCTTATAGTTAATCCGGAAACTTGAGAATAAGCCATTTCTACTCGGCATGGTTGCTTTAATCTATGCAAATTACAAAAGTTAGTAAACCAAACCCGGTTTGGATTTAGACAATGGTTCAGCATTCAGTTTTTATAACAAACTCATATCGGTTTAAAATCGAAATTTCATAGATTATTTTTATTTCGACCATGTCGAGTCGAATAAGCCAATTTTTAGGTCTCCGTGTTGTCTAGAAACCGAGAGATAAATTCTATAATTTACCAATTTCCAATATTTTCTATATAATATTCATATTCATACCAATTCATCCAACTCGTTTTGGCCCAAATCCAACCGTTGGAGTTGACTTAATTCCGAAATGGATGCAGGCAATGCTCGCAAATGATTTTCCCGGACTTCCAAGGATTTTAGCAAAACCAATTTGCCAATATCTTGTGGTAGTTTTGTGAGCGAAATATCATTCAGGGAAAGTTGGGTTAAGGAAGTGCAAAGTGTGATTGAGTCGGGCAGACGGGCGATTGGATTTGAGGAGATGTCGAGAAGTTGCAAATTTTGGCAAACTTTCAAATCTTCGGGCAAATCGGAAATGTCTGGAACATTAAAAATTAAAATATTTAAATAAAAAGCTGACCATTTCTGCTTAAATTCAACTCGATTAAATTTTGTAGAGCCGCCACTTCGGGTGGAAGTCGATGGATGTCATTGTCGCTGAGACCAAGCCGTTGAAGTTTGCTCATCCGAAAAAGTGACTTTGGCAAATCACGGATATGATTCTTTAATTTTTCCAAAATTAGAAGTAATGTAATGACTATTAAGCTTAAACCAATTTTGGTTTTTAGTTCAAAATTGAGTTAATCTGTTAAAACCAAGACAAAACATAATCAATTTGACGAGATCTATCAATGTTTTGCGGGTTTGGGAAAACTTTTAAAAGTTAGGAATCTTTTCGCTGTTTTAATGTTAAAATTAAAATAAGTAGTAATTTTTTCCAAATTAATAATTAAAAAGAAACCATGTCCAGAAGAAGTTCTTCCAATGATCGAGCATAGCGCTCAATGTCACCCGGTATTTGTTGGAGATTGCACTGACGACGGTCAAGCGAATCGATTTGTCGATTGCAAGACCAGGGCATGCACATGAATGAAGGCATTTTCGTTTTAATTTTTGAGAAGATTGGCAATGTTAATGGACGATTAAGCTTGTTGTATGTTGTTTTTTGGCTTGTTCCGGCAATAAAAAAATCAATCAATTTTTATTCCATCATTTTAAGTGGATTTTCTTGGCGACCATCTCAGCCAGTCAATGAATTGAAAGATTTGCTGAAAAAGCATTTTATTTTTAATCGGCTTTTATTAGCAGCAGAACAAACATTCACCAAAACAATCAAATAGTAATTGGCGATTTCGCGAGGATAAGAGAATGATGGGACGTGAGGTTGGGGGAATAATGTGTATGGAAAAGCGTGTAATGTAATTAAAATTGTCTCTCCAATAATAATCATCTTCATTTTAGCAATGGAATTGGAAGGGGATATATAATGGGGCGGCATGATCGAGTGAGCTTTTAATGCTATGCTAGATATTTTGGATGGCTTAAAAGAATAAACAGCTGTGCTATGCTAGGCCCCGAGGAATTATTGTGTGGAATGGGTTAAAGGAATGTGACGAGGTGGTTTTAGCTCATCAGAGAGCCGAGATTGAAAAACAAGTGGTTGATAAATGGCCGAATGGTGAGGGGCAGTCCCAAGATTGAGGATGGATCAACAATAAATAAAAAAATAAATAAGCACGAGATTGCTGGAAGCTAAACAAATTAAAAGGATAAAGGAAATCTCGGATTCCGGATAGTAAAAAGGGAGGAAAAAAATAAAATATTATAAAAATAAAAATGGTATTATTTGATTGCTTGTTTTTATTACATTTGTTGGCAAAATCCTGGAGATTGGTGGGAAAAGAATTATGGCTGGAATTGTGGCAATAATGGTTGTACATTGGATTTGCATTTATGGTTGATGATGATGAGAATATTTTCATATTGTATTGGGGGATTATTTTCACATTTGATGTGTGCGTGGTTTTAATTCGTTCAAGTGGAATGGAAATTGGATTGATATGAATTTATTTATGTGGTTGAGATAAAAATATAATATGGCTGTTTAGATCCTCATTCAAGGGAAATTTCCGCTTTCCGGTGAGTTAATTTTTGATGAGAAAATTGCTCGACTTGAAAACTTGATTTTTGTGAGTAAAATGCGCGGGATTGGGGATTCTCAGAATTCAGAAATCCATTCGTTTTACTATCACTATCATAGTTCTTTTTTCTGCAAATTCCATCCATCATCCTTCATCCACCATTTTATTCAACTATTAGCAAAAATAGAAAAGCATTCGAACGGCTAATTTTTCGTGGGAAATGGGATAAATTAAAGGGAGAAAGTTTATTAAATAATTCGTTGGAATCTAGCTAGATAGATTACTAGAAAAAGGCGGCATTTTTAAGTGAATATATTGAAATTAGAAAATTTGTGGATGAGCATTTTAGACAACAAAAACATGGGAATTGAGGCTGTGGAGAATAGAGGGCCAATTTCCAAATTTTGCAAAGGGAAAACGAGAAGAGGACTAAAAGAGCTGCCCCTTGCGTTTGTCTGGCCAACTACCGCAAGATGGCTCTCATGGAATTGGCGGGGCCATTGGCAGTTTGTCCTCCATTGTGCCACGGTGCCATCGACTGACTCCTATTTGGCCACATTCTCTTTTTGCTCTCCTCTCGATGCTCTGACCCCACACAAAGCTCCTTGGCTTCCTCCTTTTCCTTCTCCCAAAGGGCCAAAGAAGGGAAACGGCGGAGTACGGAGGAAGTGCTGAGTTGATGGGATTTCGGGGGAGTCCGCCGCAGGGAAATTGATTTACTGCTGCCGTCGCGCCTTGGCCATAGCCACTTCCTCTTCACTTCCTTATCTGTCTTGTTGGCCAGATTTTGTTGTATTAGTTTGGGACTCCCGACCCGTCGATTTTGCCCTTTTTGCGCGAATAATTTTCCCTTTTGAGTTTGCCTAAAGGCAAAGGACACAAAGAAAACAGCGAAGGCATTGATGATGAGGGAGAGGTTACAAAAATCACAAAAAATTCTCATTTGGTTAGGTTTCGGGAATCTCAAGTGGTTTTGGTTTTTTTTTTATGAAATTTTCCCTCAAAAAATGCCAAAATCCCCTATTAATGACCAAAAATGGTTTTAGAATGAGAGGGAAGGGGAGGGGATGGGTTTAAGAATTGCTGGCGACTTTTAGACCGAACCATTGAATATGTTTTGGGGCCAATTTCACAGTCGACATTGGCATCAACGGCGGTGGCCTTTTAAGGCCATAGCGCCTTGTTTTTCTGCGGTGGTTTTGGCTGTCTATCCCACCCGTTGCCCTTTGCATTTCTCTTTTTCGGCATCCTTGGCCCATCGCTGTAGGCCAATATAAGTGGAAGGGAAGGGCCAAAAGCAGCAAGTGAAAAGAGGAGTCGCCGGCCTCAAAATTTGGAATTTTGGATGTGAGGAGGAGCAAGGAAAAGCCGCAGCCAAAAAATTTCCGGCACTACCACTGCTCGCCTTTGACCCAATTTGGAGAGTAGCTGTGAAGCATTTTGAGGCTTTGTTATGGACAAAATTAACAGAAAGAAGAAAATGTGGTGGCTGCTGTGAATTGGGGAAAACCACCACCATCCATCACCATTTTAGTGAGGCGTTAATTGGCCTTTTGACTGGGCCAAAGTGGCCTCTCTCTTTCCAAAATTGAGGGACTTTTGCCCTCGGGCCTTCTTCAACCTCCAACGAAAAGAGTGAGAGGATAATTTCCGTTCAATTTTGTCCAAAAGGGCATTGAAATTTGGAGGGAAGAAAGGAGGAATTAGGAAGAACTTTTCGGCACAAAATGGGTAAAAACGTGGAGAGGAATATCCCTTGGAACACAAAATAAGCTGGCTGCTTTGGAGACACGGTTAATTCAATTTTTTGGTGTGTCGCCAATCGCCATCTTCGCCTCACATTTTCCCTTTTCCTTTTATTTTCTTCACATTTTTGCTTGTTTATGTTGGAATGGAATGGCCATGGGAAGAAGGGGAAAATTTGCGTGTGGAAAATGCGTTCAATGAAGCATGAATTTGAATTTAGCAAAGGGAGAAGGGAGGAAGTCAAAAAAGCAAGTTTTCTTTTGTATTTGTTTGTAAACCAATTTATAAATGTGCTTTTCCCTATGTAAAAATGGATTCAACCAAAACACAAAAATTATACATTGAAAGGGGGGTTTATGGGAATTTTTGGTGCATTAATTATTAAAAAAGGGTAAATTTGGGGAAAATTTGCAAGGTTGTGGCAGCCGGAGGGTGGGATTTAGAATTTTCCAAGGCCAAAAAGGACCGCTCAAACCACCCATTTTTGGTCACAATTTTATAATATCCAAAAGGAGGGACAGCCGAGCAGAGGAAAAGCCACTCGAAAAGCCATCCACAGCCAATTTCATTTCCCTATTGGTCCTCCCTCCTTTCGTCTGCTTATTCCCATTCATTCATTATTATTATTATGAAGGCCTCTCGTCCCCTTTCCATTCAATTTTCCAACCAATTAATTGGCTCGCGTGGCCAATGGGCCATATAGCCTATTGAGGGGGTCTTTGGCTGCAAAAGCAGTGGATGCATTAAAATGTAGAGGGGAAAAGAATGTGAAAAGAAAATACATTCGGGAAAATTTGAGGGAAATTTGTGATGAAAAGAAAACACGGATAAGCGTAAAGTAAAAGTGGATTGAATGAGGCCACAAATTGTTGGCTGAATTTTGAGGGATGCGCAGCGGATCGGGGTCGTGATCGACGAGTGGCCAAATGGCCGATGACGAGAAATGAATTGAATTGAAAAAGTGGTCGAAATGAAGGAGAAAATTTCGTAACAAAAGGGGGATTTAAAAAGGGGGAAAATGCAAGGCAAAAATTGGGGGCAAAATTCCACTCTTTTTTCCATCAGTGCTTTTGAAGATTGCCTCTCAGGAATTTTTCCTTTTTTTATGAATTTTTATGGAATTTTTCGGCAAATTATTAAAAGGAACAATTTCGGTGCAATAAAGGAAAAAATTATCAAAAGTAATTCTCGTGTCTTGTTTAGTGTTAAAAAATGGCAAAAAAGTGGACCGGAAAATTCATAAATAGCAAAAGAAAAAAGAAAAAAAATATGTGGTGGCGATGGTTCACATTTTTGAAGGAATTTTGGCTAAAAAATTCGCTAAAATTGTCAACATCCCAAGGGGAATTTAGGGAGGGGATTTTCTGGCAACCGAAAATGTCATCCAAATCTTTGCTCCTTAAAATTACGGAAACATTTTTGTATAAATTTGTAAAGGGAAAAGTTTTTTGTCAGAAGAGTTGTCTTTGGCCGAAAGTTTATTTAATGCTTCTTAGACCCTTAAACCACATACTCAAATTGTATAAAGCTGGTTAAGACGTATTGAAAATGGTATATAATTTGTCATGGTTTGTCGACAATTAAAGGGTTAAACGGTTTAAACCCTTTATCATACCAATAATGCCTAAGGGCTTTTCCTATTCATCCTACTGTACCGCCACTTTTTCAATCAAATATTGCCCCAATCTACCTTTTTAAACCAGCTCATTTCCTCACTAAATAGGTATTCACTTTTGATTCACTTCACGCCACACAATTGCGGCGTTCTGTTATCACAATTTCTAGCCCAACTAATCCCAATCCCCTTTTCCCGCTGAAGTCCCGGGGCGAGTGTTTAGGCCTCTGCTCTCGCCCCAAACAACCCTAGTACCGGGAATAAAGACTTTAATACATTTTGGTTCATAAATAAGTTATAATAATTTGGTTACATAAAGCTATAAAAAGTTATAAACTTTCGGCAAAAAAATCCGTACCCAAAATGATCTCTCAAAATTGATTTGGGTACTTATGTATTTTAGAGGATGGAAGAGAAAATTGATTGGAGGGAAAATGCAAGTCCCTTCAACCAAATTGCCCATCACTGTGAGATGGAGGAAGGGAGTAAGGGAGTCAACGATGGAGGAAGGAATTCTTTCCTCACACGGTGCAAATTTTAATTTATTTAAACTAGATGGTATTTGATTTACCGAATAGACGGATATAGGGGGATTAAGCCGGAATAAGCGCCTAAATGGAATAGAAATGACGTGGAAGGCCACTGGAAGAAAGGGGAAGTGTCTGAGAGTGCGCGGGATTAAGGTGTATATAGGGGGATTAAGGTGGATAGAGGGGGATTAAGCCGGATATAGGGGGATTAAACCGGATAAGCCTTGTTAGGGTCTAGGGATTAGGGTTATGGTTATGGTCGGCAATCGGCATGGGATTAGGGGCTTAGGGTTAGGGTTCGGAGCATAGGAATCTTGCGAAGCCGGAAGCAAAAAAGCCAAAACAGGAATTATTTCGGGGCTTAATCCTGCTTAATCCCCCTATATCCAACCTAATCCCCTATATCCGTTTATTCGGTAAATCAAATACCATCTAGTTTAAATAAATTAAAATTTGCACCGTGTGAGGAAAGAATTCCTTCCTCCATCGTTGACTCCCTTACTCCCTTCCTCCATCAGTGATGGGCAATTTGATTGAAGGGACTTGTCATTTTCCCTCCAATCCATTTTCTCTTCCATCCTCTAAAATACATAAGTACCTTGATTTGTACTGAATTGATTTTCCCTTTTTATTTTTCTTGGGACTCCTCCAAAAATAGATTACTTTGAATGATAATAATAACAAAATTTTGATTGCCTTTTCTATGGTGCCCATATTTTATTCGCCAAAAATGGAAGGGGAAGGCGGAGGGGTAATAAAATTTGTTGTTTCCGATGCTCCTCTTCTTCGGCTGGAGGAAAAGAGCTGTACAAGGAAAATAAAGGGAAGGAAGAGGATTGGATTGGAGACGCGCACTCCAACAAATCTTCCAATTTTTAATTCAATCCTCTCTCCAAATGTTCAGCGCACCGTTCATCACTGTGGATTTTGTAAGGAAGGGAAGAAGTCAAATTCTCTTCCCTCCTCCTCCTCCATCCCATATAAGGAAGAGGAAGATGCTCCTCCAAAAATTGGAATTAATAGTGGAAAGGTGTGGAGAAGAAGATGGGATGGGAATTGGGAAGCAGGTGGAAGGGAATGGAAAATAGACGCCTTGGGCGCAATAGACGGTTGTACAAGCATTCGGTGGGGGATTGACATGAGTCTTTGGATGGGTTGAAGAAGAGCGGCGGATTAGAGGATAAGATAAAAGGTAACGGAATAATTGGAAGACAATTTGGAATTTTATAATCAAGGGAAGGGGTTTAAAACTGTGCGAATTCCATTGACAATGAAAACCCAAAAATAAAAGAATGAGTCCAACCCAAAACCCATACATTTCAAAATAAATTTGTAAAATCTAAAGCCCAGTTTGATGTTTATTTTGAAGTGTACGTTCTTTGGTTTAATATCTCAAATGAATATAATTGTTGGTTCAAATTTTATGCCTTATAATTTAAAACAAACACAAAAAGTAAAATAAAACGTTGGTGTGGTCATCGTATATCATCAATCCTCATCATCATCAATTCATTTATCCATCCAAATTTCGCCGCTAATTTTCTCATCATTTACTGGGAACCTTCGGGAGCCGCCAATGGATTCTTCAACACCTAAAAATTGAGGAGGAAATTTAGTAATTATTTTTATTGAAGACAAACCAAGATGACACTGTCGCCGCGGAGAAACAATTTTGGAATGAACCGGTCACGGGCCACCGGTTTCGACTTCTTCTTGCCTTTCCCCTTCTTCGGCTGCTCGGTCCACATTTCTTTGACATCCTCCAAAACCATGTTGCAATGACTTAAAATAAAAATAAATTATGATTAATATAATAATTATTTTAGGATATTTGACTATATTTGCATTTACATTACAAACTATAACCATTTATACCCAATTGGATAGAGCTGGTCAAGTAGCATTGAATGGTATATAATTTGTCATGGTTTGGTCAACAATTAAAGGGTATTAAACGGTTTAAACCCATTTTGGTTTAATGATTCAAAACTAAAGAATTGGTTAAACCTAAACCAAAGCATAACTAATTGATGCGTTTTGAACCGTAACCGTTATAATCTTTTCGACTGACTTTTTCAAGGTTTTTCGACAACTTAAATATTTCCCATAATTTAAGAATAAAAAGCAAACCGATCGAATGCTTTGATGCGCCCAAGGAGCTTCTTGTTGTTGCGGCAATTGATCAGGACTTGGGCATGATTGCGCACGGAATGGGTGAGCACCGACAGCGGACCGATGTTGAATTCCTCTTGCTCTTTGATGGCCAATTCCTCCTGAGAATTTTTGGTTAATTTAAATGTGAATAATTAACAAACCTGTGACATTTCGCTGCGCGGCTTGACAGTTGCCATTTTTGATATTTTCAGGAACGCAAATTTATTTGTTGTATACTAAAAATTGTTTTATAATTAAAATGAGTTTAAAAATTCAAATAAATATATCATCAAAATTGTCATAAAACAATTAATTTAAATGTTTTCGAATAAATTATGGATATTACGTTTATTTATCAATTAATTAGGGTGGAATGGAGATCATAGATCAAATTCAAATGGGATAGGCATAAAATGCTGACCAGCGCACAAAAATAATTTAAATTAACATTAACACATTTAAATGAAGTGAAGGATGGCACAAAACAACAATATAATTACGGGGATAATGATGGACAAAATCATCTCTTTGTGCTGCTTCTTCTAATCGAGGCTAATCCCAGCGGCCACCACCATCGTTTCTTCATCATCCTTGCTGCGATATTGGCTTTCGTTGATTTTCTGAGTCTGAATGGACAAGTCGGTAAAAGTGGCACGGATCTGAAGCAACATGGCAATTTTGGTCTCGGCCTCTCCAATAAGATTCTTCAAATGGGTCAATGCCGCCTATAAAATTAAAATTATTATCTTACGGTTTTTGGGATAATTTTAAGGTTTTTTTGGACCATTCCATTTCAAGGTTTTTTGGACCATCTTAAGGTTTTTCGGGCCACGTTAAGGCTTTTTGGACTATCTCAAGGTATTTGGACAATCTCAGTTTTTTTGGACCATCTTAAGGTTTGGTAGCTAATTCTTATAATCTTCTTAATTCTTTAGCTTTTAACATTTAAACAGGAATTAATTAATCAAAAAGATACGTTGAATTGATAGCGATTTTTGCACTGTGCATGGAATTGTAGAGCTGTCAGCTTCAGGCCCATGTACAAATTGATCAAATCCGCCACCAACTTTTTGGTCTTCTTGTATTGAAGGAAGTTAATGCTCAGGCATGCTTCCAATTCGTGGGATAACTGAATTGTGTACAAAAATTATACAATTTTTAAATTAAAAATAACCTCTATCAGACGATAAGTAATCGAATCATCCTCGGCCTCATCAACAATCTCGACAGCAGGGGGCGCTTCCACGGCTACCGGCGGCGGTGGCACTTCCTCCATTGGCACTGGCGGTGGGACCTCGATTGGATTTTCGGCCTCTCCTCCAACAACCTCAGCAGCGGGGGCTCCTGTTTCCACTTCCATTTGCTGTATTGGCGCGTTTTGAATGTCGGACATTTATTTTGGCTATTTTAAGCTTCTCTAAAATAATAAATTTGTACATTTTATGCCAAAAGTGTAGATTTTTAGGGTAGCGCGAAGGGGTACAGAGTGACATTAGATCTTATTGAGAGAAGGAAGGTGAGGTGGTTTAGTTTGCTTCCAATTTTTAAAGAAATTTTTGACTAAATCCCAAAAATGGGTCCCGAAGAATTAATAGGCCGTTTTACTGAGCATCTTAGCCGCATGCAATTTGATAAAGCCAAAGAATTTGCTGAGTTGGAAAAAATGAGAACAAATTGGGCCGATTTTTCTTCGGTTTTTCGCATGTTTTGGAATTATGAATTTGTGCATTTTTTATAGTTGGATGAGGAACACTGGCCAGCTTTTATGACCGTCCTCGCGCAGGTTCTTCTAATTTTCGATTGAAAATAAAAATAAAATAAATTCTCAAGTTGGCGAATTTGGAATCGCTTTATTTTTCGTTTTCCTATATGCTAACCAAATTCTCATTTCGAAAAGAGAATAACATTCGCGATATTTATGCTCAAATGAGGCTAGTTAATTGATTTGAAAAATGATTGAAAATTTCGGCTTCTATTCCAGATTGGAATTGGCGCGAATTGAAGCATCTTACCAGCAAAAACCGCCCGAAAATGTTAAAGGATTAGCGAATTCTTTGCAACAAATTGTCAGCGAATTTGGACGCTTTTTCCTAATTCGATCGAATCTCGTTGGATTTTATATGCTTTTACCCGGTTATTAAAATTTTATTATTCGAAAAATGTCATTTTTGGTTGTTCAGTAAAAGAATGGCGCGCTTTTGAAGAGGATTCCTATGTTACGGCCTCTAAACTTTGCTCATCTTTTGAAAATGGCAATGATGGAAAATTTCATTGCCTTGCACTTTTTAAAAAAGAATTTGAGCTACTTAAGCTCTCATATCGGATTCATCAAGCCAAACAGGAATGCAATGTATGTGAAAATAAAAAAATATTCAATATGAATATAAACAAAATTTAAAGCAAAGTTAAATTCTTTAAAATTTATACAATTGAAAAATTTATCCGGAATTTATGAGATAATCAATTAACGATTTGTCAAAATGGGATGGAGTGGACTATTTTTTTGCCCAAAATTAAGAAAAAAATATATGTGAGAAATATGAAAAATTGTAAATTAGATAAATATTGGGAGGTGGGTGGATGGAGAGTTGGTCAAGGTCAGTGGCAGTCAATTTAATTAAGGGGAAATTAAATATTATTAATATTAACAATAGAGGATGGAGAGGGGTGGGGGGAGGATGAGGTGAGCAATTTTTGATCTTCCTTGGATGCACCCTAAAACTCATCTTCTTCATTCTTCTTCTTCTGATGTCCATTTACCATTGCAAAAGTGAGAGCGGATCATTGCGAGGCAGCGGCTTCATGTGAACATATGGCGGAAGGTGGAATGGCTGCTCTGGACTAATTGTGGTGTTGAATGACGATGATGACGTTGACTGTTGTTCGGGCGAAGAATGCGGATGGTCACAGGTGTGCAGCATAACATCAATGTACGATGGAGTCGATTGAGTGCTGCTATTTGCACCGCCGGCACTGCCCAATTGAGAGAGATGGATGACGCGAACATTGGCCGGAGTGTACGGATTGATGGTGGTGGTGGCATCGACTTTTTGCTTTGGAGTTTGCATTCCCTCAAGCATTTGCTGCTGCGGTCCATTTCCATGTTGATGCTCCAATTCGCTGGTCTCCTCAATGCCCGGTTGCTGTTGTTGAATCATCAAATGATGTGGTGGATGCATCAGTGAAGGAGGCGGCGGAGGAGCCATCAACATCATTTGCTCCGGTGGAAGATGGTGATGAATTTTGTCTAATAAATTTGTGTTTTTTAAATGAAATTGAAATTGTGGAACAAACCGAATTGTTGTTGTTGCTCGTATTGCTTTGAATAAGGGCTTCCATAGAAATGATTGAAGAATTCATGGCAATTCCAATTCAAATTCTTGTTATCCACCGAATAAAGAGGGTAGTACAGCTTGGCATCCATGAACACGGTGTACTGAATAAAAAGAAGTTTAATCAATTTAAAATGGTTAAAGTTGGTCTGTAAAACCTTAAGATGGTCCAAAAAACCTTAAGATGGTCCAAAAAACCTTAAGATGGTCCAAAAACCTTAAGATGACTCACAAAACCCTAAGATGGTCCAATAACCTAGCTAGAGAGTAGAGATGGTTCAAAAAACCTTAAGATGGTCCAAAAACCTCGAGATTGGCCAAAAAACTTAGATGGTTCAAAAACCTCGAGATGGTTTAAAAAACCTTAAGAGGCTAATGCTAACCAAAAAACCTTAGGTTGATGATATTACCGGGATGAGATATTTGGTGGATTTCATGAAATCGTAGCAGCTGGTCTGGATGGATTTCTTGAAGCCAAGCAGAGTGGAGCGAACAAAGTAGAGACCATTGATTGAGAATTCGAATGAGCGAAGAACAATCTTGAACTGAGGCACCGGCGAATTCTGTTCCGGATTGTAGATGGTCGTGTGGACGAGATGGTCCCGTTGCCAATCATCCAATTGATGTTGCTTGATGGAAGGCATTGTTCCCGGTGGCAGATAGAAAGTGATTTGAAGCATGGTCAGACCCTGTGTGAATTATTTTCTTATTTTTGATGTATTTATAAAATCAAACCATAAGATATTTGGTGGCTTTCAAAACGCCCAACATCGAAGCACCTTTGATGAAATAGGTGGGCGGCTGAACAGCGTATTTGTCCTTGGGCGGATAGAAAATGCGGCAACCTTAAAAATAATTGAAAATGTGTTAAATAATCAAAAAAGTAAACCTGTCTGTTCATAGAAGCTCCCAATCAATCGATGGCTGAGCTCATGATTCCATGGATTGATCAGTGGAAGCAGCGCAATTCCCAGGGTGAACAACTCTTCTCGATTTGCCCGCAATTGTTTGGTGTTGTTCAGAAATTCATCAGCGAAATCGACGAGCAGCTCTTCGTTGCGCCATTCCGTTTTGAGCACCGCGGTCTTCAGGTCTTCGGAAACATTGAAGCGGATTGGCAATGAGCGCTGGGAGATGGCCTCTTCAACACGATTGATCAATTGCTTCACATTCGAAAATTGGCTGAGTTGAATGATGATCCGAATTGGAGTGCGCAACTAAAAATTATCAAATTAATTGGAGCAAATTAATTGGTCAAACTTACACGAATTTGGGTTCGAATTTCCTCGACATTTTTCATTGTCCCACTGATGAGCACATTGTTCAGCTTGAGTCCATCGGTGCGGCAATTTGCGTCCGGAAAATGAAGTAACGACTTGTAGCGGGTCATGAAGTACTGAATGAATTTGATGCAATTTTTGTAAATGTTATTAAAATTTTACTTGGCTCTTTCGGCCACGTGGCCCAATCAGATAAGGATGATCGGGAAAAGGAACGTCCATGCAAAGTTGCAAGCAATCAACCTGAAATTTTGTTCGGATTATCCTCAAGTTTAAATAAGTCGTACGTTTTTGGGGTCAATGTTCAGTTTGCTGTTCATTCCCATCGGACTACGCGGTGAAGTCAGTGGCCGATTTTCACTTCCTTTGAAATTTTGTTGGAACCGAAATCGTTGAATTGGAGTGCTAGGGTGTGGCATCCTTTTTTGATCGTTGTTTTGTTGATTAAAAGAAATTTAATTGAATTTAAATCAGTAGATTTTCACTAAATTAGATGGCAAAAAATTGATAATAAATTTTTGAAAACCACACTTCACTTTCAACATCAAAAGATTTGGTTCCCATTCCCATATTTTTATTTGTTAAATGGAACTAAAAAGAAAAACTATAAAAACAACACAAATAAATTCTGAGACTGACGAATTTGTCTGCCGTCTGTCTTTGATGATTTTGATTTTATCGATCGATTAAAATTAAAAAAAACCGACGCGGTCGCGGTACAGTATACACTAAATTAAAAATGACTAAAAATCCTCTTTTTTCTTGAAAGGCAATTGACGCTTTATTGATGCTGAAATCTTCTCGGGATTTGCTAGAGGACTGGTTTTGTTCACTTGATGCTTGTCCAGCAACAAAACCATCCGGTTCATTCTTCCTTTCATTCGGCTCCCGACACCGTTCCTCTGTTTCCCGTCTTGGTCTTCTCCAATTTCTACTTCAATTCCATCATGTTCTTGTGGCCAAATTCACATTATACTTTCACGACACTTTTGTGCCATTTGCGCCACATAATGAAATGAAACATGTATGTTTAATATTCACTATAAATTATACATTTAAAACTGTTATTTTCAGACTTTGTCAAGTCAAGTCAGCTTCCTACAACTTTTCAATACTTTTGTCCGGAAAAGCAATGTGCATACAATTTGTTTGTTGCTGAATCGGATTGATCAAGATAAACAATTCCAAGGTTGGTTTAAACCCAAAATTTTATGTTTTCCAAAATCTTCAGGTTTTGGTTATCATTTTTCTTCCCATTCATCCTCAACTGCAACTGAAGGAGATGCACCACATGATGATGAGCAAATTTCCACCCGATCAAGGCATATTGCTATTAAAAATGAATCCACTGTATGCTTTTGCCATTTATAATATTTTCAATTTAATGAATTTAAGCTAAGCGGCCTTTCTGACAAATATCCTGCCCTCTTATTTATTCCTTCCGAAAGACGTCACGACCATTGCCATTATGCAACAATCTGTTCATTTGTTCAAGAAGGTTTCTGCGGAAATGGCACAAATACGGGCGGCGGTACTGGAAATACGGCGATGGGAGGGAATGTGTCCACTTCAAATGCAAATTTGGCTGTGGAATCTTCTGCATCCACCGGAAACAAAATTCGATATTTGTACGATAAAAACAAAGAACAGGTTGAAAGTTTAAATGAATTTTTTAATAATAATTTTTTTCTAGACTTTTTTCACTGTTCATGTTGAGGCCAACATCCATTTGGTGATCACTTTCGATCGGAGGGTGCAAGAAAGAGAAGGTGCAATTCATAGCTTTTTGGGCGAAGCACTCAACAATCTACGATGTACAAAGCTGTTTCAAGAAATTAAAAATATTGGAAAATGATGAAAATAAATATTCCCTCAATGCCATTTTTTATCCATTCATTTTTACCTATTTATTTTTTTTACTATAAAGATTAAATATTTACTACACAATTTAAAATTTTAATATTATTTTATTTGATTTAAATTCAATTAAGTGAGAGCATATCCCGCGTTAGAAATTTCGTTGCAAGAGCATTTTCTAACGCGGGATGCGTTAGAAAATTCGTTGGAAGAGCATATCCCACGTTAGAAATTTCGTTGCAAAAGCATTTTCTAACGCGGGATGCGTTAGAAAATTTGTTGCAAGAGCATATCCCACGTTAGAAATTTCGTTGCAAAAGCATTATCTAACGCGGGATGCGTTAGAAAATTCGTTGGAAGAGCATATCCCACGTTAGAAATTTCGTTGCAAAAGCATTTTCTAACGCGGGATGCGTTAGAAAATTTGTTGCAAGAGCATATCCCACGTTAGAAATTTCGTTGCAAAAGCATTATCTAACGCGGGATGCGTTAGAAAATTCGTTGGAAGAGCATATCCCACGTTAGAAATTTCGTTGCAAAAGCATTTTCTAACGCGGGATGCGTTAGAAAATTCGTTGCAAGAGCATATCCCGCGTTAGAAATTTCGTTGCAAGAGCATATCCCGCGTTAGAAAATTCTCTTGCAACAAAATTTCGTTGAAAATGTATTTGAATAAAAATATATAAATTGGATATTTGTTTTTGGATTTGTTCTTTTTCTTTATCAATATTTTTCTTCATTGGATTTTGGGTTTTTCAAGAAATTCTCCCAAAATGCTCCCCATTGGAAGAGAAATGGGCTTACTTGAGGTCTTTAAGAGAATTGATGGAAACAACTGTTACCCAAAATCCTTTTCTTTTTTTTTATTCCATTAAATCGATGTTTTTGCCACAATTTTGGAAGAAATTAGCAAAGAGAATTCCATGCTTTAATTGTTTATAAGAAAAAATATTTTTAATTCTAAAAGATATTTTCATGAAATTGATAAAAGATTTCATTAACCCTATTCTACTCCTATTACCAATTATTTTATGCCAAAATTTGGAGAAAAGTCGCAGTGTTTGGGTTGAACAAGGATTGGTTCGGGGAAAGATCTTCAAAATCGATGGCCATCAAGTGCAAATTTTTAGAGGAATTCCGTAAGTCTTTCAAAATATTTTTATTAAAATCATTTTTCCAAAGTTATGCTGAACCTCCAATTGGACAATTACGCTTCAAGAAACCCGTACGAAAAGAACGATGGGAGAGGGAATATTCAGCAACTGAATACGGTCCACCGTGCATTCAATTTATGGATTTTCATCGGAATGACCGATATTCTGGCAAAAATATGTTGACTGAAAGCGAAGATTGTCTCACTCTGAACATTTTCGCTCCTTATGTAAGTCTAAATATTTCACTCAACCACAATTCTATGCCAAAAGACCAAAGTCATCTTCAGGACTCCGAAGATGAAGGAAGTTTACACCCAATTCTGGTTTGGATACATGGCGGATCGTTTTTGGCAGGCTCTGCCGATACAGGAATTGACATGGAAGTTCTTGCAAGGAATCTGGTCTTCAGAAATATCACATTTGTTAGTCTCAACTATCGCCTCGGTCCCCTCGGCTTCATGTCAATCCATCACAGTGATGGCCATGTTGAAGGAAATTTTGGCCTCTGGGATATTGAGGTGGGAATGGGAATTGAGGAATCAAAAATTTGTAATTTTATTGAAATAAAATTTAAAATTCTTTCCGGAATGAAAATCAGAATTAAAACTTTCCGGAATGAAAATCAGAACAATTCTTTCCGGAATGAAAATCAGAACTCATTCCGGAATGAAAATCAGAATTCTTTCAGGAATGAAAATCAGAATTCTTTCCGGAATGAAAATCAGAATTGTTTCCGGAATAAAAATCAGAATTCTTTCCGGAATGAAAATCAGAATTGTTTCCGGAATAAAAATCAGAATTCTTCCCGGAATGAAAATCAGAATTTTTTCCGGAATAAAAATCAGAATTCTTTCCGGAATAAAAATCAGAATTGTTTCCGGAATAAAAATCAGAATTCTTCCCGGAATGAAAATCAGAATTTTTTCCGGAATGAAAATCAGAATTCTTTCCGGAATAAAAATCAGAATTGTTTCCGGAATAAAAATCAGAACTCATTCCGGAATGAAAATCAGAATTCTTTCAGGAATGAAAATCAGAATTCTTTCCGGAATGAAAATCAGAATTGTTTCCGGAATAAAAATCAGAATTCTTTCCGGAATGAAAATCAGAATTGTTTCCGGAATAAAAATCAGAATTCTTCCCGGAATGAAAATCAGAATTTTTTCCGGAATAAAAATCAGAATTCTTTCCGGAATAAAAATCAGAATTGTTTCCGGAATAAAAATCAGAATTCTTCCCGGAATGAAAATCAGAATTTTTTCCGGAATAAAAATCAGAATTCTTTCCGGAATGAAAATCAGAATTCTTTCCGGAATTAAAATCAGAATTCTTTCCGGAATGAAAATCAGAATTGTTTCCGGAATGAAAATCAGAACAATTCTTTCCGGAATGAAGATAATAATTCTTTATTTCAAAAAAAAAAAAACTAAAAATATATCATTTTTATGAATAAATGAAATTTTCTCCTTCTAAAGTTGGCTTTGGAATGGGTACAACGAAATATCAAACAATTCAACGGTGATCCGAATCGTGTTACTCTTATGGGCGAAAGTGCGGGAGCCGCCGCTGTTTCTGCCCTCGCTGTCAGTCCAAAAACCGTTTCACTCCTTCATAGTGCCATCGCAATGTCTGGATCAGCCACTGCGGGATGGGCCATTCATCGTCAACAAAACCAGAATCCACAATGGGAACTGTCCAACATTGCCGATTATATTCGCTGCAATAAACTCATTTCGGACCAGGTAAGGTACTTCGGAACTTTGATATATTTATAACAATTTTTTTAAAGGACTTGGATGAAGTTTTGGCCATGGTTCCAATGGTGAATCGAGATCGTCGAAAGGCGGCTGATTTTCTCTCATTCCGAAGTTCCCAACGTTCATGCAATTTACAAGAGCATATACCCGATTGCCTTAACCATGGAGGACCAATGTTGCCAATTGAAGTGTTGGCCTGTTTTCGGATGGAATTGAATTTTAGCGAAAATCCTCTCTTCTGGCGAGCATTGGCCTCTGAGGTACGGTCCAAATAATCCGAATCCCTCATTACATTATTTCATATTTAGTTGGGCGTTTCCAAAATGGTTGTGGACAATGAATTGATCATGGATTCGGGCTTGGATTTGGTTCAATCTGCCGCACGAGTCCCCCTGTTGACTGGTGTGGCCCGCAAGGAATGGGCTCATAAGAAACGTAAGTTTCAATTTTCATTAAAATTATGGGTCCAACCAAAAGTACTGTATCCAAAATCTCCACATAAAATCCAAAATCTTATTATCAAAAAATTCCTATATAGAGACTAGGCCCACTGCTTCAAAGGCTAAATAAGATTTTACTGTAAACTTAACCTTAAATTTCATTATAGGTATTTAGGATGTTGTGGTTTTGGTTGACCCAAAATTCTGTGATAAATTTCCCCCATTTTTCAGCTCTCTTCTACCAATTCTATCGATACACAAATTTGACGGCAGCCCAAGTGGAGGATGCAGTCCGCAAAATTGTTGAGCATGCCTTCGCCAACACCCTCACCCATCGAATGACAAATTCAACGATGGACCTTGTGGCAAATGCGACCTTCCTTCGTTACATGCGTGATGTGGAATTCGACTACGATATGCCGGCGGTGGTTTCCCGCCTTCAAGACCTGGAATCTGATGTGGAATTTGTGGCTCCGTGTCAGCTGGAAGTGGAAGCCTATGCCGCAAATGGAATCCCAGTCTATGCCTACTCATTCGACTATATGCCAAAAGGGGAAATTGTGGAAGAGGACAAACGCTATTTTGGCCTCTTTGGTGAAAATGCCGTGGGAATAAAGCGGAGGGATCGGCAAGGAGATTCATGTACGTATGTTATGGGGGATACTGAATGCTGAATCGGTTAGCCCCTTAACCGGTTTTGGTTTCATGTGACCAAAAATAGTTGTAATGCAAACATTTTAGTTTGAGATAAATGGCCATATATCTAATCAACTAGGAGAATATTAATTTAGGGATTATCTGATTAGGCCTAGTCGATTTAGTTAGGGAAATGCTTACTGGCCAAATTTATTCAATTTTAAAATGTTAAACCGGTTTAAAAACCAAAATTTCATTAGCCATAACTTAGGTTCAAACAAATTAAATCGATTTGTTGAAATTCTCCTAAACAAAATCAATTCTAGTGAATCAATTGAGTGAGCCATAGATCGAGGCCATACTTTAATAAGAAAATGCCAAAATCAGAATCGGCTGAAAATATAAAAGAACCAACAAATATTGGTCTAATCCGATTAATTTAAGTACAACGACTGGATGCATTCCATGGCCTCGACCATGGCTTCATTTTCACCCAAGGCTATTCCTCCAATTTCCACATTGACCCTTTTGGCCGTAGAGACAAGGCAATGTCCCGGATGTTGACCAAAATGATTGGCAATTTTGTCACCACCGGCGATCCATCAACCGAAAATTTCACATGGCCCGCATGTACAAATGAATCAACAATGCATTATGCATCCTTGAATTTGCCACCAAAGTGGGTTTTGCTCAATTTTTTTAATGGGAAATTTAATTGGGCAAAAATTGAGATTTTATAACGGTTCAGTGGTTTATCCTAGACCCCCAACCCCAAACTCTAGAAAATTAATCAATAGATCTAGTCAAGACGCATCATTTGATAATGTTATGCCTTTGGTTAACCAATTCTAACTTAGTTTTGAACCATTAAACCAAAATTGGTTTAAACCGTTTAATACCCTTTAATTGTTGACCAAACCATGACAAATTATATACCATTCAATGCGACTTGACCAGCTCTTTCCAATTTTGGGTATATGGTTTGTGAATGGTAGGATGAACCTCTCGTAAACCATTATAATTAGGTACTTTTTTGGTACTATGTCAATCTGCCTATCCTACTATTTGCTTTCGTTTTGCCTATTTTCGATTCGCCTATTTTCGTTTCGCCTATCCCCCTTTTTTATTTCGTTTTGCCTATCCTGCTATTTTCCGTCTTTTTGCCTATAATTTTTGCCTATTTGGTTTTTTTATTAATTCCAACATTGTACTAAGCTAATTTAGTGCCAAATAGTCTACCCTGGGGTTTTCGACCATGCCGGATCCGATTCTGGCATCGGATTTTCAAAAATTTTTATTCCAAATATTATATTCAATTAATTAACGCATAATGATTATAATTTTGTAATTTGCAGAGATTTAATAAACAAAACGATGGAAAATCGGGCAATATTATTAAAATGCAAAAACAGGCGTCGAAAAATGCAACAACAGCAGGAAGAAGAAATGATTGACGCAGTGAATGTGGACGAAGATTTGGCAGAGGAAATTGAAGAGAATATTGAAGATGATGGATTGATCGAATTTGAGCGAATTGGCATGGCATGAAGGTTTGAAAGTAAATTTTTAAATATAAAGTCCACTTAAAAATTCAGGATACAAATATCAGCGAAATTCAAAAAATAGCAATTCCTGGAGGTGCGGACTGGACCGAAAATGTCGAGCAACAGCAATTGTCACCGAGAAAAATGGCAAAATGAAGGGCAAACGGAACAAATTCGAACACTTTCATGATCCAGTGCCGGGCGAACAAAATGCAAAAAGAAAGCGGTGCGAATTGAAGGAGCTAATTCAAGCAGAGCCCAGGGCGAATCCTGGCCAATTGATTGCCAAAGTGAGGGGCACAGTCCACGATGGCACATTCATGGCGATGGGATCAAACAACGCACTACGCATCGTGGTGCATCGGTAGATTAAATTTAAAAATTGAATAATTTATGAAAATTAATTTTGATTTTTTCAGCGAAAAGGAAAAAATGTTTGGAAATGCGAACACGGCCAAAATCATGGAGATGGACTTGCCTCCGACCCTGATCGAAAGAAATGGCCAAAACATTCTGCTCTACGATTCGCGCCTCCATCGAGTACACGATCAGCGGGTCGTCCTTGTTTTTGCCCATCCAAAGGTTTAAAAATTTAGTTATTTGTAAATTTTTTTTTCAAAATTCAGATGTTGGAAGTGCTCAAGCAAAATGACTGTTGGGCCGTCGACGGCACATTCAAAACTTGTCCGCGCAACTTCAAACAGGCTTTCATCATCGGAGCAATGGTGGGGCACAAAGTGATCATCGCAGCACACGCGCTTCTACCCGGAAAGCAAATACAATTCTACCAAGAAGCCTTCGCGGCAATTTATGAGGAAATACAGCCAATGCAACCGACAAAGAGTTAATTTATTAAAAAACGATTAATTTTAATTAATTTTTTTTAGTTATTTCCGATTTTGAAAAGGCAATTTTGACGGCGGCGCAAAAAGTATTCCCTGATGAACTGCGATGCAGTGGATGCTTCTTTCACTTTAGCCAGGCGCTTTACCGCCAATGGCGAAAGCTGCAATTGGACAAGCTGCAGAACAACGAAGCCGGAATGACTTTCAGGTTTATTTTTTTAATTGTATTTTAATTCTAAAAATATTTATTAAGGCGACTTCAAAGTCTGGCTTTGATTCCCATCCAACATGTGCACCGGGCCTTCGGAATCATCCGCGATATGGCACCAAAAGAGGGACAAATGGACAAATTCTTGGCCTATTTCGAGCGCACATACATGGGGCCGGCACCGAATGAATTGTCTCCAATTTTTCCATGTAAAATTTTTAATATTATTCAAAAAAATTAAATTAAATTTAGTGAATAATCGCAACAATCAAATCGATCAGCCAATGAATTCCACGGCATTGAGCCTCAATCCTCCACCACCGCGACGCATTGTTGTTGGGGCCGTTACTCGAGGGCATCCAATTCATCCGCCGGCATTTTGGAACATTCACAAAGAGGCCATCGAAGCATCGCCAAGGACCAATAATGCAATGGAGTCGTCTCATTGCCACTTTTCGGTTAGTTTAATAGAATTAAATTTATTTATGATACAAAAAATTCAGAAAAATCTGGGCTGTCATCCATCCATGTCGGACTATTTGATGGCATTTTGGGACAATTTCGACAAACAATTGGACAACAATCGATCAACAAAATTGATGCCAGCAACAAACGCAAACCGCAAGCCCAGATACGTCAATCGTGAGGCAGCGGTGCAGAAAACACTCAAGGAGGCCCAAAAAAAAGATGAAAGCCATCAACGAAAGTATGCCATCAGAATGGAAGATGTACAGGAAGAACTCCAAAAAGCCGGATATGGAAATCAGCAGGCCATCATTGGGACATTGGATCGGTTGGCACATCACCTTGGCTATTATTTCGTCGGACTTCGAATTGATGTGGAGAAAATTGGCGATGAAGAATCAACGAATGAAGATGATGAAAGCGATGAAGCAATTGATGAAAATGAAGAAGAATATGAAGAATATAATGAAAATGATGATCCCACAGACGATTTTATTCGTGATATCAAACGCCCAATTCTCCGCTCCCCCACTCCTACTATCGATTTGAATACTATGCCTTCCACTTCATCTCAATCCCAACCAATTTATTAATTATTTGCATTCCATCGGTTATTTTCTTCAATTTTGATCTATTCAATAATTATTCCATTTGATAAATTCCACCGGTTTTTTCTACATTTTTTGATGATCTATCCAACAATTATTTCCTCCATTTTTTGATTATTCCACATCATATTTCCTGCATTTTTTTCCAGATTACACATTTTCTTTTATTTTGGAATAAATTTTGCCAAAAAATTTTATTATTAGAGTAATTAAATAGGCTGGAATGCTTTTTCCTTCCTTGGAATTGAATGTTGATATTTTCGGCATTAATGTGCCATTTTCCACCAAAGTGTCGTCAATTGGATTGAAATATCATAAAATCAAATTCAGCATGTTCAAAAACCTATATGACAGGGAAATGCCAGCAAAATTTGGCCCGGAATGTCGAAACAAATGAAAATAAGCCAAATAGGCAAAATGAAATAAAATAGGGGGATAGGCTTTTTGAAAATAGGCAAAAAAACGGAAAATAGCAGGATAGGCAAAACGAAATAAAATAGGGGGATAGGCGAAACGAAAATAGGCGAATCGAAAATAGGCAAAACGAAAAATAGGCAAAACGAAATAAAATAGGAGGATAGGCAAAACGAAAGATAGGCAGATTGAAAAGTCACCACTTTTTTGGCAAATTAAATATTTTCCTTTTTTAATTTAATCATTTTTCAGAATTTTCAAAGGCGCCATCCATTTTCCAACGCCATCATTTTGGAATGAGGAGGTCCAAATGCTGGCAAAGTATCAATTAGCCGATGCTTCCAGTCGATCCAATGAACAAGCAGCCACCGAATTGTAAATTCATCTTTTAAATTTCATTCCTTATTTATCGTATTTTTCTAGGACTTGGGAGGAACGAATGCAATTACGGGCATACAAAAGGGCTTGGTATGCCCTTTGGGTGTTTGTCTTCGCCATTGCCGTAATAATTTGGCTGATCATTGTTTGTGCCGTTTGCCATTGGAGTCGAACACAGAGCTCACAAGCATATGATAACATTGTCATTAATCGATAAATTTACAAAATATGTAACACTATTGATTTATTTTCATTTTATTTTTATTGTATAAAATTGTATTATTCGGACTTCGGAGTAGGAGACCAGAGACCACAGAAGTTAGAATGATTTTTGGTGAAAATAACTAAATTTGCTTAATCAAACTTTAAATTACATTAGACGCGTGACGAGACGCGTCTATCGAGATACAAATTTGAGCAAAAAATTCACAATTTTCCCGAATTTCGGCCAATAGGGGACCTTCACTTTTGCGATTAAATGTTGTCATAACTTTTTTTTTATTTTTGCCTGGATTTATTATTATCTACACTTAGACATATAGCTCGTCGAGCCTCTATTAAATGATATCACTCTCGCCCCTGATTCGTTCAAAAATACTAAGTTCAAAATAGGAAGAGGGTTAATCTGGCCTTAATTTTTCTATTTTATATTGGTCTATAAAATTGATGCAAAATTATGAGGTTGTGGAATTATTTTACGAAATGAATTAAGTTTTAATTTTATTAAAATTGATTAAAATGGAAATATTCAAAAAATCATTTTTGTGTCAAATTCATCTCTTCCTCTTTTATTTGTGTATGGCCACTGTGATGACGCCATTTGTCCTGATCAGCACTTTTGATGTGCATTTTTGTTCGCTGGCTGTCGTTTGGTGGTTATTTTGGGGAGAGGAAGATGGAATATTGGAAATTGTAGCCGATAAAGTTGGAGATGAGAGGACAATTCCGATGGGCTGAAAATTGCAATATTTAATTTAAAAAATTCAATTGTTTAAGGTGGGTTTATCCCAAATTCACAAAACCATATACCCAAAATTGGATAGAGCTGGTCAAGACGCATTGAATGGTCTATAATTTTTCATGGTTTGGTCAACAATTAAAGGGTATTAAACGGTTTAAACCTATTTTGGCTTTTTAGTTCAAAACTAAGTTAGAATTGATTAAACCCAAATCAAAATATAATCAATTAATGGACCTTGTTGAGATCTATTGATTGTGTATAAGTTTTAGGTTTTTTAAGATTTTCGATATTTTCAATGTTTTTTTGACTAAATTAAATATTTTGTAAATAACCTGAGAATTCGGCTCAAGTGCAGCTGCCAAATTGGCCAATTGGGAAATGACGGCCGAACTGTGCGCATTGTTCAGACTGCCTTTTCCGCTCAGCAAGGCGCCATTTGTGTCGGTACAAACCACTCCTTGATACGGTTCGCCTTCTTTCATGCTGAAAATTTTAATTTAGGAATGTCTTTTAATTTTAATTCTTACATTTCCTTTGCACATTCTTGCATTCGATTTTCCATGCTAAAATTATGTGAATTAAAATATCAAATTTGTGCTTAAATATTTAGTTTAAAAAACTATTCAAATATTGAATGGATTAAATCAAATCAAATTTATCAAACATAAATCAGAATAAAATTGAGCCACAATTTATATTTTGCCAAAAGTCGCCAAATAATACTCAATTAAAAATAACATAAAATAAAATAGACAAAAGAAAACAATCGAAAAATAAATGAGAAATGGATTGGATTGATTGGATTTTGGAACAAATATTTTTGCAATTAGAAAAATATGTCATCGTGGGTGGTATTGGGTTGGGTCCTGGATTGATTTAAGCGGAGCTGGCCCGATTCTTCACTTCATGTTCAACGAATTCATCGATTAGGACAGGCCAAGCACCTTTAAATTAATTCATTTTAAGTAAATTCCATTTTTGTTGGAATTCTTACTTTCGTTGTCATAGTTTGAATAGTCCATATTGGTGTTGTGGAGGAAGTCGAGAAACAAATTCCAAGTGTCCTTTGGTATGCCCTTCACCTTCTTCATCTCCAGGAATTCAATCCAATTTTGCAACCGTGGATCCGAATCGGCCAGAACTTTAAATATGAAATTATGAATTTTTCTATTATTTTGGCTTTTTTTTTATGTTTATTTATCCAAAAAACGCATGTTTTTATTTTTTTGCAATATTTTAGTAATTGAAATTGATTTACGAATTTCCCAGCAACGAATGGCCAATTCGAGCACCATACTGGACTGTTGGGCCGATTTGGCATATTTGAACGTGAATTGATAGAGATCGCGGAATTTTAATCGATCCTCCAGTGTTTCCCTCTCAATTCGATTCAACACTTGCCGGAGTTTGTCCATATTATCGACTCTGGGTGAATTTCATAAATGATTAAATTATTAAGAATTTGGAATAAACTTCATTTCGGTCAATCCATCACGGAATTCTTGCATTGTGAATTCGCATTGTTTTTCGGCCTTCAATTTCCATGCCAAAATCAGTGCAGTTCGACTGGTTGCGTCCACGCCCAAATCTTTCAGGAAACGGACCATACCATGCGGGCCAATTCGACCTTTTTCAACTTTTTGGGCCAAATCTTTTGGATCTACAAGAAACAAATTTTAATGAATTGTTTATTCAAATTTAAAAAAAAACCATTCGCATATTTAGTGAAGAAGCGCTCCAAATTTCGATTATCCATAGTGGTATCAATTTGCTGGAAATAAGATGGATTTTGGTAGAAAATATCACAAGCCATTTCCAAATTCCAATCTGCATTGGTCAAACATTGGATGGCGGTGGCCTCGCAAGTTTGCGTAAATGTGGTGAATTGACGAACCTTCAATGAATGATAAGAAAATTACGAAATAAAATCTGTCAAAAATAACCTTATCCTTCTTGTCTTTGCTCAATTTGTTCATGTTTATTTTGCGATTAAGCTGTTCGGCCAAATCTTCAGCTGCTGATGGTTCTTCGGTATTCCTTGATGTTTCTGGCGGATTACCACTTTTGAAACGTTTATTTGCCGGACCCACAATGATGATTTTTTTAAATAGATGCTTGAAAATTTAGACAAATGAAAAAGAAAATCATGAATTTAGCAGAAAGCATAAATCGCTATTAAAACCAAAAATCTTAAGGTCAAAACTCCTCAAAGCAGAAAATCTCTAAGTTACGATCATGCAAAATGAAAATCATGCATGAAATAATGAAAATAGTAGAGAAAATTAAGAGAATTAGGAATAAAAAGAATAGATATTTTTTATAAGAAAATTGCTCGTTAAACTTTGCTTTGATTTGATTCCGTTTTTCCCCCATCCCATCTGGATTCCGCATTTCCCCACATCAATTCGAATCGAATTGAACTTTACTTAATTTTTATTTTTTATGAAAAAGTTCACTTTCACTTTTTAATTCTTAGAATTTATAGAAATGAAGGAAAGCTTTATTAATTTATTTTCCGGTTATGAGCATTTCATTGGAGGATTTGCCGGAGGATTTGCCAGTACAATTTTCTGCCATCCATTCGATTTACTCAAAGTTAGATTCTCAGGTAAAATTAAGTTTCCTTTTTTAAATCAATAAAATTTTTCAGCGAATGATGGAAGTTCAGTGCGACCGCAATACAAAAGTTATTGGCAAGCGGCGAGAATTATCCATGCGGCAAATGGAATACCCGGCCTTTATCGAGGAATTACACCGACCCTGATTGCAGCACCACTTTCATGGGGACTTTATTTCCAACTGTAAGCGAAATAATGTCTTGGAATTAAACAAATTAAATAAAATAATTTTCAGATACGACCAGATTCGTTCCTCCACCAACACTTCGCCCAATTTCCCCATTGTCGACAATCTGTTGGCCGGCACAATCACTGGCGCCGTGGTCCTTTCGATAACGAATCCATTCTGGGTGTGCAAAACTCGAATGTGTCTACAATATGAGAATCGGGGGCCGGCAGAACTACGATATACCGGATTGGTGGATTGCTGGATGAAAATATGGCACAAAGAACGTTGGCGAGGTCTTTACAGCGTTGGTTTTATTAATTTTCGATAAATTTAATTACTACTATCTTTTTAGGGTTTTGTGCCTGGTCTTTTTGGCACAGTCAATGGGGCAGTCCAATTCGCAATTTACAATTGGCTAAAGGATTGGCGTTGTCGCAAATTGGGAATTGAGCAGTATTCACAATTGGTTTAATTTCCCTAAATTATTTCAATTCATTAATTCATTTTATTCAGCAACCTCAAGACTATTTAGTGTTCTCGACCCTTTCCAAATGCATGTCAACAATTATCACTTTCCCATATCAATTGGTCAGGACAAGACTTCAGGTTTGCCGTTAGCGAAAAATTATTGGTATATTTGTAGCAAAAAAGAGGGTTTATCCAACATTCCCAAACCAGATATCCACTTTTGGATAGAGCTGGTCAAGACGCATTGAATGGTTAATGGTATATAATTTGTTATGGTTTGACAATTAAAGGGTTAGAGTATTTATTAAACGATTTAAACCTATTTTTGGTTCAAAACTAAATTAGAATTGATTGAATCCAAACCAAACATAATCAAATAATGCGTCTTGATGAGATCTACCAATGATTTTAAATTAATGTTTGGGTCTAGGACAAAAACCATTGAACCTTACAATCTTTTACGGCATTACGCATTATTAATTTCTGCAAATTAAATATTTCCCTGTTTTTAATTTATTTAATTTTGTAATTTTTCAGGATCCGCACACGAAATATGCTGGCACAATGGACTGCATAAAAAGGACGTGGCAAAGAGAGGGCCCATTTGGTAGGAAATTTTATAAAATAATTCAAAAAAAATATTAAAATTTTTAGGCCTCTACAAAGGCGTTTTGGCCGCAACCGTCAAGCAATTGCCATACAGCATAATCACCTATGTGGTCTATGAACAGACGCGATATTTTTTTGAACGACATAACAAAGGAATGGAATAATTTTGATTGGTCCCGATTGCTCAAATTTTTCGATATTTTTGCTCAATTTATTTTGTGATTTTTTGCACTCAAAATTTCCATTTTGCCCACTTTATTGTTATTTCTTAATTTATTTAATTTTCAAAAATAAAATTTTTTCCAAATTTTGACTTTTATAACAATTCCAACTAAGGCGATTGCAATGGAAATCATTCAGACCTGGGAACATTTTTTTGGCCATAGCCAAGCAAAGAAGAGATCAATTCAGGAAATCGATAAGCCATTAAAAGCCCTAAAATTCCTCTAAAAAGTGGCTAGTCTATTATATCAAAAAATAAAAAACTGTAAAATAAGCGACTTTTCCCTCAAAAAATCCGGCTTATTACACTCAATGGCATGTAACTTTCTTACGCTTTGTTTATAAAATTTAAGAAAGGGTCAAATTAATAAAGGACATTTTGGGCTTTAAAATGGTATATTACTTTGCCAGAATGGCGCTATTCACACACGATGAGTTATAGCCAAAAGTATGGCCTGAAACTGAATTATTACCCAATACCCACCAATAAAAATTGTTGCTAGAAAGTAGAAACTAGAATGAATATGTGTGGCTGGCATTAAATTTAAACTTGGTGGAGAATTTTCGCACCATGAATAAGCACAATTCTTCGATTTCATTCCGGGAGACGATCGACTCCGGATTCGCCCATCTTCATTTATTTAATCCAACTCCACCCACCTTCCATTTCAATTTGCCCCCAACATTTTCGCGCATCCAATTTTGACCCCATCTCAATTAAAAATTCCCTTCACGTCCTCCTCCTTGGTCGCGCGGTGCACAATTCACTCACTCGCGCCCGATGCCCGAAAATCATCGGGCGATGGGTCTTTCCCCCATCCCAAAATTGCCGCTTGAAATTATGATTTAATAATCGCCGCCGGCACATGCCAGCGAAAAAGCTTCCATCAGCAGCAGAAGTCAGAACTCATCCAATTTGAATAAAAAAATGTTTTTCTTCGGTTTTTTCCCTAATTTTGCACACCGTACTCCACCTTTACCTCATCAAAATTGATGGAGGAGGATGGTTAACATGTCCGCGCGGATTTATCCTTTCCTACTATATCCCTTTTCATTCACCCACTCAATTTTGATGATTGAGTGTGCCTTCCTCCCATTCTCCCATTTTTGTGTGGCTTTCCACTTCCCAAATAGAGAAAATTTTTAAGTCGCTCAGTGCGCGAATTTTTGTTTTCTACACTTATTGTTCCCCTTCCCCATTGTCCGCCATTTTCTCTCAAAATTTTACTTAACTAGACATAAATTTCTTTTAAAAAGCGGGTCACTTGACAGCGCCGCCGGTCATTTTTGATTGGGTTTTGTTATTCTTTTTGAAATGCGGAACTTCCTCTCTTCTTCCTTATTTATTAAAGGTTCTTCCGAATCCAATTTCTTCCTTCCCTACCCAGAAAGTAAAAAAACACGCAGCAAACCATTTGTTGTTAAGCTAGGAATAATTTAACCTGATTGTTCTCAATGGAAGGATACTTTTACTAATTTTGTAATTCAATCTTATTTAATTTTACTGACCAATCCCCCTCCCAATTTTGCCTTTCAATTTCACCCACCTCCAAATCCCCTCCTCACAATTCCTCCCACCATTCATTTCAATTTCCATCCATTTTCAAATCCACTCAAGAATCCCGTCCCTATTCCCTGCTGCCATGTTTGCATTTGCCCTTCTTAAAATCCCCCTCTTCATCCATTCATTCGGTCAGTATTAAGGAGGGACACCGGCCAACGGCCATATTCACTTTCCATTTTGTCCTTTTTGCCTCCATCGCCGCCATATTGCGCGGCGGTAAATTTTAATAATAAAATAGGCGGATGTTTATTTGATGAAGGGCATTGAATAATCTTTCTTGAGAATTTTTACATAATTTCAATGGTTTTCGATTACATTTTTGCAATGAAAAGTTCAAAAATCCAAACTTCCCGGAGTCACAAAAAAAATGTGTGCAAAAATATGTTGACAATTTGATGTAATTGTCAAAATATTTTAAAAATGGCAAAATTCTCAAAATATGTTGAAAAGATATTAATTGTCAAAATATTTTAAAAATGGCAAAATTCTCAAAATATGTTGAAAAGATATTAATTGTCAAAATATTTTAAAAACGAGTAAAATTCTGAAAATTCAAAGTCAAAAAAAATTCAAAAGATTTTGAATATAATAGGAAAAAAATATGCTCAAAATTGTTTACATTTTCAAAATATACCAACTTCTAAAATATTCTGATAATAGATAAAATTCTGGGAACATTTTGAAAATTTAATAATTTTGAAAATCTTTTTTCATATACTTTTTCAGAATCTTTTGAAAATATGACCAAAAATGCTTCCTAAAATGCTAAACATTTTCAGATTATTTTCAGAATTTAATAATTTTGAAAATAATTTTAAATCTTATTTTCAAAAGATATTTTGAGAATTTGACTAAAATATTCTCAGAATATTGCAAATTTTCAAATATATTTTCAGAATTATGACAATTTTCGGAATAAGAATTCTATTTAGAAAATGGAAGAATGTGTACTATTTCTGTTAGACGATCAGAGATGGGCTCTGTTTATTTCCTCCTATTGTGTGCTTCTCATAAAATTTTTTTAGCCTTCAGCCCATATAGCACCCAGATTTTTAAGGGGAAGATATGGCTGCTGCCCCTCATGGGGCATGCTTCCGGCGTATTAGCCTTTTAGGATTAGACTCGCGCGAGGTCCTAAGACTCCCGAGTGCGCGGGATCTTGGGATACTTGAGATCCTGGGAATCCCGAGTGCGCGGGATCCCGGGATGCGAGAGATCCTGGGACTCCCGAGTGCGCGGGATCCTGGGACTCCCGATGCGCGGGATCCTGGGACTCCCGAGTGCGCGGGATCCTGGGACTCCCGAGTGCGCGGGATTCTCAACATTCTGGCAATATGATGAAAATTATTACTCGAAATATTTTGAAAATGATTGTAATTTTGAAAATATTTTTCCACAATATTTTGAATAGATATTGAAAATAATGTATCGAAATATCCTGAAATTGATTGTAATTTTGAAAATATTTTTCTACACTATTTTGAAATTTGAATGGGATATTGAAAATATGGTCCTAAAAGATTTTGAAAATGCTCAGAATTGTTAAATTATTTTCAAAATTCAAACAAATTTTTAAATTCAAAAGATTTTGACTAGATTTTTAAAATGAAAATGAAAAGAATTTTAAATATCTTTGCAAAATTTAAGCCATTTTAAAAAAATTCCTAAAATATTGTGCATTTCCCAAATGTTTTTATCTCTGAAAATTCGGTGAATTTTCAAAAGATTTTCAAAATTCGGTCCAAAAATTGTGACTCCGGGTTTTTCCACCCATCTTCATAGCCTTTTCCTAAATCCCCCAATCGTGCTGCTGCTTTTCCCAACCCAATTCCATTTCCGCCTCCATTTTGTTGCCTTGTTGCCTTTTCGAATGAAAAGACGATCCTCCTTGGTTTCACCCTCCTTTCTTCCCTTCCACCATTTCTAATTTACATTTCTGCGCAAGCTAAAATGAAAATGCAACAAAATCCAATCAAAACCAAAATTTTTATTTCAAAAAATCCTACTAAATTTCTCCCTCTCGCCCAAAATAACCTCACAATCACAAACAACAATTAGGACGGTGTGTACTGTGTACCATCACAGAAAATTCCTTCCAATTTTTGTTGTTGACCCCGAATGGCTCAAATTACCCACAACAGGGAAGGCCATTTTGGTGTTGGGGTTGGCCATAATCGCTGCATCTTTTTTCCTTCCATAGTTTGACCTGTAATTGACCCCACCGGCGAAAGGGCTTGTCTCTCCCACCATTTTTAACCTTTTCCCCTCAGTATTAGGGACAACATTCCACCGCTAGAATGTAAGATGACCCCTAAAAACAAGGCTTGAAAGAAAAACCGTGCGTACTAGATCACAAATTTGGCCCAAAAAACATCCTTGTATGTTGATGATTTCAAAAAATCCTTATGTTGGATTGAACCAAGGATGTTTTCATTTATATCCATTAAAATTTCACATATTCTCAACACTCCCAATCTCATAGTGCTGCTACGTTTTCCCCTATTCTTTCATCCGTAAATACTGTATCAAAAATAAGCCCGTCGTTCACAACATTTCAGTACCTCAGGGCCTTTCCCTTTCTTTTTGCCATAATTCAATAAGGAAATAACCTTTTCAAGAAGGCTATATGCCATTTCAAAGCCCTAAATGACCGCTAAAAAGTGGCTTTATAATTTGTAAAATAAGTGGCCTTTTCCTCAAAAATTCGAGTTTAATACACTCAATGGCATGTAGCTATGTTTGATTTCATAAAATTTAAAATGAGCCACTTTTTAGAGGGCACTTTGGCCTTTCAAATGGTTTATCGCCTTCTCCACTTGGCTATTGCCTCGATGAGCTATGGCCAAATGAATGGCCCAGAATGCCCCTTACTAGTTCATTCAGCTCACTTTCCTCCATTTGATGATAACCATCTACATTTACCCATCATCATCAAGTGTCCATATTTTTTGGTGCCCATTTTTCTTTTGTTCTCCTCTTTGCCCATCCCAAGGTCCAACAATTTTCAACAACTCACAAAACTATCCACCGCGCCAATCCCCCCTACCAACAAATGTCCACACATTTCTCCACAATAACCCACATTTTCCCATTCCAATTCCCCAATTGCTGTTGGGATTGGGAAATGTCGGTGAATGGGGGCTAACGGCGCTATAACCAATGTGGGTGGACGGTGGATGAAGTGAGGACGAGAAGTCCGTTCCAAAATGATGGGGACAGGCCGGCGCCATCCCCGCGCACAGAACCGCCAATTGTTTGGATTTTGGAGGAGCCATTGGGGGGCAAGGCCAAAAGCAAGTGGGGGAATCGGGGAAAGGATGGCCCCTCCGGTGGGACAAAGCACAGCCGGAATTTGAAAGTTCTGAAAGCCGGGGAGAGGGAAATGGAGAGGATATGCGCAGTGGATTGAATTGTGCTTACTCATCGGTGGACTACTAATTTGTTGGGAAGCCTCCTCTGCCATCGAAAATCCGTTATATCCTCGAAATGATCGCGTGCATCCTTTCTCCCCCATATCATACAAATTACTCCTTCCTCTCATCCTCAAATTTCAATGCAAAATGTCCAATTAATTTGAAAAAAGATAATTTTATTTTTCAGCCAATAAAAGTATAGAATTTATCCCTCAAGCCTCATAAAATCCCGTATTTTCCAAAATTTGATTTGCATTTTCCTTTAGGGTTTTTTTTGCGCTTCCAATTGCAACCCCCAAGGCCAGCTTCCATTATCCTCCCAATCCCCCAACTGGGTCGTCCTCTCCCTCTCCCAATCCCATCCCTTCCTTCCTCATTTCCTCCAATCATTCTTCTTCTTTAATTGATCATTTCGCCGATAAAAATTGCTGTTTTAAAATGCCTTGATTTACTTTATAAGTTCATAAAACCAGCAGGAAGAAATCTTCACGCATCATTGGCTTTTTAATATCCAATTTCTTGTCAAATCAATCGGAAAATTCTCTCATTAAAAAATGTTCATCTTCATTTCAAGCCCGAAAAACAATTCAATCGGAAATACTGAATCATCATCATCATTCATCATCCTTTTCCATTCATTCAATCCTATTTTTTCATTAATTTTTCCCACAGCGGCAAGAAAATAAAAGAGCTGAAAAAGTGAAATGAAAGGGGATGAATGGTGTTTATCTCTTGGGGGAAAATTTTTTATTTATCTGATTTGATTGCCAGAAAAATACAAATCATTTGATTTTTCTGAAAGCATATATGCTTTTTCTTTCAATTATTAAGTCCAAAGATTTTTTCTTTAAATTTATTTTGTAAAAAATCCATTAAAAAATCAAGGCTTTTCTCTGAACGGCGAATTGGATAAATTAGCCAAAAAGGAGACCATAACTTTTTGCAACAATTTTTATTACTTCTGCTGCAACCAGCAGCTTTGCGCAACATGCAATTATTGAATAAAAAAAAAGTCGGCGCTGTTGACAATGAAAAATAATTCTCGGATAGAAAATTTTATTTTCGAAAAATTCCAAATCCTTTCTGTATAGGGAATTTCGATTTTCCTCAAAATAGATTATCTTAAAAATGTGAATCGAAATCAATCAAATTTTCCCCCATCATTTTCTTGTAATTATAATTACATATTATTCCCGCGAAAATGGATCAATCACTTTTCTTTAATTTGTACTTTTTGTACAAAATCCATTCCATTATTCTACTGCGCATTCCATCCCCCATTTCTACTCAATATTCACATTATCTTTTCGGATGGCGCCGCATTTTATTGCCACACGGCAAAATATTTCGGTTCGAATCAAAAAGAAAATAGGCTGCAAGTTTTTGTGGCAGAATCCAATTCCACAATAAATTTTCCCTATCATCAAAAATAAATTTACCCAATCATTATCCAATCAATATTCATTCATATTCAGCTAAAAGAAAATCATGAAAATGCCATAACCAAGTGCCAGTTTTTAAGTTAAAAATGCAACAACAAATTTTCTTCTTTTCACCAATTTGGCGAATAATTTTGCATGTAATGATCCTGCTTTTTACATCAGGTTCGTTCTTCCTACCTATTTTAAAATTCGTAAATATTTCAATTTTTAAGCATCTCCATTTTTTGCACAATCTCAAAATTTCACACAACCAACCACCCAATCAATTCTGGATTTGGATGATGGAGAAATGCGCGAAAGTTGCCCAGCGAATGTTTGCTTCCACGGTGGAATGTGCTTCACAAAAACAATGCCGGATGGGACAAAAGAATTCGAATGTGAATGTTTGTAAGTTTTTTTTTTGATTTTTCAAATTTTAAATCCCTTTTTTCAGGGATGGTTTCACAGGTGATCTCTGCGAACTAAAATGCACTTTGCCTTGTCAAAATGGAGGACAATGCATTCAAATGGGAACAAATGCCTCCTTTTGCATTTGCCCAACCGGGTAAACAATTTAATTTATTAATAAATTGAAACATTATTTAGATTTACGGGTACATATTGCGAGAAAGTGGACAGTGAATTGGCAATTCCCAGTGAAGAAACATTAAAACTAATAGAAGAAGAATGTTCAGTGAAAGGAAGAAAATGTTTGAATGGAGGTCGATGCATTCGCGAACCGGAAAATGGTGAAACATCTTGTAAATGCAAGGGACAATTTACTGGTGAGTAAATTAATTAGGATCAGCAAAAATCACTATAGGAATTTTGGGTAGGTATTTTAGGCTGTAGGGATTTTAGCATGGGCCAAATTAATTAATTTAATAAAAGACTAAAATAAAATTTTGAATTTGGTGCGATCGGCCACTGCGATTAACTGTTGGAAATGGTAATAAAAGTGAAGAAATTGATGAACAACAATTGACAACCGTGTCCAGCAGTCGCAACGATTCAAATACCAAGGTGGAAGAAACAGCTTCTCCCAAAAATGAAGAAACGACATCCACAATTTCTTCAAAGGAAGAAGAAACGACTTTCTTCAATGGCACTTCCCCTAGGAACAATGGAACAGCTTCACCCAAGAACGAAGAAACAACTTCCCCTAAAGACGAAGAAATGACATTTACAATTTCTCCCAAGAACGAAGAAACGACATCCAAAACTTTTCCAAAGACGGAAGAAGAAACATCCACTACAATTTCTCGCAAGGATGAAGAAACAACATCCTCCATAGCCATAATTTCAACAACATCTTCGCCACCGGCACCAACTTGCTCTGATAATCCCTGTCAAAATGGCGGTGTTTGCTTCCCATTGGCCAATGGCCGACCACATTGCCATTGCCCATTTGGGCGGTCGGCGGGCGAATTTTGCCAGCACAAATGCCATTGCCCACGTGGACAAGGCTGTGCCGAATCAACCGTGGAATTGGGCAAAGTTGAGTGTTTTCGGGTAAGCAACAAATTAATTTAACTAAAATTTGGTTTCCACACCCAAAAAATCTTTTTCCCACATTTTTTCATATAAAAAATTTTATGGACATTGGAGGGAATCGAACCTTCGTTCCCTCATTTCTAAATCCCGCTCTCTTACCAAGTAAGACAAATAGGACAAAAACTATGAAAAACAAATACCATTTTAACCTTCAAAATTTAAAGCGAGACGAATCAATCGAACAATCGAGCGAAAAAATAGTGAATGCGACGACGACAACGACGAATGTTCCAGTCGCCCCAGATCGAAACCATGAAGTGGAAGAAGAAGAGGTATGTCTTTATCTTACAAAAAATATTGGAAATTGATAAATTCTGGAATTTACTCAATACCTTTTCTAGAAAATTTTGGAAATGTTTACACAAAAATTGGTTCATTCGACTCTGCACTTTTGACCAATTTAGTCTATGAAATTTTAATTTCACACATTTTGAGCTTGTTTTAAAAAGCTGAACCGTTGCTTTAAACCTAAACCGGTTTAGGTTTACTTAACTTTTTATAAGACTTAATACCGATTTGGAATTGAAATTTCATATATCAACCAATCCGAATCAAATGAATATATTTCAAGACTCTGGGTTACCTAAAAAACATATCATTATGAAAATATTCCTCAAATTTTCACTTTTTAAGGTCATAATTTCCAATGATATTTGTGCAAGGACGAAGCCATGCCTGAATGGAGCCAATTGTCTTCCATTGGTCGGCGAGGATTTCAAATGTCAATGCATTCCCGGATTTGAGGGGAAACGGTGCGAAACGGACATTGACGAATGTGAATTGCCAAGAAGGGATGGGGAGGGACCAGCTTGCTTGCACGGCGGACGATGTATTGACAAAGTGAACCGGTTTGAATGCAACTGTCAAGGCACTGGATATAAGGTAGCTTAGCTTATTGGTGTTAATTTATTAGATATTTGATGAATATTTTATTAGGGATTTTAACCTTTCTATATTAGCCATTTACAAGTTAGTAAAGTAACATAACATATTTACCTAAATGTTTATTTTTTTTTAATCTGTTGAATAATGATAAATTGCTTAATTTTTAAGGGGTCTCGCTGTGAATTGGACATTGATGAATGCGCTGAGGCGGCATTGAATTGTCAGAATGGAATTTGTATCAATTTGCCCGGAGACTATCGATGCGAATGCAAAACAGGTTGGTCAAATACATAGTAAATAACCCATCAAAAATCAATATTTCACAGGCTACATTGGTCAACGCTGTCACATCTCCGATCCATGTGTGCCAAACACCAATCACAGTTCATCACACAATTGTGGCCATGGAAAATGTGTTCGACCCAGAGTGATTATGGGCGCAGCAGGAAGAGAGGTTAAATTTATACAAATTACGGACCATTTAATACTTTTTCCACTATTTGAAGTATGCCACCCATGATTGTGATTGCTTGGCAGGCTATACCGGTGAGCTATGTATGCGTTTGATTGAGCCCCAACATGCGATGACCCTCAACAACTTTGTTGGCCTTGGAATTGTGGTTTTGATTTGTTGCATTTCATTGGGCATTCTTCTGTACTTTTTTGTCGGTTGTGCCAGGCGGAAACATGCAAATCGAGGAACTTACAGGTTTGAAACCAATGAGGAAATATTCAATTTATGGAAATATATGAAAATATCAAACTCAAAATTTTCTCAATCGTTAAATATCATCAAAAGCATTCATTTTCATCTGATTTTTGGTTTAGTTTTGATTTTTGAACCATTAAACCACAATTGGTTTATACCATTTAAAACCCTTTAATTATTGACCAAACCATGGCAAATTATTTATCATTCAATGCGTTTTGACCAGCTTTATCCAATTTTGGGTATATGGTTTGGGAACGGTAGGATAAACCCTCCTTAAACCATAATAATTATTTTCGACTGTTTTTCGGCAATTAAACTTCATAAAATAATATTTTATTGATTTATCATAATTCCATTAATTTTATATTTTACAGTCCATCCAATCAAGAGATGACCAATCAAGCCAGATATGTTGGCACCAACAGCAATTCTCATCGGCCGGCAATAATTCATCCTAAACAAGGGCCCCATCATCATGCAGTGCCCATGGAACATCATAAACCGAGGAGGAAACAATAATAGAGAATAGTAAAACCCAAAAAAATATTTGAAATTTTTGCAATTTTTCACAAAGAATGCGGGTTGATTAAATTTTTAATTCCATAACTTTTTTTTGTCAATTTTGCAACATTCATTCATTCATTCATCATTTTCCCATGTTTTAAAATTTATTTAATTTAATTTGCGTCGCCCATGATTTTTTGATTTTTTTTTCTTTCAATTTGTGCCTCATTTTAATCCATGTTCATTGTTTAAATTAAAACGATAAATATTTATTTAAATATTTTATTCAATAAATGAATATTTGTTAAACACAAATGAATATCTTATTTTTAATTATGTGAATGACTGATGAGAGAATAAATTGTTTTGGATGGCACAACAAACATTGATTTTGGACAATGGAGCGCATAGCATAAAAGCCGGTTATATATCGGATCACTTTAGCAGGTTTGAAGAAAGTTATTAAAGAAAAATATCTATTTAATATGGCGAAAATGGTATTGAAAATGGCCAAAAGATGTAGTGGTTTACCTTAGACCCATAAATCTTATACACAATCGATAGGTCTCGTCAAGACAAGATGTTATTTGATTATATTTTGGTTTGGGGTTAACCAATAACAGTTTAAGGTTTAATATAATTTACTAAACCGTGATCCATTGATTTGGATGCATGGTTTAATCTGATTTAGAGGTTTAAGACAAACCACTCAACCGTCATACTTTTTCGCCAAATTAAATATTAATTAACCATTATTAAAAATATTAAACAAATTATTAATATTGCATTTCAATTCAGAATAATTCCAAATGGCATTTTCAAAACCAAAAGTGATCGGAAACGAATTTACATTGGTGAAGAACTTGAAGAATGCCAGGATCGATCCTCAATGTATTTTGTGCTTCCATTTGAGCGTGGTTATCTAGGTTTGATTTCTTTTAGTTATTCGGTTAATTTTAAATATTTTTAGTAAATTGGGATACACAATTACAAATTTGGAATCAATTTTTCGGCAAGGATCGATTCAATGTGGAATTTGAAAATTGTAGGCTTGTTTTAACGGATCCGAATGAAATTGCCAGGTTAATTTGAATTAATTTTAATTCTCAATAAAAAATTGCAGAGCATTCACCGATAATACAGAGGAAATTGTATTTGAAAATTTTTGTTTCAATTCACTGTTAAAAACTTCAGGTTTTTTTCATTAATTTATTTATTAAAATTAATTATTTAGCACCATCATGTGTTGCCCAAACGCATTGTTCAACAAAGAAACCGGCGTGCATTGTTGTCGATTCCGGGTATGAATTTGTTGAATAATGTGCAAAAATTTACCAAACCTTAGCTTTCGGAACTCAAAAATTTGTGAAATCTTAAATTTCGGAACTCAAAAATTTGTGAAATCTTAAATTTCGGAACTCAAAAATTTGTGAAATCTTAAATTTCGGAACTCAAAAATTTGTGAAATCTTAAATTTCGGAACTCAAAAATTTGTGAAATCTTAAATTTCGGAACTCAAAAATTTGTGAAATCTTAAATTTCGGAACTCAAAAATTTGTGAAATCTTAACTTTCGGAATTCGGAACTCATGTGAAACCTAAACCCTTAAATATAATTCAAAATAATTAATTTGATTCATGCAAATAATAATTCACACAATTTAAGCCATTCTTTCACCCACGTTGTTCCATTTGTTCAAGGCCAAATTGTTCGGGAAGGCGTTATCAGGTATTTTAAAAATCAATTAATTCTCAAAAATAATTTTTTATTTAGAATTGATATGGGCGGAAAAGCATTGACCAATCAGTTGAAGGATTGGATTTCCTATCGTCAATTGAATGTGATGGAAGAAACATATGTGATCAATTGTTGCAAGGAGGATGTGTGCTTTGTTTCAAGAAACTTCCAAAAGGATATGGAAAAATGGAGGTAAGTCAAAATTTACAAAAAGCGATTACATGTAAATTTGCATTTTAGAGCGCATCGAGTGGACTATATTTTACCGGACTTTGTCAATTTGATGCGAGGACAAGTGAGGGAAAAGGTTTAGAATTTAAATCAATTTAAAAATAAAAATCCCTCAAAAATAGCAACAAAAACCATCGACGGATGCACAATCACTCGATGTTGACACTCAGAAATTGACACTCGGAGTTGAGCGTTTTGCATTGCCCGAACTGCTCTTCCATCCAAGTGATGTGGAAATTGCCCAAATGGGAGTGGTGGAGGCCATTCAAGCAAGCTTGAATAAATTCCCAAAAGGTAAGGTTAAAAAAGTGAATATTGGTTTAAGGGTTTGTCCAATCTTTCATAAACCATATACCCACCCAATTGGATAGAGTTGGTCAAGACGCAATGAATGGTATATAATTTGTCATGGGTTGGTCAACAATTAAAGGTATTAAACGGTTAAACCAGTTTTAGTTTAATGGTTCGAAACGAAATTTGAATTGGATAAACCAAAGCAAAAACATAATCAAATGATATGTCTTGACCAGATTTTTCGATTGGGTTTATGCTTTATGGATATAGAGTAAACCACTGACACTGAACCGTTACAGTCTTTTCCATAAATTAAGTAATATCATTTGTTAAATTTCATTTGATTTCCATTGTATTTATTCCCACATTTTCACAGAAATGCAATTGATGATGGCTCGCAACATTGTGCTGATTGGTGGCTGTTCACGTTTTCCAGGCTTTCGGGAAAGAATGTAACATTAATTTTTGGTAGTTTTCTCCATTTTTAAAATTTAATTTTTTAGTGAATTTGATCTCCGCTCAATGGTCGACGACCAATTCCGCCTCCACGTTTTCCTTCCACCCGACCCAATCGCCCATCCATGGGAATCCGCCAGGAATGCTCTTCTTCATCAATCACCGGGGAACGAAAATTCGGAATGTTACCAGCGATTTGCGAGCAAATTTGTGAGCCGAGCCGAATATGAAGAGAATGGGGTTGGAATATGCCGGAAAAGATTTGCGAATTATTGGCCAGAAAGTGAAGGATATTTGAATTAGGCTGATCTCATTTCCTATTTATTTATGCATTATTTTTGTTTGTAATAAATAATTTTTATTGAATAAATTTAACCTTAATAAATTATTTTTTACCAAATAAATTTAATTATCAAATTTAATGGTTTTAAACCTAATTATTTACATTTATTCATTTTAATTTATCATTTTTTATTTTCCACAATTTCCAAGTTTATTAAATAATTCGAAATAAATCGAGAAATAAAGCAAAATGACCGCCGTTGTTCTGGAACGTAATCAAGGTTTGTAAAATTTTGTATTCATTATTCAATATTGGATTGGGTTAGCTACCGCAAAATTCTGAAAAAACCTTACACGGATATAGGAAGAAGAATGGAAGATTAGAATCAGGAAGAGGGAGCGTAGCGGAAGAACAGATGAAGAAGATAATCGAAGAGGAAGAGGATCGGAAGAGTAGAGGAAGAAGAAAGCAAGTGGTAAGGAAGAATAGGGAAGAAGACAAATCCAACATTGAGATTTTTGTTTTTTTTTTCCGAATGACCGCAATGCTTCCTCTTCTTCTTCACTTCTTCTTCCGAGTACCTTTATCCAATAATAGAGTGGTGCCCTACGATATATTAGAGTCTTAAAGGATGATTAGGGAATCTTATGTGACTTTAACAATCCTGGGTATAATAGATTTAGTGACTCTGGTTCAATTTTGGAGACAGATAACACAATTAATTAGGACCAAACAATTTTTTTATGGAAATTACACGTTTTATGGAATAGTCTAATTTAATATATTAATCCTCGAAAATCATCCAACCTAATTTTCCAGATGCAACAATTTATGTTGGTGGATTGGACGAGAAAGTGACGGAAGCAATCCTTTGGGAACTTTTCGTCAATGCCGGTCCCGTCACCACAGTGAACATGCCAAAGGACCGGATCACGGGCACACATCAAGGTTTTGGATTCATCGAATTTATGAGTGAAGAGGACGCCGACTATGCCATCAAAATTATGAATATGATCAAATTGTTTGGGAAACCCATTAAAGGTTTGTGGCCTTTTTAAATTATATTTAAATTATAAGTTAGTTAATAATGAATTCCATAATTGAGTAATATATTTTAGGAGAAATTCGAAATTAAAATCAAAGCAAAACTTAATTGGTCAAAAAGGTTATAGTCGAAAAACTATAAATCGCCAGGTAATTGGCATTTATGTATCTTTTGGAAACAATCCGAAAGATGGCCGGTCCAAGACCTTAGGAGATGATCTCATTTGAATCCAAATTACTCTAGCTAATCAGAGCGATTTGTTTTGCGTTTTGGATAATCTTGAAGAGACATTAGGTGCTCCAAATATGTAAACATTAAAGATTTTACAAAACAAATTTATCAAACCAGCAGAAAATTAGAGTAGCCAAAAAACAGAAATAGCTTATTTTGCCACTATAAATTCTTATATTCGACAAATTTAAATTCTTCCGAATAAATTCTATTCAATCCCAATATTTCCTTCAGTTAACAAAGCATCTGCGAATGAGAAGCAAATGGACATTGGCGCAAATTTGTTTGTTGGCAATTTGGCACCCGAAGTTGATGAGAAACTGCTCTTCGACACATTCAGCGCTTTTGGCGTTATTCTTCAGGTTAATTAAAATTTAAGGGTTTTTGGGTAATAAAAACTTAAAATTTCTGAAAAGAATTAAAGATAATTCACACTTAAATTTTAGCCTCCAAAAATTATGCGCGATGTGGAAACTGGTAGTAGCAAAGGCTTCGCATTCATCAATTTTGCATCATTCGAGGCCTCCGACGCCGGTTAGAATTGATCATAATTTGAATAAAATCGTTTATTTTAGCACTCGAGGCAATGAATGGCCAATTCCTTTGCAATCGACCAATCACATGTTCATATGCATTCAAAAAGGAAACGAAAGGAGAGCGGCATGGAACGGCGGCGGAACGACTTTTGGCAGCCCAAAATCCACTCTTTCCACACGACAGGCCGCATCAAATATTTTCGGATGTTCCCGGGCTCAGGTCCTCATTTTTTACTAATAAAATTAATTAAATTTGCTATCAGAATATAATCTGGGAAGTAAATTTTGTTCCCGAATAAATTAATTTTGTTATTTTAGACCAATGCCAATTCCACCACCAGCCCCGCCCGGTGCCAACATTCCATCACAAATGCCTGGAATGCCATCATCATTTCCACCAATGCTGGGTGGAATGGTTCCACCACCGCCGCCAATGATTTCGCCTGCCTCAATGGCCATGGGGTAAAATTTTTAATAAATAAATTCCAAAAAAATCTTCCTCATATTTTAAAGATTCATTCCGCCAATGGGCTTTGGTCTGCCGATGCCTCCAATGCCGAACATGAACATTCCCCGACCGCCTCCACCACCGATGGGAATGGGCGGTCAAATGTTTCCCCCACCCCCACCGCCAATGTCCAGGTTGAAGTTTTTTTCATTTTTGACTTTTTTTTAAACACAAATTTTAAGGCAAAGCATTCCACCGCCACCTCCTCCACCACCACAACCGCCAACCCCATCGGCTACACCAAATCCACCACCGCCTCCGCCACTTAGTGGTTTGTTTTATGTGTGGAATTGTCGCTTCATAATTATTTTTATTTAAGCGCCACCTCCTCCGCCACCGCCTCCATCGCGTTAAAGCATCAATTTTGATGGATAATTTGGATGAATTGATTTGATGATCTTATTTTTTTAAATGTTTTTTCATTTCTTGAATAAAATTATTTTGTTTCACTTTTATTTTTCTTCCAAAACCATTGATTTTTATTCAAAATATCTTTTACGGAGTCAGTGTCAGATAAAAATGTTAGTTGTAGTCTTGTAGCGTCCTTTTTATTTATACTATACCTTACAATTAATGATTTTTGTAGCGTCCTTTTTATTTATACTGTACCGTTGACTTTATTGTTTATTTCACTTCCATTTTTCCATATAAAAGCACTTGGTTTTTTACTCTTGACATTCAGAAATTTCTTCCCTTCTATCAAAATGCCCCGTCAATTGCTTGCCATCATATTATGCATTTGCCTGTTCCTGCCATTATCCACTCAACAAATTCGAGATGATTCTTCAAATCAACAAAACTACAAAGCTGTCAATAACTTCATTAGCAACGAGAAGTACAACAATGATATTCGCAATCCGGGCAAGAACACAACAGGGATCGCTCTCTTCGCAACTGGCATTGTCGTGTGCGTATTGCTCATCGTTGGATTGGTCAGTTTATTTTACATAATTAATAATCAAATAAACTTATTTTTTTTCAGATTATCGGCACAATTCTATTGATTCGATGGAGAAGGAAGAAGAGGAAGTATTATGTAATGGATGAAGAGAAGAGAAGCAAATCGGATGAAGAAAAATCAGGACAAGAAAAAAGAGGACAAAAACAAGAAGGAGGTGCGGAAGCAATCAACAACAAAATCGAACATCCGGCAACAGAGCAAGGAGGCGAAGCAATATGCGTTGATGAAATTGACCTGTCTGCTACTGCTGAAGAAAATGATGTGCCGTCAGCCATGCAATCCAACATTATCGAAGAACCGGCGGTGACTTCTAATGAAATTGGCGTGCCGTCATCCATGCGATCCAACAATATCGAAGAACCAACGGTGAATTCTAGAGAAATTGGTGTGCCGTCATCCATGCGATCAGAAATGTAACCCTTGATATTCATATATCCCATATATATTGTATTTGTTTATGTCTCCCATTCCTTCCAATATCATGTATTGTATTGTTGTTTATTTTTTTCTTCATATTTTGTTTTTGTGAAAATTGAATAAATTTTTGTTTAAAAATTCTCATCAAATTATTATGATTAAGGCTAGACCTCTAGCCCATTTAGTACTTTTTTATTTTGTGTTCCAACCGACGAGTCGAGTTCATTTGATATAAAGGCTTGACGAGCTGCATAAATATGTGTTTAACCTTTAACATGTAATGTCGATCATCGGTAAAAAAAAGACTATGAAAACCGCCAAAGTGAACCCCTCCCTCCTTCCATCTCTATGGTCGAAACTCGAAACTCGAAAATTTTTATTTTTTTTCCGATCAAATTACAGCTCAATCGATGAGTCTCGAATCTCGATGAGCTTTGTTTATGGCCAAAAGTCCAACCCCATCCCTTTTCCCTTAGATACTGTAGCAATTATTTAAATTTTTAATATTTGGCATAATGTTTTAAATTTTTTGATGAGAAATAAAAAATTGTTGTTCATTTTTTCATTCTTCAACCGACAACCAATCAATATTAAACTTCATTCATTTATTGTTTGTTTGAGATTTGAGTAACAATTTTTTAACGTTTGTTAAACGCAAATTTTAGTTTATTAAAACAGTTTAATAAAAACACATTATTTTAATTATAGAAAATACAAAGAAAAGAATAAAATAAATGCCGCTGAAAGAAACGGAAGCAATTGGAGTGCCAGTTGACAAGCCAAGCACTGTGAATGATCAAAACCAAAATGATTTGATGTCCATTGGTCAATTTGGCGATGGGCGGATCAAGAAAATGGAAGTGGATTATACGGAGGAGGTGGACAAACAAATTCCGGAGGCCAATCTGAAAGCACGAGTATGTTTGGTTTTAAAACAATGAATTCGATTGATAATTTCAATATTTTAGGAAGGCAAAGTACAAGAGGCCATTGAATCACTTCAACAATTGGAGAAGAAAAGCCGTCTGGACTGCGATATGAAGTCAAATATGCGCATTGCTCGTCACATGATCAAGTTGGCATTTGATGCAAAGCAATGGGACTTGCTCAATGACACAATCAAAACACTTTGCAAGAAGAGAGCACTCATCAAAATGAGCATCAAAACAATGGTTTGCACTTTTAGAATTTCTTTATAACCAAAAAAATTACAAAAAAAAGTAGCTTCCCCATGGCGGGCTCGAACCGCCGACTTCAGCATTATAAGTACTGTATGGGGAGCACGTGGGAAGCTCTACGCCCCTCGGTCTTTGTCTTGTGGTTATTTGATCCATCTTCGGGTTTCCTGGCTATCTTGGGTTTTTTTGGTCCATCTTTATGGTTTTTTGAGCCATCTTAAGGTTTTTCGAGCCATTTCAAAGTTTTTGGACCATCATAAGGTTTTAAGAGCCATCTCAAGGTTTTTTGGTCCATCTTAAGGTTTTTGGGCCATCTTATGGTTTTTTGAACCATCTTAAGGTTTTTTGGATCATCTTAAAAGATTTTTTGATTAATCTAATAAAAATAATAACTCATCAAATATTCAGATCCAAGATGCCTGCGAAATGATTGATCAAACGCCAAATGAAGCTGTCAAAGCAAAACTGATTGAGATTTTGCGTACCGTCACTGCTGGAAAGGTTTTATTTGAGATATTTAAATTTCTTATTCTAATCTTCAACATCATTCACAGATCTATGTGGAAGTGGAGCGAGCCAGATTGACAAAGCTGGTGGCGGACAAATTGGAAGCGGAAGGCAAATTGGACGAGGCCAGAGAGCTCATTATGGAATTGCAAGTGGAGACGTATGGATCGATGGAAGTCAATGAGAAGGTTTTTAATAATTTTTGGGAAAATTTAATTTTAAAAATCTTCTTCAGGTCCAATATTTGCTCCATCAAATGCGCCTCTCAATTGCCAAGCAGGACTTCACAAGGGCCACAATCATTTCGCGGAAAATCAGCGCCAAATTCTTTGAGCGTGCGGGCGATGAGGTTTTTTTTAGAAATATTTTTTATTCTTATTTTTGTTTTTTCTTCAGGTTCAACTGATGAAATTGGAATTCTACAAATATATGGTGCAAGTTGGTCTTCAGGATGAGGCATATTTGGATGTTTGCAAACACTTCTTGGCCATTTTCAACACACCCAGCATCAAAGCGGATGAGGCAAAACAATTGGAGGTTTGAACAAAAATTATAAATGGGAACTTAAGGATTTTTGATGAGATCACAAATTCTGAGCCTATTGAGAAAAAATTTATGGATTATGGTACTATAGAAGTTTAGGGGCTGAAAGAGAAAATTAATGATGAGATGAAGAAGAAGATAATGATGAGGAAAGTGCCGAGTGCACTAGTCTAAGATAAATTTGTCAGGGTTTAGATCAAAACCAAAATAGTTTTAACCAAAATCGGTTTATGCGGTTTAATAGTTGACCAAACTCCTGCAATCTAAAACATCAATTGAATCATGTTGACTAACTCTATTATAATCTAATGGGATAAGGTTAACATAATAGAAGATTAAGCATAAAAAGTTATCCAAAAATTTAATTTTCGGTAGAAAAACCATTCCCAAATAATTTTCTGGAGTAATTTTTGATATTATTTTGGTGTTATTTTGGTCTTATTTCGCGATTTCTAGTTTAGGATTTTACAAATTACAATGTGGCCACCTCTCCATAATAAATTTTAGCAACCATAAAATCATAGGGAAAATTTTTGCGCAATAAATCAAACCAATCAATAAATTAATTTCAGGTACTCAAATGCATTGTGTTCTATTTGCTGCTTTCGCCACATGACAACGAGAAATGGGAATTGCTGCATCGAACGAATGAAATGCGCGAATTGGAGGCACTTCCGGAACATAAGGCACTTGTGGAGCTGTTCATTCGCCAGGAACTGATCTTTTGGAAGAAGGACATCGAAGGCCAATATGCGGCAATTTTGTTCAATGCCAAGCCAATCCAAGCGGTTACAAACGATCCATTGTTGCCGAGCACTCATGTAAATTTAATATCTAATTTATTCTCGAAAGAAATATTTAATTTGCCAAAAAAAAAGCTAAAAATAATTTTAATGATTTTTGGTTTAAGGAGGGGTTTATCCTACCGTTCACAAAGCATATACCCAAAATTGGATAGAGCTGCTGGTCAAGACACATTGAATTGTATATAATTTGTCATGGTTTTATCAACAATTAAAGGGTATTAAACGGTTTAAACCCATTTTGGTTTAATGGTTCAAAACTAAGTTAAAATTGGCTAAACCCAAGCCAAAAACATAATCAAATTCTGCCTCTTGTCCAGCTTAATAGGGTAAAGGGTAGGTATATGAGTTTAGGACAAAACATTAACCGGTTTCCGGTTATAATCTTAATGACAGAAGACATTAAATATTTCTAATTTATTCTCTTCTCATCCATTCTTATTATTTAATTCATTTCCACATCATTTAAAGGTTTTCCCATTGGACACTGCCGAGGGCCAAAAACGCAAAGAACGGCTTCATGATTGCGTCGGGGAGCACAATGTCCGAATGATTGCCAAATACTACACTCGAATCACATTCAAGCGAATGGCCGAATTGCTGGAATTCGACGTTGACCAAATGGAAGCATTTGTGTGCAAATTGATTGTGAATGGCGTCATCCCGGATGCGAAGATCGATCGGCCATCTCAATTAATCTACATCAACGCCAAACGTTCCACGGTGGATGTGTTGGATCAGGTGGGCAATTTTTAAATTTTTTTTGGGAAAAAACATTGAAAATGCCGAAAAAAAATTATAACGATTTACGATTCGGTGGTTTATCCTAGTCAACACGCATCATTTGATTATTTTTGAATTTGGGTTTAACCAATAGTTTTGAACCATTAAATCAAAATGGGTTTAAACCGTTTAATACCCTTTAATTTTTGACAAACCATGACAAATTATATACAATTCAATGCGTCTTGACCAGCTCTCTCCAATTTTGGGCATTATTTACTCTTTTTTTTCGACAATTTCAATACTTTTTTTCCTCCAAATTAAATTTTCTTAATTTATTTTTATTTCAATTTTTCAGTGGGGCTCAAATGTGCGCAAACTGACGGACATAATGAACAAAGTGTCGCACTTGATCGTCAAAGAGGAGATGGTCCACGGAATGGAAATTGTCAAGAAGGATTGATGATGAATATAGAATATATGAATAGATGGATAATGGATGGATGAACACAATTATTTTGACTTATTTTTTTTGTTTGTTTTATTCATTTTTTCTCGTAATTTTTGATCGAGAATGATATATTTATTTAATTATGCATTGAATTTTGAATTGATAAATGAAGTAAAAATGATGTTAAAAACAATTTAAATGATTTATTTTATCAATAATTATTTATAATTCTTAATTGGATTTTTAATAATTGAAAAATATGTATTAATTCAAATAAATTTTCAAGACCACTAATCATATTTTAAATGAATCAAAATCAAGAAAGCGGTGGTCGGCGTCCTCGAATTTCAAGTGCAATAAAAACCGGTGAAAGTCCAAGCAATTGTCGATGGAAACGCAGCGGAGGACGGTTGAGAGTGACATTGGCAACAAAAGCAAAGAAAATGCGACATCAAACTATTCCGGAATCATTGCCACCAATTCCAGCAATAAATTTTGAGTAGGTTTATTTAATTTTCAATGGAAAAAATTATTAAAATATTTAAAAATTCATAAAATTGTTGACCAAGCACGAAAAAATTAATTTCCTTAAGTGGTGGATTCGAACTCTTAACCTAAATTTTTCAAAATGTAGGATTACTATTGATTGAGAAATTTCCAGAATTCATTCAATGCTTTTTACATTTTCAACAAAGATCAAACCCAACAAAAATTAATAAATTGAATGAGAGACCAATTATTCAATGATAAAAGTAATAAAAAAATAAAATTTGGTCTCCCTTATCAGGCAATTGTCTCTACCGGCTACCGGCTTTAATAGTCCAAAAGTAAACCTCCAAATTTTTTAGTACAAGAACAAGAAAATATAATTTTTACTATATTACACAATTAATTAATCAGTAATTATTAATTTACTTCTTGTGATTAAGACTTAATAACCTTGATTCCTTCTAATTAAAGTCACAGACAATTCTGACCAAAACAAAGTACAAATTAGAAATCACGTTCACCCAAAAATATACGCAAATTTTCCTCGAGCAAATTTTAAACTTCCTTCTCAGTCAGCGCACAAATTTCCACTGACGGATTTGGATCATCGCTCACCGCGCAGAGCACAAAACTAACAAATTTTTTTGGGGCTTTGTGCTGCGAATTCACACAATTCATTGATCATCCGCCATCGCATAAATCGACCATTTTCGGGGGCATGTGGGGCACAAACACAATGAGGGGAAGTTGAATTGTGTTATGTGTCCTTTTATGCACTCAATTCACTACCTACCAAAAATTCCCATCCAAATCATTTGCCAGTGGGCAAAAACGGGTTTCCGCCACCCTGACCCATTCAATGCACACAACAATAGGTCGCGCACATTTTTTTTGATATATAAATATAGGACAAATTCACCCACATAAGTTGAAAAAATGATTTTTTTTTTGTTAAATAAATCCGTAAGGTACGCCGCACCTAACTATCTCGAAGATCTTTCGGTCTAGCGCTTTTAAAATCCCACGTTTTTTCCTATGCCCCAAAACCTATGCCATAGCCTAAAACCTTAATTATAAAAAATAAATGGGAATCCTTTTCGAGCCAATTTGCGTGAGTGGCGTCAATTCGGCCCGGCACCAATTTAGGCTTTTCCCAATTCATAGCCTTTTTTCCACAATTCCCTTAGAAAATGAGGAGAATTTTCCATGATTTTCCCTTTTATTACAAATACCAACCACTGTACAAACATTATTCCTCATTTCACCCTTTTTCCCGCTCATTCCTCCCATTTTATGCGCCAAATCAAAAATGGGGTCTGCCTTGGGGGTTGTTGGGTGGTTGGTTGCCTTTCCCAGCCAATTTTTATCTTTCTTTACCCCTTTCCCTCACTCCATTTTTCCCTCTAGCGAATTTCCCTATAGCGAATTTGCCCTCAACAAAATTGTTGTCCTTTTTTCTCCTTTTCCTACGCACCATTCAAAAAATGCTACGCCAAGTCCAAGCCAAACACAAATAGAAGAAGGGAAACCAAAAACAACCACCTTGGGGGTCGTTTTTGTGCGTAGTTAATTCCTATTTCCTTACCCAATTCCAATTCGATCAAATAAATAAAATAAAACTCGTTTTTAAAAATTTGATCTTCTCATTCAAATTGTTTTTTAAGAACCTGGGTATTTATTAAATGAAAAATGGGTAAATAAAACCAAAATAATTATAATCATATACCCAAAATTGGATAGAGCTGGTCAAGACGCATTGAATGGTATATAATTTGTCATGGTTTGGTCAATAATAAATTGGGTATTAAATGGTTTAAACCCATTTTGGTTTAATGGTTCAAACTTCAAAACTAAGTTAAAATTGGTTAAACCAAAGCCAAAACATTATCAAATGATGCGTTTTATTTTTTTTACTCACTAATTAATTTTTCCCCTACTTTTCCAGCATTCCACTTTCTCCTCCAATTCCACCAATGTCAAAATCGAAAGGAGAACATCAACAACAAAATTCCGTCGCATTTAAACTTCATCCAATTTCCAATGGCTATATTGGCGCTCATCATGGGCAATCGAATGGCGGATTATTGGACAATTCAACGACGAATTCAACAACGAATTCATCGACAGGTTTACTATTTACTTTTAGTTAAATTTAATATCAAAATTTCAATTCTACTAAATTTGGTACCAACTTATTGGTACACTAATGCTTTCATTGATGAGTTTTTTTTATTCGAATTAATATATTTCGTCTAAAATTGCACAGTAAAATGAATAAAAATTCATAAAAATAAGCTTACAAAAATAACTTCCTCTGTGCGGATTCGAACCCGAGACCTAAATTTTGCAAAAGTGAAGGGTCCCATGGGTCGAAAATTTTCAGAATTTGGCTAAAATCTTCTTTATAAACCCTAGTCAGCCTAAAATCTACATCAATTCCAACCTTTAAACCAAAATCTAGAATGGAAAGGGGAAAACTAAAATCTAATAAAGCCTAGTTTTAAACCATCTGAAAATAAATGTTTTTTAATTAAAATTAAACAACCAAAAAATTGATTTTTCACATAAATTTTAATAAAGAATTCAATTTAAATTATAAAAAATTGTTCATTTCAGTCTCTTCTTCTTTCTACTCTTCCACCACATCTGCGCCCGATGAGTCCATTCCGGTTCTGTCCACCAATCACCATCTTCTTTTGGAATTTTCCATTCCAATTTTGTTGCTCGCCTTTTGGACATCCCAAATTCTCTCCTTTCCAATTTGCTTGGCCCTCTATTTTCTGTTCCGGCTACTTATCACTGACTATGGGCTGCGGGCAATTTGGACATTACCACGGGATATCAAGTAAAATAAAATAATTACATTTAAAAAAATTTAAATTTTTATTCAGAATAATTTAAAAATTTTTCATTTCTATAGAGAGAGCGAAAAGGAATTTTATAGGTTTAAGTTTAAGGAACTTCAAAAGAAAATAGATCATTTCTTTATTGAATTTTCCTTCAAAAAATGCCAAAATCGGTAAAATAAGTCAACAAATTATGTCAAAAAATTCCCAAAAATGTGCTCTTCTCATTAAATTTGGCAAAAAAATTGATCAAAACCTAAAAAATGCTCCTTATTCCTCATTATAATTTCACTTAATTTACAGAGGCCTCTTCCTACTAATTCGCATCAAATACACTCTCTACTTTGCATTCCGTTCCAATCAGCCATTACATTTCCATTTCCTCAAATTCGTCCGACGCCATCCACAAAAGGAATGCCTTATCGAAGTGCAGACTGGCCGGCGCATGAATTTTGCCCAATTCAATGCACATTCAAACAAATATGCCAATTTATTCAATGTAAGCTTGGATTTTTGTGATTAAATTTTGCTAAAAAATTTTTAAATTTTAGTAAATTTTCAAAATTTTCTGATTTTTTAAATTTTCTGATAAAATTTTAGTAAATTTTTCTAATTTTTAAAAATTTTAAAAATTTTTCAAAATTTTTCTGATTTTTAAAATTTAACCCCAAAACATTTTCAGCATCTTGATTTTCACCACGAAGATGTTCTGGCCCTGTTCATGGAAAATGGCATTGAATTCTTTGCCGCCTGGCTTGGTCTCAGCAAAATTGGCGTCATCACCGCTTGGATCAATACCAACCTGAAATTGGAGCCGTTGGCACATTCCATAAGAATTTCCAAATGCAAAGCCGTAATGACCACACCAAGCCTTTTGCCTGGTTATTTTTTTGGATTTTATAAATTTAAATTGAATATTTTTTAGTCCTATTAAATGCCATTGACCAAAATTTGTTGCCCAGAGATTTGGAAATTTTTGTTGCATTTGAGGGAAACACCGTGGAAAAGATGAATGGAAAGGAATTTCAGCTGGACAATGGGACGGAACCGAAGACACCAAAATCGCTGAATTTTCAAAGTAAAATTTTCATTAATTTAATATATCCCGAAAATAATTTAAACGACAAAAATATTGAAAAAGACGAAAAAATTATAACGATTAAGGTTTATAGCCATTCAGTGATTTGTGCTAGACTCATAAAACAAACCCAATCGATAGATCTAGTCAAAAAACATTTAATATTCATTTGACTTGTCTTTAACAAATTCTAACTTAGTTTTAAACCAAAATTGGTTTAAACAATTTAATACCCTTTTTAATTGTTGACCAAACCATTCATATACCATTCAATACGACAACTCTATTCAAATTGGTGTAAAGTTTGGGGTTCTAGGATTAGGACAAACCACTAAAGATTAAATCAGTATATTCTTTTCGCCGAATTAAATATATCCAAAAAAAATCAACCGGAAGAAACACTTATTTCAGGAAAAAATATCTAAATGGGATAAAATACAAATCGTTATTAAAAAATTACTCAAAAACAAAAAATTCAAAATATTTTTTAGGTATTCTCTGCTATATTTACACGAGTGGCACAACCGGCAATCCGAAGGCGGCCATCATCAAACATTATCGCTATTTCCTCATTGGAATGGCCAGCGGCGATGCATTCGGCATTGAGCCCTCGGATCGACTCTACATTATGATGCCAATGTACCATTCGGCTGGTGGCATTTTGGGCGCCAGTCAAATTTTGATTCGAGGTTTTTTTTGCCTAAAAATTTAAAAAAATAAATTCTATAGAAAAAAAAATTAAAATAGTTACCATTTTATCCACTTTATGCAAATATTGGTAAGCCAAAATGCCAACATTTTTACAATGAGAGGTTTTTGATTTGAAAATATTGGAAATTTGCTTGCCAAGAAGGCTAAATTTGGCTGAAATGAAGGCAAATTCTGGTTTAGCATCTCCAAGAAAAATAATTTGATTAGTAGGAAGTGGATTTTTGTGTTTTGATCAATTTTTTATATGAATTAGCAATCAGATTTTATGAGAAAAACAAATATTTTTGAACATTTAATATTTTTAACCCATTTGACATCTACCCATTTAATTTGAGCACTTTTTTTCGAAAAAATCCCATTAGAAAAATGCAATAAAAAACCAAAAATCACATTTTGAGGTTCGGACATTTTTCGCGATTTTTGGGGATCTAAAATCCGCTCCCTTTAAAAATTAATTAATTTCTTCTGAAATTAATTGATTAATTTTTTAAGGATGTTCCGCAGCGATTCGAACAAAATTTTCGGCTTCCAATTTTTGGCAAGGTTCAAAAACAATAAAATTATTTCCCAATTTAAATTCTCATTTATTTTTAGATTGCATTCGTTTTGATTGCACCATTTCCCAATACATTGGCGAAATTTGCCGCTATTTATTGGCCCAACCACCGAACAGAGAGGAACGAAACCATCAAATTCGGCTGATGTTCGGAAATGGGCTGAGACCTCAAATTTGGAAGGATTTTGTTGCACGTTTTGGCATCCCAAAAATTGGAGAGATCTACGGTTTGTGAACAATTTTTTTGGAAATTATCTCAAAAAGCCATAAGCCCATTTTTGTTTAATTTTCTTTAATTTTCAAGTAGATTACCAAACCAAAAATTTGAGAAAAAAATTTTTAAAACGTTTTAAAAATATTTAAATAAATTAAATTAAATAATTAAATGAATTTGGAATTAAAATAATCATTACTTCCACATGGGCAATTTTAGCCTAATGGGTAAAGCGCTAGAATTTTCATGAATTTTGCAAAAGTTCGGCGATGATGAAAAATGCCCTCCCGAATCCGAAAAACAATGAGAGATTGATTAGTCTTTCTGAGCCGAAACATTCCCTAAAATTTTTTCAAAATTTTTTATCCAAAATGAGTAGGGACTCTTTCCTTTACAGAATTTAGGTCTCGGGTTCGAATCCACTCCTAGGAAATTAATTTTTTTCGTCCACGGTTCACTTTTCTAGGCAAAATATACAATATTCCGAACAAAAATTTTATTCAAAAACCCCTTTTTTTAAAATTTAATTCTCCCCTCTCATCACAGGAAGCACAGAAGGAAATTCCAATCTGGTCAATATCGACAATCACACCGGCTCCTGCGGTTTTATGCCCATTTATCCATTCCTCACTGCACTTTATCCAATTCGGCTGGTCAAAGTGGACAAAAATGGCGAATTGGAGAGGGATTCACGGGGCTATTGCGTTCAATGTCGACCAGAGGATACCGGAGAAGTTGTGAGTTATGGGTGGAAAATGTGGGTCACCCAAAATATTCAAATGTACCCGTGAAAAAGACCTAAAATTTGCTTATTCTTAAAATTAGGCTTATATTTTTCTCGGGAATTTTTGGTATAGTGAATTTTATGAGCTCCAATTGAAATTCCATTTCAAAAACTACAATTTTTTGCCAGGTTGCCACTATCCGAAACGATGATCCACTGCTTCGCTTCGAGGGCTATGTCGACCAAAGCGATACGAAGAAGAAAATAATCCACAATTGTACTCGGCCAGGGGATACGGTGTTCACCAGCGGCGACATTTTGCACTGGGACCGATTCGGATATTTGTACTTCAAAGTGAGTTTTCCGGGGCAAAGGGATTTCACAAAAACAATATTAATATTAGCCTATAAGTAATATGTTCTAATTGTACTAAATAAGTGTACTTATATATTATTATCTGTCATCAATCTCCAAATTTTTTAACTATTAAATCTGGAAACTGGCAGTAAATAAAACTACTAAATTAAATTAAAATAAAATGTTCTAATTAAAAAAAATAAATATTAGTATTTGAAAGCTCTGGTCTGCTAGTCGCTGTTAGCTCAATTGGTAAAGCAATCGACTTTACCCTTAGGCTACAAGCAGTGATGTCCCGGTTCCGGTTCCTGGCACCGGTTCCGGCGGTTCCGGTTCCGGTTCTGGAACCGGAACCGTCAAAAAACGGAACCGCTTCGGAACCGGAACCGCGGAACCGTTTAAATCCCGGAACCGGTTCGGAACCGGTTCTGGAACCGTTCATTTTGATATCAAAATAATGGATTTTTCATGAAAATATTTAACAAAAAATTGATTAATTTCAATGAATAATTGAATCTGCTAAGTATTTTTAAGTCTAAAACTCAAAACATGGTCAAATTTTCCATAGAAAAGAGAAATTAGATCTCCAAAAAAAACAAAAATGTCCAAAAATTATTGCATTATTTAATAAAAACATTTACATGCTGCTTAGTTAATTATAAATATTGATCATAAATTTTACTTTATTTTTTAATTAACTATTCATTCCCAAAATAGAATTATGACTAAATTTTTGCAATGTTTTTTAGGATATGTTATTAGATTTAGTATTCGATAGGGCCATAATCGTCCAAATATAGTCTTTAAGTTATAAAATTTTAGAGTTAGCTTAATTTTATTCGAAAAAGTAAGCATATTTAGTCTATATATTTTCATGAACTAAAAAAATTAAATTTTATGCACTTTTAACGCTAAAAAAATTTTTAATGGAACCGGTTCCGGAACCGAATAAGTCTTGTTGGAACCGGAACCTCGGAACCGTCAAAATGCGGAACCGCTTTGGAACCGGAACCGCGGAACCGTGAAAAATTGGAACCGCTCTGGAACCGGAACCGCGGAACCGATCCAAATTTTGGAACCGGGACATCACTGGCTACAAGGGTTCAATTCCTCGCCGAAACAAATAATTTTTCCAAAATTTTTTTAATAATTAATTTAATAAAATTATCTAAAATTTGCCTTTAATTTAATGTAAATTTGTATTTTTTCAAGGATCGTCGCGGGGACACCTATCGTTGGAGGGGCGAGAATGTGAGCACGATGGAAGTGGAAGGAGTCCTTCAGCCAATTCAATCAATTGCCAATGCGACAGTTTTTGGGGTGCAAGTGCCCGGACGAGAGGGAAAAGCCGGAATGATTGGAGTTGCTTTGGAAAGGGGCACAAATGTGGAGGTGGGTGTAAATTAAAAACAAATGGTTCATAATATAAAAATGTTTAATGTTAATATTAATTATTAATAATATTAAAATAATAAATTTATTAAGGAATTAAAATTAATTAAATTAAAATAAATAATTATTCCAAATTTTATAGGAATTCATCGACCAACTCTCAGCCCGATTGGTGGAGCAATTGGCCACTTATGCTATCCCGGTTTTCCTTCGAATTTGTGATGAGGTCGACTTGACGGGAACATTCAAACTGAAAAAGTCCAAACTTCAAAGTGAAGGTAAAATATTCAAAAAAATTAAATTTAATTATTTTTTTTACCCCTAAATAGGCTTCGATTTACGCCTTTGTGCCGGCAATCCACTCTTCTTCTGGGATGGACAACGATATGCACCGCTGACCGAGAAGATGTACAAAATGATTCGGAATGGGGAATATTCGAAAATTTGACCAGACCAACATCAAAGAGGATAATTAATTAATTTCTCACCAATTTTGATTGTTTTTTTTTCTCATTAACAAATGCTCAAAACACCTTTTATATTGATATTTACAGTATTTAATTATTATTGCATTGTACAAATAAAATGTGACATACAAAAGTGAATTTGATGATTTTTTTATTAAAAAGTTTACCCACAATTCCTTCCGAGTTATGTCAGTCACTTTTCCCTTGGACATCAACGATTAAATTAGGAAATTTTAAATTAAACTAAGTAATTTTAATTCAATAATATTGCCCAGAATCTGCTCTTTCATTCGCCATCAGAAACATACAATTTGTCCAATTTCTTCCCGAGCTATGGCCCAAAAATACCATTACATTCCCTTTGATCTCATCGACGTTCTTTTCGCAATAAATTTATCAAATTTTAAATTAATCCAAAGAAATTTTAACACATAAAATTGCCTAGAATCTACCCTTTAAATTGATAACAAAATTATTTAATTTGGCCAATTTATTCTCGAGTTATGCCCAAAAAATATCATCACCATCAGAGAAGGTTCCCTTTGGAGATAATCGATGTTTTTTGTTCAATAAATTTAGTCATTTTATTTTAATCCAGTAAAATTATATATCATTGCAATGCCAAGGATCTGCTCTTTCATTTGATATCAAAATTATAAAATTTGAGAAATTCCTTCCCGAATTATGGCCTAAAAATGGTAGCGAATTCCCTTGGGTGTTGGGTGCCATCGATGTCATTGGCTACATGACATTTGGTCCAAAGACCATTTGGTCCAAAGGAATAAAAACTACCATTTGGTCCAAAGTAATAAAAACTACCTTTTGGTCCAAAACCATTTGGTCCAAAATTCATTTGGTCCAAAAGGCATAAAATAATCATTTGTTCCAAAATGGGAAATAAGAGCTATACTTGGCTAAATAAATTCCGATTTCAACTATACAGGGGTTTTCGACCATCCCGGATCCGAATATAGCATCAGATTTTGGAAATTCGGTAATTTCAATAAACTAAAGGCAGATAATTTAACGAAGGGAAAAATCAAGATATATTTGGTGAATTGGAAAAATCTAGTTTAAAATTAATCGTACCATTGACACAAAAAATTTGTACCATCGAAGTAAAAAGTTGTGACAAAGACTTTAAAATGTTTGCCATCGATTATTGAAGCTGTCGAATCCTCTAAAAATTTGTTTAAACAAATATATAAAGATTTTATGCAAAAATAAAATAGATTGATCAAAATTGCAAAAATAAAAGATAATAGTTGCATAAATGGAAAATAATATAATTAATAATCGTGATCTGTGTAATCAGAAGAGATATTGGAAGTGCTGGCCAAATTAAATGTTGCATTTGGGGACAGAGCAATTGGCGCTTTAATATCCCGGATCAATTCAGATGTAGCGCCAGTGTTTTCTTCATCAGTAGTTAATTGTGGTGTAAGCGTAAGAAAGGAGCCCCCAAATCTCAAAGATCAATGATCAATGATCAAAAAAGATCTAACTAAAAGATCTAAACAAATATCCATAGTAGTCGTTTGGGAGGCCAGCGTCAAAAGGGAGCTAAGAGATCAATGATCAAAAATCTAACTAAAGATCTAAAGCTCTAGGATTTCGGCTTTATCTCAAAAATCACTTAGAAATATCCTCTCAAATCTAATGTTTGGCTGAATCCAACATCTAATGTCTTATTTCCTTTTTTAATTTCATAATTGATTAATTAATAATTTTTAATAAAATTTTATTTTTCCAAAAATGATTTTTTGGTTAATCCCCTACACTTCCTCCCTTCTTTCACCAATCGTGTTCGCTGCCAAGTGCCAGCCGTCCTCGCGCCTCCCAGTCCACTTCCTCCTCTCTACCCTTTATTGCGTCATCGACCTTTCCCTTCTCTCACCCATTTCCATTTCTCTGACCAGTATTACGTCATCGATTCCCATTTCCTTTCTTCTACCAGCCTCCCCATCAAAACAAAAAGTAAAAAGGAAACGGGGACCATCTTATTTTATTTCATAACAATTCCTTCTACCCAAAAATAATAATTCATTCATCCTGCCCCCTCCCTCCCTAATTTCCATAATTTTATTCCCCCACCCTAAAAATTATTAATTTAATTTTTTAGCCGAAAAATAAAATCAAATTTATTTCTTTCAATAAATACGTCAAATTATTTATTCAAAAATGAATAATCCATTTTGGGTAATAAAAATTTTTTTAAATTTTAAAAATTAAATCCCTCTTTTTCCAGGAGGACAACATTTACTCAATGCCACCACCGGCCATCCCGTGCTCACCACCGCCTTCGGCCGTGCCCAATGCCAATGCCAATGCCAATCACATCAACCGGAAAGAGTGGATGTGGAAAGGTAAGATTTTAAATATATTTCTCAATAATTCCCAAATATTTTTAAGAACGCCACTTTCTTTCAATGGTTGCTCTGCTGGTGGTGGCGGTGGCGCAATTCCTCTTCTTCGTGGTGCTGTTGACCAAAAAATGAAGAATGAAGAGAAAGAAGAAAGCCCAAAGGGCAAAAGAAAATTTTTAACAATATTTGTTATTTGTTAACCATTTTTATATTTTTTGTTGATTTATTATTATTTATATTTTATATTAAAATTTGATTTATTTATTTGAAATAAAAATATTTTCTAATTTTTTCTAGTTTATAGTTTTAATGATGAAATAGGGGTACAATATAATGGAAAGGTGACCCTTTCCCAACATCGAATCTCCACAAACATATACATGTTGAGTTGTTACTTCCCTACCCATCATCGACCCAAAAACATATTCATTGGCCCAAATTGTGAAATTGAAAGGTGCCCCTTCCCATCATCGGACTTTCCCCCAAACAAAACCATTTGATTTATCCCCATTTTCAATTCAAACCATTTTCTACCCCTCCCCCATCCATTTTTAGAAATATATTTGAATTAATTTACACAACTATGGCATGGAAATATACAAACTCCCCCGATTGCGATTGTCCCGATGGTCATCGTTGTATTAGAAAAGTGGGGTTTGTCAAACCAATTATTTGTGTCCATGAATCAATTAATCCCGAGGAATTTGATCAAATCATCACCTCCCCAATTTCCATGCCAACTCATCCACAAAAAGTTGACTTCATTTTTTGGGCCCTTATTGCCATCTTTGTTTTGATTGTAATATTTTTTGGGGAGTTTTAAAAAGAAAAATATTTTTTTAAACAGTCCCATTTGGCTTTCAAACTGTTCGTAAAATGTCGCCGTCCACCTAGCCGTATATTTCTTATTAATCAATCATTTTTCATAAATTATAAATTCCAGGCTTCATTCCTTTGTTGAGCTCCAATGTTGGACCCAATTCCACCCATCCAATGCATCGTCGACCAGAAGGTCCTCATCGGAATACGGTAAACAACCCCCAAATTAATTTACCCCATTTCCTACAGGCACAATCAACATCGGCGACTCCGGCAACATTGATGGGTCGGGCTCCCTAGTGAAAATGGATGAAAATGTGTGGGAAGAAATCCCTTTATGGGAATGAAATATTTTTTTCATATTTTAATATTTGATTTTTATATTATTTTTATTCATTTATAATTTTTAATCAATATTTGATTTTATATTATTTTATACATTTATATTTTATTCAATAAAAATATTTTTTATTATTTTTCTTTATGGGAAGCATATTGTAAGGGATTTCTATAGCAACCTCTGAATAGTTCGGGAGTATATAAGTCGACAGAATTTCATCATTTGTCACTCGAAAAAAATGACAGAATTTTTACTAGAAATTCTTCCTTCAGAATTAAAAATCTCTAGTCCTAGATTGGACTGTCCATCGTCGTTCCCCTTTGAACATAAACCAAAGTCAAAGATTTTTTACATAGACTTTTAGTTGATAAAGGAGGGAATATCCCTGTACTGTAACCGATTGAGGGGTACAAATTTCATCCAATTTGTCCGTACCTATGATCTACCACAAAAGTGCATCTTTCGTCTAGTCAATGGGGAACAGGATTATACGATAACCATAAACTCGGAAACACCTACCCGTTACTTTTTAAAATTGAAGAGGGATGCCAAAGGAATAATCCAAAAGATTGAGCATGGAAAGCTGCTCCCCATCAAGGAACGAAAAGCGACAACAGATAAGAAGAACCAGAGGCTCCACACAATGATCAAAACAGTACTGACTTTTTTAGACTTAATCGTAGACGACAAACAAGCCGTTGAACATTTCAAGGATAATTTCAAAAATCAAGGTGGTCCCGAATTTGAACAGTTTTTGGATCTCCTTTCAATGGGTACGTCGTTTATCAGCCAAGAGCAAAGAGAATTGTACGAAAAAAACCAGGAAGCGGTGCAACAACGGGGAGTGCCGAATGAATCCATCAAAGCTCTTTTGGAAACGATTTCGGCAGTGGCAACCTTCATCGAATTTTTGATTCCATCCCCAGAGAGGCCAATGAGTCCGATAAAAGAAGAAGAGAATGAACCAAAGATTGAACCATCGGCGGATATTTAAATGATCGATGGTGATATTTTCTTTATTCATAATGGAAATTTCCACATTCTCAAATAAAGATTTAAAATTTAAATCCCCATTTGGTATGATAATATCCGGTCCAAGTTCTTCGGGAAAGAGTACATTTCTCCTGAGATTTATTGCCGAAGCCCATTCCCTAATTACTCCCCCACCCAAATCAATGCTATATTGTTTTGGAGAAATGAGCACCATTATACCGGATCTCCAAAAAATCGGTATTCCTGTTTATAGTGGGGTACCTCCAGAAGAGCTGATTAAACGCCAAGAGAAGCCACTCCTTCTAATCCTGGATGATTTATTACTGAGTATATCAGAGGATTATTTGTCGAAATTATTTACCGCCAAGAGTCATCATCAGAATTTCGCCGTTGTCTTTGTAACCCAAAATTTGTTCGAGAAAAAGATAAAGGTAGCTCGACAAAATGCTCAATACCTAATCCTAATGAGATCCCCAAATTCTGCATTGTCCATAAGGAACATTGGAGTCCAACTGTTTCCACGTCAATTGGATTTCTTCTTGGATGCCTACAAACAGGCAACGAATGAACCCTATGGCTATTTGGTCGTCGATATGCATGCCGCCTCGGATCCCCTTCTGCGCCTACGGACAAATCTATTTAAAGATGATGAGCTACCATCCATCTTCATTCCAAAAAATGTCTAAAATCCCCGAATTTATTGTCGAGAATAAAAACTTTTTACAACTATTATCAAAGACAAGATCGGAAAAGAAATTACGTAAACTATTAAAAAATGCTTCCTCCCCACAATTGCTTGCATTGGTGGAATTTTGTTTGAATATTTTGAATAGCCGTTTTTCCCTGACTACCCGCCAGAAGAAACGAATGTCCCCATATGCTGATTATATCCGTAAAATGGGCAGGCTGAAAACAGAAAAGGGTGCAAGAAAATTTATTGTCCAAAAAGGTACCGGTGCCGGGACTGCCTTCTTTACAGCATTGCTTACTCCCCTATTGATCGAAATTGCCAAGACGGCTATAAAAAGAAATGAATGACAGATGATTTTTCATACACTATTGTATTTTCCGAAATGGCGAATAAATTGATTATTATTCCAGAACAAATATATCGTGGTCTTACTTCGGTCCGTGATACCGGCGATGATAGTTTAGACTTTACCCGAAGACAAATCGAAAAGATTAAGAATGAGAAAATCGATCCATCTAGAAAAAATGTAAAATATAACCAGGAATTAAGAAGATACTTAACAATTAAAAATGAAAAGGAGAATAAGCCAATCAGAGTAGAGGTGACCAAAGGAGCCAAAATGGTGATGAAAAAAGGGGACGAGGAAGAAGAGGAAATAATTCCACCAGATGAGCCAGATACGTTACCACCAAAGAAGAGCAGACCCGAAATGTCCAAAAAAACAAACAGACCTAATCTAACCCGAGCCAAAGGGATTAGTCCAGAAAAGAGGAGAGGACCAGGTAGAGCCAGAAGTCCGCCTAAACCTGCTGAACCGATTGAGCCTCCAGCAGTCCCCCCAAATCCAGATGAAGTTTTTGTACCCGGAATGGATGAGGATCAGCCGACTACTTCTCAGGAATCATTTCCTGCCGTCATCCCCGAAAAAACATTTGGTCAATTTCCTCCAAAATTATGGGGCGGACCCATTCATTTATCGAGTAGGAAGAGAATATCGAAAAAGCCATATCCAAAGAAAAAACCACCAAAGACAATTGAAGAAGATGATAGTGAACCCAAGTCTCGTCCAATAATAGAAGAGATAGTCGAAACTGGGCCTCTCCCACCGACAATATCGGCTCCTCCTCCAAGATTGGCGATCGCTCCCCAACCCGAACGACCAATGGAATTGGATTTCCCACTAGTCGATCGACCCAACTATCGTAAGAAAGGATATGATCCGAATCTATTGGAATTTTTGACCCCCGGTGTGAGATATGAAAGATTGAAAAGAAAAGCAGCGGATTTTGATGAATACCCAGGGAGTAAGAAAGCCAGATTCCATGATCCAATATTGGCTTTACCGGCCCCACCCTCGAGGAGAGGACCAAAGAGAAAGCTTTTGGACATGCCCGAATCGAGCAAGAAATCAAAACTTGTCCTACCATCCAATGTCAAAAAAGCAATTAAAGTTAAAAGGCGACATTCCAATTTGCGTTCACCAGCAGCAAATAGGAAGAAGGCAATCAAAGGAAAACCTCCAATAAAAGCCATCCTAGACAAATTCCCGATAAAGGCAATCGAAGACAAACCTCAATTAAAGGCGATCGAAGGTAAGCCACCATTATTAGCGATAATGCCACCACCAAGAAAAGGAACAAAAAGAAAAAATGCAGATGAAGGGTCTACGGTAACAAAGAAGATAAAATGGGCGGAGAGAAAGCCAACCAGAATCGATACATTGAAATGGGCACAAAGAAAACCTACAAAATTCGATACAAAGAAATGGGCAAGTCGAAAACCCACACTTAGAGAATTGTTGTAAAATGTTTATTTAAACTCGATAAATTTTATCACAATCTATTCTAAATATGGAAGAAAAATTGTCCGAAATCTATAATGATCCCACAAATCCAGCTGGCTTTGCCGGTGTCAAACCCTTACTAGAGGCGGCCAAGAAAAAGGATGGAAATATTAACAAAAAAGACATAGACCACTTTTTACAGGGCCACCGTACCTATACCCTACATCGTCCTCGTAGAGTACATTTCAAAAGGGCAAAAACTGTAGCCTCTGGGTACATGACTGATGTACAGGTAGATTTGGCTGACATGAAGTCTCTATCCCGTACGAATAAAGGTTACAAATACATTCTAGTGGGGATTGATGTCCTATCTAAACGACTCTTTGCTACCCCTGTAAAAACCAAAAAAGCCGATGATATGTTGGAAGCATTTAAAAATTTACTCGAGCAAATGCCAAAAAATCCATGGCGAATATATTCGGATCTGGGAACGGAATTTTGTAATGGAACAATGTCAAAATTCTTCGAAGATGAACAAATACAAAAGTTGAAGGCTAGCTCCCCATACCAAAAGGCATCACTCGCTGAACGAGCCATAAGGAACATGAAACAACGACTCTACAGATACATGGGACATAAATCAAAGGCTATATGGATAGATGTTTTACCCCAAATTGTAGATGCCATAAATCATTCAAAGAGTCGAACCCACGGAATGAGACCGGTGGACGTTACCCATGAAAATGCCCAACAAGTATGGGAAAAGCTATATGGAGGAGAATACGATATCGCGAAAAAGATGAAACCAAAGTTTAAGGAAGGTGATTTTGTACGAATGAGTCGAGGGAAAGGAAAATTCGAAAAGAGCTATACACAGAATTGGGATGATGAAATACTCGAGATTGACGAGGTAAAGAGACAAGGAAAACCGATACAATACAAAGTCAAGGATGAAAAGGGAGAGAAATTCAAAGGCAATTTTTATGGAGAAGAACTGGCCAAAGTGAGGAAGGAAGCCGACACAGAATATAAGATCGAGAAGGTGTTAAGAAAGAAGACATTATCAGATGGAACAAAACAAATATTAGTTCGATTTAAAGGATATCCTAATGAAACATATTGGATTAATGAAATTAATATGGCTTGAATAAAAATGTTTACATAGACTCGACACTATATAAGTATTCGAAAATCGGGATCCGCAAAGAAAATGTCAAACACAATAATTGTTCATTTACCTAGTAACTCACCGGATTATCCGGATAATCGTCCAAACAAATTCAGGGTGCATTTGGGTCGTACACTTCATTTCCCTGGAGACTGGGTATGCGGTCTCCATAGTATTCTATATCCCTATACTTGGCCTACACTCGGAACGCTGGAAGACCAATATATTCGGATTCATTATGATGATGATAAAGTTTTACAATTGGATGTGGAAAAAGGGTCTCATGCAAAGATTGAACAACTGGTCGATTTCCTAGAGGCTACGATTACCGAGAATAAGAAGAAAATGATAGATATACTAGAAAATTCTCCATCTCCATCCAAAAGACAAAAGAGGGATGTGAAGCAAAGTACGGGATCTGATTCTCCAAAAGAGTATCCTGAACCAGAAGGATATGTAACTCCACCTCGAAGAAGTTCCGACTCCCCAAAAGAAGACAATATTGAACCAGAAGGATACGTTACTCCACCCCCTGGAGCTAAAGAGACCAAAAAAGAAGAAAAGGATGATTCTAAACCACCTACTACGACCGTAGTTACAACTAGACCCCAAAATACAACCACAACTACCACTATGGCTCCCACTACAACCGCAGCCACAACTAGAGCCACTACTACAACTACGACTACCACTATGGCTCCTTCCACTACCGCGGCTACAACTAGAGCTCAAAATACGACCACAACTACCACTCAGACACCCATTACGACCGTAGCCACAACTAGAGCCACTACTACGACCACAACTCAGGCTCCCACTACAACCATAGCCACAACTAGAGCCACTACTACAACTACGACTACCACTATGGCTCCCACTACAACCGCAGCTACAACCAGATCCCCAAATACAAACCCGACTACCACTATAGCTCCATCCACGACCACGGCTACAACTAGAGCTCCCAATACGACCACGACCACCACTATGGCTCCTAGCACTACCGCGGCTACAGCCAGAGCCAATACTACGACCACGACCACCACTAGAGCTCCCACGACCACCATGGCAACCACCCAGCCATCTACAACGACCACGACTACCACTCAAGCCCCTTCCACGACCGCGGCTACGACCAAAGCTAATAATACGACCACGACTACAACTCAAGCTCCTACTATGACCGCGGCCACAACTAGAGTCAATACTACGGCCACAACTAGAGCCAATACTACGACCACGATTACCACCCAGGCCCCTATAACGACCACAACTAAAGCAACAACTACGATTATGACTACTTCTCTGGCTCCTCAAATTCCCAAGCCAGCCGAGTTGCCGGAAGAGAAAAAACCGTCAACCGGAATTAATCGATTCACAGAAGCATTTCAAGGGTCTGGAGAAAAGGAGGGGGAGCAAACCCAAAAAGAAGAAACAAAACCTAAAGAAGAAGAAAAATCTTCGTCTGGGATTAATCGATTTACAGAGGCATTTCAGGAGTCTGGAGAAAAGGAAAGGGAACAAACCCTAAAAGAAGAAACAAAATCTAAAGAAGAAGAAGAAAAATCTTCGTTTGGGATTAATCGATTTACAGAGGCATTTCAGGAGTCTGGAGAAAAGGAAAGGGAACAAACCCTAAAAGAAGAAACAAAATCTAAAGAAGAAGAAGAAAAATCTTCGTTTGGGATTAATCGATTTACAGAGGCATTTACGGGATCGGAAGAAAAGGAGCAAGCCCAAAAAGAAGAAACAAAATCTAAAAAAGAAGAAAAATCTTCGTTTGGGATTAACCGATTTACAGAGGCATTTATGGGATCGCAAGAAAAGGAGCAAAAACAAAAAGAAGAAACAAAACTTAAAGAGGGAAAATCATCGACTGGAATTAACAGATTCATAGATGCATTTACGGGATCTGAAGAAAAGGAAGTGGTCTCCAAACAAGAACCGACGGCACCAGCATCATGGGGAATTAATAGATTCAAACAGGCATTTTCAATCGATACCTATGAGAGAGAATCCTCCCCGAAAGAGGAAAGAGAAATACAACCTACCATCCAACCATCTGGGATAAATCGTTTTAAACAGGCGTTTACGACTATTACTTCCCCTCCCGAAACCGAAGACGAAGAAAAAGAAAAGAAGCTAACAGGGATCGACAGGTTCGTAGAACCGTTTAAATCAAAAACAGTAGATGAAGAAGAAAAAGATGAACAAAAATCGGACAAACCAGGAGGACTTGAATTTTTCAGAAAAAGGATGCTGGGGGAAAATGACAAATTACTCTCTGATCTATTGTCCGAAATTACGAGCCAACAAAAGGCGGATGAATTGGAGGCATATTTGGTCAAAACATTTGGCTCTATCCAGCAATATGTGAATATTGATCGGATCAAAAAGGTGCTGGACTCGATAACATTTCGTTATCATCCAAAGTTTGACCGATTCATTCTCGATTTGGAGGACCCGGACATTAGTCATATAGAATTATCGGAACAACTAGCATACATGCTTGGCTTCGAATCCCGATACAATATTCGGCATAATCAGATGGCCAAGTACACTGTTGATTTACTTGGAGGATTTTCAAGCTTTGCTGTCTATGCCAAAGGGCTTACAGCAAACATGATCATTGGCAATTCACTCAGTTCCCTTTTACGTGTGGTAAGTGTAAGCGGAGCAAAACAAGGAGAATATAACGAGAAAATCTACGATTCACCTCTCTTCAGCCATGTATTACCAAGAGAAGTCAGTGAAATTGAAGTGGAAATACAAACGATGGATAATAATAGATTGGTCCCATTTCAACATGGAAATGTTATGATTGTATTAATCTTTAAAAAAGTGATAAACTTTTAATTTTTTTCAATCCAATTTTTAATCCCTAAAATCCTAATCCAAAAATAGGGGTATAATTAAAAATGGGGTTCCTCCCCAATCTAAAAAAATAGGGGCTAAGGCTAGGCACAAGGATGGGGACCCCTCTTAAACCCCGATGGTTGTCTATAAAAGACCATAGAGGCCACCATAATTGAGTAAACCAAAAATGGTACACGAATTATTTGACACATCCGCAATTTATTATGATGATTATGATCTACAGTCGGGATCGGGATTGGGGGTAGGATTACCAGAATATTATCGTGGAGGATCAGTCTACCAACGAGGATATGGTATTCAAACCGGAGCGGGCATTGGCGATATTTTCAAAGGACTATGGCGATTTTTTAGACCTCTATTACAACGAGTCGGAACGACTGTAGGTGAAGAGGCATTGAACACTGGTCAAAGGGTATTGGAAAAGCTGAAAGAGGGTAAACCAATAAAAGAGGTCGTCATTGCGGAAGGTAAACACGGAATTGATAATGTACTCGAGCAAGGCGGACTGACTAAACAGTTTGGGACAGGGAGAAGACGGCCTCGCTGGTCTATAAAAAGGCAACGAGTCATCGAAACTATATCCAATCCTCAGAATATTGTCCCATCGACAATTAACGAACCAATTGTGCATTCGAAAAAACGTCTTAGAGCCGATATATTCGGCTTATATTAATTAATAAATGACTTATTATAAAATTGATAAAGAATCTGTAAATTCTATAACCAGTGCTCTTGATTTATTCCAAATTCCCCCTACAAATGTGTCAGTTTCATCGGCCAAAGTATTTGAAATTTTGACCAGTAATCCGCTGAACGATCCCCCTTACCATTTTAAAATTCATTCGTCCGATAATTACATTGATCCTACTAAAATTTTTCTCTTTTCCGAATTTCGTATCTTAAAAATAGTTGAAGGAGTCGAAACAGTTTTGGCAGATACGGATAAAGTGGCCCCAATCCAGCTCCTCGGAAACACATTTATCAAAGATTTACGTGTAAGGATACAAGGCCAAGATGTATTCACTTCCAACTCTCTAATGGCCTATAAATCATATCTTACCCATGAATTATCTTATTCAACCGAGGCCAAAAAGTCCCATCTAACGGCGGCGGGATACACCAACGATGAAGCAGACGATAGCCTGGAAAAGGGACCAGGTTTCGATGCTAGAATTGCACGATACAGTAAAAGTAAAAAAGTCCAACTGATGAGTAAATTGGATGCGGATATTTTCAATCAGCAGCTCTACCTGATCAGTCATTTGGGCATGGACATTACAATAACGCCAAACGATGGGAATTTCCTATTGATCAGTCAAACCCCCAATGTGCGATATAAATTGGAACTCCTCGATCTGAGACTTTATGTCAAAAAGGTCAGTCTTTTGGATGGTTTGGCTTTGGATATTTCAAGAAAATTGGACACGGGCAAGCCGGTACGATATCCCATCCGAAAATCAATGATGAAGTCCATGTTCATCAGTGCGGGCCGTTTTGAATTTAGTGCCAATCTATTTGAAGACCAAATACCCCGAAGGATCATATTGGGACTAGTGAAAAATTCCAACTATGTCGGTGACGTGAGCAAAAGTCCATTCAACTTTCAGCATTACAATGTCCGAGAAATTAGCATTATCGCCAATGGTAGAGTGTATCCACAAACTCCATTTATTTTGGACTACGATAACGGAAGATATGTCAGGGCATTCCACGAGACGCAAGAGGCCATTGGCCTCGTAAACACATCCGGAGGAAACGGTATAAGCTATGAACGATTTGGAAAAACTCACTGTATTTACGTCTTTAATCTAACCAACAGCGGGGATGACCAGGGAGGAGTATTCGATCTACTAAGGAATGGATCAACGGCGGTCAGTATTAAATTCAACAAAGCGGTGGAAAACAACGGAATAATGTTAGTGGCATTTGCCGAAGTCGACTCAATTGTAATGATCGATAAATACAGACACGTAACAACCGATACTACCATTTGAAAAATTGTATTTTTTATAATATGGATAAATATTAATTATTCTCTTTTTTTTTTTGTAAACTCTGGGGAGTAGGGCTATATAAGTCTAGGGAAATATGGGGAATCATATTAAACAATAAAAAATGTTTCAAACAATCATTCTTCTTCTTTTGGTCTCCAGACCATTGACCTCCTTACTCTCCGATGAACCAGTCACTGGTAAACAATGGGATGAGTGGTTGATCCAGCAAGGATTGAGGACAACAATGACGACCCCAGATCAGGCATTAGAAAGTGAAAATCCTCTAATCAATGCCCCCGTCGTTTTGGGGAATAATCCTCTTTGTAGAGAGACACCCGACTCGGGGGATATATATGGGCATATAAGTTGCATTCTAACATATGCCCTATATATTTTGGTCATTGCTAGTATCGTTATCTATCTATGGAAGAAATGGAAAACGGCTCATGAAATACGACAAAGTGACAGTCCCATAAATCTGGATTTAATCGTCGACACATTAAAGACGAATGGATTCCCTCCAAATAACCAAAATACTCGAAGCAAATCCCGTAACCAATCGGTGGTTTAAAGGATGTTTCCCGAGTGATATGTTATCAATACCCACCAATTTCCCAGCTTCCTTTGTCGTCAACATGGACCCCATTCAAAAATCGGGGAGCCACTGGGTTGCCGTATTCGCTCCCAATGAGAATGAGGTGTGGTATTTTGATAGTCTAAAGAAAGATGTGCCGCTCCCCATTGATAAATTTCTAAAATCATTTCCCCAATTTAAGACTAACAAGTACCCTTATCAATCTATATTTGTCCCTAGTTGTGGCCTTCATGCCATTGTATTCATCTATTATATGTCCCTAGGATTCTCATTTGATCGATATATAAATTTATTAAATTCAATGTCGAATACTGATTTATTTGTAAAAACCATTGTGAATAAATTAATATGAAGACAAACATTTGGTAAACGGTAACGATTAGAAGATACAAATTGGTAAACGGTAAGCATTGGAAGATGTACTTTTAAGGGGGAAATGAGTATCGTTAAGGATTGGAAGATGCAATTTTGTAAAAGACAAGACTTGGAAGATGTAATTTCAAAATTGATACTTTAGAAGATTCATTATGATAATTGATAAGATTTAGAAGATGTACTTTTAAGGGGAAAATAAGCCTAGTTAAGGAATAGAAGATGAAATTCGGTAATTGGGAGATATTTTTAATCATTTTTGCCCTTTTTGAGGGGTGTGTGTAAGCATGATGGACATGTATATTATAGGGATGCATGTATATGGATGTGGGGAGTACATCTACTCTGACCAGCTGAATGCATCCATATCATCGTCATCGTCAATTGATAGGTATTTATCTGGGTCATTGTTGTCGGTATCATCATCGTCATCGTCACTAAACGGGAAACGGGTGAGCTCATCATCTTCTGGTATGTATTCCGTCCAACCTTCATGCTCTTCGCAACGGGTAAAGAAGGGGAGGTCGTAATGAAATTCGCCGCACGCATCACATGGCTCCCTGAAACTCAGCGGTTTCATAACATGGACATGATCAGAATCTGGGGATAATTTCTTTTCAATGGACCTTTCCTTGAACATGTTCCCCAGATAGCCAGTCAATTCATGTACTTCTGGTTCGTCGAGTTCCAAAAGTTCCAATGGGTAGAATCTATCTTCGCCACGTGGAACTAATTCCACCGCACATGGGAGATAGGGGTATTGGAGACGAATACGGTGTCTGGAGTAATAATGTTGGGCAATGGTACAGTTGAATGTACGGGAGAGACGACCGTATGCCATGGTTTGGTCAGCTCCCCGATGGGTGAGACCATCAAAGCTAAAGGTTTTTTCAAAATGTAATTTGTCCAGGTAAAGGGTCTTTACAATTCGTCCTTGGAGAGCTTCCAAGACCTGGGCGCGAAATTGGGGGTGGAATAATCGGTCCCTAAGTTGCTGTCGAGTACAGCTCAAAATGCGAGCGCATTCGTCAACGAGTGAAGTGAGCATTTTTTTTTCGAGAATGATTTTGTATATGACGAAATGATAAAAATTAATCGTTTATATAGATCTTTCCAATTAGTCCTTAATTTAGTATTAATGGGCGTGTCCGGGATTTGAAATCTAGATGACGTCATTCTCAATGACGTCATTTTGTATTTCGAAATCTCAGATTTCGAAATTAACGAGGGTGGGGTCGATTCCCGATCTATTTAACAAATCATTTGAAAAAAAAAACTCGAAAAAACGATGATTCCTATTCCTTCTCTCCGCGATGTCCGTCTTTCCACAGACCAAAATGTTCTTTTTGAACATCTCTCCTGGGTTATCGAAGAGTATCTGGACTTTACAGTCCCAGAAAACTGTTCCGTCTTTTACTCGGGCACTAACAAGGTACATGCCGAAAAATTTGCAAATTCCACAGGTAAATTCATTGTCCAACATACACCTGGGGGCATGTACCTGGACAAATTGGATTTGTTCAACCAAAATATCACCTATGCTCGCTCCCCATTGAAATGGTACAAAGCCGTGGAAATTTGGGACATGGCATCTGCCCAATTCGCCAAGCAGGCAAAGGGAAAGATCTTCACCTTTATCCAATCGATACCGTCCATACAGGATGGCCAACTCCGTACATGGTATCGGATTGAGCTCCCCATTCTACTCTACCAAAATACTGTTTCGGGGATCAACTTTATGAATAACGACGGAGGACTGAATGCAGTCTACTCCAAATTGCCGGCGATCGAATATCTATTTGAAGAATTGGAAGTTTAAGATTTTTCCCTCCCCAATCCCCATTCCCAAATATGAACAATTATTTTTACATTTTTATTTCGATTAATAAAATTTAAATAAATTGTATCAATTTAAATAAAATGGATAAAAATTGATATTTTCTGTATCGATTAAATTTTCTTTCCTCTATTTTCTTTCCTCTATTTCGATGAAATGGGACCCTTGTATGGATGAGTCAGCAAGGTAGTGGCATTGATATTGGCATAGACACAATTTCGGCAAAGCTCGAATTTGATGATCCATTTGTCCCCTTGCTCTGTGATCTTGTCCTTTGAATGGTACAACTTTTGTTGGCACTCACTGCACAAGTGATAAATTAGGATATTTTTTCCCTTGAACAATTTCCAAGTGGAAATTGGTTTGGTAAAGGTTGGGGGATCCGAAAGGAGTTCGTCAGCAGCCGACCGGATATCGGATTTGGAAGAAGTTTCAATTTTTTGAGTGTTTTCCATTTCTTGAAAAATGTTCAAAATGATGAAAAATGAATAAAATCCCTCTTTATATACTCTTTTTTAGACCCCTCATTAATCATATGACGTCATAACTGGATTTCGAAATAATAATTTATTCAAAAATATTTTAAAAAATACAATATAAAAGCGATAAATTGGAAAGGTTACAATAAAAATGGGGAGTGAGTAAATTAGTCCGAATTGTATCCAAAATCATGAATGGTAAGGGTTTGGGGATCGATGATCCCCTTTCCCACATATGGACGATAAATTTTGATCATTTCTTGGGATAGGACATGTCCTTCTACAATAGAGGGGCGGAGAAAATGGGGATAAATGATATTGATCGTTTCAATCTCTCCCGTTCTTCCATATTTCAAAACCATCTTCTTGAATTTCTCGTAATGGAGTCCGTCCCGGTGTTCGGCATCGTACGTGATTGTAATTCCTCGAATCTTGAGCACATATTCAAAGGGGGCATTCGGGTCGTCCTTTCGCCGAAGTTTCAGGCCATACTGTTTGGCTCCCCCAAAAACGCATTCGACAATCTCATGGTCGGGGCATTCATCTGTAAAATCCCCAATATGGGGACCCAACTCCAAAGGACAGTCATTTTCCGGCGCCGCAAAGATTAAACTGTCCGTATCGACATACAAAAGTGTGCAACCTGGGGAGCGGACCACTTTTTGCATGTACTTGAGGAGGGTGAGCCTGGCACAACTGGTCGTCCAGGCGGAAATGGTCACATTCGAAGTATTGTGTTCCTGGACAAAATCCTCCTTCATTGTGTAATTGATGAGCAGGACTCCCGGTGCAATTTCATGGGGAGGCAACATGTTAATGTCCCTTCGATCCAAAAGATCCCCATATTCGGATGGTTGCTCGGTAATGACCGTTTTGACCATCTCCCTATTCTTTAGACTGAAGCGCCCCCATAGCGAATTGAGGCACAACTTGACCAATGCCCTACGGCCCTTGTTTGTCTTCATCTTTTCGGGATCAATGACTATCCCAAATTTTTCCTCACATGCTTTTATGAACTTGATTTGGGCTTCCTTATCATTTGCCATCCTCTTTTCGAACCCAGATGAATGAATCTTTTCCCTCATAAACTCACGGATGTATCCACGAAACAGGTCCTTTGACACTTTTTTTGGATCACTGCCATAGTCCAGCACTCTGATCAGCTCAGTGACCCGGTATCCCTCTTTTAGGGCAGCATTCAGTTCGATGGATGTACAGCTGGATGTCCAACTGCGCTCAATGTCCGTGTGTTTGCATTGATAATTGTTGATCACGCCTCCGGTGGGATGTTCTTTGGCACATTTGGCACAAAGGGGGAATAGCAATCGGGGATCACCATCGATTTTCATGGGAAGCACTGGGACATCACAATGACGGGGTGGTACAACTCGAACCTTCATCAGTGCCACCTTGAATGGATTATGTTCTGGTCTCGTCCAATTTACTTGCTCGTTAATAATTTTCACATCAGGATGGTCTACAGGATAGCCGACAAAATCATCATCCAACATCATATTGACCCATGGGTACAGTGAGGTGACATCATAGTAAAAAATCTTCTCCCCAGGCTTTACCTCATAGTGAAGGCGTGTTGGTCCTGTGCGGCCGCCGTAGAAACAGTCCCTGATATTAATGGGTCCATAATCTGGATATTCAGCAAACCTTCTCTTCATTTCCGGATTCTGCCTAAGCATTTCTCGAATCTCACATTCCCATATAATCTTGAGATTAGGCACAAGTGATCGAATTTCTTCAGTTCTTCGCCTATCTGCTTCTCGGGTGAATCCAGCTGTTTTTCCATTGGGGAGTAGGGTTTGATCGTCCGGATAGCAGCGAGGACAGCCGTGCCACGCACAACCGTGCACCTCCAAGCCTAATTGTTCCTCTTCTACCCAGCCATCGAGGTAATAACGGCCAACAATCTTCTCGCCATCTGGGGAGTAGGCTGTTTGCACCTTGACATTGTTCTCCTCCCCATACCAGAGAAGGTAATGGAAGGCAATGGTGGATTGTAGACTTGCCCCGTTGTAGCTTCGTTCAGGCACCAATGCCAATTCATCATATCCAAGATGGTTTGCCTTGTACATTTTGGCACAGGATGAGGTAATTGTCAACGCCTCACGCAGGGGATCGAGTCCCATATGGGGAGTGTGAAATCCTACTCGATCAGCAAATCCATCCTTGTCGGGGAGCCGCTTGGAAAGGTCCATGAATTCATGACGAAAACGGACGAGGGCAGCCATCAAAATGTCCGTGTCATTGACACAGTATTCGGCCAATTTCTCTTCCAGTCTAAATGGCACATGCTTGTTGGTCTCAAACCATTCATCCAAATGTTTGCGCTTCTTTGGCATCATTCCCCCGGCAAGATAGTCGTCCAGGGTAGGATAAATGTCCTTCCCATAATTGTCAGGAACATTTGCCAGATGGGGAAAGTACGGCTTATCCGGAATGTCAAGGTCAAAAGTGGGGACCAAGTTTGCCAATGAACAGGGGATAAAATTGAAGGAATCACGGAAAAAGAGCTTTAGGCCCTTGACTTTCATTTCGTACAGTTTGTTCCCCCTACGGATAAGCTCGGGAGTATGCCCAATCCCAAAGAACAGTTTGTAAATGAAAATAATGTCAAACCGACCTCCAAAATGGGCATAGATGTACGTTTCCAGTCCATGGTCCACTTCCTTGATCAGCCAATTGACAAAGTCCTCGAGCAATTTTTCAGTCACTCGTTGATCGTCCACAATCGTTTGGGTATAGGGCCATTCCGAGAAGGTGATTTTCCGAGACGGTCCACATATGGCACATTGATGCTCCCCTTTGAGGGAATTTTGCCACTCCCCATTATCCATGCATATGGTACATGCAACTTTTGCGGAGAGGAAGTTTGGCCGATGTTTTTTCCGCTTTTCATCATATTTCTCATGCTGGGTCGTTTCCAGATCGAAAGCAATATATCGGCATGGTTTTTTGTCAAAAAGTTTGTACGGTTTGATGTAGCACCCCCGTTCTTTTGTATGGAAATCATAGCAACGTTTGCACCATTGCTCCCCACACACATGTTCGGACCTGCCAACTTGCTTGTGTACATTCACATCCCATACGATCCCGCAATCTCGACATTGTTTTGATAGCTTACAAAAACCTGATTTTTTATGATGATTGAAACAATCCTCGTTGTAAAAAGTCTTTTCGCATCCTTCGCAAAACTTGTAAAACCTGGTCTTTTCACATGGGAACTGGGGACCGATGCGACTGCATTTGATGCAGCGTTGTTTGCACGATGTTGCATGGCTGGCTGCATCTCTGTAGCATCGTTCACATGTCAAGCAATATGGCTGGCCGAACAAATTGCCCGATTTGTGAACACCATCAAAGTGGCCCCACATTTTGCCATTTTGCTCCCCTTTTGTATGGTATAGGATGATAGAGGTGGTATAGTCATTGGGCCCATCTGACAGGATCGGCTTATAGTAACTTACGGAATTGAATATGAAGATTTTGAAGGTATATTTCCCCGCATATTCCCTGTTCCAATATTCCCGGACCTTGGGGACCCACTCAACAGCATCATAATCCTCTTGATCGAGGGGAGCGCCCACTAGGCGCATCAATTCTTCCACATCATTTTTGAGTTTCCCCTTCATCCCATGCAAACCTTTTCTGTAGTGGCGAAACTGTTCCCGATAATATCCGCGCACATGATAGACAAGAGTGGCTTGCAGGGCATAGAATAGGCATCGATTGTCCAAATCGTTCTCAATTTTGATCAGGCATTTGTCAGCAATCTTATGAGTCACTCCTTTGCCTTTGGCCGAGCCTCGGATTTGCCTGCGCCTGGGGAGCCCGGACCGATCGGCCGTCGTCACTTCAACTGTAAAGGGACTTCCCCAGAGGCTCACACCCTCTTTCCATTTGGACTGAGCCACTTTTAAAAACATATTCAAAACCGATTGGATTGTGTTTTCCGTGACTGGTTCCAGTGGTGTCCATATGGGGCCTTTGTCCAGTAGATCGCTGGTAATGGTGAACCCCATCCGATCTGGAGCCTTCCCAAATTGAGCAGAAGTGGCTTTGGATGCCTCATCTGCACAAAATTTGAAGACCCCGGACAGGAGCCCTTCCGGGTCTTCGGGGAGTTTGGTGATGACAAATTTTGATTTAAATTTTGTCGTTCGGAACGATTTGATGTGTTCCGTGTCAGTCGAATTGGGGAGTTGTTGAATATATTCTGCCGCATCATTCACATATTCCTCCCCATTTCCATATTGGTAGACGAAAATTTTGGGAAGTTTTTGGGGGTGTGGATTTTTTCGTCGTCTTGGTAATGTTGAATTTGGGGATATAATTTGCTCGATTTCGAGCAAATTATCGATGAAAAATTTGGGTTTTTTGGAGGATGAGGGCATTTTTCGCTTTTGGGTAATTGCAATTTTTGAATAGGGAGTGACCTTTTTTGTCACTTTATATACTCAAAGGTGGTGAGTCATCGGATATTTGGGGATCGATAATGTTTTGTGCTGACGTGGCGAAAGCCTATTGGTTCATTTAATTTACTAAAATGACTTTTTATCCCAATTAAAATATAAAATGACAATTGATCCAAAAGTGAAAATTTATCCCAATTTAATTTTTTATCCCATCCTTGAACCCTAGCCCTAATCTTATTCCTGGGGAACAAATGAGGAAATAGACATATAATCGGGGAGGAATAAAAATAATAATGATTAATCATTTTTTCCTATTTTTCAGGTACAAAAAATTACAAGAATGGATGATGAGAATATATCTATTTTCTATTATTTATTCATATTTTCATTAAATTTTTACTATTCACAAAAATCCGTTTTTATATTTTTTCCAAATAAATTTGTAAATAAAATGTGTCCTTGGAATTTAAAACTAAAAAGGCGGAAAAAAGTTTGGTCTACAAAGGAAGCGGGCGATGAATTGACTTGTCATTTGGGAATGGGAAATAAATGGGGAACGGGCGGCAAAATTCAAATGAAGTGGAAAATAATGGGGGAGGGGGTCTTTGGGTATGGAATTGAGGGAAGAAGGCAATGGGAATTAGGGAGGGATGTGTGGCAGAGGGACGGCTGGTCGCTTTCGCTAGGACCAGGGTCGCTTTCGCTAGACCAGGGCCGCTATCGCTGGACCAGGGCCACTGGCATTGGGCCAGAGGCATTGGAAGGGTTGGTTGGTGTTGGAAGGGACAGTTGGTATTGGAAGGGGTGAAGTAAAAATCAAATGGAGAGGGGGAATTGGGGTGCGGGATGGAAAAGTGAGGGAGGGAGGGAGATTGGGATGGAAGTGTGGGTTTGTTGGCATTGGATGCCGAAAAGATCAAATTGGGTGTAAACTGAATGGATGTAAAAACTGGGGAGGGGTTGGTCGCTATCGTTGGACCGGGGCCATTTTCGTTTTTGAACATGGGATTGGGGAGGGTGGAAAAATGAAGGGTGTTCGGGGATGGCATTGTGGGGAGACAGACATTGGATGCGGGAAGATCAAATAGGTTGGAAATTTTAGTTTTGTAGTTGATAATTTGAAGTAGAATTTAATTTTGTAGGATTAGTTTGTTTGTAGAATTTTAAACCAATATTAGGAATCGAATTGTTGGTAAAGATTATTTTATTTTATTTTATTTTAAAAATAAAAAATCTTTAAGACCAAAATTCAACACCTCATAATTGGTTTAATTTGAATATAATTGTAGCATTTTTAATAATAATTTGTAGAATTATTATTAATTTGTTGTCGTTGAATATTTTTGAAGAATAGAAATAAAATATTAAATTTGTAGTCGCTGAATATTAGAATAAAATTTTTTATTATGGAAATTAGGGAGGATGAATGGGTCATCAGGGGAATATTTGAATTAATGAGAATTTTTTTGGGGGAATTGGGATGGACGATGGGCGGATTATTGGCTTGGGGTCAGTATAGACCCACAATTGGTAGAATGGAGGGGATATGAAGAATGAGAATGGAAAATATGGGGAGGGTAAGGGAAAGTCCACATCATGTGTTAAAAAAAGAAAGGAAAATTATATGTAGGCTATGGTAAGCGTAAAGATTTCCATTGGGGAGGAGAGCCAAAAATGTTGACTTAGGGCAAATATCGACGGGTGAGAATGGGCGGAAGGTAGGATGGGGTATGGATCGATAGGATGAAGGAAATGGCCTCCTAATGGGTAGTAAATAAAATGGAATTTAATGGGGTTGATTCCAAATTTTCATATATTCCTTTCAACTCCCCAAATATGATAATTTTTAATCGAAATTCATATATACTCCCCAATTCTTTCTTTTTTAAATGTCGTCATTCGTCTATTATCATTTATGACCATTTCTTCTTCATTTTCTATATGGTCCGTTTAATTTATTCGAATAATTTATGACTGGAAACTAGTAATATGGATTTGGAGAGTTCTTCTATTCCATCGGTGGATAATGGAAAATATTCATATCTTTTTTATCATATTTTTGTATTTATATAAGTCCGAAAATTAGAAACGTATAATAAATTTTTTAATAATCTAATGGATATCCCCGTCTTTTCCTTCCTAAAGTTCTTTTTTCTTCCTTTAGGGTTCCTTCTTTTCTGTCCAGCGATTGGTCAGAAATAGGAATCACGAAGGTTTAATTTTTCCCCTTTCATACTATACATTTTTTTTGGACATTTTAAAAAATCTTTCACTCTTTTCCACAGGGTCCTTTTGAATATACTAATTATTAGAATTTTTAAAATTTATTGAAGTATTTTTTAATCATTTTATATTTTATTTCAATGGAACTATCCCCTTTTTAATCTTATCTTTTCTTCCGTCTATTTTTGGATTCTTTCATATTTGACAATTAAAATAATCAAGATAATTTTTAATAATTTAATGAGAAGCTCCCATTCCACTTTTTCTTTTAGTTTTTTTTTGGAAAATAATAAGTTTGACAAACTTCCATCACAATTTTCTAGGGGGAGGGATCAGACTAGGCTCGAAGGCCAAATTTCCTTATTTGAACATAATATTTAACTTAATTTTTAATAATTTAACTATCCTCCTCTATCCCTTCCTTTACTCTTCTTCTCTTTTTGGATTGGACTCTCCTGGAAGTATAATAAATTTTTTCTCGAGATTAAATTAAATTTGCAAAATCATAAAAATAATTTTATTAATAATTACGGGTGCAAAAATCTTATTTCCATTTTTAATAAGAGGCTCCCTCTGTTTTAGATTCAATCCATTTTTACTTTTCTATTCTATAGTTTTAAATAATTTATTGGGTCATCGTTGCTAAGTCCCCAATACTTTAGTTAGTCCCAGTCCACTCTTCAGTGTCGGGGACAGTTGGAAGAAGAGTGCCAACCAATCAGGGACGGGGGCGGAGGACAGACCGAGTACCGTAGGGGATTAGTTTGATTTTAATTTTTATCATATTTTTATTTAATTAAAAAATTATATTTAATAATTTTCCACTTCTTTCGTTTGAGAATTTTCCGGCTGTAAATTATTTTCCATTTTATCATTTATTAAATTGTTTCAATACAATTTTTAATAATTTAATGACGAGTTCTTTTAACTTTTTTTCCTTTTTTAGGGTGGGACTAGTCCGGGGGAAATTCTTCTTTGATTTAATATGATTTGCAAACCATAAAATATTTTTACTAATAATTATGAATATTAAAAAGTTCTCCTCTATTTTATTAGAAGCTCATTTGAGTCCGACCGACCTCTATTCCATTGAAAGTTTTGGTCTTTCATCGATTGGGGACAAGGGAGAGAGAGACTAAAGAAGAAAAAAGAACAACTTTTCAAATTTCGATTACTGAACGCAATCTAAAGGAACAGTTGTTTCAAACTAGCGCGATGCAAAAAGGAGAGGATGGACATTGACTTAGTATGACCATGATGGCTGGAGGGATAAAGTGGATGGGGGAGGCAGTCGATAGGTTGGCAGCGGATGGAGATGGATAGGGGGACAAGGGGAGGCGGTCGATAGGTTGGCAACGGATGGAGATGGATAGGGGGACAAGGGGAGGCGGTCGATAGGTTGGCAGCAGCGGATGGTGATGGATAGGGGGAGAGTGGACGATGGACAACGGAGGCAGTCGATGCCTGCTGTTTGGTAGTGGAGGGAAATGGATTGGGAGAGCGGATGGGAGATGGGTGGCTGTGGATGAGGTAGACGGCCGATGAGGAAGATTTTGGGAGGAAGATGGGCCGGGGGAATGGATTGGGAGATTCTTTGAAAAAATTGGGCGAATCAATTTTTGGAAATAAAATTTTTATTAAAAATTATTAGTAATTAATTAAATATAAATATCATTATTTAAATGACCTTTTATGGGATTTAGATTTGAAAATTAGACTTTAGATGTTGGCTTCAGTCAACCATTAAAATTGGGAAGGATTTCTTAGAGATTTTGGTGGGATAAAGCCGAAATCCTAGGGCTTTAGATCTTTTTAGTTTTAGATCTTTTTTGATCCTTGATCTCTTAAGCTCCCTTTTGACACACCCTATACAAATGACTACTTTCATCCTCTTCAATAAATAATTGTCAATCATTAAATTTTATTCTCTTTGAACCATTTTAATTTCTATATGTACCATTTTAATTTTTATATATACCATTTTAATTTCTATATGTACCATTTTAATTTCAATATGTACCATTTTAATTTCAATATGTACCATTTTTTGGAAAAAGTTTTTTGGAAAAAATGGTACATATTGGAATTAAAATGGTACATATTGAAATTAAAATGGTACACTGTGACGGGTTTCTTTCCATAATTTGTCACAGTGGACCATTTTTTAAGACTAACTATAGTTTTGCTGACGGCAGCATTCTATGATTTGTTGAAATATTTTCCGGCGGCTTGATTCGATGATTTTGTGGAAATTTCGCCGACGGCTGCATTTGATGATATTGTTGAAATATTTGCCGACCGGCTTGATTGTTTTGTTCAAATTTGTCGCGCGAGATTCTATTTTGTAATCTACAAATGTTGATTAAGTGTATAATATTGGAAATAAAATAATGATTTTGAATGAACATGAGATACGCAGATATCTATGAGTGTACAAATTTTTAAATATATTTTCAAAAATGTTTTTTGTTTTTCAAAAAAGGATAAGCGATGATTAAATTATAACTGCTTTACAAATGAATCAATACATTATATTTTCAGTATTTAATTATTTATATTGCCATATTGCCTATATTTAAAAATTTTGGACCAAATGTCTATTTTTTGCCTTTTGGACTAGGGATCGGCAAATGTGCTTATGCGCACAAGACGTGCATTTATCTCTCGTTATCGATTTTCCAAAAGCACATTTTGAGGCACAAAAAAAATGTGCCTCCAAAAGTGTCTTAACACGAAAAAAAATCATAAGAGAGCGAGAGATGCATTGGAACATCGGAGAGACTGGATTTTGGAAAAGAAAACCCTCTGCGAGAGGAAATGGACAAGCCTGTGAGGTCTCTTTTTGATGGGTGCCTGCGGGCTCCTTCTCCATTCGATCGTTCGTTCATTTCCTCTCGCAGAGGGCTTTCTTTTCCAAAATCCAGTCTCTCCGATGTTCCAATGCATCTCTCGCTCTCTTATGATTTTTTTTCGTGCTAAGACACTTTTGGAGGCACATTTTTTTTGTGCCTCAAAATGTGCTTTTTTTTCTCTGATCGTCTAACCTCTTTTGCACGTTTTTTGCGCATAAGCACATTTGCCGATCCCTATTTTGGACCTGGACCAAATGATTTTGGACCAAATGGTCTTTGGACCAAATGGTAATTTTTATACCTTTGGACGAAATGACAGTTTTATGGTTTTGGACCAAATGGATTTTGGACAAAATGCTTTTGGACCAAATGGTCCTTGGACCAAGTGTCTGGACGCCATGTCATTTGCTCATTAAATTGATCATATTTTAATTTAATCCAAAGATATTTTAGTACATAAAATTGCCTAGAATTCGCTCTTTCGAATGATATAAAATTTTTTCAATTTGGCCGATTCCTTCCCGGGTTATAGCCCAAAAATACTAACGAATTCCCCTTGGATAACAACAATGTTTTTCTGCGTATCAATTTCCATAATTTTAATTGAATTAAAACATTTTTATATTATTATATAGCCCAGAATCTGCTCTTTAATTCGGTTAAAAATTTATTTAATTTGGCCAATTTATTCCCGAGTTATGGTCCAAAAATGCCAATGCCCCAATTCCTTCCTTTCTTATCTTCTTTCTTTAAATAGAAGAAATTAAATTTATTATCCAATAATTCGACTAGCGCAGTGGTAGTGCGCTGAGTTGAAACTTGAAAGTCAGTCGGGTACGATCCCCGGCTGGTGATTCTATTTTTCCCTGCTTCCTTTTTCGCATCGAGACTAATTGATGGACAATGGGACATCCAATGAAGATATGGCCAAAATTTCCTCCTCTTCCCCAAAAGGCTTTATCCCTCAATTGTTTTTGGGCCATATAACTCATTTATTTCCATATCAATTAAACTTCGAATTGAAATTTTACAAGCTAAATCGACTCCACTGCGCATTGAATAAGCCCATTCACAATTGATGATTAACAACTGAAATATGAAACAAAAGTATGCAAAAAAGAAGGCAAAATACAAATTAAATCCATTGTTTCATCTATAATATTATTCTTTATTTCCAATTCCATAATGAATTTAATTTGAAAAAAAATTGCAAAAATAGGAGGGCTCCTCAAGGTCGGCGTCACAGCTCCCTACGGGCCACCGTTGCCAGTTCTTCCATTGAGTATATTCGTCTAGCTCAAGGTCGATTAGGGAAGATGGCCCTAACTTCCAAGCCACAAATCGGGAACATCGCACCTCTCATGCTCCAATGGGGACGTCGGCCCATGTCCTTCGACAGATATACTGTCGCATGGTATCCGTCTTGGAACCCAAACCAAGAGGCCCACAGTCGCCTTGCGCGCCCACGACTTCCTTTGGGAAGGAGGGCTAGCCCTCGGGACTTGGCTGTCGTGTATTAACTCTATTGGTTCATGAGAGACAACGAAGTCCGCCTCAATGCGAACAAGGAAGCAGGGAAAAATAGTATCCCCGGCCGGGAATCGAACCCGACTCACCTTTCAACCCAGCGCACTACCACTGCGCTAGTCGAATCATTGAATAATGAATTTAATTTCTTCTATTTAAAGAATGAAAGGGGAAGAAAGGAAAGAATTGGGGCATTGGGCATATTTTTTTGGACCATAATTCTGGAAGAAATTAACCAAATTAAATGAATTTTATATCAAATTAAAGAGCAGATTCTGGGCTATATAATTATATAAAAATTGTTTTAATGCAATTAAAATTATGAAAATTAATGAGCAAAGAACATCGGTAATATCCAATTGAATCCGATGGCATTTTTGGGCCATAACTCGGAGAGAAATTGACCAAATTGAATAAATTTTATATCATTCGAAAGAACGAATTCTAGGTAATTTTATGTACTAGAATATCTTTGGATTAATTTAAAATATGGTCAATTTAATGAGCCAAAAATATCGATGACTTCCAAGGGATCTTCTGGACAAGGATGAAGTTTTTGGTCCACAACCCGGTAAAGGCTAAATTGAATAATTTTCTGTAAAATTAAAGCGAAGATTCTAGGCTATTCATTGATATATAATATGACTGGATTAAAATAAACTGACTAAATTTATTGAGCAAAAATTGATGAAATTCATTGAAGTGGATGGTAATTTTTGTGCCATAGCCCGGGAAAATAGGCCAAATTAAATACATTATACATCATAAATGGCAAATTATAGAATATTGTATGAAAAATGATTCGTAAAAAATTACGAACAATGAAAATTATTCGTTCCGATCTAATAGAATTGAATCCGAATCCACTATGCAAAAGGTTGAAGGGTGGCTAATTTCTAAATACTATTTTTATAAAATTTATTATTAAAAAATTGGAATTAAAGTTTATCTTTATGAATAAAAAATAAAACATTAAAATTAAAAATGTAAATAAATTAGACATCATCCTTCTTTGTTGTTCTATTCAATTTGACATTTTCCTCGTTCAAATTTTGCTTGCGGCAACAACAAAATCTTTTGCAAATTTTTTCCACCGGAAATGCAATTAAAAAGAATGAAATTGTGATGAGGGCCGATCCAGCAAGGAATTCTGAACTGGCCGAAAGTGAGCGGAAGAGCAGATCAATGCCTGCGGGGGAATTTAAGGGAATTATTATTTTGCTATTTAATTATTTAATTTAATCTATGGCTATTTAAAAAAAATTTTATTTTGAATTTTTGGCTTATATAAATTTCTTTTGATTTAATTTTTTTTAACTCACCTGCGCTCAATGGGATGCCAAAAATCATTCCAATGGAAATGACCAACGGGTCGAGGAGAACAATGCCAAAATTGACCAGAAAATTGAAGACTGAAAATTCAAAAAATTTAATTAAAAAAATTAAAAAAATATTTTTATTTAAAAATTATATTATTTGAATTTTTAAATAATTGATTTATTTACCTAGTCCAAGAATTGCACTGCCAAGGAGAGGAAGCCATGGGACATGGTCCCATTCAATTCGGTCCAGACCAAAATGGACAAGTGCCACTATTGGAATTGAATTCAAAGTCAAATTGACCAATCCAAGGCCACTCATGAAAATGGAAACTTGGCCAAGTGTTGCCGAAGAGCCGTGGAGTAATTTGAAGAGAACCTTAAGTTGAGGAATTTGGAATGGTATGGAAAATACAATTTAATTAGTTAAAAAAACTTAAATGTCGAAAAATGAACAAAATAATGGTTTATCCTATATTCCCAAACCATATACCCAAAATTGGAAAGAGCTGGTCAAGTCGCATTGAATGGTATATAATTTGTCATGGTTTCGTCAAAATTAAAGGATATTAAAACGGTTTACACCAATTTTGGTTTAATGGTTCAAAACTAAAGTTAGAATTGGTTAAATTTAAACTCAAACCAAAACATAATGAAATGATGCGTTTTGATGGGACCTATACATTTTTCATTGAGTATTCTATTTTTTAGTATAGGATTAACTTAATTTTATTTTCCCTGTGATAAAATTACCTTATAAAGTGCAGCGCATGCGGCACTGGCAACGCAGAGGCCAATTCCCAATGGGCTTCCAGCAAATTCAGAATCCAGCGAAACGATCACTACACCACCAATTGCCAAAAGAACGGCCAAAGTCTGCAATAAAAATGATAAAAATTAATAATAAATTTTTATAGAATAAATTTTTGTAGATAAAACCTATCAAATTTGATTTTTTAAATCCATTTTTGGAAGAATTAATTTTAGATGGAATTCAATTGAGGTTAAAAACGGGGAATTGTCTGATTTTAAGATGTTTACTTTTTGACAATTAACCAGGAATAATTAAAATGTGCATTAATAATCTAAAATGTTGGCTAATTGAAAAAATCACCTTTATTGCATTGAATGGTTCCCGGAGAATGGCCCATCCAAGCACGCAAACGGCTGCCGTATTTGCACTCATTATGGAGGTGGCAGCGCTGGCCGAGATCAATCCAAGTGATTGGGCATAGGAATAATTGATGACGGTCCAAAGTGAGAGGAAAAGAAGTTCACGCCAGATGAAAGAACTGGAAAATTAATTTTTAGAAATTTGAAAAATATAAAAAAGAAAATATTAATTGTCATTAAAAAAAATTGTTGAATTTTCCTAACTTTTTGTGGTGAAAAGTTTAGATTAGAAATTGGTTTTAGTCTTAGGCAGGATAGAGTTTAAAAAAAATTTTTTCAAAAATTTACGACCTAAAGGAATGACCCTTCATTTTTGTAAAAATTTGGGTCTTGTTCAAACAAGCTCAAAAAGGAAAAATTTTCAGGCTTGGTAAACAATAATTTTAAGCATTTTTACACATTCTCTATTCCAAACATTTGTAAAACATTTTGTGTTTTTATTTCTCCAAATATTTAAAAACATTTTTGTTTTTGTTTTCCCCAAACATTTGTAAAACATTTTTGTTTTCCCCAAACATTTGTAAAACATTTTGTGCTTTTATCTCTCCAAATATTTATTTGTAAAACATTTTTGTTTTTGTTTCCCTAAACATTTGTAAAACATTTTGTTTCCCCAAACATTTGTAAAACATTTGTTTCTCTGAACATTTGTAAAACATTTAGTTTCCCCAAACATTTGTAAAACATTTTGTTTTTGTTTCTCCGAACATTTGTAAAACATTTTGTTTCCCCAAACATTTGTAAAACATTTTGTTTCTCTGAACATTTGTAAAACATTTTGTTTCCCCAAACATTTGTAAAACATTTTGTTTCTCTGAACATTTGTAAAACATTTTGTTTCCCCAAACATTTGTAAAACATTTTGTTTCCTCAAACATTTGTAAAACATTTTGTTTCTTCGAACATATGTAAAACATTTTGTTTCCCCAAACATTTGTAAAACATTTTGTTTCTCCGAACATTTGTAAAACATTTTGTTTCTCTGAACATTTGTAAAATATTTTGTTTCCTCAAACATTTGTAAAACATTTTCTCTGAACATTTGTAAAACATTTTGTTTCTCTGAACATTTGTAAAATATTTTGTTTCCTCAAACATTTGTAAAACATTTTGTTTTTGTTTCTTCGAACATTTGTAAAACATTTTGTTTCCCCAAACATTTGTAAAACATTTTGTTTTTGTTTCTCCGAACATTTGTAAAACATTTTGTTTCCCCAAACATTTGTAAAACATTTTGTTTTTGTTTCTCCGAACATTTGTAAAACATTTTGTTTCCCCAAACATTTGTAAAACATTTTGTTTCTCCGAACATTAGTAAAATATTTTGTGGTAAATTTTATGAATTTTAAGGAAAAAATTATTAAAATGGACCGTAAAAAATGCATTCGGGTTGAAGACGATTCAGTGCAAAAAACTTTGAGTGCCTCGGAATGTTCAATGGCCAAATTTTTGCCAGCAAAAAGTGCATAAATCAAAAATATTGGATAGCAAAGGAGCATAAAACAAGTGCTGAACCAAACCTAAAAATAATAATTTGAATTGTCAATAAAAAAGCAAAAAAATACCATTGAATATGGAGCATAAAAATGAGCAGGGTCAATGACCATTGTGGACTTCCGAAATTGAGTGGCGCAAGCCCATGATGCAGCAACACCAATAATGACACCAATGCTGAAGATGGACTTAAAAATTGGGAAATAAATTTTTAATATTTTTCTAGGTTACCCTATTTAATAAAACACGTTCCCTTACCTTAATCGTGGATTTGTTCGCTGGTGGTTTCGCGTTTGATGCCATTCTGTCCATTGTTGTTGTTAAGTCCTCTTTTCCCTTTAATTCTTCTGGATCGGTGGCCAACAATCGCTGCTCTGTGGCCTCCTTCTCATTTTCATCTTCTTCATTAATTGCCATTTTTGTAATTTGTTGATGTCGTTCAATAATTTATGGCCACAAAGTCCATCGTAAATTAAACGAATTCACCGCCGCCATAATTCCGCGGCCCTTATCTTCTTCTTTCCATCTAATAAAAAGTGATTAAAAATTGTGGGAAAGTCAATAAAAAATGAAATATTTATTGTTTTTTTAATCAATTAGTGAAAAATAAATAAAAAATAATTACTTGACCAAAATTTATAATAAAAATATAATTTAATATAAAAATTAATTTTTTAAAAATGCAGAGAAAAAATACGGGGGTTAAAGCAAAAAAATGGCGAGAATAAATGTTGGCCAAAAATTGGGGGAAAGAAGATATGGTGGAATATGGGAGGAATAAAATGGAATGCATTTTGAATTAAATAAAAACAAAAAATATAATAAAAATGCATAAAAAAAGTCATTTTTGTTTGGTTTTGTCTTCGATTCCTTGCTTTTTTCTTTGCATGAATTTGTTGGGTTTAGAGTAAAATTTGCCGAAATGCCACCTGCGAAACGAACGGTGTGATGAGCCATTTGGTGGCAAAAAAGAAGAGAATGCCGCCAAAAATGGAAATTGGTAGAGCAGGCAATGCCTTTCGGAACAGGGCCAACAGCATCAATGTGAAGGCAAGTCCCTAAAAAGTTCAAAAAAGGATAAGTGAATATTAAATGACGAAATTGATTGATTTATGGAAGTAGGATTATCCCATAAAATCATCAAAATTATTTAGATTTGTTTTTTTTTTAATTTGTTAAATTAATAATAATTTTAAATAAAATAGTAATGCAAAACAAACCACAAGAATGGCCACATAGCAGGCAATTGTGACATTCCAATCACCGTAGCTGCTGGCTTTGCCCACCAAAACGCTGTAAAAGATGAAATCGCCGAGGCCAAGTTTGACGCCACCTTTGAAATTAAATTCAAAAATAATTTGGAAAAATTCGCTAAAAAACCAACGTTCTTCAGCCACCATTTCCTCTCGCTCCTGTGCCGTTAAATTCCGTTCCGAAACTGTCCGACGCGGAGATCGACTTCGCATGGATGTGGGCGTTGCCTGCCGAGAATTTGTCGCCGTTGTGCTTCCACCAATTGTTGTAATCAGGGTATCGCCTGCAAATTTTATGTGAATTTTTTACTTGTATTTAATTATTTTTGGATGACATAAAACCAAAAAATATTTTACAAAAATATTCCAGAAAATGACAGTTATTTCTAAAAAATAATTACTATTTTAAGATTCCTAAATCCAAAATATAAGTAAAAGAAGAGATCTTATTATTTTTTGGAAAAGATAAAGATTTATTATTACAAAAATTAGTCTGCAATTAATGTTTAATGAGGATTGCCATTTTTCGTAATTAAAAAAAGTTATGTAAATATTTTGGAATCCTTTTTCTCATTCCAACTTCTAAGAACAAATTTTGTTTCTTCTATTTCATTTAGTTTCTTTTAAAAATGAATTTTATAAAACATTTTTTTAAAGCTTTGAAGTCTTTTTCACAAACCCGAAGTGGATGTTGCATTTCGATGTGCACTGCCGCCACCAACGCCTCGATTCAGTGCATGCCGTTGACCGGTAGCGGGAGGTCGAATTTTGCCGGCACCTCCGCTGCTGGTTCCTCCTTTTGCCGTTGATTCATCCGAAGCATTTTTGCTGGCTGCTAAAAGTCCATCAGTTGATGACGCACTTCCTTCTCGATCAATTCGTCGTTGTTGATTGGTCGCGGGATTTTGGCTTGAGCTTGGCCCAGCCGGTTGAATCGTCTGATCTTCTTCAGCAGTTTCGTCCGGTTCGGTGGTCAAAACAGAGAAAATTGTGTACAAATAAAGTACACCGGCTGAAAATTCAAAAGATTAAAATTGCACATAAAATCAATAAAATACATGAATAAATGAGTGCCGGGAAGATTGGCTCATTCCTGCGTTGGGCGGTTTCAACCAAAATGCGCAGTGGACCTTTAGTAAAAAATGAGTTTAGTTTTTGGTAAAATATTAAGGAAAATTAGTGTGTGTTTTTTTGACGAAAAACAATAATATGATTTAATTGTCTATAAAAAATTTTGAATTTCAATACTCCATCAAATTCAATAAGATTAGTTTGGTGAAAAAATGAATGTTTTGAAACATTTTGGCATTAATTAAATAATAGTTTCGAATTCTAAATTTCAGTTTTAAGTTTATTATAAGCGCTCAAAAAGGGTTTTATTAAAAACCAAAAATTTATTTTCAGAATTTATTCTTTTAAAAATGTTTTTGGGAGCCTTTAGAGGTATTTTTTATTTCAAGATTTCGACTTTAAATGATTTATAATCTTTAAAAATAATTCAAACCTTTCGGACAGAGGACGGCCACCAAATCCCAAATGGACAAAATCGCCAGAATGGACCACACCGACCATTCGGGCAAATGTTTGATGAAAACCAGGGCCATCAGTGCGGACATTGAAATCAAATAGAATTGTTGGAGAAGAAGAGGGCCCTTCCAATGGATGACGATCATTCCCAGAACACACCCTAAAATAATTAATTTTTTAAATTTAAATGTATTCACTTACAATTCCAAACAAAAAATCCCACAGAAATGTAGTCAATTGGAATGTTGTAGTTTTTGAAGAGTTCGCTGAAATTTTGTGGATAATTAGATTTGATTTCGAGAAATTATAAACTAACGCAATGTAATTAATTGTAAATATGGAGAGCAACATCAATGAGCTGAGCATCAGCCAACCATGAATTACCTGGAAAAAATTAATAATAGATTGGAAATTAATTTGTGGTAAAATTCAATTTTGAGGGCCAAAATATTTAAATTTAGCTTTTTTTGGTTAATATAAGTTTATAAGATTAATTAAAAAATTAATTTTATTTTTGTTGGATGCGATTGACACCCAATGGCCTGTTGTTGGCCATCACGTAACGCCTCTCGACTATCCAAAATTTCAATTTCACATCAAACAGGTGAACCCTCGCCCATTTTTGAAGGCAAAGGTCCGTTTTTCGATGTAATAAAATTAGTTGATCCGGAGAGGAATCGAACTTTCGTCTTCAATTTTTTAAAAGGAGTGAATTTACCCACTCAACCAAAGGTGTTTTTGGTAATGGATTTATTAAATTTTCCTTGTTTTCTTTATTTTTTTTTGTGAATATTAATTTAATTAAAAAATAATTTAATTTAACCCAGAATGAAAAAAAAACCTTGTAGCATCTGGCCTTGTAGAGGACAATCAAAACAATTGTCATAATTATGATTACGCCAAGCAAAATTGCCGCATTTGCCAATGATTCAAGGACAAGAATGCCGGTATCATCCGTTTCACCATGAAATGGAGTGTATGGCCTAAAATTGAAATTTAATTTGATTTTATCGAATGAACTGCTTACAAATAGTCTCCAGCCTCCGAATAATAGCCAACAGTTAACATTGTCAAAATTACAATGGCCATACAAATTGAAACTAAAAAAACAAGGAATTTTTAGATATTTCTTTTAATTTAAGAATATTTAATTTGCCGAAAAGATTGTAACGGTTAAATTGTTTCTCCTAAACCTATAAATCTAATATATTCATTCGATAGTTCACGTCAAGAAGCATCATTTGATTTTGTTTTGGCTGTGGGTTTAACCAATTCTAACTTAGTTTTGAACCATTAAACCAAAATTGGTTTAAACAACCGTTTAATACCCTTTAATTTTAACAAAACCGTGACAAATTATATACCATTCAAATTTAATGCGTCTTGACCTGTGCTCTGTCCAATATGGGTATATATGGTTGTGGTTTCTAAATGTAGAACAAACCCTTTCTTAAACCATTTTAATTATTTTGGCGCTATTTGGTTTTCGACAAATTAAATATCATTCTTTTAATTTATTAACCTGGCACGAATAAATGGATCACATGGGATGCGCCATATTTCAACGCCTGCTCCTCCATCATTTCAACGCTTGACACTGAAGATTGCCGGTGTCGATGGCCTCGTCTCGGTTGTCGTTGTTGTGGATTGGTTTGCGGTTGTGTTGCCGCTTCAACAATTTTCGAATCGGAAGCTGCTTTCTTTGGTTTCTAAAAGATTAATTTAAAAATGGTATAAATGTTAAAAATTTTATGGAGATGAATTGGATTATTTTAAAAATACAAAAATTACTGAAAAAAAATTGACAAAATCCGATTCAGGTTTTGATCACAACTATTCAGATGAATTAAAATATTCATTTCCGATTTGTAAATATTTATTATAATCAAATAAAATTTATAAACCGATAATGGGCAAAAAGTAAAACTTGGGTTTACGAAAAAATAAAAAAAAACTAACCTTTGTTCCCGTTTTCGCTGCCTTTTGTCCACTTTGCTTTCCATCATCATTACCGCCAGCCTCTGTTACGGTCACAATTACCGCCGAAGAAGATGCTCCTTCGGTGCTCATTGCTGACGAATTTTGTGGAATTGTGGCCAATTCCATGCAATAAAAATTTATAAAATAATTAATAAATAAAATAAAAATTAAGATATATAATTTCAAACAAAAATAAATTCAATGTAAAATAATATAAAACAAAATCCAACAAAATTTATTCATTTTATAAAAATTAGAGATCCGAATCTTTTTATTATCATAAACAAAATCAAGTATTGATTAAAAATAATCGATCATTCAAATTTCCAATAGAATGTCGCTGAGTCTCAGTCCATTGGCCGTAAGTTGGTTGTTACGCAGGGCTGGGATATTTTTGAGCACAGTTTCATAAGCAATGAAATTAAGTGATGGTGGTTGAAGCCACATTCGTTGCAATTGATTGACGCGCCTTAGTGGACCTTGGCTGTCCGGATCAATGGGTGTCCTGGCGTTTTCTCGAAGATTGGTAACACCGCCAAAAACAAAAATGCATCCGTCCTAAAAATAAATTTCATAAAATTTGAATAAAATTGATTAATTCTCTGACCGGTGTTATTGCAGCCGCATTGAAGAAAACCGGTATTGGAAGGCCCGTGTTCAGTTGCGTCCATTGAAGCGTTTCAAGGTCGAATCGCCAAATCGTGTCGAAAACTGTCATTTCCATGTCTCGTCCTCCAAGCAAATAAACCATGTTGCCTCGGTGCACCAATGAATGGCAGCTCCTCTCCCGTGGATACCCGAAGTTTGGATCCGGTTTCGTTTTGATCTGCTCAAATTCGTTTTTGGCCAGATTGAATGCCGTCAATTCATCAAGCCGGATGAAAAATTGGTCTGATAAAAAGAGGGTATAAAATTTAATTAAATTTTGCAAATAAACCTGAAATTGAACCGCCAAATGAAAACAGCATTTGCTCATGAGGGACCAGTTCAAGGCGATAACGCCCAAATTCGTCCGGAATTCGTCGCTAAATTTTAGGGATTAGTTAATAAATATTGAAAGGTTAACAGACATTGAGCCTTGTCAAACCCCAAACTTCGGTTTGTGGTGCATTTGCGGGCCTTTGCAATTTCCACACATCCATATTGTATTCATGCCCAGTGGTTCCGCCAACAATGTAGATAACTTCCCTCAATCTTCCACCGGCATTCTTCTCAATTCTTCGGCACATTCCTTGTCCATACATTCGTGGAAGTGGTTCGGGCCCGTCGACCAATTGGTGCTAAAAATAATTTAAAGTTAGTTAAATTTCATAAAAAACCTGAAGATGAATTTTGCCAGCTCTGTCGATTTTCATCCAATATAAACGATTTGTGTTTGATTCACCTCCAAATGGGACTTTTGTGCCACCAAAGAAATATGCTTCATTTGATGCGCAATTGAAATCCGGGCCTGGGCCGCGAGAAACAACTAAATGAATGCTTTTTGTTTAATCATTGTTCATATTTAATTTATACGTGAAAATGATGCCAATGTGTCGGGAAGAGAATTGCCTGGATATGCGAGAGTGCATTGCTGCCATTCTTTTGTCAATCGGTTGAACCTCCATGCATCAGACCTTTAATTTTATCAATAATGAATTTATTAAATAACTGAAAATGCTCACAATGTTCGCTCCGGATTTGGATTGTATCCGCCGACCAAATAAATGTAGTTCAAATCAGCAAAAATTCGATGTCCACTTCGTTCAATTGGAACATCTTTTCCGTGTACGGCAACAAGTTGAAAGTGATTCAATGAAATTTCCTGCTCTTGTAAAATTCCATTCATTTTTTCCCACTAAATAAATGGATAATTGATGTATTGATCTCTGAAAATTAATTAAAATTCATAATTATACAAAATGAAAAGTTTAAGGGTTTAATTAAGTTTCAGTTTTTTCGTTTCTATATGGTTTTTTGCGAGCTTTAAGCTTAATGATTAACGCACGCAGCGCCCAGCGCGTCGCGTATACTAATTTTGTTTTTATTACATGCATGATTTATGAAACGTTTATCATGATCTTGTTGATCTTCATTTCTCTGCCTCTGCTTTTCTTTTTCTCTGTTCTATTCCTAAAAACTCTATTTCGTCAATTTCTGATACTTTCGCTTGCATAAAGGGATATCCGTTTCTTTTTGGCTTGGGATTTGAGCTTGCTTTAGGTCTGCGCGGTCATCTTCCATCCAAATCCAAACATCCACATTTTGCTTTGACGTGAATGGTATGTGTCAAAGTCCAGACACCATATTACGTGGATGAACACCCCCACCCCACCACAAATGAAATGATTAATACCAGTAATTTCTTAAACCATTTATTACTTTAGAGAATCTGAATCAAATCTAAACCGTTAATGATGAACGGAAATTCGACGACTACTACAGTTAATGGTGATTCAAATGCTGCAATACCAACAACAACAATGAAAGAGGAGGACGCACAACAACAATTATTGAAACAAGAATCAAAAAATGAAGAAAACGTTGTTGAACAAGTGCCACAATCAGCAGCTGAACAACCGCCGAATGAAGCCAATGCCAATGATGAGCCAGTCAAACAAATTGAACAAGAAAATCAAGGCACCGAAAATGAACAGAAACAAGAGTCGATCGGCGAGCAAAATTCATCAGCAACAGAAGCAGAACAGCCGCAAAAACAACAAGAAAATGAAAAGCAGAAAACCTCCGGTGGTCGCCCACGCCCAGATGCAAATTGTTTCCTACGTTGCCGTGGTCTTCCCTACTCTGCTGGTGTTGATGATGTTCGCAAATTCTTTAAAGGTTTTTTCTACATTATTTGGAATTTATCAAATAAAATTTGTAGATTACAATGTTGATGATATAATCTTCACAAACAGTGCGGATGGCAGACCCTCCGGCGAATGTTATGTGCAATTTGATTCACGGGAACAAGCGTCAAGAGCCACGGGAATGGATCGTCAAATGATGGGAAAGCGTTATGTGGAAGGTAAATAAAAAAAACGTTAACTTTTTCTAATTTTGCACAATAAAACTTTGTTTACAGTTTTCACAGTGGTCGATGCCGAAATGGAACATTTGATGAAGAAAATACAAATGAAGAAAGAATTGTCCTCCAAAGGATATGTTCGTGTTCGAGGTTATTCCTATTCCTTCTTTATTTTATTTGCAAATTTGGTTTTGAATTTATAGGACTGCCCTACAGCTGCACTAAAATGGATTTAGAAAATTTTTTCAAAGGTTTGCATTTAATTATAAACCCAAAAATAATCGTATTTGTCCGGTAAATTACAAAAAAAATGCTAATTCGGCCCCAACAATTTTGGTATTTATTCAGGGTTGTCGGTGGAGGAGGTCGTTTTCGGTAATACCACAGGACCGGGGCTAGACAAGCCTAAACCATCCGGAGAGGGTATGGTGAAACTGGGGAATCCGGAGCAAGCAGACAAGGCTTTGTTGCAAAATGGTCAACATTTGGGAAGCAGGTAATAAATTGGATGGGTACTTAACGGTTATCCGGGTCCAGATTCAATTAAGCAATGATATGAAAAAGCATTATTTTTATGGCTTAGAATCTTATGACTTATTAGGAGTGACTTTGGGGGGAGGGGGTATTAATTCTGGAACAGGATAACCGTTAAGTACCACTACCAATGAATGGACAAAGGACATGGGTGGTTCGGATAAAAATAATTAAATAGTTCCACTTCCACATTATTCTTTTCCTTCCTTATTCTCACATTATTACTCATCTTATGGAAAAACCGTTATCTAAATTTGCTTTCAACTCCAAACTCCAATACAATGGATAATGGAAAGAGTTCGGAATTTTACTGAATGGAAATTAATGGAATTGAGTGGTCAATAACAATGGTTCATTGGATAATGGATTATCTGGAATGGACATTGGAATTGGAATATTGGAATTGGGTGGGGGATTCGATTGGAGATGGAGACTGGATAATTATTGGAAATTGACAATGGAATATTGTTGGATATTTCAAAGGCAATCCCCTGAAACCAAGACAGGAATGATTTAAAATATTGGCATGAAATTAAAACCAATTCTCATAAAATCTCATTTTTCTTTCTCCTATTTTTATTCATTTTTTAACTAAAATGGTTCCAAATTCCAATCCAAATTAATTTTTCAATTTAAAGATATTTGGAAATATTCAAAACGGATGGCGTCGACTTTGAGGCATTCAAAACACGTGCACAAGGGAGAATTCTGTCGCTGAAAGAGTTGGCACAATCCGATCCATGGGGACCACCACCGGCGGCGGGTTGGGGCGGTCCACCGTATGGAGGAGGAGGTTATGGCGGAGGAGACGGATATGGGCCACCGGCTGGATATGGAGGAGGATATGGCGGTGGACCACCATCATATGGGTAAGTAAATAAAAAATAGTAAAAAATTACCTTCCTTTCCAAAAAATTAAAAATAATTTGAATAAAAAAGATTTTTTAATATCAATTTTATATTAAATTCAGTTGACACAAGATTTTTAAAAAAATCGAAGTAGAAACAAAATCCCTACAGAGAAAATAAGTTCCAAAATTTTTTGGAAATTTTCCTCTATGGATTTTGGATATAGGAAAAAAGGATTTAGGGATGAACCCGAAAATCAACATTTAATAGTAAAAATAGAACATATTTATCTATTTAATAGTGAATTTTATTTAAATATAATGCTCATTTAACCTCATTTTAAAGTTCTGGCTATGAGCAACGTGGATCTGGAGGAGGAGGTCCAATGGGCAGAGGAGGATACGGCTCACCAGGTAATTAAATTACCAATTGCCATCAGACACATTGACAATTTTTCGGAATTTTTTTCGAATCAGAAATTTATTGAAGAGCATAGAGCAAAAAAATCTTAAATATTAATTAAAAAATTGAATAATAGTCAAGCGAAATTAAGTACTAATTTTGAAAAAAAAATTCAATTATTCAAATCATTTTTTATTTTGCAGATCAACGTTCCAATCGATATTCCCCATATGGCAGTGGTGGCGGACGAAGCGGAGGAGGCGGCAGTGCTGCCGGAGGTCGTCGAGGAAAAGGCAGTGGTGGTGGCAATAGTGGATATGGAGGAGGCGGCTACGGTGGTGGAGGATACGGCGATTATGGCAGAGGTGGCGGTTATGCCGGAGGCTATAATGATCATTTGGTTAGCCCATGCAAAGTAAGTTTTTTTGGTTGTTTGGTGGGACAAAATGGACGGAAAAATTTAAACTTTCTTTTTTTTGAGTAAAATTAAAACAAATTTCGAAAAAATTTTATACTCTAAATTAATAAATCTCGACTAGACAAATAATTTGATTATATTTTGGCTTGGGTTTAACCAATTCTAATTTTAGTTTTGAACCATTAAACCAAAATTGGTTTAAACCATTTAATACCCTTTAATTGTTGACAAAACCATCACAAATTATATCATTCAATGCGTCTCTCTTGATCTGGGTTGGATATATTTGAATAGAGGGATAAGCCCTCCTTAAATTATTATAATTATTTTCTTTTTAAATTAAATAATATCCAAATTAATTAAATCTCCCAATTATTATTTTCAGATTTACATGCAAGGTCTTCCATTCCAAGTCACTGCCGCCGACATTGAACGCTTTTTTGCACCATTGGTTTGCGTCGACATAGTGGTCAGTCTTTTAATATAATTAAGAACGGATTTTTGGGTTGCAAAAATTGGATTTATTTGGTGAAATTTTCCAAATAAGTTTGGTGGGGGTACCTCTACCTTAAAATTAGGTGATTTTATTGCATTTTTCTATTTAAATATTCCTTCACAAAAGTGTCAAAATTAATAGGTAAAAATAGGTCGAAAATTTCTTCAAAAATAGATCAAAATTCAAAACCTAAAAATCCGTCCTCAAATCATCACATCAATTTAACATTTAACACTTAATTCAATCCGTAGATTGGCACTACAACCACGGGGCGACCTCACGGCGATGGCTTGGTCGAATTCCAATCACCGGATCAAGCGCGTCAAGCAATGGGCAAGGATCGAGATTACATTGGAAATCGGTGAATCATTTCCATATTTTTATTGGTTAATTCCAAATAAATTTTCAGTTACATTGAATTGATCCCATCCACCAGTGCCAAATTGCCCGACCACGTTCGCTACGACCGAATTGGTGGGAAAGGCAGAGATTTGGGAGGAGGAATTCCATCTCGTGGCGGTCCACCGGTGGCACTCCCTTTGGCTCAACAATACGGCGGCGGTGGTGGGGGCGGTGTTCCCCCATACGGTGGTGGTGTCCCCTACAGCGCTGTCCAACCGCAACAGCATCCAGCCTATGCTAGTCTTGCTGGCGGAGGTGGAGGAGGCGGTCCACCCCAATCACATCATCCACAATCGCAACAGCAACAATATCCATCGATACCAGTTAGTTCTGGGATGGTAATTGATCATCGGTGGTTGGGATGGGAAGATGACTATGACTATTTGGTGAATTTTCATTAATTAATTTTGACTCAAATACCATTGATTCTAATCAAATCAATTTACAGCAACCAACAGCCCCGGCGGCAGCTGCACCTGTTTACGGAGGCGCAAGCTATCAGCAACAACAAACCCCGGGATTACCTCCTCAACGACAACAATCGCCCCAATCGGCACCAACGCAGCAACCACCACAACAACAACAATACGGCGGTGGACAATATGGATATGGCACTGGAGGGCAATATGGCGTTGGAAGTGGCACTGGAGGGGCACCTCAATACGGTGGAAGTGGCGGCACCGGAGGGGCACCTCAATACGGTGGAAGTGGCGGCACCGGAGGGTCAGCAGGAGGCGGTGGATTTGCCATTGGTGGTTATGGGGGAGGATCAGCAACTGGCGGAGTCGGAGGAGGCAGTGGAGTTGGTGGCCCGGATTACGGCAGCAACAATTATTATTCAACATATGGGACGACGGCTTATGGTGGCGGTGGCCCCGTGGGACAGGAACCTCCAATTGGACAGCAGCAGCAGGGAATGCAAATGCCACCACAACAGCAAAAGCCGGAATATAATTGGTAATTTTGGTGGGTTGGGAAAAGTGGCATTGTTTATTTCCCCATCATTTTAAGGCCAACCGCACAATACTGATTTCCACAACAAACAACATTGATTGATGATTGAATGCGATTTTGGCAGGATGGAAAGTGTGGAAAGGAAATTATCATTTTTATTATTAAAATTTTTGCAAACTGTCATTTTTTCTTATATCTCACTAATTTTTTTAATTTTATAATGTGTTTGTGTTGATTATTTGTTATTTTTGGTTTTCTAAAGGGGTTGGGAATTAGGATGGGGCAGAAAATAGGAAAAAATCGTTCAACTGGAAATTAAACCATAGAACATGGACTGAATTTAATTTGCATTTTTATGATAAATTTTGGTGAAATCTGACGAAAATGTTGCAGACGTTAGTTCCGTGTTCATTGCTGGCCAATTTTGGCATTGTTGCCCATTAAAAATAATGGATATTTGTCAATATCTAAGGTCTAAGGCCCTTTCCTATTTGTCCTACTGTACCCCCCACTTCTTGCCTAAATCGCCCTATCGTTACCCTATCAATCAAATATTGCCCGAAGCTGCCTTTTTTAAACCAGTCCTTTCCCTTCCTACTCCCTCCTACCGTCTTTTTTGCCATTTACTTTATTATTCCCATTTTCCCGCAAAATAATAATCTAAAGTTCCCCTTTCCACCACAATTCATTCGGCCACTCTTAGGCCTCCGGCGAAGAGTCTAGGCCCAGCTCTGGCCCCGATCCCGGAACCGCTTTAACCTTAGATTGGAACAAATAATATTACAAATTAAAAGAAAATTAATTAAGCTAATGAAATATTAAATAAAATAAAACAGAGTAATATTATTGTTTCTCATAACATTCAATTTGTTAAATTACCGAAAGATTATTCATCAAATAAAATTAAAACAACCATATCCTCATTCCTCACCAACCACCCTTTCACCGTTTACCCATTAAATCCAACCAATTCCTTATTTGTAATTTTTATGGAATCATGGCGGCACCGTTTTCAAGAAAAATGAGCTTTATTTATTTTCATTTTTACGACAAATTTTGGTAGAATCAATGTGGCAAATATAAGGATTGATGAAAAGGAAAAAATAATTAACATTTTGAGGGATTTCGAGATATAATTTGGAATATTTTTTATGTACACAGATAATATGTATAAAGAATGTCTGATGTGATAAGTTTTAAGGAGAATAACAATCAAAACATTAGAAAATATAAATACTATCAAGAATAAATAATAAAATTGTGCAATAAAAAAGGCAAAATATTAATTGAGGAAGAAAAGAAGATGATTTCGCTGGAGGCTGGATAAAATTTACAGTAATTGATTGGTATAATGTGCTCTATTTTATCATTTTTTTCCACATTAACAATTATAACAAATTTATGCTTTAACGGCCGCAGTTGTTTTCGGCGGTTCGCCAATAATATAGTCACTTTCATCATTTCCTCCACGGACTATTTCCAACGGTTGTTCCTCATTCAGTGTAGCAGGTTTTGCAGTCAAAGAACGTCTAAATATTTTGTTTTTCAACCCAAAAATACATTCAAACTAATTTACCTTGATTGGCTTGTACCACTTTGTTGACCTTCTTCAATTGTTTCGAATTGTTGCGAACAACTTCCACTTCCACTCCGCTGCGAACGCAAAGAGAGTGTGTCTCGGGCAGTTATGGCATCAATTTTATCACGTTCCGCCGGTGCAATGAAGCATTGAACTTCTTGCAAAGGGAAATCGGTCCTGGAAAAAAAAAACATTGAATAATTTTATTTCCTATTTTTTGCTAGGCTAACTTTAAGCGTTGACGTGGTTTTTGTTGATTTCGTGCTCTTTGAATTTCTCTTTGCTGCTGTTGAATTGATCGAATGAACGATTCGGAGGGACGAAGTCGTTGGTGATTCTGCTGATGATATCCACCATTGCCTCCTCCCTGATTCAATGCACCCGCACTTCCTCGGCCCCGAGGCGTTCCGCCGAAAGGTCCATTATGTTCCCCAGTAGACCCCATCATTGTGTTGGCCATTGCCTTCTGTTGTTGTTGCTGTTGATAATGATAGTAGGAACCGCCACTGATTGAAGTGCTCATCGTATTGTGATCATCGCAGCTGGAATTTATTTAACAATTTTATTTTTTATCATTTATTTAAATTTTGCTTATTTATTTTTTCCAATATTTATCCAAACATTTTTTATGTTTTTGCCTTTCTCAAAAATTTTTATTTTTGTTTTCTCCAAACATTTGTAAAACATTTTATTTTTACTTCTCCTAACATTTGTAAAACATTTTTTTTTGTTTCTACAAACATTTGTAAAACATTTTGTTTTCCCCAAACTTTTGTAAAACATTTTTGTTTTCCCCAAACATTTGTAAAACAATTTGTTTTTGTTTTCCCCAAACATTTGTAAAACATTTTTGTTTTCCCCAAACATTTGTAAAACAATTTGTTTTTGTTTTCCCCAACATTTGTAAAACATTTTGTTTTCCCCAAACATTTGTAAAACAATTTGTTTTTGTTTTCCCCAAACATTTGTAAAACATTTTGTTTTTACTTTTCCAAACATTTGTAAAACATTTTGTTTTCCCCAAACATTTGTAAAACATTTTTGTTTTCCACAAACATTTGTAAAACAATTTGTTTTTGTTTTCCCCAAACATTTGTAAAACATTTTGTTTTTACTTTTCCAAACATTTGTAAAACATTTTGTCTTCCCCAAACATTTGTAAAACATTTTGTTTTTACTTTTCCAAACATTTGTAAAACATTTTGTCTTTACTTTTCCAAACATTTGTAAAACATTTTGTTTTTACTTTTCCAAACATTTGTAAAACATTTTGTTTTCCCCAAACATTTGTAAAACATTTTGTTTTCCCCAAACATTTGTAAAACAATTTGTTTTTGTTTTCCCCAAACATTTGTAAAACATTTTGTTTTTACTTTTCCAAACATTTGTAAAACATTTTTGTTTTCCCCAAACATTTGTAAAACATTTTGTTTTTACTTTTCCAAACATTTGTAAAACATTTTGTTTTTACTTTTCCAAACATTTGTAAAACATTTTGTTTTCCCCAAACATTTGTAAAACATTTTGTTTTCCCCAAACATTTGTAAAACAATTTGTTTTTGTTTTCCCCAAACATTTGTAAAACATTTTGTTTTTACTTTTCCAAACATTTGTAAAACATTTTTGTTTTCCCCAAACATTTGTAAAACATTTTTGTTTTCCCCAAACATTTGTAAAACAATTTGTTTTTGTTTTCCCCAAACATTTGTAAAACATTTTGTTTTTATTTTTCCCAAACATTTGTTTTGATTTTATAAACATTTATGTTTTTGCCGTCCCAAACAATTTTCTTTTTAATCTTACCTATTGGTCCGGCCTCTCAATGAACTATTGCGTGCATCCATCGATGAGGAGGAGATTGGAGTGGTTGCGGACAAACTGGCCACACATTGTTGTGAGCGATTTGAATATGGATTGGACAATGAGGAAATACATTTGCCCCCGTTGTTTCTTCCAGCCGGCATGAACTCCAATTCCACCAAATCTTCATTCTTGAGTTGTTCCTCCAAAGATTGTTGGTTTTTGTTGGTGGTTCGTCTTTGGGAATGATGACCAGGCAATGAAAGGGCAGCCGAATGACTGGAGCCAACACTGTCCGAACGGGTATGATGCCCATCAATGATTGGGCCTGCAGCTGAAGAGGAAGCGAATGAAGAGGATGAACCGAGTCGGGCAGAGGAGGAGGCCAAATGAAGTTGACTGGAATTTTATACGGTATTTATTGAAGTGAAACTTTGATTTTTAAAATATTTTCCCAAAAATATCCATTTTTCTTTTACCTGGATTGCTCCTGGACACTGCATAAATCGGCATGCATTGAGCCAACCAAAGAGGATGAACCCGATCGAGATGCTCCTCCACAGGAACTTCGCTGCTGACGACCATTGGATGGAGTTCCATGGGCTGAGGACAGCTTTCGGAATGGCTTCCTGAAATGGAGATTTAAATGTTATGTCTTTATTGTGTAGAATTTTTGATTAAACCCTTAGACAATCTTGTGAAAGCCAACATTTACCAATCAACGACCTATCTATCCATAGTAAAATGTTGGCATTTGCTAACTAAGATAGACACAAAATGGCCCAAATTGAAGTTAAATTTTCGTTTCGGTATTCCCAAATTACCCAGAAGACAGAAAATTTTCAATTTTATATTCAATTGACTTACGTGATCCATGATTTTGAGCCCAGCGAGAATGCCCTCTTCCGTAGCAAATCATCGAATTCCTCGCAATTTGCCATTGATGAACGTGGCGCCGCTTCCCCGAGTCGATCTCGTTGCTCTTCGTCCGCAAATGTCACTTGTCGTTCATCCTCTTCCAGTGGAGTGATCAACGAAGTTTCCATTGAGAAGCGAGAGGAGGAGGATGAATCCAGCTGGATGGAGGATGGATTCCTCTGCGTTTGTTGTTGATTTCCTCCATTGCTGCCTCCATGATGATTCTTCGGCGGTGAGAAATGCGCAGATGGTTGATGGAACAGATACTGAAAAAATGAGAAATAAATAGATGGATGGCTATTGGCTATTAATTTATGAATCTTATTGAAATTATGATAATAAGAATTACATACCCCAAAATAATTATAATGATTTAAGGAGGGTTTTGTCCTACATTCAGCACAAACCATATACCCAAAATTGGATATAGCTGGTCAAGACGCATTGAATGGTATATAATTTGTCATGGTTTGGTCAACAATTAAACGGTTTAAACCAATTTTGGTTGTTGGTTTAAAACTAAGTTAAAATTGGTTGAACCCAGGCCAAATATCATAAATAATATGGCAAAAACAATCAAATTTACATTTCGATGTCCCATCGCTGCTGTCCATTTTGCCGCAGCCGGATGCTGTTGCTGTTGTTGCTGTACCGTTCCACACAATTTCCCAGTGCCAAAATGATGTGCCGCCCTTTCAGAGGCAGCCGAAGAGAATGAGAATGCCCGAGGATTCAGATGGCCATTCACCATTGATGAATAGCAGGAATCGCCACTGTCACTTGTGTAGGAGCAAATCTCTTCCGGGCGACCACCGTCCAATGGAGCCCATGAACCATTATTATTATTATTATTGTTGTTTTGTGGCACAGCCAAATGCGAGAATGAGTCGGAAGAGCAGCTGACTTTGTCCATCAGCGTGTATTCCACATTGTTTTGGGGCGATTGATGATGATCGAATTGGTGTTGGGATCGATGGCCTCCAATTTGATGGGTGGTTGATTTTCTACTGGTATTATTGTTGTTATTCTGTTCATCTGCCATCAAAAGGCCTTGTTGATCATCATGGCCACTGCTGCTGGCCACCGATGATGAGCATGAACAACTCTGAAAAATGGTAAAATAATAATAAAAATTTGGGAAAATATTTTAATTTAAAACATTTCTTTGTCGAAAAATCAACATTTTTCAGGCCATAGAACTTGACCATAAACAAAGTATTGAGGCTTATAAGAATAGGCTTATTAGATAAGAGCTTCCATTAGGCAATAAAGTGTTCAAAAAGAAGCTCGATTTGGCCAAGTTTTATGGCCTAAAAAATGTTAATTTTTCGACTCGAAAAATTGTGGGTAATTCAACGATTTTATGATTTAATAAATTTGCATCCATATTAAATTTTGAATCAAAACCTAATCTGTCTCTCACCTGATCCGCTTCGGCTCCCCCATCCAATGAGCCGCCACCACTCTCCAAGCCACCACCACCTAATTGGCGTTGTTTTTGCCGGCGCCGTTGTGCGGCAGCCGCATCCTTTTTGCTGCCCATTTCCGACTTTCTTCTGCTTTTTCGTTTATTCTTGGCCCCAACGGTGCCTTCATCCTCCGTACTGTCTGTGTCCTCATCTTCTTCTTCATCCTCTTCCTCATCATCATTTATGCCACACGGTACATGGCATTCCACGTAGGTTTCAACCAATTGACCGGCTGAAGATGAATGCGAACCCAGGCCGCTGCCGCCCATTTGTGTGGTCAAATTCAGTGAACTGCTCGAACGGGATGCCGCCTGACTGCCGCCCTCTTGGTCCAGCGGGATCATTCGCAATGTGCCACCGCTGTCCTCGGTCTCCTCCGTTTCGGGTGGTCCATAGCCAAGCAAAAGCAGCGAATCCGCTTTGTCCATGGTCCAAAGGCGGCCTCCACCAACAAATGGACGGAAACTGGAAGAATACATATTTAAAGAGGAATTTATGCCAAAAATGCCACTCACCATTGTGCCTGTTGTTCCTCTAAACTCAACGATTTGCTTCGGGCACCAATCTCCGGGGCCATTATGCCGCCCGATGATCCTCGTCGTCGAAATTGATAGGTGGGTTGGCCCATCAAGCAAGTTGGCCTTGTGCTCACAATGGAAGCGCCGGTTCGACAAACATCCGGATTGTCAGAACTGGAATTAGCATTCCGAGTTAGATTGTCTTTTCCGTAAAAATTTATATTTTATTTCCGTTAGATTGTGTTTCCAGGAAAGATTTTGGTTAGATTTTTATTTCATTCTGATTAGATTTGTATTTTATCCGGTTATAGAAAATTTAATGGACTGGCTATAGGTATTAACTATAAGTAATTAGCCATATTTGCGGGATACCCCTTTTAGCTTATCGGCTTTTATAATAACATATCAAGGACTGAACCAATTTTGATTATTTTGTTATCAAATTAAAGACCGGCAGATTGCTAGCGGCTCTCCAATGAAATTATAATCTAATTTAGACTGATTCAGATTTGACGGAATTTTGCCCAAAAAATTACTGATAATATCGTTAATTCATAGTAAAAGTAATTTTATATAGTTTTATTGGGTACAATTCCATCAATTCTGAATTGAATAAACCTAAATATAAATAAATATCATTAAATAGCCAAGAGTCGGCTCTTTAATTTAGTGATAAAATCATCCAAAATTAGTCCAATCCCTGATGAGTTATAAGCATTTGAGACAATGCTTTGAACTCACCCCTTGCTGATTGCCGTGTACCGTTTCCCACCACCACCACCAATCCATCCTGATGAGCCCATTTGTTGTTGTTGTGCCATTTGCATTTGTCTTTGCTGGAATCGTTGTTCCTCCTCCTCCAACGAATCCACTTTTGCTTTACATTCCCTCAATTCCAGCCTCTTCTCTTTGGCACTTTGACTCAGTGATGAATGCTTTTTCCTTCCCTCCGTCACTGGCTGAATTGTTGTGGTGGCCAATGCTTCGTCCTCGCTGATTGGCTCCAATTGTTGGTCAATTGTGAATGTGAGGGAATCGGATTTTTCCACGCCCATCCTTTCGACACTGGGACTGGCAGAATCAACCACATTGCCACCGGAGAGGGAATAAAGTGAAGCGGAAGCACTGCATGAGGTTGTGGGCATTTGGCCGGAGGCGGAATTGGCCAATTGGCCGTGCCGAAGTTGATGCTGTTGTTGTTGTTGGCCACGAATGGCCATCAGCGCTTGTTGCTTTTTCTCCGTTTCACGTTGGATGATTTCTTGCAATTTTCGGGTAATTTCAGCGGCGCCCTCTTCCGTGTCACATTGCACCCAAACTTCACAAGAGCCCATTGGGGAAGAGCGGCCAATGCGCATCAAAAAATATTTGTCGACTGGCCCAAATTGGGCAATAAAATGCCGGGAGAATTCCACAAAATCGACTGTCCGAAATGGGGGAATGCCCGATTTTGGGAGGCCACTGTGTGCCGGTTCAATGCCAACTTTGCTGAAAATGTTTATTTATTAACAATGAAAAAGGGTAAATTGTTGTAAAAACACCGAAATTGCCAAAAAAGCGTCATAGAAGGTTTTGTCCTACATTCACAAACCAAATATACCCAAAATTGGATAGAGCTGTTCAAAAAGCATTGAATGGTATATAATTTGTCATGGTTTGGTCAACAATTAAAGGGTATTAAATGGTTTAAACCCATTTTGGTTTGGTCAACAATTAAAGGGTATTAAACGGTTTAAACCCATTTTGGTTTGGTCAACAATTAAAGGGTATTAAACGGTTTAAACCAATTTTGGTTTGGTCAACAATTAAAGGGTATTAAACGGTTTAAACCCATTTTGGTTTGGTCAACAATTAAAGGGTATTAAACGGTTTAAACCAATTTTGGTTTGGTCAACAATTAAAGGGTATTAAACGGTTTAAACCAATTTTGGTTTAATGGTTCAAAACTAAGTTAGAATTGGTTAAACCCAAACCAAAACATAATCAAATGATGCATCTTGGCGAGATCTATCAATTTAATTAGTATAAGATTTATGGATTTAGGATAAATTTCCATACAAATTTTCGACATTTTCAATGTTTTTTTTCAACAAAATATTTTCCCATTTATAAAATTTGCCCACCAAATAATGATTGTGTGTGGGTAGAAGCAAATGCGTTTCCGCCCGGACAATTCAGGCAATTTTGCACAAATATTTGGGGAATTGGCGAATTCCGTAGTATTTGGAGGCGCCGGAATTCGTTTGAGTTTTGGCTGCTGCGGACAAACGGTGACATCCCAGACGGATTCGAAAAATTCATTGGCAAATACTGGCCGACCCAGGTGCAGGGCACGGGCTGAAATGACGGCGGACAACAGCGTTCCGTACCATTCCTGTAAGGGGCAGAGAGAAATTACAAAATGATGGAATGAAATATGGAAATATTAAAATAATAAAATTGACGAAAAAATAATATTTTCCGTAATTTTTTAAGGCTATAAAACTTACTAAATCAGGCTCCTTTAATATTTTATGTTCCGAAATCGAAGCCCTTATCTTCCTCTAACCCTAAAATTGCTAATCCTAAGCCTCCAAACTTTGTAATGGCCAAATTATATGGCCTCAAAAAAATTTTTTAGATAGGAAAAATTGAGGATAATTAAATTTTTTTTCTGTATTTTTTAAATATTCCCCTAATTACATTTGCTTAGCTTAATTGAAGAATTTATGCCATGAAACTGACCGTCGTCTCATTGACATTATCGCCTCGGAACATGAAGAATTCATCCGGCATTAGAAGGCAAACACATGCCGCCTTTGACCTTGGACAATTCTGGAAAAAATGAACAATTTTTGCAAGTACTGTATCAGAATGGTTTGAAGATTTTGAAAAGAGAGAAGGGAAAAGAGAATGTCTTTAAGGCACATCCAACAGACAAGTGAGTACCCTTTTTGACAAGAGAGTGGCTCTGTGATACCGTATGTCGATACCGTATGCTTTCTCCCTTCCTTTTAATCAAAGTATCAAAGAGTAGGCGTTCAATATTCAATGTACCCTAAGGGCACCTCAACTAAATCCTTTTTGTTGTGGGAAGAAGGAAGATTAATGAATGTTTTCAAACCAATGTTTTTGCAAGCTTATAATTATAATTTATATAATTGAAAGAACCAATGTTTATGTGGTTTTGCTATGTTTCGATAGGGGAATATTTTAAATTAAAGAGGAAACAACGAGAATTTAATAATCATTTGAAGTAAATATTTATATTTTCCATATATTTCCAAGTCTTTTTCACTGTTTAAATTTTGGAATAGATTTGGGAAAAACATTATTTTACGGTTATAAAATGATGCAAAAAATTCTTTTTTGATCTTAATTCATATGATTGACTAATTTAGGGAATAAATTGGATTTTTTGTAGTTAAAAATCTACGTATAGATAGCCAATAGCTACTTAAAGTAAACGGTTTAAAATTCATTATGTCCGCTAAATTTTCCTCAAAATGTTCTTTCAATCCCACCTGTTGTGAAACATTGAAGCATTTGCTGAGATCCACAATTGAGCGGGCACTCTTCTTTTTGCGATGTGCCTTCTCCGATTCATGCAATTCCAGTGCCCGTTCCGAGAGGACCGCATAGGCCTGCTGCGTTTTTGCGCCCTTTTTGCCAATGCTCAACAGCGTGATTGGCCCCGATTTGCGGATACCGTCACACTCTTGAAGGGAGGAACTGCTGCTTGGAGTGGCAGTGTTGCCAGAAGTGGAATTCAAGGGAATTGAGGAGGGGGAAGCTGCCGTCGATGCAATTATCGATGCCATTTTATTGCAATTTGCAACTAAAAAATGAGAATTAATCGATTAGAATTATTTAATCGATAATTTTTTTAAGTTGAATTTATAGGGTTTTTATTGCCATTAAATTGGAATGGAAGAAGGATTGGTGGATTATTGATTTTATTTTGAATTTGAAGTGGAAAAAGTTCTGATCAAAAAATTGGCCAAAAATTCGGAAATTTATTTTTTAATTTAAAATTTTCTTTGGCCATTTAATAAAGTAGATTATGGTCGGTTTTTTAGACCGTTTCGGTTTTAAACCCCGATTTACGGTTTCGGTTTATCCCATTTTCAGTTTTTTGGGCAACAATTCCCAATTTCTGTTTTAAATTGCATCAATTTTCTCAAACCAAAACCGATCACGATTTATTCTACCAATTAATAAAGAAGACAAATTTTTATAGAAAGTGGAAAAAAAAGAATGGCCAAAAAAGTAGAAAAATAAACCAAAATTCGGGAGTTTTTGTTTCTAGACTATAATTTTCAGTGGCCACTTATTAATACTGATCATTGATCAAAAAATTAACCCGATGACAAAAAAGTTTTAACAGTTTAATTTGAGTGAGCTAAAATATTAGCCATTTTGAAATTTGCGGTCGAAAAAAATCCATGAAAATGAGGTGAATTTCCAAGTCAATTTGTTAATAAATTTGATGTCATACGACTTTTGACTGTGACTCCCCAAAATTAAGCACAAATAAATATTTCTTTATTTGTTTTGAAAATACCCAACAATCCCCCAAAATTCCTTCTTTCCCAATTTTTTCCATTCACATTTTGGCAATGGGCCCAAAATGGAGTGGTCCCATGCTTTTCATATGGTTCATAGTTAGCCAAAAAATATGTCTGGTTATCTGTTGACTTTGACTTGTTTATCTCCGAACCCTCCAGGGAAAAAACCCATCTTTTGTGGCCTATCATTTTTCAATTAGCCCCTTCCTTCTCTTTCAACGGCAGTAGTGGATAATTGATTACCGCCGATTGATGAGTAGCTGAATCGATTATTTGGCCTAAAGCTTAATGAGGCGATGGCCAATTCGAGAAGGCGATATACCATTTGAAAGCCAAAAATGCCCTTTAAAAAGTGGCCATATTAAATTTTATCAAATCTAAGCTTTAGAAAAGTTACATGCCATTGAGTGTAATAAACCCAAATTTTGAGGAAAAGCCGCCAATTTTACAAATTATTTTATATTTTCAAAAAAATAGAAAAGCCAATTTTTAGAGGACATTTAGAGCTTTCAAATGGCATATTGCCTTTCTGAATTGGTTGTTCTATTGTTGAGATATGGCCAAAAAAATGACCCTGGTATTCCATTAGTTCATGGCCCCTATCAAAGCCGTTTATTTTACAAATAAAGATTTTTAAAAAAAATGATTTCAGCCACTTTTTATAGGACATTTAGTGCTTTCAAATGGCATATCGCCTTCCTAATTTGGTTGCTTCCTTGATGAGATATGGCCAAAAGAACAACCCAGGTACTTGATCGAAGATACTCAATAGCCTTCTCACAACTTACCCGGCTTTGCGTTCCAATTGAATTTGTGGTGTCCTTTTCACTGATTAATTAATTCGTGACGATGATGATATGAATATTTATTTTGATGAGCAAAAAGTGGGGAATAATATTAGGGAGAAAGGGATGTGATGTGGTCGTCTCGTGTTGGAGCCGTGTTTTCGCGTTGCCTTTTTTTGTTGTTGATAAATTTGTCTTCTCCGCCACTTTATCAGCAGTTATTTTTATCAATTAAATGCCGACTAATTGGCCGACAATTGTTATTGAATTTGAGGTGGCTCAGACTCTCTAAAATTGGTCCAATTTTTAGTGAATTTTTGTGTGTCAAATTTCGCAATTATAATTCAGCGAGAATGACGCCGCGCAATTATTGATAAATGAGAGGGGAAAAAGTTTATTTGGCTGAAGACAAAATTCTTTCTTTTCGCCAAAAAATGTTGCGGGCCTTTTGGGCGAACCAATTTGACACTGTTATGTTTTGGGTTTTTCTTTTTCTCGTCCCCTCTCGAGGTGTGCTACTTTTTGATTGATTTGGCCGAAACGGAGGTGCGAACAAAAAATTTTTTTATTTTGGTGGAATGAAATGTGCGGAGTTTGTGTTGGTTGGTTGGCCCAAAAATCGATTGAACCGTTTAGTTGGTTGGCCAATTGAAAAATTGAATTTAATTTGTTGTGATTGAGGTTTTAGGGGGCGATATATTTTATTAATGCGGTGATCCCTTTGATTGACTGATGAGTGGCCCCAGAAGTGGCACATTTGAGTCACACAGAAACAGAACACAGAGAATGGTGATCACCAAAATTCGGCGGGGAGGGAAAAATTGAAGGTTTATTCTCTGAAAAAGCATAAAAAAATTAGTTTAAGTAAATTCATAAAAAAATTGCGCGATAGAATAATGTTGCTAAAATGTGCGCGGTTGAGGATGTTTATCATCATTTTTCAGTACTTAGTCATTCTTTTGTCCCATATCTTATCGAGGCAATAACCAATTTTGGAAGGCGATATGCCATTGTAAAAACCAGAGTGTCTTTTACAATTGGGATATTTAGATTTTATTAAATTCAGACTTTAAAAATGTTACATGCCTTTTTAAGTGTTTTTAATAGACCCAAATTTTTGGAGGAAAATTTGCTTATTTTATAAAATTGTCTCAAAAATTAGGAAAGCCACTTTTTAGAGGACATTTAGGGCTTTCAAATGGCATATTGCCTTCATGAAATGGTTACTTTTTTGTTCTACTATGGCCAAAAGAATGGCGTAGGTTGATCTCGGCTGTACTATGAAAATGTCTGTCTCGGCATTTTTCACGAAAAATTCAATATAATTATATTTTTTATGGGAGGTGGGGGGGGAGGGGGAGGACATTAAAATATGTGTTAAAATAATGAAAGTGGTTTGGAGTTTAGTTCAATTTTAAGCCAAAAAGGTGGCAGCGCCTTCTTTTTGTTGCAACAGATGGCAAGGGCCAAATGGCCCGTTGGATTCACTTGGAAAAAAGGTCTGATTAACTGGGATGGGAAAGGGGAAAAAGAGGTAATAAGAGGAAAGAAATTGGTTTAAAAACTTTTAATATTGGGATAAAAGGAAATAAAAGGGTAAATATGATGGGGGGAGAGAGGCCGCTGGCAGCAAAAATGGAGGCTAACAGAGAATAGTGTTGGAAAATGTTGCCAATAGAAAAAGAAAGAGGGATTTGGATAGAATGGATGGAAAATATAAAAAAAAGTGGCCATAAATTAAGAGAGAGAGAGAAAACATTGGAAATCATCAATGATGGTTTTGGGCCCAACCAAAATTGATATATTTGTAAATAAAACTGAAATTGTCTGTCAAATTTGGATTAAAAACATAGAATATGTAAGCAGATAATTGGATAATATTAAATGTACCGTAAAAATGGCATTGAAATTGCCGAAGGCGAAGTATGCCAATGCCGACAAAAGAAGAAATAAAACCAAAATAATTTTAATGCTTTAAGGTGGTTTCTCCAACATTCTTAAACCATATACCCAAAATTGGATAGAGCTGGTCAAGACGCATTGAATGGTATATAATTTGTTATGGTTTGGTCAAAAATTAAAGGGCATTAAACGGTTTAAACCTATTTTGGTTTGGTCAACAATTAAAGGGTATTAAACGGTTTAAACCCAATTTTGGTTTGGTCAACAATTAAAGGGTATTAAACGGTTTAAACCGATTTTGGTTTAATGGTTCAAAACTAAGCTTAAAATTGGTTAAACCCAAGCTAAGACATAATCAAATGGTGCATATTGACGAGATCTATCGATTGGGTATAAAGTTTTATGGGTTACAATCTTTTCGACATATTAATAGTCTTTTTGGATTGTCTATTTAGTTTAGTTTGTTGATGGAAATTATTTCTCATAATGAAATAATTTTTGAGTGTTTTATTTGAGGATTATATAGGCATGGTGGCCAAAAAAATTTGAATATTATAGAGGAGAATGAATAGAGTGGATCCGATTTGGCCTATTTTTAAACCAAAAATAGGGAATTGTTTTCGAAATTTTAGTCAAAACAAAACAAACATTCAAATGCATAGTTTGGATTGTTTTGTTTCTGATTCTACTGGTTTTCGGCTTTATTAAATTTATTGTATGGAATTTTGGGTAAATTATTTTGATGAATGAGAATATTTTTTGCGATGAAGCGAAAAAAGTGAAATGAATCAATAACAACGGCAAAAAAAATTTTTTTGTCCAACCCATTTTTGCGCTGCTTAAAAACAAACAAACAACTCATTGGGCCCATAGGGGTGGGTAAAAAAGGTGGCCACAGAAAAAGTGTTACTGATGAAAAGGGAGTCCAATTTTTCTTGTGCTCCCTAAATTGAGTGAGTTGGTTGAGGGAAAACGTAAACATATTTAAATATTTGTTTTTGTGTTAATTTTTGTCAGGGAATGTTCAAAGATCATGCGGAGAAAAGGCCAACAAATTGTTCAAAACAAAACTGGGAATTCCCGAGAAAAAATAAGTGCAAATATTAAAAAATTAATGGCAGTTTTTTGGAAAAAAACAGCGAAGCAGCTGAGGAAAGTTTATTGGAAAAAATGCTGGCAAAAACCAAAGTAATAAAAATTGTTTTTTATTCGGCAATTTTGAACAGTTTTTTATGTGTTTACATTTTAGCTCCGTTCATTTTTTGTGTCTTTCATGTGAATTTTTTACGGGAATTTTGCAAAAAAAAATGAAGATTGTTTTGACTTCTTTAACTGACAAAAGATTTATTTTAAATGTTGCCTGGAAGGGAGGGAAATTCCCGAAGGAGCAAAGTATTTAGGAAAATAATAAGAATAAGCCTAGAGGGGCAAATTGAATATTGAATGATGGGAGGAATAAAAGTGGGAAGAAAAACAAAACAAAGCGGAATTAAAGGAAAGGTGTGTTCTATTGTTGGGGGGCGGGGGGGGGAGGACAAAGTGCAAAAATTCAACATAATTTTCCGCATTCATCGGCAAACACTGCTTTGTGTTTCCGGTCATCAAAAAATGATGATAGGATGAGAATCGAGAATTGGAGGGGTAAAAGCGTTGTTGTTTGCCTCTGCCATTTCATTCACAAAAATTCCTCGATTCCCTCCTCATTTTCCCTTCCGCCAAACATAAAGCCCGCATTTGTGGCGGCACTATTCCCCCTTATTATTTTCTTGGGGGTCAGCTGTCATTAAACGGGGAATATGTTCTTCAAATGTTTGTTTGGTGAATGAATGGATGGATGGGAAATGGGAATGCGGAGATTTTGCACAAAACAATTTGCGGCTGGCAGCACCAACAAAAATCAAGGAAGTATTTTTGCTGCTTTCGTAGCTTTTTATTTAGCGAATTTTGGAGGTAAAGGGGCCTTTTTGGCGAACATAGGAAAAGGAAGATTTTGCTTTAGCGAATTATCTAATCAAAAAAACACAAAATGCAATAATAAATGTCAAAATTTGCTGAACAGCTTCCTCGCCTCTCAATTATCCCCAGATTCCCCATTCGGAGCATCCAAACTTGTTGCCTAATAATTCATCAAGAAAACTGAACCCATTTTCATAATTTTTCTATTTAATTAAAGAGCAAACTTTTGACTTTCAAATGATAATAATCTAATTTAAATTGGTCTAGAATTTTTGGAATTATGGCCATAAAACCACTGCCAATTTCACTAATCCATAGTAAAGATCATTTCTATGTTTTTAAGCACAAATCTGCCAATTCTGATTCAATTTAAATAAAATTAATATCATTTGATAGCCAAAAGTCTGCTCTTTAATTTGGTAGAAAAAATTATGGAAAATGGCTCAATCCTTGATGAACTAACTATTTTATTACAAATGGCGTCAAGTTGGCCCGCAGGCAAATTCAAATCCGTCAAATGAAATCGAAGGGATGGAAGAAAGGGGAAAATGAGATTGACATATTGTATTGAATTGAGAAAAATGTGAGGGAAATAATTTGCTTTGAGCAAAATGGCATTATGTTATGGTATTGGTGGTGGAAGGAGGCCATTAAAAGTGTGAAGAGAAGGGAGAATGTTGGTGGCTGGGGGAGGATTAGCAAAAGAAGATGGCATTTGACGCGCAGAGTTAGACCTCTGGCCAAGGCCCAAGGTACCTTACATGGCACACACACAGCCGGTCAGACGACACTTTCGAACAGTCAAATTAAAGCCTCACAACAGTGCTCACCAAAGTGCCATTAACAACATCATCATTTTCCACTTTTGCCGGTGCCATCGCCGCCGCGCGTGTGTCCAGTCATCGCCGATAATCCCTTGGTGCCCTCAACACCACATTCAAATCTTGTTCGCGCGGTTTTTTGTGTGGGCGGAACATCCACAGCAACAGAGGGGATTGTTGGCAGAGATGCCCTTAAAATGTTCTTAAAAGTTCCTCAAATCTTAAAACAGCTTTATCCATTCCTTAAATGCCAGGGCAACAGGAAGGAAAATTGTTGGATGAATTTACCAGAGAGAAAGATTTGTTTAAAAAGAATTGAGAAATATTTAATTTGGAGAAAAACTTGAAATTGTCGAAAAGATTGTTTAGACCAAACCTTATATCAAATTGATAGATCTCATAAAAGCAATCATTTGAATTTGATAATGTTTTGGTTTAGGTTTAACTAATTCTAATTTACAGTTTTGAACCATTAAACCAAAAATTGGTTTAAACGGTTTAATACCCTTTAATTGTTGACCAAACCAAAACCATGACAAATTATATAACATTCAGGATTCAGTACGACTTGACCAGCTCTATCCAAAATGGGTAACCCTTCTTTGAAAATTCCAAAATGTATTGTTGTTTTTCTATTAGTTTTTCGCAGAAATATGCACGGATATTTGAACATTTTCCAACTACATTGCTCCCTTTCTGGAATTGAAACCTCTTTCAACAAAAACAACATTTTGGGGAACACCAACGAGAAGGCGGAGGAAAAGCAAAACACAGTCCAAAGTCCTTCAATAACAATTCCTCCCTCTTTTTCACTCCCGAAAAACGAAAAATGAGGAGGAAAAAAGGCAGAGGGAATGAATGGCGAGGTTTTGACGGAGTGGGAATAGGCCTTTAGGAAATTGGGAGTTAGTGGATTGGGTGGGGGGCAAATGTGTTTTTATTGTGAATTTGGCCGGCAAAATGGGGAAAAAGAGGAGGAGGTGGAATTTTTGAGTTGAAAAAAATAAAGGCGAAGATGAGGGAGGCTCCTCAGCTCCGGAGGGCAAGAAGAAAAGAAGGAGGCCTCCTTTACCCCGGAGGGCATAAAAAGGGCGAAAGGGGAAGGGGAAATTGCCCGGAAGAAAAATAGTGGGCGAAAAGAGTTTTTTTGTGGGGGAAAATGGACATTTAGAGGAAGATGGAAAATGTTGTTTTGATACGGAGGCGGTGTGTGGCGAAATGAGGTCGGTTGGTGGGTGGTTTGGCGCGGGGTCGACCACACCCATCATCACAAATGGCCTTTGTGGCAGCCGGGGACATCGGCGCAAAAGATGGCAGAGGTGGTTGCCGAATTTGGTGGCTGATGAATATGAATGGAAATTGATGAAGGCCAAGGAGAGAAATGGCATTGAAATGCCACAAAAACAAATGATGTGAGGGAAAAGGTAAAAACAAACAACGATGGATAATGGCCAGAAGAAATGAGCCAAACATGGAAGACGAATTAATGTTTACGAAATCAGGCGGAATTAAATGTTTGAAAAAGGCGCCTTTAAAATTGGATCAAATTTGGCAAAGGAGAAATGCCGAAAATATTCCTCCTCTTTTAAAGGGCGAGAGAAATGGCAACAAACTTAAGCGAAAATAAAGGAAGAAAAAGAGAGGAGAAGAAGAAGATTGAGAAAAGGCAAATATTCGAAGAAGCGACAGCCGAAAGGCGCCGGAATAGCGCTCGAGGGGTAGAGGACAGCCGTGCCGTTGGCTTCCGCCATTGAAGAAGTTGGGGTGGCGGATTTTTTTGGCGTAAACATCCGCAAGAATGCGGGGCGAAGGGGGGATCTACGGCCAAAATGGGGATTGACGGGGGAATATAATAGAAAGAAACGGAGAGGGGAATACGGCACATTGGCCACTGCGGCCGGAGGAGGGAATATATGGGCCATAGCCATGGACTTTGACGGCCGTTAGGGTGGATGGGGGCAAAGTGTGGACGGACTATGAAAAAGTGGGGGCTTTCCTTTCGGTACAAAACAACACGTCCATAGCCCCCTCTCCAACCCCTTTCATCACACATTCGTTCGCCTTGTTTGTCCGCTTTTCCTCCGTTGAAAAAAAGTGGCAAATTTGCGGTTGCCGCACACACTGGGGAAAGTGGCAAATAGGAGGAAAGGGAAGGGAATGCCCTCTTTTCACAAATATACTATTAGCATTGCTGCAGGGAAAATTGTCGTTTTCGTTTTTTTTTCATGGCCCCAAAGCAGCAGCAAAAGTGCCATTCCCCTTTGGAGTGGGGGCCAAATTGGCCACAATGGCTTTGATGGAAATGGGGGTAAAGGGGGAGGAATTGGCACAAAAAAAGCAATTTGAGAAAAAGATGGTCAAAACAAGTGTGGGCAATAGCAGCAAGAGCAAGGGAGGCTGGCATTTGGGAGCCAGAGAGGGAAATGAATGGAAATTAGGCTAAAGAGGTGGGAAATAAAAATATATGGGTGGCCACATTTGGCACTGCTGCCATTTTGTGGAAGTCGAAAACATCTCATCAAGTCCGTCCATTCAATGCTTGATTTATCTTCTTTAGAGAGCATTTTCCCGGCGATGATGCAAAAACAATTTAGGGAAAAAGGCTAGGAAGACTTGCGCGAGAGAAGGGAATTTGGCAATAAATTTGAGGGCCTATTAGATGGAAAATATGTTATATACTAATTTAATTTTAATAAATTTTGAATAAAATTGTGCCAAAAATATGGAATTTAAATGGAAAAAAGGATAATAAATTCGCTTCAATTGGATCAAAAAACAAAAATTGAATTTGGAATGGAGGAATGAATTTTATTGGCATCATTATGATTTATGACTTTTATGAGAACCGCAAAAATTGTTGTTTTTCCATTGGATTTGCGGATCCAATTTTTCCCATTTATTATTAAATTGACTCAATGACAGAAAAACAAATATAAAACATTTTTTGGGAGGCCAATATTCATATTCCCATATTTATTTTCAACTTTTTCTGAATAAAAAAACAAACAAAATTCTTTCCAAGAAATTGAATTTTTGTTGGTTATATTTGGAATACAATTAAATTTGTTATTTTTTTTTCTTAGAATAATTTTTGTTCCATAGAGGGCAAAATTCATTGGCACTCATAAAAGTCAGCTGATGAGATTTTTCTACAATAATTCGCCATGGGTGGTCTCTTTTTGCCCTTAATTATGGTCACAATGCGAATTATTGGAATGAAGGAAAGCAAAATATGATGGTGGCGAAGGAATTAGCGCACAAAATAAGCAGCTGCCTTTGGGGAAAGGACAGAAGAAAAGCTGGTATAATTTTGTCATTACGGCACAAATCCCCGAAATTCATCATCCCACTTTTTTGCCATTGACGAAAACATTGACACACACACAAAAACATATTTGGGGTGGCATTTTAGGCATCATTGTGGCAAAAACACCCGGCAATTTCCTCTCTTTTCGCCGTTCCCCCGTCATCATTAATTTTCGCACTAATATGATAATAAATCCTCCATGACTGAGTCCCCCAATGGACGTGATGAAGCCCCAAAGCCCCTCCATAATTTTGCCACCCGCCCTGTTATTTTGCCGCCGGCGCCCCCAATAATAATTGGCATTGGCATGAATATAAGCAAATTGGAAAGGTGGGGAAATTGGCGCGGATTATTGGCCGTTGCCGTCTGGCTTGTCTGATTTTGTTTTTGTCCTTATAAAAGGGTGGCATATTTTTTTGCGCACAAATAAACAAGAAAGAACTTTGGGCTCCGCGCGCGCGAAGTTCAAAAAGTCCGATTTTTTAAAAATAAGGAAATGGGAAAATGAAGGCAGATGAAAAATGAGGCAAATACACTGAGTGAGTAATTTGTGTTAGAGGAAATGATTTACACCACAAATTTATTAATAGCATTAAATTAATAAATAAACCAAACACAAGGGCGTATCAAGCCTACCCACTCGCACGCTTTTGATTGCGCTTTTCTCCGAATATTTTAAAAAATTATTACAAATAAATATGGCCTTTCTGTAGAGGAAACAGCTCTTTATAATGGTATATCGCCTTCCTAAATTGGCTTTTGCCTCTTTGAACTATGAGGCAAAAACAAAGAAAGGTGAATGAAAGCCCTGATTGAGCATCAAAGCTGTTTTTTTGGCCATAGCTCAACAAGGAAGTAATCAATTTAGGAAGGTAGTAATATACCATTCGAAAGCCCTAAATGTCCCAAAAGTGGCTAAATAATTTTTGAAAATTTAAAACAATTTGTAAAATAAGTGGCTTTTCCTCAAAATGTTTGGGTTTATTACATTCAAAGACATGTAACTTTTGTAAAGTTCAATTCCATAAAAATAAAATCAATTTGACGTTCTTATAGAGTAAAATCAGAGGTATTTCTTCAAATGGTATATTGCCTTCTTAAATTGGCTTTTGCCTAGTTGAACTATGAGTCAAAAATCAGTGTACGAAGTACGAAGCTACGAACTCGTTCGTGTTTGGAAATTAATAAATATATTTATTTTCTTTGACTTGTGGAGAAAAAAATTAATTTGTTTGTTTGACTTGGGAAAATGAGAGAAACATGGGAACACGGCAACAAGGTGAAAATGAATGTGGCCGGAGGCATATTGCAAAAAATGTGCCAATTGAAGGGAGAGGGGAATGGAGTCGGTGGAAAATGAGTCGGCGCTCGGTGGCCAAGAATTTGTTTTCGATTTTACTACCTCGGCCGGCTATTAGGCTTGCGCAAACGAGAGGGGCCAAGGGGAGGTGGGTGACAAGACAACTGACAATTTTTGAGTTGGGCTGACAAAAAGCACACACCCAAACAATATGAACACAAAAGGGAGGACTCGGGGGAAAATGTGTCAATTGGCCATAGAGAAAAAAGGGGAATAATAATAGGAAAGGCTGATTTGTTTGTTTGAAAAAGTGCACAAATTTTGAAGAATTATTTTAGTGAGACGGGAAAAAGTGCAACATTGAATGACTATTTTTTTGAGAACTTGGCAAGATATTTTTTATTGAAAATGGAGACATATTTATTTGAAGAATGAGAATTTTTGGGTCGACAAAAAGGTGGCAAAACAGAGAAAATGGCTCTGGCTACTGAATGTGGGCAAACAAATAAACAATTAAAAAATTGACAGACTTACAAAATAATAATATAATTTATTTTTTTGAAAAATTTCAAAGGAAATTTTAGAATATTAAAAATTCATTTCTGCACAGTCCAAAACATTAGCCACACAAAAAACAAGGATTAATAGATATTTGTGTGAGGCAAAAAAAAAGTATTTGGTGGTCATTGGACGGGAGTGCGCGAAAACATGTTGTTTTTTTCATGTTTTTGCCATCTCAAATAAACATGTTTACAAGGAAGTATATTCGCGCACATTCCCTTTAAATGAATATGAATGCCTGGCTATTGGACTAATCCCCACTCACATTCAATATTCCATTATTTTTTCATTTTTGCCTAATAAGCAATTTTCATAAACGACGATGAAAGAAAGCAGCTGCATTCTCGGGCAAAATGACTTTTTTCACTTACTAACGGATTATTTGAACTCCTCTATATTATTATTAAGTCGGAAATAAGGAGAACGAACGGATATGGCCCCAAAAATGTTCGAATAGTCATAAAAATGACTACATTTTTGGAATGTTTTTCTAACATTTTTGGCAATAAAATTGGAACTTAAACGTTCCAAAATTTTAGGTTATTTATTTTGTTTAGTAATTTTGAAGGAAAATAGTAACTATAGAGCCAGCCAAAACCGATTTTGTGGCCAATTGAATGAGGGACGAAAATGGATGATTATTTTGTAATTGAATTATCAAAGGAGAGCGCCTTTATAAATCAAAAAAATGGAAGGTTTTTCATATGGCTGATGACTGATGAGTGAATTTCCAAAGCAATGAAATGAGAGGGGATTTGTTGTGCGCAATAAAATATGAAGGGCCAAAAAGGGGTAAATGTAGGTAAAAATAAAGGAATATTTGGAATAGGGGTAAAAGGGGAATTTGGCCCAAAATTGATATTATTGACGCAAATAGCATCCAAAATGAAAAGGGGAATTTGGGAGAAGGCCCAGCCCAAATAAAGCCACCACCAGCCAGCCGACCCTCACCCTCAAAATATATTCGTTTTGGCCCATTTTTCCCTTTGCCATCCCCAAAATTTCAGCCGCCTATAAAATCCAAATGGCTGGGATTGTTGACATCCATCTCCTCTCACTCAATCTCGAGGGATTCCCATCGGGTAAACAACAAAAAGAGAATTGCGATGGGAATAATTGGAGAAAATACACAATAAATAGAAATGAATTGGTAGGGGAATGTAGACTGTAGAGGGATAATGACGGAATATATTCTAATAAATTGGTTGAACACCGTTGTGTTTAATAATGAGGCACATTCTTGAAAGGAGGGGAGGCAATATTGGTGATGACATCAAACATCGACGAAGGATGAGATGGGAAAAATATGCGCGAAAGAGTGGAAAGGAACTGGGGCGAGAAAACGGAATTGGCCCCCGGGCTCTGTGGGTCGGTCGTCACGGAGAGGAAATTGGGGCCGCGCGAATCCTCTTCATCTTCACCCCATTCACGTTCGAATTAGTCATCAAAACATCATTGAAGGGAAAACAAATTGGGGGTACTTATTTTTGTCAAAAACAAAATATGTGTATTCATCATCGTATTTTGGGGATGTAAAAATCAAAGTGGGAAACAAAAACAAAAGATTAATTGTGAAAAAAAATGATGGCATCTTTTTTGGGAGAATTTAACGAGCAAAATACTAAAATTGTGGAATTTAAGAATGTTAATGTATTTAGGAAATACAAACAAACAAAAATACAACACAAACAATTGTAAATGTTTGGGAAAACACAAACAATGTTTGGGAAAACAAAAACAATTGTAAATATTTGGAAAACAAAAACAATTGTAAATGTTTGGGAAAACAAAAACAATTATAAATGTTTGGGAAAACAAAAACAATTATAAATGTTTGGGAAAACAAAAACAATTATAAATGTTTGGGAAAACACAAACAATGTTTGGGAAAACACAAACATTTGTAAATGTTTGGGAAACAATGTTTGGGAAAACACAAACATTTGTAAATGTTTGGGAAAACAAAAACATTTGTAAATGTTTGGGAAAACAAAAACATTTGTAAATGTTTGGGAAAATAAAACATTTGTAAATGTTTGAGGAAAACAAAAACATTTGTAAATGTTTGGGAAAATAAAAACATTTGTAAATGTTTGAGGAAAACAAAAACATTATACAAAACGATTGCAAATCTATTTTGGGGAAAAAGAAAAAACAATTGACTGTAAATGTATTTTTGGGAACATAAACAAATAAAACGATTGTAATATTCGGAAAAAAACACATGGAATACATTTGAGGAAAATTGGGAGTTTTTGATGCGAAATAGGGGATTTTTTCATTGAAATTGTAATGAAAAGTTTGATGTTCGATCACCCCAATTTTTATTCATTTCATTTTGTTCAAATCATTAATTTCAAAAAACGATAAAAATTTCGAATATAGAATTGGGTTGGGTAAATGGCAATGAAAGGGAATTTTGGGTTTGATTTGTTGGGCGGATTGTTTTGTGTTGTTTTTATTTGCTTTATTTAAAGAAAAAATCATCCAAAAATGAAATTCTCTCTTATCAATGAGGGGTAAATATCGAATTTATTATTGTGAATTTGCTCATTTTCCATTATACATACTTTTTCATATGGAACGAGTTTGTCCCGAGCAAATTAGCAAAATTGTTAATGGCCTCGAAAACATACAAAAACAAAAAATGAATAAAATAAAATGAATGAATGAGTCAAATGGAGGCAAAATTACATTTTTGCATTCGAAGAAAAGGAGGAGAGGAAAGCATGAAAAAAAATCAAATTTTCTTTATTTTTCTTACTTTCATCCATCTACCTTTTGGCCAATCCATTCCGCAATTTTTTTTTGCACAATTATTCATAAAGCATAAAGGAAAGGAAATGGAATGGGGGAAGTCACGCTCCTTTCCTTGGGGCAATAATTGAGTGGAAAAATTTGCCAAAGGAAAATTTATGAGGCTCGTGGCACAAAATTTCATTTATTTAATAGAGGAATGAAATTGCCATTCACAATTTAGAATTTAATTTTCATCAAAGTTGTTTATATTATTCAAATTGGGCCAATGTGGTGTAAAGAAAAACAAACACATTGAACTTTTTGCGGGAGAATTTCTGTGATTTAATTTGCAGCAAGCAAGTGGTTATTTAATTTTTCAAAAAATATTGAAAATAACAAAAAAAAAAGAGAAAATTAAGCCAAAATAATTTAATGCTTTCTTTAATGGTATGTCCAACATTCATAAACCATACACCCACCAAAATTGGATAGAGCTGGTCAAGAAGCATTGAATGGTATATAATTTGTCATGGTTTGGTCAAAAATTAAACGGTATTAAACGGTTTAACATTTTGGTTTAATGGTTCAAAACAAAGCTTAAAATTGGTTAAACAAAGTCAAAGCATAATCAAATGATGCTTCTTTAGGATATTTACCGATTGGGTATAAGGTCCTGGGGTCTAGGACAAAATATTAACACAACATTTTCAATACTTTTGGAATTGTTAGGCAAATATGATTTTTGTTAACAATGAAAAGGAGAATTACGGAAAACAACGAAAACAAAACGCGCACAAAAGCGAATGCAAAAATGCCTTATCCGAATGAGAGCATTTTTAACGTCATCAAAATAAATAACATTCAAAAGGGAGAATGTGGAATTTGCGCACCGTGCAAATTGCCAATGCCAACCATTAAAACCGTTATTCCATAGGCAACGGGTGAAGAAGAAGCTCTATGGCCACAATTGAGTGGGCTTTTTTGCGCCTCACAAGAGGACACAAAATTTTTGTTCACCATTTTGCCATTTCCCCCGCTTTTTTTCACTCATTTTAATGAGCGAGGCCAATGAGGGAAATTGGCTGTGAGCGGCCCAAAGGGCAAAAATGTGGGGTGAGAAGGGAGGAGGGAGGCAATTTTGTGCGGTATTTTGGCGGAAATGGATGGAATCGAAGCGGGAGGGGAATTTATGTTCTCTTCTTGGAAGTGCGCATGGACCAATTTCTTGTGACACAAAATCAAGAAAAGAGGAACATTTTTTTTTGTTTTAAAGAAACAAGTGAGAATTTAATGAATAAAGGAAGGGAGAACTGAGAAGCCAAAGTATAATGCACATTTTTGGGAATTTTCAGGGTACACGGTACATTGGAATTTGAATAATAATGAATTGTACTTGGTGCTTGGTCATTGAAATTTGGGATTCGTACTTCCCTTTGATAGTCAAATGAGTTAAAATATGTAAAAATTATTATTATTTTCATGAACAATTCGCAATTCCCAGAAATTAACGGACTTTGGATTTTGGGATTTATTGGAAGAATGATGTTAGGTGGGGAGTGGCGACCAGATTTTCCATGGATTTAGGCCAACAATTCAATTGTGAATTGGCCTCGAGGCAATTCATTCATTTAGAGATTTTTCTTATAGAATAGTATGATTGAGTAGTTCCATCGATTTTTGGCCCATATCTCAACAAGGAATCAGCTAATTAGGAAAAGTGGATATATCATTGGAAAGCCAATGTCCTCTAAAAAGTTGCCTTATTAAATTTTATCAAATCTTAGCTTTAAAAAGAGTTACATGTCTTTGAATTTAATAAACCCGAATATTTGGAGGAAAAGCAACTTATTTTAGTAATTGTTTTAAATTTTCAAAAATTAGTAAAGCCACTTTTTAGAGGACTTTAGGGCTTTCAGATGGCATATCGCTTTCCCGAATTGGTTATTTCCTCACTGAGCTATTGGCCAGTATCATAATTGGGTAGTTCCCAATCGCCCTATTTATACTTTTCCATTTGCCAATTCTTTTAAATATACCAAAATATTTGATAGCGTGGAGTTTGGAATTTTGGATAAATTTGGGCAACATTTGAATTTATTGGACAAAATGGGAGACGAAGGAGGGAATTTTTGAATTGGAACATTGGGGGAAAGGGTGAATTCGATGGAGAAGCCAGACAGACAAATATCTGATTGACTAGCCGGCTGGCAACAAGCCGGACGACCCCCTCCTATGTTCAAAACATTGATTTGTGAGAATGGGGATTGTGAGCGCGCGGCCAACAAAACGTCCGACGAGTGTCTGTGAATTGGGAGAAAGGAAACCACATGCGTGCGCGGTTTTGTACTATGGGAATATATGGATTATGGAGGTCAATTAGGGCATTTTTAAGGCCAAATCCATCATATTCCGTGGAACTTGGTGGGCTATTGCTCTCGCGAGCCTATATTTAGGGAATGGAGGGGAAGAACATTGGCCTTCTTGTCAATTTGTTGACATTTGTTGCGCGTTTTAAGGTTAAACACCTTAAACGGTTTGGGTTTAAGTTAACTTATTTAAAAACCCATATTGGTTTGGGTATTAATGGTTTAAAATATATTTTAGCCTCAAGTGTTAAATTAAAATTCATAAATTGTTTTTATCGATTGCTGGAGTGAATCGATTCCTGTGAATTCCAGTCTGGGTAACGAAGGTGCGATTCCCAAAAAACTGATATATAAAAGTGGGACACATAGGAGTGCGGTGCGCGATTTTGTACTATGGGAATACCTCTATATGAATGGAGGTCAATGAGGGCGCTTTTTCGGGCCAAATCTCTCATATTCTGTGAAGCTTGTGGGCTAATTGTCCTATTGGATTGGCGCGTGCCTTTAGGGAATGTGGGGACTTCTTGCCAATTTTGTTGGAGGTTATTCGCGCATTTGAGGCCATTTAACGGAATAAAGTGAATGGAGGAGGGGAATTAGTACGAGGCGAGCGTGTGCGCGAGAATGAATTTTTTTGTTGGACTTTTTAAAATTGTTTTTGGAATTTGTGTCCGTTTCCAAGGCAAATTAATGAGGGTGATGGGAGGAATGAGGAGAGAAAATAAAATGCAAAGAACTCCCACAAAACCGTGCAAAAACAACAACTTTTTTGCTATCAAAATGGGAAGAAAAGGGCGAAGAGGATGTTTTGCACGGGAATATGGAGGGCAATTTTAGCAAAACAAAACCAAAAAAGGGGAAAAAGGAAGAGCGAATTTCCGCATCATCGGCGGCTGGTTGGAAGGAGGAGTATTGATGGCGCCGCGGCCCCGTCGTATTTTTTTGCCCGTCATTCATCGGGTGGACGGTGGCAGGATGAATTAAATGTGAAAAACAAGTAAAATGATGAAAATAAAGAAAAGGGGTGAGGGTCGGCTGGTTGGGTACCGTCGTCCACGGGGTCGTAAGAGGAAGAGGACATTTCAATACTGCCTTTTCAATACCATGGAAGTTCTTTTGGCCTTAACTCAATAAGGAAACAGCCAATTTGGGAAGGCGATATGCAATTTGAAAGCTCTAAATGTCCTCTAAAAAGTGGCTTAAATAGATTTTTAAAAACTTAAAATAATTTATAAAATAAGTGGCTTTTCCCCAAAAATTTGAGTCTATTTATACTCAAAGGCAATAGGCAAGTAATTTTTTTCTTAACGCTAGATTTAATAAGGCCACTTTTTAGGGGACCCTTTGTGCTTTCCAATGGGATATTGCCTTCCTAGATTGGCTATTGCCTCTATGAGATATTGGCAAAAAACAGTACATGTACTGAAACGTCCCCGCCGTCCTCGGGACGTTCAGCGCCGTTCAATTCCAACACCGGTTGGCTGCTGGCAAGGAGGATGGATATTTGGGGTCAATTTGATGGTGTTGTTGGCTGCCCATTTCCCCCAATTTTGCAATAGTGCGCCCCCCGAGGAACTCCAATGGGTGTGGGCATAAAATCTTCCGACATTTCGGGGGTTCGTCCCGTCGATGGGCGAGGAAGGAGGGGGCGCAGGGTCGTCCATCGCCGAAGGGTGTGTGCTCATCAAAACAACCACCTCTCTTCATCTTCCTCCTCCCACTTTTTCGTCCTTCCTTTTGCTCACAGCCCTTTCTATGGGGCTTTTGGCTGTCGGGGGTGCTTGGCTGAAGCCCCGGCGGGCGGCAAACATTGCCCCCCTCGGGGGTGAAGGGTTCCCACCGGCAGCAGCCAAAATTTGAGCAAAACAACCGCAACGCATCTGACGACGGATGATGAAGAAGGAATATGGAATGAAGGCGATGGGATGACGAAGAATGGGGAAGAATGGGAAGAGAAAAATGGGATTTTTTGGGTGGCTATGGCGAGGGAAGAAGGCGAAGGTGACTCTTGTTGTAGGGCAAGGGGAGGCGAGCGGCCTGTTTACATCTTCGCCTCGTCCTCGTCTCGAAATCCCACTCCGAGACCAAGCCACTGTCGAGAGTCTCGAATGGGGCGGTGTGGTGGCCCCCTTGGGCGATGCAAAAAGGCAAAGGCTTGATGAGGCTAATAGGAAGAGAAGGGAAAAATAAAGGAAGAGAGCGTAGAGATGAGGGCTCGATGGAGTATTTGGCCAAAATGTTAGGCATAGGGCCAAGGAGAAGGAGAAGGCTGGTGGAGGGGAAGAAATAAAGACATTATTTGATGGCCCAACGAAACGAAAAACATTGAGAATGAACACAACAAACATTCAAAAGAGAATGGCCACGGCCACGACCGCCAGAGACTCTGTGAAGTATATGGAAGGATAAAATTGCCTTTCTTTTGGCCCATAATGGCCGGCTGGCTGCTGTTGGGTAAAAGCAGTCACAGTTTTTTGTTTGTTCGAGGGAAACGGGAAAAAGGCAGCCGCAGCAATTGACAGTTGTCCTTTTTCTTTGGAGGAGAACGGTGGTGGGTGAATGGAGGGAGGAAAAGCACTTTTGGGCGAGATGAAGTCAAATGGGGGGGGGGGGGGGGGGGGGAGGAATTGGACGGAGGGAATGTTGCGAAAATTACCCAAATAAGGAGAGGAAAATAAATGGTCGATTTTGTTCAATATTTTCAGAGGGATTTGGTAATGGAATACATTTGTGGGTTTTTTGTTAAGCTGTGTATTAAATGTATCTAAAGGAAAGGCTTAGATAAATACTCAAAGTTTAGGTTTAAAAATAATGGTTTAATTTATTCAAACCAAAAAAGGTTCAAGTTTAAACTTACATTTAACTTAATTAAATCCAAAAAGATTAGGTTTTAAAATAATGTTTAACTTTAAACCCAAAATTTTAGGTTTAGAACAGTTTAACTTATTAAACCCAAAATAACTTGCATTTAACAACGATTTAACTTATTTAAGCCAAAGTATAACCCTTTTTTAATGAAAACAATCTAAACTGCCCATTTCTAAATCCCAAATTTCGGTAACGATGTGATTTTCAAATCAAAATTGACGTGTAAAAAGGTGTAAAAGGGCATATGGTCCAGGGCTTTGGGATGAAAAAAAAATGAAAAATGAGGAAGCGGAAATTTTTAAAAAAGTGATTGGCCTAAAATTTTGAGGGAAACACAGCTCGATAAACATTAAAGGGAATTTGGGGAAGCATGGATTTGGTTGGGTGGGCGGATTGAATAAATTTATAGAGGGGAAAGTGGGAAAGTTTGATGCCGATTTTGGGGGAAGGAAAATTTTCGAATTAAAATATAAAAAAATGCACTTTGGGAGAGGAGGGCACCAATCGCGATTGGATTTGCATTGAAATGGGCACATACAAAAAAAATGGTGAATGGAAAAAAGGTTTCGTTGGATCCAAAAGTGGTTCGTTTTCATCTTTTTGAGGGCGCTTTTTTTTCTTTGTTTTCACTTGACAAATTCGATCAAAAGTCAGCGCAAAAATAAAATATTCGCCCGAGTGAATTTTCTTCAAATACATCATTTTGGGGAATGGAATGGGTGAAACGAATGAACTTTATGCCCTTTTTTAGTCGATGTTGTATTTTTACTAATTTTTTTCATGGCAATTACATTACCAATTTTTTTTCTACCATTTTTTGATGTTTTTTATTTGTTGATAAATTTTATTGTTTGAAAAAAATTGGAATTCTTCTGGGAAAGCGGAAAGGAAGATTTGTTTTCCCTCGATTTTAACAAGGAAATTACGATATTCTCTCCTCAATTATAGCTGCAGGCAGCGAAGATTTGTATTTTCCTCCTTTTCAATAAAGAGAAGTCTCGCTTGTCAGTCTCACTCAGTCATCAAATCAGGGAGGCCATCAACAATATTTCTTACAGTATCCTTATCCCCGCCCCAAAGAATAAAATTTATTGGAGATACAGGCGGATTTACGGTTTATTAAAATTTATTCTGGATACAATTGAGAAAAAATAAGATGGAAAATACAAAAATATAGTAGGCATTTTTTGTGAATTTTTTTAAAAATATATTTATTAAAAGAGGCGGAATTAAGTGTTGGGAGGAACAGGCGGAATTTTGTTTCGCAACTTTTATAAGACCAAATTTAAATTTCAATCAAGGAAAGAAATAGCCAATATTTTTGCCGAACTTTTATACTATTTTCTCGAAAATATTGCAAAATTGTGCATTATTAAAATAAACCGAATCTTCCCTCTTCTGTTTACCCAAAACAAATGTCCTTTTCCTGCACTTTAATTTCTCCTTATTTACAAAATTCCACCATTAAATTTTTTCTGGAAATATTCACTTCCTCCATTCCAGCACAAATCACACAAAAACAGTGGTGGGCCTGCATCGAGTCCTCTTACAAAATTTGTTTTTTATTTGGCCAATTCCCTGCAATTCCCATCCATTAAATGATGCGGCGAATGTTGAGGCTCCATTTGTCTTTTTGTTATTTTAACTACGCCGCAATTTCCCCTCTCCACCCCAATTTTTATTGGCCAATTCCCCATTTTGGCCTTGCTTTTTATTTGCCCATCACATTTCATCCACCGTTGGCCACATTTGGCGTTTCCTCCACTTTTTCCTCATTTGGATATGTCCTCCAAAATGTGTCCTCCGTTGGTTGTTTTCGTCCTTCATCACAAAATGGAGCCTTGCCCAAAAGGGCGAAAAATTGACGGCATTGGGCAAAGAGGGGCAGGCACATCCCCCATCCATTCATCCATTTTCAATTCATTCGGATTCTGTGAAGGAAAAGGGCGGTGGGTGGTTGTTTTTTTGTTTGAGGGCCCCACAGGCAGCAAAAAGGCCATTTTGATGGACTATTTTCTGGGGCTTCGGCTGTGTATTTTATGCCCACAAGCTCCAAGGTCCTTCTCTACGACGATGATGGAAGAAAAGGTCCGTGGCCGTCCTTCCGAATTGGGAAATGAAGGAGGACGGACTTGTTTTTGCTTTTACCGTTTTTGATGAGCCCATTTTTGGGTGGAGGCGAACAACAAAAACACATATAAATTGGGAGAGGGTGGGAAATTGGGTGGAAATGTTCGGGCAAAGTTTTTGATGAGTTTGAATGGCTGAATGGCGGCTGGCAGGAATTGAACCAAAAGGCGGAAATAAAGGACAAATGAAAGGGAATGGTCGAAACTCGACGGATGGGGAGGGAAAGTATTATTAAAAATTGATAATGAGAAGAATAATTAAATAATGGGAAAAAATGAATTTATGAAAAGTTTTAGGCCATATAATTTGGCCATAAACAAAGTTAAGGGTTTAGGATTATGATTAAACTAGATAATGGCTATAAGCATGAGCAGGGATATGGTTTATAAAGGAACAGGATTTGGCCAAATTTTATGGCCAAAAATGCCAATTTTTCGACATTCTGATTTGGCCATATTTCATGGCCAAATATGTCAATTTTTTAAGCTTGATTTGGCCAAATTTTTCCGAAATCCAGATTTTCGGCACATAAATTAGACGATAAAGTAATAGAGAAAAAATGGCATTTTAATGAGCAAAATATGTTTAGAAATATAATAAAATATTTTAAATTTGATTTACTTTTAATGTTTGAAATGTAAAAAAATAAATCACAATAAGTGAGGGGCCAAATATTTGTTGTTGAGGAAAAGTGCGGAGGCGTAAAAATGGCCCCCCCCCCCCCAAAATTCCAATCATCACAAACCAAACAAACTAATATAAGACCCCAAACCCACCTCCGCTTCTCCCTCCCCACACCCAAAAAAAAACATTGTTTTTTTATCATTCCATTTTGCAATTCGCCGCCCAACACTTTTTGAATTGTTTGCATTTGTTGAGAATGAGAATGAGGCAAATATATGATGGCTCACTATTCTCGGCTGGGAATTGTTGTTTTGTTGCTGATGCAAAAATTTTTGCACAAACAACGATGACGTATGGATTGATTCCTAATAATAAATTCCATCAATTGAATTAAATGTGAAGAAAATAATTTTAACAATTAGTATCAAAGTTTTTGGTCTGCATGTTTTTGGTTTCATTTTCATAGCTTATTAGGAAGTTTTGAACCATTTTTGACTAATTTGTTGTTTTGAAAAGCTAAGTTTTCGACATAGAATGGCAATAAATTTCATAAATAGATTTGGGTTTAGCCTTTGGGGAAATTATTTTCAACATTTTTCCAGCATTTTTCCAACATTTTTTCCAATTTTTGCCATATTTATGAATTTTAGTTTAACTCAATTTTCCTTCGCCATTCCACATAGACTTCAAGTCCGGGTTTGTCAATTTTTGAAAATTTTTAGACCAATTTTTCAAACCGAATTTGAAATGTTTTATTTTTGAGGCAATAAAAATGCTTGGCCAAATCAGTTTTTGAAATATTTATAATGACCTAGCCGCCTATGTTCAATTCTTTTTTATGGCCAAAAAATATTATGGCCTCAAGAAATGGTAAAAAAAAAACACATTTTCCTTTTTTTAATTTCCTTTTCTATAAACAATTCTCCCATCATTTTCCCGTTCCCGAATCATCGAATGTGCTCTTTGACCTCCTCCTTTATTATTCCTTCCATTCCATTATGGCCTCCATTCATTTTTATTATGTCCAAAAAGTGCCTTTTCTTGGAAAAATTGGTTGATGACTGTTTTTGCAAAATATGAAATAACTTAGACTTTCCTCTGCATTTTGTACCTTTCGAGGAGAACTTTGCCCTTTGAAATCGGGAAAAAAAAATATTAATTTTGGGTGAAATGATTAATTGAAGGGGACGAATGACGGTGATCACATGATTTCCTTGCAAATTGCACAATAACACAACCAACCTTACTGTAAATTTGAACGCACATCAGTCATTATTATTGGTGTTATTTTCAATATAAACAACAGTGAAATTAAAATGATATTTTGATGATTAATTAATGATTAATTGGCAAAGGGCAACATAAAAAGTGGGCGAAGGCGAGACCAACATCGTCAGAAAAGAAATGAGAAAAGAAATGAATTATTATTTGCAAAAATTTGTGTAAAAAATAAACAATGAGAAATAATGCATTGAAATAGAACGAAAATTGATTTAAATACATAAATTATATAAGAATTTAGGCAATTGATGACATTATCGGATTAAAACTAGAAAATGGCAAATAAAAAATTGGATCGATTTTAAAAAGTTATAGCCGAAAAGTTGTGGGAAAATGAAGTCGAAAATGATTCCACGCCCTATTCTGGAAATAGGTAATATTTACCCAAAGGCAAAAATCAAATCAATGAAATTTATTGTAATCTAATAGCCAAAACTTGGTCCTTCAAAATGCTAACAAATTAGTTAAAAATGGTTTATGCAAAATCACAAACTTGACTGACTGAATGGAAAAAACGGTCAATTTTTATTTAATTCAGTCACAAAATAAATATGCTTAAAAAGGATGTCAAAAATGTATCAAATCGTTGAATCATTTTGGCTGATTATTGCGGGGAAATTTGAAGACGAAATGTGCGAATTTGCATTGGCTGCAATTCGACAATGAGTCCGGCGTAACCTTCAAAGAATTTGGCCAAATTTGGAGGGGAAAAGCCAAATTAATTTATTACCGCTTCGTGGCCCGGCATTTTGGACAGGTCGATCGGCTGCAAGGCCCAATTCTTCGGCGGAAATTGGCGAAAATTTGTGGAACAATTTCTGTATGGAAAATGCATTTTTTGGATTTAATTGAATTTTCATTTTTTGAAAAAATCCCTAAATTTTCCCTGCTTGCCTGCAAATCCACTTGGACCGGTTGAGCATCGGCTGGTCTGGGGAAATTCTCATTTTCCTGGTAGAAATGCTCCAATCGAAGCAGCAAATGTTGCCTATTTTGGAGTGGACGAAGAGTGAGAATTTGGACATTCGGTGGAAGGGCCGAGTCGGAAGTGATGGCCGAAAACTGTGGCAAAAAAGTGGTTAGTATTTAATTTTTCGAAAAAGTACAAATTCCAAAATAATTATAATGGTTTATTAAAGAGGGTTTATCCACCTACATTCACAAACAATATACTCAAATGGATAGAGCTGGTCAAGATGCATTGAATGGTATATAATTTGTCATGGTTTGGTCAACAATTAAAGGGTATTAAACGGTTTAAACCCATTTTGGTTTGGTCAACAATTAAAGGGTATTAAACGGTTTAAACCAATTTTGGTTTGGTCAACAATTAAAGGGTATTAAACGGTTTAAACCAATTTTGGTTTAATGGTTCAAAACTAAGTTCAGAATTGGTTAAATCCAAACCAAAATATAATCAAATGATGCATCTTTGGTGAGATCCATAGATTGGGTTTTATTTACCAATAAATTATATAAAAATTTCGCTTATAATTTCCCTAATAACCGGTTTGAATGTTTACCTCAGTTTGGAATATTTCTGCATATCTTGTCAAATTTCCTTGCACAAAATCCAATGGGGCAAATGCCATCGTTTGGGCCGGCATTCGATGGAACATTTCCAACCCAAATTTTCGATGTTCCGAATCATTCGGTTTGCCCAGCAGAAGCCAATGCCTTCCGGCCACAATGAGTCCACGGCCATCTTCTCCAGGTTCATCCAATGCTTCGTCCACACCCCAACCATCGTCCCAGAAACAGCGGCGATGCAACTGAAGCCATAAAAGGTTAATGTGTTATTTGGGAAAGGCTTTCATTTATTTCCTTTAATAAAGTGTCCTTCTATTTATATAATTTAAAATTTTTATATTGTTGATTGTATTTGAAGATATTTTCTGTTTTTCAATTAATTTTTGATCCGTTTTATCGTCAGAAATGTGCCTAGAATCTTTAATAATTTCTTCTAAGTCATTAATCGAGTATCAGGAATTGGCATTTGGCTTCCACCTCCTATGAAACATTTTTGGACAAAAATATGTCTAGAATCTTTAAAATTTCCTCCAGCAGCAGCTTTGGACTACCAATATCGACACCGATTCTATTTTATAGGAGGTGGTTGTTTTCGGTAAAAATATTCGTCTCCTTCCATAGAATCAATGGGCTATAGGCATGCCTCTTATAATTGCTTTCGGCAAAACTGCCAGTTATTTTTGGTGACATCAATTGGACTATCGGCTTTGATACTTCTGATATCCTATTTCTATTTTTCTCTTTCTAATTTCATTTTTGAATGTTCACGAATCACGATTCCAGAATAGAGAATTTTCATAACTACTAAAGTGCCAATCTAACAAATTAGGCTGTGTAGATGTAGAATTGATAGGATTAAGCTTATTTAAGCCCATTTTGAAGCGAGAATATCTCAAATTGCATTTGACAAATTTTCACATCAATATTCCACCCACCATCAATTCAATTTGGCCATCTTTGAGGGAAGTTCCTCCCTGGGATCGATCGGTCAACACGGTCATCCGGGTTTGGCCATCTTGCACCAGGATTCGACTATTCACTGGATAATAGTTGGCGGCAACCGGCTCCGTTCCTTCATAGAATTTTGCCGGATCATTTCGTCGCCTTTGCAACATTTGCCGTCCGTTGGCATCCGTCCAGAATAGGCCACCAGATTCCATGCCTTCCAGCGTGTATCGACTGATCACTTCCGTTGATTCCAGGGCACTGACAATGAGGGAAGAGATGTTGAAATGGAAATAATGGTATGGGATATGAGTAGGGTAAATTGAAAAAAGGAATGTGCTTAGATGGCAATAATGCCTAAAAGGGGTTTTCTCATCCTACTGTACCGTGTACCCCCACTTTTTACCTAATCATCCTGTCACTTCTATCAATCAAATATTTTGCCCTAAATTGTCCTGGAAAACTGGTCAGTGGGGAAAGCTGGTCAGCGAGGAAAACTGGTTAGTACGGTAAACTTGTCAGTGGAAAAATTATCAGTGGGTAATTTCTTTTTAGGTAGATAGACCGTAATACTTAAATCGATGCAATTCGGTGAGCTATGCATGGATCAAAACATTATTTTCTTATAATAGCTCGAAAATATACAAGTTTGAGCATTTTTATTCTTATTTTTTATACTGACCATTTTTCCACTGACCAGTTTACCGTACTGACCAGTTTTCCCCGCTGACCAGTTTTCCGAATACGCTTTTTTTAAACCCGCTCATTTCACCAATAAATGTTCATTTTTCTAACACTGCGACGTTCTATTATCACCATTTTTCCGCGCAACAGATAAATAATAATATAAAGTAGAGTTCCTTTTATCCGTATCCGTCCTTTGGGTAGTTGGGGGTTTGGCTTCTAGCGAAGTCCGGGGCATGAGCCTATAGGCCCAACTCTCGCCCCAAACAACTTTATTAGCCCTAGATCTTTAATCAATATTGAAAAGGAGGAATTTGCTGCTTTTTTTGCTCATAATTTAAAAAATTAGTTTCAGGAAGAGTCCTACTTAAATTAGGACCAATTTTTGGTGTCGTTTATAATAAAATAACTTTTCATTATCACAAAGATTTAACCAATCTTAATGATTTTAGTATCAGATTAAAGAGCAAAAAGTTGGCTATCAATTGTTTAAATATTAGTTCAGATATTTATGAAATTGTGCCCAAAAACAATTGCGAAAATGTCGATAATCCATTTAAGATTCTATGTAAAAAAGTTTTTAGGAAAAAATTTATATAATTTCTGCATAATAAATAATAAAATTAATAACATTTGATAATCAACTCTCTGTTCTTTAATTTGATAGTAAAACTAAAATATCTAGTTCAGTAATTAATCGGTTATTATAAATAACGCCGAGTTGGCCCAACACCTAATAATTAATTCGGAGATAAATTCGTCATTGACAAAAATGGCACAATTATTCCTCTTTTTTCAATTACCGAAATTAACCCTTTGACCATACCCAAATTTTATCACCTTTCATTCTTTGGCAATGGTCCAACCAGCCATTGGAATTCGATTAATGGTTTGCCGGGCATTAGCCGAATCACTTGACTTAACCAAGGGCTAATCACTTGACGAGCCTCTTGCATTATGGAATTGTTGACAATTTGAAGTTGAACTGGGCCCGGGAATTGTTCTGGTTCGGTGCCATTTGGCCTAAAGATATATGCGCCAGATGCTTCTTCCGGATGTTCTTTGGAAGTCCCATTGTTCATTCCACGATAGAAATGGAATTGTTGGCGAAGTTGGAAAGTTCGATCAAGGCTAAAGTCTTGAACGGCAGCCAACAATCCATCGAGGCCGAAAGTAAGGCGGAAGAACTGTGGGAAAAGAGGGATTGATTTCATAAACGAATAAATTCCGACTTTTCCCAAACTATTAATTACAAATATAAATGGTAATTTAGCGATTTACCGTAAATATTCTATTAGTAACCCAGTCTCTATTTGTAACCCAGTCTCTATTTGTAACCCACCCTTCCTCCCAAAAAATTTTTTTTGTCAAAAATAACCAATTAGTAGAAATAACCAATTAGTAGGTAAAATTAAGCCGAAATAAGCATTTTTTTGTCTCAAAAATTTCAGAAAAATTCCCACCTCAGAGGGTCTCTGAAAATTAGTAACCCATGGGTTACTAATAGAATATTTACGGTACTATAAATTGGCCTTGTAAATTTTTGGGAATCTCGGCTTCTAACTATGTTACGTACCCGAAAATAGAATATAGTCTAAGAAATTTCAATTTCAGACCAGAATTAAGGCTAACAAGGAAAGGTTGCCAAACCAAAACCGGTTAGGGTTTAAACTTTAAAACAACTGTTCAACTTTTCAAAAACACTCAAACCGGCCTGAAATTGAAATTTCGCAGGCTAAATCGACCATGCCGAATCGAATGAATCTATTCTCGAATCTCGAGTCAGCATGATATCTAGTAGTCGAAATTCCCAAAATTTACCATACCAACTTTCAAGTAACATACTCACATTATTCGAAATAACTGTCCCATTTTCTGTTTCAATTTCCTGTGCCATTCTTCGATCGCGTTTTGCTTCACCAATAGTTTTGAAAAATTTTGGTAAATTTTCGTGCCAAAATGCGGTAGTTCTCTCAGAATTGATCAATTTTCGCCGATGTTTTTTCTTTTTCTCTGCAGAAATGACAAAAAATGTTCGAAAGCCAAATGCCGGAATTTGTGCTTGAAACAATAATTCATAAGGGGCCGGCTGTGAGGGGAAGATAATTATTTAAATTTGACACTAATTAGTTTACCTCAACACCCTTCATTTGTTGCTCATTTCCTCCGATGAATGTTTTGACCATCACCGATGGCACTTCATTTCCCTTCCCATCAAATACTTTGGCCATTTTTCGATAAAATGGAATCCGAACGGCAATTGAATCCGCCGATCGACTCAGGCCATTGAAAAGGACCACCGAAAAGTTGGCCATCTTTTGGAGTGGCTCACAAATGCTTTGATTGGTTGCAAGCCGACAGAATTGAAGGGAGGGAGGCGGCTGGGAGGAGGAATTGGCCGATTTGGTGGCAATTCGCCAAAATGAGGCATTCAACACTGATTCGGCACCATCCCAGCCAGACAGCAAACGGCGTGAATAATCCCTATATGGTGGGAGGAGATTTGGTGAATATTTAGCAGCCTTTTTTGTTTTTATTTTTTAGCCAATTCTGATTCTATTAGTCCTAATTTTAGGGCTAAAGTCGCTTGGGGGGGGGGAGAGTTTGGCCTAGGCTCTCACCCTGGAGGAGCTCTAATAAGCCCCCCAGTGGTCCCAGTAAGGGGCTTGAGATTAGGTGGGCTGGGCTTTAGTAAATATTTTATCTGCTGTTGTGCGCAAAAATGGAAAAACAGAATGTCGCCGAAAAGTGATAAAAAAAATGAACATTTTGTGGGGAAATGACAAATGAATGGGTTTAAAAAGAGGCTTATTAGGGCAAAATATGATTGATGCGGAGGTGTGATATTCGGGCAAAAAGTTGGGGGGAATATGGTAGGAAAAATAATTGACATTGACTGACTGACCAAAAATAGTATATTTGTGAGACATTGTAGATCGTGATGAATGATCATATCTCAACAGCAATAATTAACTATGGCTCATTCAATTCGGCATGATCGATTTAGTTACGGAAATTCCAATTTTTTTTGGCCAGATATGTTCAATTATAAAAATGTTAAACCGGTTTAAAAACCAAAAATTCCATTTGGCCGGAACTTTGGTTCAAAATTGATCAAATCGATTTGAAATTGAGATATTCTAAACAAAATCGATCCTAACGAATTGATTGAACCATAGATTAAGATTCTATTATAGTTAGTAATTGCCGAAATCAAAACCTATTCTAAAACATAATAAAAGGACAAAAGAATAAAAGAAATTTTTAGGCAATATTTCTTAAAATTTACCGTGTCACATTCTCCTTGCTTGTGCCCGTCACGGCATCATGATGAGTGCAAAGGGCGACGGCATGTTCCAATTTTTCCAATTCCTTTCCATCATGTTGGAATGCCGATGCCTCAAATTGTCTGGCCAATTGCAAAAGGCCACTGGACTGTCGAATCAGGGCCTTCAATGCGGGTTTCGACGTGAAATAGCCGGTCCAATAGGAATGATTGGAGGTGGCTGCAAATTACCTTTATAGCCATGATAATCGATTCGCATCATTTGATTATGTTTTGGTCTAAGTTTAACATATTCTTAACTTACTTTTGAACCATTAAACCAAAATAGGTTTAAACCGTTTAATACCCATTAATTGTTGACCAAACCATGACAAATTATATACCATTCAATGAGTTTTGACCCCAGCTCTATCCAATTTGGTATGTCAATGCTAAAAATATCCAAGGGCCTGTCCTATTTTTCCTATTGGCCTTTCCTATTTGTCCTATTGTACTCCCACTTTTTGATCTAATTGCGCAGCCATACTATCAATCAAATATTGCCTCAATCTGCCTTTTTAAATCCATCCTTTTTACTCTCTAATGGCTATTCTAACCTTCAAATTATTATCAACATTTTCCGCACAATTAATAAAGAATAATTAAAGTCGAATTCCACAATCCACATATATCGATCTCATTCATTTGGCCACTGGGAAGGTTTATTAGGTCTCCGGCGAAAGCCCTGGCGAGAGACTGACTAGGCCCAGCAACTCTGGCCCGAACCACTTTAGTCATGTATTAGGACTAATAGGGTATATTGTCGGTGATTTGTGATATTTATTCTATTAGAAGCTCCCCTAGAGGGTCTCGAAATTTATAAGCCCCAGTAGGGCTTCTAATAGAATAAATACGATAAACTTTACCATAGGGAAAAAAGTCGCCATCGGATTTGGCCGGCAAATGAATTGGTGGACTGCTGGCTGAGGCCAATGCCGATAAATAGCAGGACGGTGTGGAATAAAAGGCGTGCACATTTGTGCGATTTGAATGGCCATTTAAAGCAGAAATTAATTTATCCAATTGGGTAAACCACATATTCGCATTGGAATACTATGCGGAAAATTGAATGAGAGGAATGGGCGTGAATTCACCTGAAAATCGCCGCCCATCGTCATCATCACGTGGCCATGCCGTTGAGTGGCCGCCTCGGCCCGGACAAAATTGAAGAAACGTTCCAATTTGTCGTCCAAATTGTAGTTCTGTAAAATTTGTGGCATTCCATAAATTTTCGGCATATCTTCCTTTGGTCAACCTCAAATGCCGGATTATCCACAATTGGCTCATTGCCACAAAGGGCATCGAAGCAGAAGCCATCTGGCGGTGCATAAGTGCCTCGGAGGAATCCGCCAGTCAAAATGTTTGTCTTCAAGTCGTCCGAAACCATCTTTGTAGGAAATTTCTTACCAATTTTTACACAATTGAAAAGAATTTTTAGGTTTTGAATAATTTGTATGTATTAGATTTGATGAGAAAAGCAGAAAAAAATGTTTTTTTTTTGAGTATTTATTCATGTTTTTTTAACCTATTTTTTACCTATTTTGGTACTCTTTTCGGGGAAAATTCCATTAGAAAAATCAAATAGATAACCAAAAACCACCTATTTTGAAGTACCCAAAACTAATTTTGGTAAATTTGTATACCTTATTTTTCAATTTTTGAGACCTAAAATTCTCTCCCTACATATCGTATTGGGAAGTTTTATCGCTACCTCCGGTTCCTTAACTCACCCAAACCATTTCCAATGCTTTATCCTTTGCCCGCTTTTCCAACTCCAAATAATGGGTTCGGGCAAAGAACAGGCCTTCATGGCCAATTTGGGCCACCAAATTTGCGTGCTCTCTGCTGTGGCCAAATGGATCAATTTGCCAAGCAACTTTTGGATGACCACATTTTCCGTAGGTTGCATTCAGGAGGCCAAGTCCCAATGAATATTGGTCAATCAAATTCACATAATGGGTGGCCGCCTGTGTAATGAAAATGGAATTAACATTATTTACAATTGTGGAAACTGGAAATGTCACTAAACTAATAGGAAAACATTTAATTGTCGAAAAAATAGTGCGAATGTTGATGAAACTGTTTAGAAGCTTAAACTAAATCCAAAATCTTACATTCCTTTGTAGATCTCTTCGAGATTCAAGATGCACATTTATTTATGTTTTGGTTTGCATTTAACCAATTCTAATTTAGTTAGTTTTGAACGATTAAACCAAAATTGGTTTAAACCGTTTAATACCCTTTAATTGTTGACCAAACCATCACAAATTATATACCATTCAATGCGTCTTATTAAACTGTTCTATCCAATTTTGGGTATATGGTTTAGGAATGTAGGACAAACCCTCCTTAAGCCAATATAATTACATATAATTATTTTGACTTTATGTGCTCTTTTTTTAATAATGTTTTTTCGACTAAATAGTATCAAAGTGGCAATTGGCTATGACAAATTTGGAAGAATTTCATGCTTTTTTCCTTAAGAGTTCCAAGGATAGAACGGCTGACCAAATTTCTGGGTATAAAACTTGCCTCGTCCGGTTGGGTCCATCCACCCCCAATTAACTCCATTTGCCCTTGAGTGATCAATTTATGCAATTGGGCCTTTTCTTCCGGGCCATGATCGATCAGCCATCGATAGAGGAAACCGGCTTCAGCATAGGAAAAACGCCGTGCTGGGTCTTTTGCCAATTCCTGGATTACGGTGTTCAAAATGAATTGTACGCCCACAGGCACCAACAAAGGATGGGCTGAATGAATGAAAGGCGATGGATGGATGAAATAAATTTAGAATATTTTTGAAAAGAGAAAATTAATTGGGTCATCCCATTATTTGAATGTCATCATTTTTAGGGTAAAATAATTTTGAAAGTTTTGAACCATTTTAAATTTTTTTTGATGATTTTGAAGAGCTAAGTTTTGCCATTGAATTCCATAAATTTCATTAATTAATTTGTGTTCAGTCTTTGGATAAATTATATTTCCAGAATAAGGAATGAAAACCATTTTTCTACATCATTTTTTCTATTATATTTGGCCTAACTCGATATATTATTTTTCGCCTCATTCAATAGATCTAATCCAAGTTCATTCTTTAGGCTATTTAAAAAAGATCGTAATTTTTCCTTGGATTAAACTCTTTTTGCCATCACTTTTGGCCATTTTATGAATTTTATTTTACATCATTCTATAGGTTTAATCCAAGTTCTTTCTTTCGGCATTTAAAAGGGATGTTGTTATTCTTGGAAAATTATTGCAAAACTCTCCTTTTAGAGTTCTGTGGATTCAAAAAAATATGTTGAAATAAAATTGATTTATTAGAGGACCTCCGGTGTAATAATCGTCGGCAGTCTTGATCCAGCCCATGTCATCATGTCTGAAATGGTGGACCAATATTAAAAGGTAATTCAGCCGCAGTTTTGACCCATTTTTATCCAATGGAGTATTTTTCAGAGATTCTAATTTTTAATTTAAATTTTGATTATTCCTTAAGGGCATTAGTATTTCAATTTCAATTAAAGAAGTCAGTTAGGAAAGTACTTAATTCTAAGTCCCAATTAATCTTCCACTAAATTCTCCTTCTCACTAATAAAATAACCAACGTATGTGCCACCATATGAACATTTATGGCTCCCGGCGTTGTCGACCATTTTGGGCAATTCTTGAAGAATTATGTCAGATTTATTCAAAAATTTCCCCCTCTAAATTTCTCACTTCCCAAGAACATTTTTCCGCATAATTTAAAGCATGAAGGTAGCAAAAAATTAGCAATAATTTTGGAGATAGAAAGCTCATTTTTTGGACAAAATTTGGAATATTTTTATAGGCAGGAAAATTCTATGAATTGTTTATTTTATATTCCAAGCATTTTCGGGGGCAATAAATTGGGATGGAATGAGGGGTGGAATTGTTGATAAAAAAATGAAGAGGAATTGACTCATCATTGCCAATTTTCATTTACTCGCAATTTGCCCCTTTCTTTTTAACATTTCTAAGCCGGAATTATATTTTTTTTATCAGCGGTAGCAGTATTTTTTCATAAATTACCCCTAAAACGGATAATTCAAATTCCAGAGATGATCGAGAGGGAGCGGATTTTTAAGCTTAAAAATCGTAAAATAATTGGCGATTTAGGATTTTTTGTGAAATTTCAAAAAAATGGAGTTAATCCAAATTTTGGAATAAATGAATTTTTTCTTAAAAATTCGATTTTCTTAAAAAATTCGAGACAACAATTTAAAAATGGATAAATTTATTATGAAATTATACAATAAAATAATAAAAACAACTAAATTTGCCCAAAAAATCAAATCATTTTTCATTGCTGAATAATATTTTTCGCCACTTCCGTTCTATCTGCCCCCAATTGTCTCAATGCTTTTTTGGTTATGTTTTCGTTGTCGCTGCTGCTTTTTTCCACTGCCTTTGGAAATGTTTTTGGCCGATTGTTTGGGTCGAATGGGGAAGGAAGATTCTTGACGGTTCCAGACTCGAAAAAGGTGTAGGAAAGCTGGAAAAAGGGAAAATTTATTTACATTAAAATTTTAATTATTATTTTATTAAGTTTTAATTGTAATTGTAATTTGGATGGTATTTAATTTGGCGAAAAAACGTTGAAAAAGGCGAAAAGAGGTAAAACGGTTCAGTGGTTTGTCCTAGACCCCAAAACCCTATAGCCAATCGATAGATCTCGTCAAGACGCATCGATTGGTATTGGTATATATTTTGTCATGGTTTGGTCAAAAATTAAAGGTTTTAAACCTCTTAAACTATCAAAGAGGTTTGGTTCAAAACCAACTAAACCATACAAATTATATACCAATCGACGCGTCTTGACCAGCTCTATTCAATTTTTGGGTATATGGACTGTGAATTTTGGACAAACCACTAAATCGTTATAAACTTTGCGGCAATTTCAATACTCGTTTCGCCATTTTAAATATTTCCCATTGTAATTTTAAGTTTATTCTAATTATAAATTCTTAAATCTTTTTTGATTTTCAATTCGTAAAAAAACTTACTAAAATTTCGTCCATATTCTCAAGCAATGGATCATTCACAAAATCGGGATCAATGTAGAAGAAAACGGGCAAATCGACTTCCTCGCCCGGGTTCAAAATTTGCTCATCAAAGCAGAAACATTGAATCTATAAATTTGGAAATAATTTTAATTATTTATCTTTATAATTTCCGCATTACTTTGTTGAAATAATAGGCTGATTGGAATGGCATCAAATTGTATGTGCTAATTCCAACAATTGGCTTATCCGTTGGATTTGTTGCTGAAAATTCATCAAAATTTTAATTAATTTTTTGAATGAAACCAGTAAAAAATGCCAGTGCCGTCTCGCCAGGATGCACGTAAATTTCGTCTTGCAGTGGTTTAAATTTCCATTGCATCGATGAGGGCACATCCTAAAATCAAAAATTGATTACCAATTAATTTTTTCATAAAATTAAAATATTTTTGGACGTACCGCATTGAATTGGACCCGAATGAGACGATCCTCCACTTTTTCCATGTTCACAATTCGTTCCAAATCGTTCGCAATCTGCGAAAATAAATTATTTGTAATAGATTTTGGTACTTGAATGTCATCCAACCCCAGATTATTTTGGGTCGCCAGAGTTAGGGTAAGGGTGAACTCCCAATTCGATGAGTCATCCGGTATATGGTTAGGGCCCAGTGGCGGTTCTAGGATTTTTCCAGAGGGGGGGGGGTGCGCAGCCAAAAAAAAACAGCACCCCGAGGTGCTCTTACAAAAATTTAAAATTGCGAGCGCGAAATTTTTTTTGGGGTTTTTAGTCTAATTCGTAAAAAAACCCCTATTTTTTTCTCTCTACCCCCACGGCACCCCGGGGTTCCACTCCCCCAAACCGGGGGTGCGCACCCCAGCACCACCCCCCTGAAACCGCCACGTTAGGGTCTCTAGGGGATATACTTTAGGCTATTATCTCACATATTTCTAACCCTAACCCTAATCACCAATATGGCACCCGGCACCCTTACCCTAACTCTGCCGACCCAAAAAATCTGGGGCCAGATAACATACAAGTACCAATTTTAATTAATGGGAAACCTGGGCAAGTCCAGTGAATGAAGTTTGCTCGCAAAGCATTTGATAGAATGGGATGAAGGCAAATGAAAGGCCGGTCATGATGAACACCAATCTATAATTGAGTAAAACTTGAAATTATTTTTTAAAATTGACTCACCCAACGCAATAATATTT